>CP089281.1:1200000-1800000 GCA_023920165.1 Curvularia clavata
CCCCGCCCCCCTCCCTCCCTCATCTCTCTCATACAATAATACCACCAATACAAGCACATCACTCAAACCTTTCCTCTCAGCCTCGTACCTGTCCGACCCGCTCCCCACCCTCCCCTTCTCCGACGACGAAGACCTCGACGACATACCCAGCCACACCCATCATCCCCACAATACTACGAGTGGAGGTGACGAAAGCCCCATTACGCTAAGTCGCAACATCCTCCGCTGGGCAGATGCGAATCCCTCGTCCTTGTACTCTTTTGCGCCAAGCGGGGGGTATAGGGTCGGTGGGGGTGAGAGATCTGGGTACGGGGTTGGGGGGAATGAGAACGGTGCTGCTGGGGGAGGTGCAAGTGTTGGTATGTTAGGCGCAGGGGGAGGAGGGGGACAGCAGAGTCAGGGTCAGAGTCAGAGCCAAACTCAGAGTCAGAGTGATGGTATGAGGCTAAATATGTTGCCTGAAGCAGAATTGTGGTCCTTTTCAGATCGAACGCAGGGTTTGGCGTCGTTTAAATATCGGGGTTAGATAGAACTGCATCAGGTTGGGTTGAATCCAAGGCGCCATGTTAACACGAAGAGAAATAAAGACAAAGAAGAACAAAAGATAGATAATAAATCAGATTCGCGTTTTCTCAATCATCTCTTCGTACATGGATGGTTCCAGCATTTAATCCAAAAGGAAAGCTGGACTTGGATTTCCCACATGACGGCTACATGCCTCCATACCTCCCCCAAACCATTACAACCCCCCGCTTACACATCCAAATCTTACCGTGCACTTTGACACAACGCAAGGCAGAATTCTCTGAAGTCGCCCTTGGTCGCCTCCTCGATATCCTCCTCTACCATCCGGCCGTACTTCTCTTCATACGTCGTCGCCACACGCATCATATGCAGGCGGTCCCAGTGAAATCGCACAAGGCGCGAGATAAGTAGCTCGACTCGCTGCTGGCGCTCATGCTTGCTAGTCGTGCTTTCACGCGATGAGAGACGGCCCGAGGAAGAGCGGGCGTCAGAGGCGGGCTCAATGAGGTCAGTGAGGGCGTGGTGGAGGAGCATGGCATCTCTGGCGGGGCGGTTGACTGTCAAAGCTGTTAGTATATGTATTCTTCATTTGGAGAGATGGGAACCACCGGGGGAATGACTTACTAACGCCATTGAGAATATGTGCAATGACCTCGCCGACAAGATTGTTACTTTTCCTCAGCGCGTCCCTGGCAAAGTTGCCTTGGTACTTTCGCTCGTACGTCCGCAGCACCTCACGCAAATGCGCATCGCTGCGCATAACGACAATGTTCAACATGACGCTTTCGCCGCCTTCTCTGGCATTGATGGCTTTGTACAGCGTATCCACGTCGCGGTTGCGGTACTCAATCGGCCACACGTCGCTTTCTTCTTGCCGCGTGGCATCCAGCGCCATCAAGACAGCTTTGCGGAACTTATCTGCTTTAAGCTCCTTGTCCATGCAGCGGGTAAGCGAGTCGCCATACCGCTTGTCCTTGAATGAGTCTTTAATCTCGCGGATTTCGTGGTTTTGACGACCCATGAGCGCTTCGATGAGGAGCTCGCGCCGCGCAGAGTTGGATTGATACCAGTAGTTGGCCCAGTAGCCCTCGCTCTCGTACTTTCCAAGAGCAGTCACGTATGCGACCTTGCCAAAGTTACCGCTCGTCTTTAGTTTAATGTGTTTGGCAATGTTGATACCCCTGCCCTGGATCTTGCAATGGCGCTTATACTCCGCTCTCAGCTCGAGCAATTGGTCGTGCGAAAGCGCAGGGATGATGTCGACAATGGTGTCCACGTTGGGTGTTCGTCCCGCCATGGCTTCGACAAGCGCAAGAGCATCATCAGTGGCATCATAGATCCTGACCCTGCGCTTCTCCTTCTCCTTTTCCTTCTCGCGGTGACGGTCGTCTCGGCCATATGCTTCCAGAGCCAGCTTATCGGCATGTTTGGACGGCCGCGATGGGCTTGAAGATCGGCGCGATGTTGAGTGGGCACGGCTGCGGCTGCGGCTATGACCGTGCTTACCGCGACGAGTGTCACGGGGCTCGAGAGTATCGAGTGGTTGTAAGTGGTCGAGGTCATCGTCCAGCATCAGCGCCTGAGGCATGGGACTGATTGATTGATACGTGCCGTGGTATGCCTCAAGCAAAGGACTCGGTGGTGGCAGTCCACCCCCAAATGCGCCAGGCATGCCTCCTGGCACGATTGTCTGCAAGTCAGGCCTGTTGCCGCTCACAGATAGCCTATCCATGCGCAATCCCTCCGGCCTGTCAGGCGCACCTAGGTGACCCTGTGGGCGCATCTCTACGACATGGCGACCCTCAGTTGGACTGGTGACTCCAGAGTACGAAGATGCACGGTGGTGTTCAGGACGCTGCGAGTGATGACCCATGGGAGGAGGTGGGAACTGCTCAGTAGCTGATGGTGGATGAGGAGCTTGCGGCATGGTCGCATACTGTGGCTGCGAGGAGGGCGCCTGTGACACGGTCGCATATTGAGACTGCGTTGACGGAGCATGCGATACCGTTGTATATTGGGGTTGCGAGGGAGCAGCCTGCGGTTTGGCCGTATACTGAGCGGTTGGAGAGGCAACATTGGGCACGGCTGTGTACTGGGGCTGCGTCGCAGAGTATGAGGGCTGCGAGTTGTGTCGCACCTGAGGCGGCTTGTTGGAGCCTACTGGCTGAGCCGTGTAGGTGATGTTGGTCGGGGGACTGGCGTACTGAAAAGCGCCGTCTCTTGTGGTCGCACTCCCCGTCCTGGTATGCGCGGAGCCGGAGGCTGGTTGGGTCGTGTACGAGAAGCTATTCGCGGTGGGCGCATACTGGACGTTGTCTGCGCGTGCATATGTGATACCCGCAGCTGGGGGAGCTGTGGTAGCGGGATGCGCAAAGGAGGCGGCGTGGGGTGCATAGCCGGGGCGTTCGTGGGGAGGGAGGTCGCTGTAGTTGCCCATGGTTATGGGCTCGCTCTGTGATCTGGCCGCCATGTCTCAGTTGGTTTCGTCCTGGGCCAAGTTTGTTGGAGACACTGTCCAAAAGGCACATGTCGCTCTACTCACGTCGCATAAGGCTGATCCGGCTGCCTGATCTCGTACTGCGGGGTCGAGGCTCCGTCAGCTGGACCATATCGCTGAGGCTCTCGTGCATGGCTATGGCTGCGGCTGCGCGAGTGGTCGCGTTCTCGACCGGGCCCTGGCGATTTGGAGCGCGAGCGCTTGGAGCCACTGTCGGGTCGGAGGGACATGGCGACTTCTTCTTTGCTTTTATTTGAACGGATGGTGGTAGACTATCACTTCATGTGTTGTCGAGGTTATAGTCCGGTACGCGTCAATCTCAAAAATGCGATGGCGGGAAAGCTGCCATACCGCCGCAGCCCCCATTTTGAGTCTGGCGCTTGCATAGTCGAATTTGGGGGCCAAGCTGAACCTGCGACACACGTCTGCCTGATACTGAAAGCTCAACGAGGGATCGAGGGCAGCGTTGAGTATTGTACACCATCATGATATAATGTCAGATGTTCCGAGTCTGAGTTGAAGCTGTAGCTACGAGTAAGATGCATTGCCAGGAAGCGGGGAAATGTCCGCCGAAACCAACAGGAGCCTGCTTTGTCTTCTTTACCACATTGATGTCCTGATACGTCATAGCGTCTGGAGTGATACAAAGCCCCAGGAAAAATTGTAAAAAATGATACGCCGTCTCTTCAACTGCTCCGAGATACGCCGAACCCAGCATCGACATGAGTGAGAACGTGGGTCTCAACTCACCGCTCTAGTTACTCCTTTTGCTGTCACTCGGTGGAATATGGCGCACGTTCGCTACACCATCTTTAGGGCAGAGTGGTGACTGGCTGTGCCAACGCGCTAGCTGGTGGTTTTTTTTGAAGATGGTGGTGAAAAGGTCTTTTGGTGGAACGCCACATCGAATCAATATCAAAGCATGACTGTGGCTGACGGGCGGTCTCTCAGCGTAAGCTGGACCAACTCAGTGCATAGTTAAAGCTGAGGTGTTGTCACCGCTCAGCATGGCTTTCACCTCGATATCTTACCACTGCGTATACCATGGCTACCATCGCGCCCCCAGAAAATCTTCAGCCCCAGTCACCCCTTCTCCAACTGCCGGCTGAAATCAAGCACCTCATTTTCGGCCTTTGTCTGGTCACTGATACTCCGATTTTCGACCCAAAGATTGATTCCAAGGAACAACGGGATGGACCAGTCTGTGACAGAACGTCAAGAATTTCTCTTCTTCAAACATGCCACAGAATATATCATGAGGTCGATCGTCGACCACTCTTCGCACACAACACCTTCCGCTTTTCCAATCTCGAGACGATGCAGAAATTCCTTCGAGCATTACCGGCTAGCTATAGCATGTGCATTCAGGACATTGAGATCGATCTGCAGCACCTGAGTTCTGATCATGCCCATCTAACGGATGCGTGGCGGCAATATCTGGCATGGACAGAAGATGACCGCAAGCCTTCCCTGCGCACAGATGCAGTGGGCGTAAAGTGTCTTCGATTCAACCTCGAGGCATGGCCTGTGATTCCTATGTATCGATGCGAGCTTTGGGACGTTCTTCGCAGTATTCTGAGAGGTGTGGCGGGTTTGGAGAGAGTTGTTGTAACTGGAGCGGGCAGAGGGAAAACAATGGCTCAGAAGGCACCCTGGTCGCCAGTCCATTTTGTTGGTGGAGACAACGTAGGCTCAGACGATCTAATACGTAGAATGAGCAGCTGCGTAGTCACCAGGTCCAGCGGAGACGGGATGATCAAATGGCTGCGAAAGGGTGGAAAGGTCCAACTAGAGGTATTGTCGACACCCCGTACAGAAGAGAGTACCGGTGCACAACCATCAGAGGATGGTGTTTGGCCACTGAACGGTTCTTGCGCCATCTCTGCTTACGAACAACACTACTTTGGTAGTAAGCAGTCCGCTAGCCTGGAGATCAGTCCCAGTGTCGCCGAATGATGGGTCTGGCAGGATCCCATGGACCATGGATCTCGTTCTTGTACTTTTGCAGCCCGATCAACCACCAGCTGCAAACTCCCATGCTGAAGAGAGTCAGAATTCCTCCAAGAATTGCGCCCGCTATGAATGTGGCACGACCGTTTCCTGTAAGCGTCACGAAAAGACCACCCCAGGCGCATGTCACCAGGGTGATGGTCAGCGCAAGATGGCCCCACGGCGACCGAGCACGCAGTTGGCGACGAAAGATTGGGAACAGGCCAAATACCTCAATGGAGAAGAGGGTTAAGGAGAAGACATGAGTGGTAGATGGCAGGCGCGAGGCAAGGACTGCCGATGCCATCATGGCCGAGTTTGTAGATATCGAGGCTGGTAGTCTGGAGGTTGAAGTTAGCGGATGGACTGAAGGGGATAAAGTATCGTCCATACTGAGCATCTGCACCTGCACTATAATCAAAGAATGCAACGTTCATCATCAGCAGCCAAGTGCTAAGTGCCCATATGGAATCACTTGTTGTCGAGCGTGTGAGTGACTTGAGAATCGGACTGAGCCCAAGCAAAGCTGCATAGATTAGTATGGCGGATTTGGCAGTTGCTATTCGCTGTTTGGCCCGGGGAGAAAGGGTTTGTGAGACTCTTGGCACCTCGTCGTCTGCCTCCGACGTTGGCGTCAAAGGCACATTGGATGCGACTGTCTGGAAGTCTTGACCCATCCAATGGTCCCACAAAACCCAGGCCAGTACTGTGCACAAGCTGGCCCACCCAACTACGGCGACAGGAGACACCCTGCCGTAGATGATGGCTACGAAGCAGCAGCAGAAGATGATGACGGATGCAAGATGCTGCACGATGACGGTAGCATCGGCCATGAGCGACCAGAACTCATAAGGTTGTAGCCTAGGGTTCCGTTGCAGGTGGTCCAGGAACGTAGTCTCATCAGTGTAGTTGTCCGGAACTGTTACGCGTAAGAAAACACCCACTAACACTGCAGGCTGCTGCGCGACTCACAGGGTTGCTTGAACCACAGAAGCTTCTTGTAGTGGCCTTTTGGTTGGCGACTTGCCATTCGCGACCCACCCTTCCTCTTCCTCGCAGGTGCTACAAAGGCTGCGCCTGCGGGATCAAGCAGCCTATTTGCACTCATGTCGACTTCTTGATCAATGCGAGCGTAGTTGGGGAAAGGATGAAGTAAGGATGGATTGTCATAGTCGGCCACATAACGCTAGATCATAGGAGGCGTTTATCTCCGAGGTTAACCCCGCCAATGCAGAGTGCACAGAAGCATATTATTTACGATTAAGTGTCGTCCAAGCGACCATGATCCTCCTCAGCTTGGGCACAGTAGCACGCCCTGCCTTTACTTTGAAGTTGTCTTGGTTCAATACCCTTCCAATCTCCATGTAACTCTCCACCGCCACCCGAATAGGGCCTCTGGCCTCATCTGGCAGCCGCTCGATGGCGTCCTTGGTTGTCTCGTAGAGCGCAAAGGCGTCCCTCAAAAGCCGTTTGCGCAGCGTCTCGACCTGCGCTGAATTCGGCCTCTTCAAAACATCCTCATAGTTTAGTCCCGCGTCCGAGAGCCACTTCAAGGGGAGATATACACGGCCAATCTTGGCGTCTACTTCAATATCTCGTGCAATGTTGACATACTGCAGTGCTACGCCCATATTGTTGCCAGCAACGACAATGGAACGCTGCTCCTCGGTAGACAGCGTGCTAGGATACCAGTAGAATATGAGCTCAATGCACATCTGGGCTACCGTGCCTGCCACCCGATCTGCGTATAACCGCAAGTCGTCGGTGGTTTCTATTACTGGCGCCTTTTCGAAGGCGAGGTCCATTTCGAATCCACGAAGCAGGTCTTCCAGTGGTTGGGGTGACAGCTTGGTGGCAGGGAGTTGGAGAAAAGCAGATTGCGTATTAAGCGGGAAATCCTCGCACACCTGGGCGTGCAAGGCAGAGGGCGCCACTTTCTCCGTGTATGCATTGTCCAGAAACTTGCGCAGTTTCGCTATCCAGACCTTGGCCTCGTCCGCATCTGCGGCATTGTCCACCAGGTCGTCAGCTACGCGACAGAAGGAATAGAGCAAGAGTAGGTCTGCCCGCAAAGGTCCTGGGAAGGTTGCAGAGGCAAGGTAGAAGCTGCGGCTCTTACGCTTCAAACGGTGCACAGCCTCGTCAAGACCCTTGAGCCGTTCAGCGTCGTATCTAGAAGTGGATGTAAGAAGAGCGCGTATCAAGACAAGTGGTGACGGCAGCAATGACGGGTCCGTAAACAGGTGTGGGAAAGTATACAACACTGCCAGAGCATTGTCGAACGCCAATTGACCGCACACTATGAGCGCATTCGTGGCAAAGAAAAACAGAGCCTCCTCTATCTCTAGGCCGTCCCACACATGTATTCCATGCTTAGTACCCACGTTAATTACCCAAGTGCCTCTACGTAGTGCCAGTGTGTCGACAATCCAGAGATAAAGGGTGGGGAGAATGATTGGCAGTGCAGTATTCGTCCATGGCAGCACAATGATAAACTGGTATGCGAGACTCCTGTTTCTTATCAGTAATGGACGAAAGGCTGATTACAGTCGGCGTACCATAGCAGCAGAAGAAACGGGCCGGCCCAGATCAAAATCAGGCCTGTATATGTTCCCTCGCCACCTTCCCTAACGCATCGCCAGCCCCACGCAATCACACCCGACAGGAAGAGCTGTCCGGCAAGCTTTGTGTATCGCCACGGATTACGGGATGCGCCCGATTCGATCCTCAGGTAGACAGGCTGGAAAGTAGGCCTGCTGAGGAGCAGATAGAGCAACGTGGTGTTGTATGTCTGGATGACGAAGAAGAAAACTTCTTCAAGCGGGATATGGTATAGCTTTGGGCCGACGATGACATGACTGGGGTAGCTCCAGATGCCGGTGCGGATAAGGTACGAGTCCCATGGTATTGTCGAAGTGACAGCGACCTGGACCGTTAGCATACATTCGTCGTGGAGTTGCGCCGTGCGATAACGGGCGTACACACCAGTATCAGATAGATGATCTTATACGCGTCGAGCTTGGTCAAGAACGGGCGGTAGAGCCATGTGAGGAATATGGCCGGAGGGATCGTGTACTTGAGATGACTAGCCGTGCCTGTCAGCCATGTGATGTTTGCATGTCGCAACGTGAGGGCATGCTACCTACACGAGCGCGTAGTCGAAGCCCATGATGAAACCGTGGAACTGAAGGAGAAGACCGGCGAAACGTGCAATTGGCGTCACCCGTGGACCCAATGCAAGGGAACAAGCTGGACCGCAGTGAGGGAGCGGCTAGCACAGGAAGGATGCAGATAATCCATAGCGCGAAATGTTCGTAGGTTCCATGCGGCGGCGTCTCAACCGGCAACGCTGGAAGCACGTGGGCCGAAAACGGGCTAGCCGGCCGTTCAAGCTTCGCAAATGACATCACCATCCATCCGTCACCATCTCCTCAACAGCACCGGTTTTACCAGGTTGCCCACATATCGATTCCGGCTCTGACAGGCTGTTGCATCATGTCACCCACACGCGGGCCTCACCCCACCCGGCACCAAGCCAGGGGCTCTTTCTCCTCCCGCGGCGCTGCTTGAGCAAGACATGTGAATATCGACGTTGCTGTATACAAGGACGTTGGCCAGCGACTCTGCTGTGCACCCATCCGGCCCTCGACCACCCAATGCTGCCAAGATAAGTGCCGCCGTCATGTCCAAACCTGGACAACACCAGAAACCTGCCCACAGACATCCGTACGTTGGCCCCACTCCGCCGTTCTGCCATAGCTATGTCTAACCTACTTGCAGCTACCTATCCGGCAACTTTGCGCCTGTCACCAAATCATGGCCGCCCACACCAGTCTCTTGGACTGGCCATATTCCTGATGAACTCCTTGGTGGAATGTACGTTCGCAATGGCGGAAATCCCGTGACCAACGACGACCTGGGACGCGAAGCGCACTGGTTCGACGGCGATGGCATGCTCTCGGGGGTGTGGTTCAGTCGTTCGCCAACAGACCCTACCAAGCCCATTGTCAATTTTGTCAACCAGTTCATCCTTACAGATGTCTACCTCACTGCCGTTCAGAATCCAGCACTCCGTACACCTATCCTTCCCAGTATTGCGACACTAGTGAACCCAGCATCCGCCCTGCTCTGGATTCTGTGGCGGATCTTTCGTACTGTGCTTCTTGTGTTATGGACGCATATCACTGGATCAGCCAGCGCTATCAAGCGAATCAGCGTTGCCAACACCAGCATATTGTACCACGACGGACGTGCCCTAGCAACCTGCGAGAGCGGACCGCCAATACGCGTCACGTTACCCGGTCTGGAAACCGTAGGCTGGTTCAATGGAAACACTGCTGAAGGCGAACCCGCCTCGAAAGATGACTCCCATCATAGTTGCGACGAGAAGCGCGAAGCGTTTGGCGGAACCGGATTGCTCAGCTGGATGAAGGAATGGACTACTGGTCATCCAAAAGTCGACAAAGTGACAGACGAGCTGGTTCTCTTCCACTGCAACTTTGTGGCACCCTACGTCCATTACTCATTACTTCCTGCAGAAGGCTCTTCTGCGAACCGGGCGGATTCTGAATCGAAGGCCATTGTCAATGCCCCAGTCCCTGGATGCTCTGGCGGGCGACTGATGCATGACTTTGGTGTTGCGAGACATCATACCGTCATTCTCGATATGCCACTCTCGCTCACACCTTTGAATCTGGCAAAAAATAAGCCCGTAGTAGTATATGAGCCTGAGAAGCCAGCTAGATTTGGTGTTTTCCCTCGTCGGCATCCCGAGTTGGTGCGCTGGTTCGAAACAGATGGCTGTTGCATCTTACACACAGCCAACACCTGGGACGAGCACGACAGTAACAACAATGTGGTGGCTGTCAACATGCTTGCTTGTCGCCTGACTTCGGCATCTCTAGTCTTCAGTGCCGGCAACATTGAACCACCACCGCATCCAAATCACAAGGAAAAATCACGCAGCAAGCCGATGTCTTTCTTTGCAAAATACACGGAAGACGAGGACGACATAGATCCTGAAAAGTCTTATCTAGAAGAAACGTCACCTTTGCTCGGACCGGATGCATCCATATTTGGCCCAGGCTCTTCAATGTCTGCTTCTAACATACCAATATCTCTCGACGATGAAGAGCAATGCAGATTGTACTATTACCGCTTCTCCCTAGACACGGGCTCTGAAAACACCATCACTCACCAGTTTGCATTATCAGCGATTCCTTTCGAATTCCCCACAGTATCACCAGCTACAGAAATGGTACGTGCACGCTATGTGTATGGCTGTAGCACATCGGACGAATCATTTGGAGCTGCATTGGGCAAGGCCACCAAAATCGATGTTTTGGTGAGAATGGACGTCGAAAGCCTGCTTGCCCGTGCGCATCATACCACTCCGGAGGCGATTACTGGATGTGTCGATACTCGTTCGATGGACGAGATACTTGCATCAGCTGACCCCAACGACCCGATCAAGGCGTTTCGACTGCCTCCACATCACTTTGGCCAAGAAGCCAGGTTCGTACCCCGCAAGGCGTCGAAAAAGGCAGTCTCTGGCGACTTGGCCTCGGATGAACTGGACGGGTACCTCCTCTTCTACGTTTTCAACGAAGAGCAGCTAGATGAAAACGGCGAGTGCAGGCCAGACGCTGTAAGTGAACTATGGGTGCTAGACGCAAGAGATATGCAGACAATTGTTTGCAAGGTCCAGCTTGCAACCAGGATACCCTATGGTCTCCATGGCAACTGGTTCACCGAGGAAGACATTGCACAACAGCGCCAGGTTGAAAAGTTACGATCCGAGACAGAAACGATTTGCGATACCCGATGGAGCCACTTACAAAAGGCTCTCATTAGTTACCTTGGCTAGTCAGGTCAGGGTTCAAGTGCATGTTTGTGTACAGTACATAGTTGAGCGTTCAGACAAAAGCCAGACAATCTGGCGGCATTAGCATTACCGGCGTAGTGGGAAGCTTTCAAAGCTAATGTATAATTTTGTTCTTCACCGTGTCTTTGCTTTGATTCTGGTGAGATGAACTCTTTTTCGCTCGATCGCTAGAGAAAATGTGCAGGGCTGGAGATGGCACATGGCCCAGGTCCACATACCGGCCTTGCAGACTGGCTAAGGGCTCAAGATGACAGAGGAGAAAAATTATGTCGATCTGCCGACGGGAGTATCTGTCCAGACCAATATGCGTTGGCCATGGCGTTCATAGCCCCTCATTGTGGTGTTTGAGCTAGAGGTGACGCATAGATGCGCGTGACGTAAAGCTTAACTAACCCTGATTACCCCGATACGTCTGGCCGACGTCGATGTCAAAGTAAGCTCGCGAGATCAGCACCATAAAGCTTAAACCCTGGTGGCGTGACGGTGCGAAGTGGGGTCTGCGCGATGCGGATGCTTCGGGAGCTAACATCATACCCACGCTCTTCATCGTCGTCCATCATCGACTTACACCTCAGTATGACCGAGCATTCGCCGCTCTAGCCACTCAGCACCTGTCAGCCAGCCAGCGAGCCGTCTGGTCTCAAGGCCAAGTCGCAGAAGACGCTCTCCATTGCTACCATCTCGATGTATTCCCTGCGCTGCAGGTCACACAGCGGCGTTGATCCTCGCACCAAGCCTGTACAACGGCACTTGGAGCCACTCACAGCAACGAAGAAACGGCGGTGGACGCTACCAGCGACGGCCAAGTCTTGATAGCTTCCCGTGGTGGGGGAGCCATCCATTATTGCAGCTTGGTTGCATCTTCACGTCTCGACGTGTGCCTTGGGCCACGCCGTTAGTCAGAGCTGCGATTGGCGGGAGCACAGACGTGGGTGTGATGCGACGAGTTCTAGGTGCTGCTATGTCGTCATGGACAGTCTCAGGAGAGATGTCTCTGGATCGCAGCAATGACAGAACCGTGGCATGACGGCATGGTTACATGGCTGGTGACAAGAGATATAGCCTGAGGTGCGCCAGCTAATGGAAGTTTGAAAACACACGATCCAGAGTCGATAGTTCTTTGGTACCTCAGACTGAGCCCTTTCTCCGTGTACAAAAAAGAAGACTTTAGCTGAAGCGTAGTCTTGCGTCCAAGGCAATCATGAGCGCAATGCTGGACCTAGAACGCAGGAACAATGTGTTCAATTACAACGGTATGTGCTCATATGCGGTTGTTCAAGCCATGTTACACCCCCTTTTATCATGGCTGAACAATACTGCGAGTAAACAAACATAAGTTCGTCGTCTAACAATTGTACAGGCAATACTGTCAATGGCCGTACTGCAGACATCAACATCACAACCCATGGCTCTGACTTTTACTTTGCCATTTGCGGTGTCATGGCCCTTGCTGGCTTCGTCTTCGTCGGCATGTCGTTCCGCGTAGAGCGCCGCAACCGTCTCTTCCACTACATCACATCCGGTGTTGTCTTTGTTGCTGCCATTGCCTACTTCACCATGGGTTCTAACCTCGGTTTCACCCCCATTCGTGTCGAGTTCTACCGCAACGACCCAGTTGTTCGTGGTACCTACCGCTCTATCTTCTATGCTCGATACATTGACTGGTTCATCACTACGCCACTGCTGCTCATGGACTTGCTGCTCACTGCCGGTATGCCATGGCCTACCGTCCTCTGGGTTATCCTTGTCGACGAAATCATGATTGTCACTGGTCTGATTGGTGCTCTCATCCAAAGCATCTACAAGTGGCCATACTTTGCCTTTGGTACGTTTGTCAACTTGGTATTTAATGATACAAGTGCTAACAGAGAATGCAGGCTGTGCTGCTCTCCTCTACATTGTCTACCAGCTCACCTGGGAGGCTCGCATCCACTCCAAGACCTTTGGCCGTGACGTCGAGAGGACCTTCCTCATTTGCGGAAGCATGACTGCTTTCCTCTGGATCCTCTACCCAATTGCCTGGGGGCTGTGCGAGGGCGGGTAAGTTGAAGATGACATCCACTCTTGACTTGAACCAATCTTACTAACACCTCAACTAGTAACGTCATTGCCCCCGACAGCGAGGCTGTCTTCTACGGTGTCCTCGACTTCCTCGCCAAGCCCGTCTTCGGTGCTCTCCTCCTCTGGGGCCACAGGAACATCGACCCCGCTCGCCTCGGTCTCCAGATCAGGGACTACAACGACGACACTATGCTCCAGGAGAAGCGCCGCAAGGATGAGGCTGCCCGCAATGGCCAGAACGTTGTTAACCCTCCTCACGACGGCCCTGCTGCCACCACTGTCTAATTAAATACTGCTGCTTGATACCATGTCTATGTGCACGCACATTTGTTCATGCATGCAAGTAATACCCGAAAGCGATTATGAGATGTAGATTGAGGTAATGATAATGTTGTGGACTGCGCATTCCCTAGTGGAGTTGCCGGTCATGGAATGTGAAGGGGAGATGGAGAGGGAGGAAGTTACGACTTGTTTAACGATACCACAAAGTATGTTAATTAATCAATCAATCATTCGGTCTTTACCACAAAATAAGTATTCCTGTGTGTACGCGATGTGCTTCTCAGTGCTATGTGATTGGTATACATAGTCTGACTCTCCAACGCCCGGTGAAACAGGAAAGTGGTGGCCTGCAAAACCTCTCTATAGCAAAATTCACTGCCTTCAAACGCAGCCAGAGATCTTAAATTGATCCGGCCACTTGTGACTCTGCTTTTGTAAGCAGCTTTGGTCTACGGGATCAATTGTCATTTGTGTCTTATCATTTCGATAGCTTGCTCTTTGTAAATGAGCTCGTTGTTGTGATTTTCGCGTTCCACTGGTTTGTATAAAATGATCATAGCGCACATGTTCGAAAGGAGTACATCCATATTCAAAAGTGTAGATATATACGTTTGATTCCCATAGCCATGCAATACTAAACGAAATAACAGCCCAAGTCACTCTATCACTACCCTACCAATCCCCCACCAACCCCTTCCCCTGCTGCTTGTAACTCCATGTCCCCATCCCACCCATCGCCACAACTGTCATGAAAACACTGATCAGGATCCACACAAGCCAGCTCAAATACGGGCCATGCTGCGTGCGATCCAGTGGACTCATCGACTTCCTCTTCCTACTCGCTTCCACTGTTCCCCACGGAATCTTGCCTAGCAGACCAAGCCCCTGCATAATCTGCTCGCAGACAATCTTCGCGCCGGCAAGCACAATAGGCACACCTGTGCCTGGATGCGTGCTCGCGCCCACAAAGTACAAGCCCTCGATACTTGAATGCTTGGTTTTTGGTCTGAAGCTCAGGACATTGAAGAAAGAATGGCTGAGGCCGAGGATCGCGCCGCGATCGAGGTTGAACGTTGATTTCCAACTGGGTGGAGTATTTATCGTTTCATTGACAATATGCGGTGCAAGATTGATTTTCAGGCGAGCTTCCATGGTGCGGAGGATAGTGCTACGGGCGGAGGACACCATGGCGTCCCAGTCCTGCGTCAGGCCATCCGTGTGCTTTGAGCCTTTGTGAGAGTCGGTGGTGGAATCGTGCAGGTGGCCGACGGGGACAAGGACGACGATGGAGTCGCAGCCTGATGGGGCGGCGGAGGGATCGACACGTGAGGGCACGTTGACGTAGAAGCTGGGTTCGTCGGGGATGAGATGCTTTTTGAAGATGCTGTCAAAACTGTCTTTGTATTCTTCTGCTAGGAAGATGTTATGAGCGCTGAGCTCAGGGAATTGACGATCCAGAGCCCAGTAGAAGGATATGCTGGAGCAGGAGGCTTGGCGTTTGAGGAGGGAGCGGGAGAAGGAGGAAGAGGGGAGGAGGTTGTTATAGGCGTAGGTTAGATCGGCGTTGCAGACGACTATGTCTGCGGTCAATGGTGCTTTGTTTGGATCTTCGAATTGCACGCCTGTTGCGCGCTTTCCGTCGGGTGATAAAGTAATCTGGCTGATGGGACTGTCGAACATATATTCGACGCCTAGGCGCTGGCCGACGTTGACGAGCTTCTCCACAACCTAGTAGCGGTTAGTTTAAATATCTCTCTTTTAGGGATTACTATCCTTCGCACCTTGTGAAAACCACCAATCGGATACCAAATACCCTCAGCTAACTCCGTATACTGCAGCAAGCTGTACGTCCCCGGAGCATCAAACGGGCTCATTCCCATGTACATACTCGCAAATGTAAAAACTCTCCTCAGCCTTTCTGTCCAAAAGTACTTGCTTGCACGGTACCAAATGCTCTCAAAAGGATGCAGCTCAATCAAATGTAGCAAAAAGTCCAGACGAGCCATACTCAACAGCGAGTAAAAGTTCCTTCTTAAGACATAGATAATCGAAACTTCATAGTGGCGATGGCTCTCCTGCAGGAAAGAAAGATAGCGCTCAAAACCATCCGTGCCTTCGAATCGCTCCACCTCCTCTTTCATGACGGAAATGTCCGTCGACAGCGTAAACGTCGTGTCATCGTGGAAGTGCACCTTGTAGTTAGGATCACACTTGACGAGCTGGATGCCTTCTCCCTCGAGCGAGGTGCCCAAGTCCTCGAATGTCTCGTGGAAAAAGCGTGGGAGAAGGAGTAAGCTGGGACCCTGGTCGAATCTCTGTTGTTTAACATTAGCACGTGAATGTTCTATCCTCCCGAAAAAACAAATAGCATGGGTAGTTGGAGACAGAGAATTGATCGCCATACATATTCTCCACGATGAATCAAACTGCATCGTCCACCTGAAAACTCATTCTTCTCCACCACTGTTACTTTGCAACCTGCAGCGGCCAAACGCGCGGCGAGAGCGACACCCCCAGCTCCAGCACCGACGACAATGACGCTCGGACCCGTCGCATTCGCTGCCTTGTAGTCTCCCATCTCTTACTATTTGCTTCTCTTTCCTTATTCTCTACGTCCTAAGTGCACTACTGTAAGACTCGCAGGCAAAAGAATGGCGACAACCACAGACTTTGGGTATTTGGGAATTGGAGGCGTCGGTAAAAGAAAGGATGGATGGCAGGCAGCGTGCGCGTGGAAAGAGTCGCGCCACAAAAACGTTCCGCTCGGGTATTCCTGGATCAATGCACCAAGTCATGACGTATACAACAAATCAACGCGACTAAGCCATGTGTGGAGAGGCCCTTTTTGTTTCGGCATGTGCATTTTGGCATGTGGGAAATGCTTATTTTCGGGTGGTTGTTGTTGAACGACCGTGCCACGAGTGCGGTTGTGCACTGGTTCGTCCGAACATGCAGACGGTTCAATTGGGTATGGAGCGTCTGCCTCTCTGCGGGTTTCCACGCTACACGAACGGTAGTTTGACAGAGCCTCAAGCACTTCCGCCTGTGCCTTGGCAAGCAAACCCCCAGTGCGGCGACATATCGAACATCTGAGCAGAGCTATCGTGGTAGAGCTGTGGCGTGATGCTGCAGTCACGATCCGGCTGCCGATAAGATTGGAATCTGCTAGCGGCCACGAGGTGCCGCAACGACCGAGGACACGATGAACACTTGGCACCCAAGATAAGTAGGCGTCCATATGCAATACACTAAGATAGCGGGTCTCGGCATGAAGATTGGGTATAATTATTAAACAATACTACTAGTTGTCTCCGCTGTAGATAGTAAGAGCATCGGTAGAGTTCCTGTATTCTGGCTCGCAAAACTCTGTGAAGCCGCCAAAGCGTGTCTTCTTCTCTTGAATAAAGCCCTCAAATGCGCTCTTTGAGCAGCTCTCTCCTGGTCCATCAGCACAAGACATTTGCTGCGGATCCTTGTTAACAAGCACCCGGAAGTAATCGCCCGCATCGAAACCATAGCTGTCGCATGTCATCTTCTCGATAGCAAAGTTGGACAGGAAAGGCAGAATCCTTGAGGAGCGCCAAACTCTGCCGTGGTTCTGCCTGTTAAGAGGCATCGTGGCGTTCGGATTGTTGGCTCCGGAATAAGCGCTGTTGTTGAACAAGCCCATTGCTACGGCGACGGTGGGCGGCAGCTCCCGGTGGGTAAAAGATACGTAGAGATCTTGATCAGCATTGTCTGAGAGTAGCAGCTGGGCTGAGGCATTGAGCCAAGGAAAACCAAGGGTGCCAGCGAGCTGCTCGCTTCCATATCCGGTGTTGTAAAAATACATGATATCATTCATGTATTCAAACGAAAGCCACTCGTCCTCGGAAAAGAGATCCAGATCACAGAAAGGTGATGAGCCGCGGATAACAGTCTCATAGCCGCACAATTGCTGCATGGCAACAATATCGCTTGCAGTAAAGTTGAAGCTTGGGGCGTATGTGTTAAAACGACCAATAATGGGCTTGGTATAGATTTTTTGGTATTCCTAGTTGACGTGTTAGTAGGGCTCATGCAGGTTGCACCAGCGTACGTACCGATGACTGCTTGCTGCCAAAAGAAGAGCTGTACTTGGGACAGCCCTTGTAGGGAGTCAGAGAATCAGCACCTCGGGCAGCATCCTCGCGCACAGGGACGAGCTTTGTGTTGTTGCTCTCAGCGACAAGACCGTCAATGAATGAAGATGTGCTGAGCTCTGTCCTCTCCGCAGTCGACGTCCATACACGCTTGGGGTCCTTGAAAGACGGGTATCGCAGGCGAACATCAACACCTAGCTTATACGACTCGAGTCTTCCAATCGTCGTGAGATCCTCGAGTTCACTATCGGTAATTGGCGACTGCCATTTAGCCAGGAAATCCAGCGGACCAGCACTGCGCCAATTGGCCGTGGTATTCTTCAGCTTATCGGTAAACGGCTCAATGTACTCTTCGTAATCAAAGTCGTTTGCGTAGATGGCGGCATGGCGGATGAGGTATGACGCACGCGTGACATTGCAACCCTGCGGTGGTTTTGGGTCGGCCTGTGGATCTTCAAAATAGGGTGCAATGCCAGCCAGATGGCGCAGCGGGTCAAACGAGGAGCCTGCGTATACGCCTACCGCATTGGCAGCAACGAGGAGCGACACAAGAGCCGACTGCATGGTGGAGGTGTGGCTGCGGTGCGAGCCGTACCTGAACAGACTGGTGAGCCTGGCTGGCTTTAAAGCTGCGCGGAGCAGCACAACATGTCATTGCAATGTTGATCGTGTCCAAAACTTGGCAGGCTGTTCTGCTCGATCCGGACACAATGACGATGTTTCTTACGCACGGTGCGAGAGTGGGGATTAGCTTCAAACATGCAGAAAGTTACTGGTAGTTAATGGGAATCCCATTTTGTCCAACCAATAAGGATGGAAGTCGATTGCTAGCGCCGATTTTTGAAGCTGTTGGACGTGGGAAACAGTCGTTAGATGCGAGAAATAGTTGTGGGATGTAGGAAAGAGCAATTAAACCTGAATGGAACCTCATCAGGGATCGAGACGAAATTGATAGATTTCATTCCTGTCCATGTGTTAGCGATGTCCAAAAGCTACTTGCCATCTCTCACCACGTGACGATGTCAGACCACATTACATGCAAAGCTTTGACCTAGCCACACCACGTCAGCCACGACTTTCCAGCCCCACACTGCCACAATTCCTTGTTTCTTCACTGTGGAACACTGCATCTCAGATCGGTTTTGAAGCGGAAAATCACTGATATTGGTATTCGCCTCCAACTCCTGCGCAAAAGTGGAGAAAAAGGTGCAGTCGAAGAAAAGGCAACTTCCTCTCATACTACGTATAAACCCCCTATTCATTATAGCACGCTCACCCGTCGTTGCAACATCTGCACCTTGAGCTCCAGTGCCTGACACTCATTCTCCTTGCGGTGCAGATCCTTCATTAAAATCTCCTTCTCGGATCGAAGAGCCTGCAGCCTGCCACCGACACTCTCACGGTAGCTTGCATGTTCTTCCAGCAGAGCCTCGATCCTATACCAGTCCATCTGGCCAGCAGCAGTGGCGGCAGAAGCACCACCTGCTCCTGACCGTAGCTGCTGAATTTGAGCATCCTTAGCCTTGAGCTTCGCCTCGAGGTCAGCCACGGTACTCTTCCAAGCCTGATGAGCCGCAGCGCGGTTCAAGTCGTCGATGCTGCCGCTCTGCGTTGTGCCCAGCTGCTCGACAAGATCGGAATTCCTCTTTTCAAGCTCAAGCGCACGCTGCTCGAGAGCCGCGACCTTGGCCGCAGTAAAAAGGTCTGTAGTGTCGCGCCTTTCATAAAAACTCGACATGCGTGGCCGGTTCGGGCTGCTCCGCCCCGTAGGCCCTTGTGCTTGTAACCGCTCTAGCTCCCGCGTCTTCTCGGCAAGCTTGCTACGTACAATTTGGACGTTGTTAAGATCCTCGTCCCGCAGCGCCTTTGTTGCTTCTAGTTCACGACGGGCTTTAGCTAGCATTCCCTGGTGCTGTTAGTGGTGTGGTTTGGAAGAGCTGGACCGTACAGTGACTTACCCGAATCTTGATGTTGTTCTCTACGTCTTCGTCTCGCAGGCTCCAGATGGCCTCATGTCGCTTCCACCATACTTTCTTCTCGTCTTCCAGCGCTTTCAGGCGGTTTTTCATTTCCGTAAACTCCTCGGGTGTAACAGATGCTGCAGGATTTGCTTGTTCAATGTGAATAAGCTTAGACATCAAAGCCGCAAGCTGCGACTCCAGAGGACCTGGGAGATGTGGTGCTGGAGCAGGAGATACTGGCTCCTGGCCTGTAAGGCTCATCTTGATCGCAGACTGTGATGCTGATTTCTTCAAAGAATAGATGACTTCATCCTCTTGGCCATCCAGCGTTGAAGACCTCGAAGTCGCATCATCGTCAATGGGTCGTGGCTGTAGGTTTGGCTGGCTCTGATGCTGCACATTTGCCGGCTGAGGAGTTACAACCTGGCTCTCCATCTTCTTTGCCATTAGGTTTGCTGGAGATCCAGCTTGGGGCCGGCTCCACGCAAGCGGTGCGGTGTTGGTCCTGGGAGGATATGTTTGTTCGTCGTCTGAGCCCAACTCAGAGTAGTTGTCGGAATCGTAGCTCGGTGGCTGTTGCTGCAACTGAGGCGAATGCATCGATACGGGCCGGCTTGCGGACTGGATGGATGCGATAGAATGAATCGAAGGAGTGCGGTGAGAAGCTGGTTTTGCGCGGTTCGGTGCCCACATATTTTACCGTTAAAAGTAAAGCAAGTATATATACGAAAATCGCGGAGAATAATAAGGTCGTAGGGTTCGTTCGTGCAGTGGCCTCCCAGAAGCAAACTGCTATTACAACGCGACAAAAAGAAAACAACAAATATACAAAAGCGAACCAGCGGAAGCCGTTGAGCGGTTTGAACATCCGATCTTGCGTCTTTCCATCGTTGAATATGTAGTCGGTTGCGCCAATGTCGTGAAACCAGCCTGAGACGCAGGGGACCGTGCAGCGGATATCTGCGACGGAAACGGCTGAACGACAAGTAGGATGCGAGCCAAGATTCAGCCAGGATAGTCTCAGCCTGAGATTAATCTAGGTATCCTGCACATCGTGGAGGCTCAAACCTCAAACTTATCTCTATTGACCTAAGCGCAAAGGGAGAAAGAGATGCACAAAGGATGAACATAGTGCAACTTTGCTTCCCCTGATCCCCATACGAGCGCATACATACATGCGCTGCTGAAGCGCATTCTGAGGAATTCCAAGAAGAAAAATAAAAAACTTTCCGAGCAAGAGACTTCCCGATCACGAGAACTTTAATCCAACCATCACAAAAAAATCTCCCAATATCAAGAGTTGACGAGGACGACAAAGTTATTACGCAAAAGTCTACGTTTCGCAGGCCAACATGGCTGATGCGCCCCCCTCCATCCATCTCGATGAGGCTGAAACACATGCAGCGTCAAGGCCGTGTCAACACGCCTTTGGTGCCCCTCTCTTTACGAAAACGTGGAGTAGGCCCTCTCACTCTTGCACAGGCTGCCTCAGCCAAGATGTCAGGCTCGCAAAGTTAGATTGGGGATCATCGGCACGCGGTTTCTGGGCGATGTTATTGATTTTGCTCGATAAGGAGGTCCAAGTCACAGTGCATCCGACCCTTGTTCATCGTGAAGTCGGGGACGATAACGCGTCAGATGAACGACATACTGGTGGTATCAGGCGCCGACAGCAGAGTTTAGATGATGACGCGGTGGTTGCTTTTTTTCTTCAGCTCGCTCGAGGTTGACAATGATGCATATGTGTGTATGCTTGAAGAAAAGAGTAGGTGTAGTTTCAACTCAATTCTGATAAACGTACCTACCCAACTCAAACATCATACCGGTCCGATTTATGATGCACAGGCGTATAAGTAAAATATTCAAACTCGGCCACCTTTTCCGTCCCATTCATATCCGACGCCGCGACGCCTACAAACGCGCCTGTAAAACTACCATGTCTGTTCAAAGTCAGTATTCATCTCCCTTGCATACATGTATTCGGAAGAGGAAGAAACTTACGCCTGATGCCCTCCACACTCATCACTCAAAATCGACGCATCATACACCGGCCCAATGTTCTTCAATTCCTTCTCTCCCTCAAGTGCATACTTGAACTGCAGTTCTGGGCCCCGTATACTCAGCGCGAGCCTAACTTTACCCTCTTGTGGAATTTGGACCGGGTCCGGAAACGGCATTCTGAGATTGCCATCGGGCCAGGAGGCCTCAGAGCTCATGAGGAGCAGTTCGCGTTTACCGTCAGAATGCGCGGTAACGGCTAGATAGAAGAAGTTGAAGCGGCAGTAGTAAGCTGTTAGTCCGGCAAACGTGCGCTCATCATCTGGAGCGAAATCAACGACGGTTTCGGCGTCGTAGGAGAAGTGTGTTTGACGGCGGGCTACGAGGGCTTGTTCGAACCAGGAGCCGACGGACTCGCGGCCGATGAGTTGGAGACCCGTTTTCCCAAAACGGAAGATGCGTTCGGGTTCAGGGGTACGCAGCCATTGGAAGTCTTTGTGTAGCGTAGTTGTGCTGGTGAAGTCGTAGTGTTGAGGTGACCAGTAGGCGGTGTCGTCGCGCTCGGCGGGTAGGTCGACATAGAGAGACGGCACAGGTCCGTTTTTTACGTACAGCCAATCGTCTTTGTCCCAGTAGGCTTCTTGAATAGCGCTCTCGCGGCCCAACACGCAGCGCCGTGCCTGGGTCGTCGGCCGCCCAGTCAGATGCACCACGTATGTCTTGCCATCGGGCGTGTCGACAATATCTCCGTGACCTGCTCGCTGTAGTGCAGCCAGGGGCGCATCTTTAGACGTAATGATGTACTTCTGCGGATGCAGTTCGTATGGACCCCAGATATCGCGCGATCGAGCAAACGTACACGCATGACCATATGCGGTGCCGCCTTCAGCAGTCAAAAGGTAGTACCAACCGTTTCTCTTGTACAAATGCGGTCCTTCAACGAGACCGAGTTCCGAACCGGGGAAGATTGTTTTCCGCGGTCCAACGAGTTTCTCTGTCTTCTCGTCCCATTGCTGCATTCTGATGCCCTGAACATGTAATGTCAGCATGCTCACTCATAAAACTCCACGGGTTTGAAAATACTGACAGAGAAGTACTGCGGTCGCCTCCGATGATCCTGAAGCATATTGATAAACCACTTCTTCCCGTCATCATCGTGAAACAAAGACGGATCGAACCCCGACGAATTAACATAGATAGGGTCAGACCACGGGCCCTCGATCTTATCCGCATGAACAATGTAGTTTGGGTTATCTTTGAACGAGCCGTCCTTGCGCTTGACATCGGTGTATACGAGCCAGAACTTTTTGCCGTCGTGGGTCAGACAGGGTGCCCAGACACCTTTTGCAGAAAGTGTTATGTCAAGATTCAGTTAAAGTTTAGCAGAGAAACATACCGCAGCTATCTGGGTCTCCACGCATATCCAACTGGCTCTTCCTTGTCAGCGGACGCGTGACAAGGTCCCAGTTGGCCAGATCCTTGGAGTGGTGAATTTGTACGCCAGGAAACCATTCAAACGTCGATGTGGCAATGTAGTACTAGGAACAGCAGGAGTTGTATTAGTTGATGCCTCGGTTGAAATTGACTTTTTTGTCGAGTTGTGTTACTCACTGCCTCATCTCGTTAGCTTGCCATTCTTCTCTTGGAATTGACCCAAAATAAAACAATTATAAAAACAGAAAAGATGTAGACATACCATCATCTCCCACCCTCAACACGGAAGGATCCGCATTGAACCCCGGCAGAATCGGATTCCTAACCAACGGCATGTTGCTCTTTTACTCTTTCTTCTCCCCAAGGTAAGATAAAAGTAAAATGAATTGTTAGCGAACAACGTCAGAGTAAAGCACTAGTTTTTTCCCTAGAGCGGTGCCTACAGCCCTATTATGTACTACAGCTAGGTAAAACACCAAGGCCTGAAATTTAACCGGGCGACACGCGCTTGTTCGGTTCGACTACTTTTGCCGGCGCCTGTTTTGTTTGGCCAAAATCAGTATTTCGGGGTACTCGGCGGTTTGACCGTGGTATATAGTAACCCCGCCATAGCCACCCACGTGTGAGGCAACAAGGGAAGGCGGGGCAGATACATCACGTATTCTGAGCATGCCACTTCTCTTTGCAAATGCTACGGCTCTTCAAGCTCCAAAAGGATTCTGACAAGTCACCAATGATTACATATGTGGAGCTGATCATGCCGTTTATGCCTCGGCATACCAAATACAGAAGTCCGTATTTGGCAATGTAGTCTGTAGTAGGAGTGGGGATGGACGTGGGGCAAAGGCTAAAAGGCACATAAACGTACCGTCTGTATCACCAGTATAACACACAACATACACACACAGTTCAAGAAGCTAGGACTGGTATACGCTCATTACATTATCAACATCGTAGCGCCCGCCAGCCAAAGGAACCATCGTGAAGACAGATTGGGTATCTTTTTAAGGAACCGATGAACCTGCTACATACGACTCAGATGCCATTCCGGCCACTCAAAAAGTCTATTTGGTGTTTTGCTTGTTGCACCGAGTGTGAGGCAGACTAGCTCGAGCCGTAGCCTGTAGGGGACAAGATAGGTATGGGTAGTTAGGTTCAGACACTTGAGATACCTTGGTTATTTTCCTCGGCTTCCTCCGATTCCTGATGAGCAGCAGATGCGTTGTTTGATGTCTGGTCGGGGTTGGGTGTAGCAACGACGCCAGCAGGCAAAGAAAAGCCCTCTCCTTCATCGGTATCCAGTTGCATTAGGAAGGTCTCCCAGATTTCGATAAGCTAGCGCAACCGTTAGCAAAGTCTAGAAGGTTAAGGTAACGTCAAACCTACCTCCTTCTGTGCTTCTACAGCACTCTCCAGGAACGTCTCCACCCCTGATTTGAAGTCTTCCACCTTTTCTCGTTCAAAGCGTTCAAGCTCGCTACGCATAAGACGACCCATGTCATCGAAGAGCAGTCTAGCCTGATGCACCTTGCGTTCGGCATCGGCAACGTCTGCGCTGAGTTGGTTCAGACGATCCTGCTGTGATCTGCCTTGCCTCAGAAGCTTATCCTGAGTCGCCTTTCGCTTCTGCAGCTCTTGCTCGGCGGAATGCCAAGAGTGGTAGGCCTTTTGTCGCTGCTGGAACGCGGTCTTTACGGAGCCGATCAACCGTATGTACTCGTCAATCACAATGCCCATAGTGAGAACGTCCTGCTGGGCCTGGCGTTCGTAGAGTTCACGGATGCGGATTTGGATGTCGGAGAGGCTGTCGAGGGGACCGGATAGGGCAGGCGACAACTCCACAGCAGACAAAGAATGCAGAGAAGCTGAAAAGTCACCACAAGCTTCAGCTAAACCCTTTCGCTGAGATACAACGGTGTCAGTCGCCTTGAGAAGAGCCTTGAGCTGTGCTTCAAGCGCATCGAGATAGATTCTTCGGTCGTGGAACCACTACAACGACTGTCAGTATAGAAGTAAGAAAACATAGACTAGCAACGTACATCGTCATGCTCGATGAACTTGCCGGTACTGCTACCAAGCATGGAGCCAAACATGCCCTTGCTCTCGCCCAGGCCGGGATCTTTGCGTTCCTTGTTCTTGATGTCCATGTTGAAAGCCTCGCTTTCGAGGAACAGCTTCAAGTCGCTGTCATGCTGCAGTACAGGATGAGCCGCTGACTTGTTGAGCATGCGCTCCAGGGCGGCGCGCCGAGATTCGACAAAGTCGGCATCGAAGCGACCAACAGCCTGTTTTTCTGGAGGCGGGGGGATGATGACACCAGGGTTATTGTTGTGCAGCTGGTTGTACAGCCAGAGGAAGTCGCGGTAGCGGCGCGAGACTGTGAATTCCGGATTGCGGTAGCCCTTGGAGGTCGTCTTGGTCGTGACCGAGTACTCAGTGTGGGAGCTGGTCAGGTCGCCAACCTTGTGGGGGTCGCCTACGGAGATTGAAAAGGATGGCTTCGCCGCCTGCTCGACGCTGACGCTTGGTTGTGTCTGGCGCTGGGGCACGGGGTGGGAGGGAGCCTGGACGGGAGGAGGTATCCTCGCCCCTTGGGAGGCCCGCAGCTGCTCGTCATCATTGTCGTCTAGATCAACCGAGTCCATCATGCCGCGCAACGAGGAGGCCGAAGAAGCACCCGCTGCTGGCCGGGCACCGCGCGATGCCGCAGCCGCCGCCTCCTTCTGGGGAGGCGCTGGGGCAGTTATCTCGGGGCCTAGTTCTGGGGTAGATGCTCCCAGTGGGCCCAGAGGATCCTCGACGGCCTCGAGCTTGGTCGACTGAACACCATGGGGTCGCCGTCGGGGGCCGCGGCCTGCCGGAGATCGAGGCGCGGAGGCAGCAGAGGGAGTAGCATCGGCGGTAAGCTTGTTTGTGGGTGCGGATGAGTCTGTGTCGGGGGCATCATCGTGGCCCAGCTGCTTCGAGGCACCCGGCGCAGGGCTCGATTGTGAGGGCACATCTGCAAGGCATGTCAGTCTGGCGCGGAGTAGCAAGCGGGAGAGAGTTGGCATTTACCGCCCCATGGAGAGCTTTCTGCGTCGCCCAGATCCATTGGCGCAGTCGAGAGATGTAAGGGAGGGGGGGTTGTGAGTTTGTCGTTGTTAGCAGTCGTTGGAGCATGTCGCATTCGGCTACCTATGACATACAGGTTCCACTAGCCGCCAATGGCCCGACCTTACCCTAGCTGTCTGCTACGGAATCTACACATCTCCATGTACATTTACTCGACATCTTCTTATTCATCCGAACACAATTACTCATCTACAGAATATGTATCCGCCTTTGGGCCTAATTACAGTACCGCCCAACCGTCCTCTCACATACTGGGTCCGCCCAGACTCGCCTTGCCATGCTCACAAGTATAGCACACCTTCCCATCCATCGAGCCCAGCCTCATCATCCCCATCGTCAGTCCCATGCGCTGACCCAGATGCACAACCCAGCTTTCCACAAAGATAGTGGAACCTATCGGCGCTGGTCTCAAATACGTGCAGTTGACTTTGGACGCACCAACAGTTAGCAACATTCTCTGACCTGACTCGGAAAAGCCAACACTTGATATCAAACTTGCAGACGCAAAAGGCGATCGGCACTTACTACCAATGCATTAGTAAGACTCATAATCCTGTGCTCATTCACAAACCTACCGATTCCTTGAAACATGCCCCGTATCCCAGAACCCCTCGCGGATACACGGGGAAATAGTCAACGAGGTGACGAGATCAAATATCATGGCCACCGCGCCACCATGCAGCGTCGCATTCATATTGCACAGTTCTTCCGGCACCACGAAGCTAAACACTGTGCGGCAATCATGCGGATTGCCCTTTGAAGGATTGTACGTGACCGACTCGAGTTTGAGAATCTTGCACAAGATGGCGTCGTGGCCCTAAAAACACACAACACGCCAGCTATTAGAGTTTGTTGAAATGTCGCATAGAAGAGGGCAGACATGCTTGGTATTCCAGTGACGACATCATATTAAACTGTTATTTGGCACACGAGAGGGGCACATGTCAGCAGGGTTTCATGGGCGTGCGTAGAGACATAGTGGTACCAACCCAGTGCGCGACTTTATCGTACGGAGAATCGGATAGGTTGTAGATCAACTTGGGTGCTTTCTTTTCCTCTGAATCACTCATCTTGGGCAACAAATAAATCCTGTAATATTCTAGAGAAACAATAAGAATGAACGAGTTTTGTAACGCGTATAAGCAGTAGGCGGCGTGGCCTGGGGGCGAGTCGCATACCATATAGTCGTGACGGACCTCGGCATGGGGTAGTGGCTAGCGACGTAACGCTAAACCCAATTCACCCCCTCCATCAGAAATTCCAAAGATACTAGCATCTCAACCCAACTTTCAATTCAACCTCCGCATTTCCCATAAAACGCACCCTCATACAAGTGCACGTTCAAAATGGACACCACGCTCCCGCTCCGGCACCTCCTGCGCCTGCCGCCCTCCCACCGTACCGCGCTCTTCCAGTCCACCACCCACCCACACATGCTCACCTGCACGCGCTCCCTCTCCACGCCTCGCATCCTGCGCCCCTCCTTCTGGGCCTCCATGATCCCCAAGCCCTTGAAATCCCTCCCAGACACACCGCGCAGAAAAGACTGGAATCCAGCAACACCGTACATTATCCTGGGCCTACTTGTCGGCAGTCAAGCGATCCAGATTCTCTGGCTGAAGCAGGAGAGGGGTCATGAGGTGCGCAGGGCAGAAGCGCAGATAGGAGTCTTGAGGGAAGTGATTGAGAGGGTTCAGAGGGGGGAGAAGGTAGATGTTGAGGGTCTACTAGGAACGGGGAGGGAGGGGGAGGAGGGGTGGGGAAAGGGTAAGTTATTTTCCTTGCCTATTTTTGATGTGTTTTTTAGGTTGGGGAGATACTGACGTGTGGGCATAGTTTTGAGAGACATGCAAGATGAAGAGGCGCTATTCCAGAGTAAGAAGAAGAGGAGGGCGATAAGGGAGGCGGCGTTGAAGGAGGAAGAAGAAGCTGCCAGTCAGAAGAAAGAAGGCGGCAGTCAAGACGCTGTTCGCAGAGCGAAGATGCAAGTTGAGAGTGTGGGCGGAGTGAAATTTTATTAAAAACAACCCCGAACCCTGAGAACTGAGAACTGAGGAATACCCAAACATCGCATAGAAGAGAAGAATACGTGAACGTAGGGAAAACTTGCTTTCAGAGAAGAGGAGGAAATGCTCATTGCGCAGGGGGTATCTATCGTTACACCGTGTCGTCGTGAAAAATAAAATCTCCCACGGAACCAGCCGTCAGACGGAGAGGGTAATGAGGATATCGAAAAAAACAGCAAGAAAGAAACAAAGACCACCAGCGCCTGTCCCATCTGAAAAGGTCCATCCTCAGAAGACAGTCTGTTACCGTCATCATCACGACCACCCTGCCCGTCGCTCACCAGCAGGCTCAAGCCTGAGCCTCTGGGCTGTCTCCATCCTCTTCGTCCGCCCGGCCCTTGGCCTCCAGCTCCTTGGCGACCTTAAGCCGGCGACCCTTCTTCTCGTTGCCCACGTCGTTGGAGCTCTTGGTGGCGCCCCTGCCAGTTGGATTGTCCACTAGCAGCGCAAGCGTGACTCCGCCGCGAACGGCATCGTCGACCATGGCCTTCTTGGTCCTCAGCAGCTCGCAAATGAGCGAGAGCCGGAGCTCAAGAGAATCTGCGGCCTTGTCGGAATTCTTGCCGCGGACCGCATGCTTGCGGTAGAGGAGGGGTCGGCACCAACCGTCCTCATGGACTTGAACCGCCTTGTCGAAGATGTGGTGTGCGGCGGCTTCGAGGTCAAGCGGCTCAAAGGCTTGCAGCGCCGTGATACGCTGACGGTGGATCGAGTCCTTTCCGTCAGAGATCTCGGAGACGTCGACCATGGCCTCGTAGAGGCGTCGGACCCAGAAAGCGCCTAGAGAATGAGAGTTAGCTTGTTATTTAGTCAAGGCATACAGCAGGTAAAACTTACGTCCAAACTTCTTCACCCGCTGGGTATCAGCGGCTCGCTTGGCACCGACGCGTGAGCGGTGTCGATGTCGCCTTGCGGCCTCGCTACTGGTGAACTCGCCAAAGTATGCTCCGTAGTGCTTGCTACGGACTTTGGCCTCCGCCGGGGGGATAAGGCTCTCGTCGAGCTTGGGACGGTAGTTGTTTTCCGTCACGTTGATCTCGTCGATGGTGCTGGCAGCGCCCAGCGGAGAAGAAGTGGGAGCGGGCGCCTGAACCGCACGAGGACGACGAGCCTTTTTTGACACTCCAGCTGGTGCTGGAGCTGTCACTTTGGCAACAGTCGTCTTTGCCTGGGGTTGTCCTGGAGTTGGAGCTGGTGCCTCTGGCACCGAAGTGGTGGTTTGAGCCATCTCCGCCTCCTTGGCGACATCTTCCCACTCTGGTCGTGGTGGGTAAGGGGCCTCGAAAGGGCCCGGCAGAGTGTTGGCGACCATGTAGGTGCCACAGTCGACTTGAGGAGATCGCAAGAACGCATTCAGCTCCGCTGCGAGCTGTGCTGCAAAAACGGGATCGTGTGGCAGATTCCGGCCCTCGTCAGCAATGGTACCATCGTGAGACGCCATGAGGATGATGAGGAGAGGAGTAGGAAAGAAAAGGGTGAAGGAGGCTTTCGAGAGACGAGACCAGCGTCTGAAGAAGTAGGTATGGTGGTGAATTGGAATGGGAACCAACGTCCAGCGTTGAAGTCCTAAGAAGCTTAGGAAGATATGAAAGCTGAAGAAGATATGAAAACTTGACTCAAGGAAATGGTTGATCGCTTATGTGATAGACAGCGACAAGGAGAGAAGAGAAGAGGAATAGAAGTTGTACCCAAGCTACCTAGATATACCTATCCCTATCCCCCCTCTCTCTTGGCGTCCCACTCCTCTCCCATACTGCTGTCCTATTGTGCCCTGGACGGAGCAAACAATTGTATTCTGCTCTTATTGTCTTCATCTTGAGCGAGTTTGAACTGTGTGGCCAATAGCGGCCGTTTGGTGTTGTAGCTGTGGGTCTGGCGTAGCGGTTTTGGTGCGGGCGCGGCCGTTTGGCACCACTAAAAGTGAAAAGTAGTACAAGTGTAGTTGAGAGAGCGCATTGTGCAAGATGAGGTGAGGCGGACAGCGAGGGCGTATATTGTTCGCTAAATAGAGGAGGGATGTTTAGTATAGTGGACTATTGTCCAGGAGAAGGACGGAAAACACTGTTGTGTATGTATATTGAAGACATACTGTTGGTTGAACAGAGATGAGAATGAGGTGTGGACCGTTTGGACCGTTTGTTACAGTGGGCTTTTGTTCAAGAGGACGGACAATGCCATCATATGCGTAGTAGAATGGGTTTGTGCATGCATATTTTATGCTGGACAGAGCAGAGAGAGGAAGCAGTCAGATCATTGGGATAGAAAGTGGCGGAGTTTGGAGAAAAAGAGGAGGCGCCAGCGTAATTGAGATGACATATTGTCCAAGACGTAAGACGGCTATCCTGTCCAGCGTAGGATAGATCAGTACGCACGTATGCAAGCTGAATGGACTAGAGAGAGAGAAAACAGACGGGCTTTTGGGTGGATGTGGGAGATATGTCATGTAGAGTTTACAAGAGGAGAAGAGCACGAGGAGTTAACTTGCAACCTTATGCCCATGAGGCTTTGTCTACAGAACGAGGATACTAAAAAGCAGCAATAGACATACGCACTTTCCACTAGGCTCGTAATACACATTAGGAATCTCTCTCTGACGACCGACTTGAGTCTACAAAAGTCATCATCTGCGGGCATGAACAAACGCGCGCGCAACAGCAGGGCAGTTGGTACATGATATATGTATACTAACCGAAAAGGAAAATCAAAAAACACAAAAAGTGAGCTGGCCTCCTAAGCTGCTCGGACCCCCTCCTAGAACCCCAGTGTACACTAAATAAACCCAAAAAAACAAAAAGCCCGCAATGGCAAAGGTCCGCAATCATCAAGAATAGACAAACATGAGGTTGCAAGTTGGAGAAGGCAAAATGGTATAAAACAGAGAAAGGTTTCTCCCCATTGAGCATGTGGTGACGGAGAAACATAAAATATACTGCAGTTGAATTTGACGCCAAATGGGTTACCCTGAGTAGTTCCAATTCTGCCAGTAGACGGAAAAGAGGAAAGAATCTGCCGTGCAAACCTCAAATGCACCTTTGTGGGTATTAATGGGGTTGTGGTGCGGACGTGGCAACGGGTGATGTAGGCTTTTTGGGCTTGGTGTCCTTGGTGTTGGTAATGCTGTGAGAATCGTCATCATCGTCGTCGTCCATGTCCACGTTGTTTCTCCACTGCGAGAGGGAGTCGTTTAGACTAGTCTTGTCGTTGGTAGGTGTTCGTTCAAAGTCGAAGCGGTCACTCAACCGGTACGCCTTGTTAGTTGTTTCCCAGTGACTTCGGAGGGCATCGAGTTCAGACGCGAGGCTATCGAGGGCCATTGAGTTGCGGGTGGCAGCAGAGCCTGGACGGGGGATGGCCTCCGGGGTGCTGGAGCCATCGTTGTGGCTGTATAGCGACTCGCCTGAAGCGACACTGTCGTGTCCACGGTGACGTGCGTGTTCAGAACGAGAGCTGTCGCCTGGCGCTTGCGATTGACGGCGGTAGTTGTCAACCGACGACTCGAACTGGTCCAGGAACATCTGCACCCGGCTTTCAGCTTCCCGTGCACGCTCCTCGACCTGCGCGTGCTGACGGCGAAGCGACTCGAGGTCGGCTTGGGCCTGGGATGCCTGGCCCTCTGCTTGTTTTGTGGCATTAGCTGCCGTCTCAGCCTCGGCGCGGGCGGAAGCCAGATCAGACTGCAGCTGAGAAAGCTGCGTCTCGAAGCGGGCAACAGTGGCTTCCATCTCCTCCTGCGTCTTTGATAGTTCAGAGCGAAGCGTAGTGCGTTCTGCCTCCCACGCGGCTGTGTCCGCTCGACTAGGACTGCGTGCTTCCTGCTTCTTTTGAGCCAGCTCTTCTTCAAGCTTCTGGTTAGCGCTCTTGTAGCGATCAAGCTCCTGCTTCATCTTGGTGAGCATCTTCTCTGTGCCTCGGAGATACTTGACAGCAGCCTGGTGGTCGTTGTGCAGCGCCTGCAGCTTCTCCTCCCACTCTTTGCTGACCTCATGCTCACGCTCTTCGAACACAATACGTAGCTCTTCATGGGCCTTGTTCATGGCATCGACCTGCTGTTCGAGTTCTCGGACTCGATTCAACTCGGGTGTGCCAAATCTAGAGCTGGGGCTATCCAAAACCTTTGAGCGGCGGGCGTCTACAGGGTTAACACCCCTTTCATCGAGAAGATTGCGAAGTGTCTTGAGCTGGACCTCGAATGCGTTGCTCTCGAGGCGCAGGCGCTCGTGCTGCTGGTGGAGTTCGATCTTCTCGGCCTCTGAAAGCTGGACATCGCGCATGGCTTGCTGGAGTTGTTTGCGGATGGTAAGTCCTTCGCGACTGGACTGTTCCTGATAGGCCTCCAGGCCAGCAATGCGTTCCTCTGCGCGGCGGAGCTTCTCCGAAGCTTGGTCAGCTGCCGTCTGATTCTTGCGAGCCATCGAAGTTGCCGTCTCGAGCTGCTGTTTCAGCACATTGACACGCTCGTCAGCATTTGCACCGTCCTGTTCAGATCGCTCCGTAATGCTCTGAAGACCCGAGAAAACAGTAGCTCGATGTACACGTGCTTCCTCGGCATGGCTCTCCGCTAGCTCCTCTGCATCGTGAAGCTTTTGCGTGGTGGTCTCAAGCTCGGCTACACGTGCCTCGTAATCGCTTCGCAACTGACTAAGCTTCTGACGAAGTGTCTCGCTCTGTTGTCGCTCTTCGTTGAGCTTCTTCTCCAGCAGTGACGTCTTTTCGGTGGATGCAACGATGGCATCGCGTAGAGATTGGATGATAGCAGTTTGAGCCTTTGACTCTTCAGAGGCCTTGGTGAATCTGGTGGTCAGTTCTTCCTTGTCAATGGCCAGAAGCTTTGCCGATGACTCTGCTTCTGCGGCGCTTGTAGAAACTTCTCTTGCTATCCGCTCTGCTTCGTGAAGCTCGGCACGCAGGCGCTCGGATTCGGCAGTAGCCTTCTGTCGCGTAGAATCCAGCTCGTTTACGCGTTTCTGCGCCGCCTCTGCCGTATCTTCAGCCAGCTGTCTGGCCTTGCTTTCAGCCTCTATCTGGCGCGCCAGCTGCTCGACCTTAGTAGTCAGTTCAGCCTGGGCAGCTATAGAGGCAGCCAATCGGCGATTGGCATCTTGGAGACGATCAGCATCAGGCGTATTGACATTTCGGGGTCCATCGGGCTGCGGAGTTCCGTTGTGGCTACTTCCTCCGTGAGCAGCCAACTTGGTCTTGGCGTATATGGCCTCGCTGACGGCTGCGTCGCGCTGTCTTTCTACTTCAGCAATCCTCCTTGCCGCGTCCTCGCCCTGGGTCTTGATCGAGGTCTGCACACGTTCGAGCTCGGTCTTCATTTTTAGGAGTGCTTCCAGTAGTGGTTTGTCCTCATCCCGGAATGACTCGGCGGATCGTTCGTCGAAGACTGGGCTAGTCGAAGTACCGGCATTGTAGCCGGCCCTACGAGCCAGGGCCAGTTCCGAGGCGTACCATGCATTTCGACTCTTGAGATGCTCAAGTTCGCGGATCAGCTCATTGTTGCGCTGATCAGTTATCGGCGATGCGTTCTTGGCACTATCATTGCGCAGGTGCTGAATTTCCCTCGCCGGACCGCGTTGCTGAGACTCTGAAGATTGTCTGGTTGACTGCTCTATGCTCTCCAAAGAAGCCTGTTGGTGGTGTGACCTGGATGTGTTTCGCGAAACTATGCTGGCGGATCGTGTGGTGTCCATTGACTGCTTGGGCGTTCGCCGACCGCCAGCAGTGTCTGAAGATTTGCGCTCTGCATCACTGGTTAGAGGACTATCCCTGGTTCCTTGTGAAACATTTTCTCTATTCACAGCGGATGCAGTATTTGTGTCCAAGGGAGGGCCATATCCACGCTCGTTCTTGGTAGGGGTCCTACTCCTGGCTTTGGCACCGTTCTCTCGTGGCTGCGGCGGTTGTTGAAGTGGTGGTGGACCTGGCTGCTGACCAGCTGCCCGCGGGAGTCGTGACCCCGCGGACATGGTTCCGTTGGTCGTGTTGTCCGGGGAAGTGGAAAGTTGGGCGGCCGTCATTGCGCTCTCGCGCACAGGAGGTGAACCGACTTTAGGGGCCATGTTGCTTTTTTCACCACCACTCATCTTGCGTTGAGTGTTTTGCGGTGCCTGTTGCTGCTGTGGTGGAGGGGGTGCACTCTCATTGGGCGGGTATCGAATCTTGGATGTGTCCAGGATGTAGCTGAGACTGAGCTCGTTCTTGTCACTGATGGATGAACTAGGCTCACCAGCGAGCACAACAATGTGCTTTCCAAAAGCAGTCATACTGTGCCCGGATCGAGCCGAGGGGGAGTGACCCATGTTTTGGAACATGTACCAGCGGCGGGATGAGATGCGGAAGGCGGCAAGGTCGCCCAGGTCAATGCCTTCTTGGGTGCGCCCGCCGAAAATGTACATTGTATCGTTGACAAGGGCGGCAGAATGGCCTTCGCGGGCAACAGGGATGTAGCCAATGCAATCGAGCTCGGTCCATGTATTGGAGCGTGGGTTGTATGTCCATACATCGTTGAACCAAGTGATACCGTCTGTGCCGCCAAAACTGGTCTGAGTTAGCAAAAGACAATGTGTGGGCCCAACAAGCGCAATACGTACAGGTAGAGTTGGTCGTTCCACGTGACCATGGAGTGGTTGGTGCGAGCCTGTGGTGACGGGCTCTGGGGGGACGGCTGTTCCTTTGTGTTTGGCAGCAGCACTTCCCAGCGGCTCGCAGAAGACTGCAGCGAGTTGAGATCGAATGCGACCAGGTCATTGAAGAAGAAGCCCTCAACCTGACCTCCGAATATGTAGATCTTGGAGCCGAGGATATTCAACGTGTGTCCGTAGCGGCCAGTGGGACGCGGGCCTTGGGGAAGTGCGCGCGACCAGTGCTTGGTTGCTAGAGCATGTCAGTTGGGGGGATGAAGCTGGTTATGGGGAGCACAAACAGGTATTGAGAAGATAGAGGGTGTCATCGAGGTCGTCGTTGTCAGCCAGCTTGGTGTCTCCACCAAATACAATGAACGCGTTGCCAACCAACAAGCTGGCATGGCCGACACGCGGTCCAGGGCCATCACCAGTGGTGGAGATGGGGTAGCATGTCATGCTGCCATTGCCCATTTCGGTGAGCCACAAGTCACCCTTGACGGTCGCGCCGCCGACCAGACCTCCCATAAGGTAGACGGTGCCATCTTTCGAGGCTGTAGAATTGATGGCTGCGCCGTATCGGGGAAAGGGATTGCCTGCTGTGAAGTTGAGGCGGCGGGAGGACCACGGGTAGGGAGATTCTGAGGCATTGCTGCCGAGTCTGGCGTTTGGATTCTGCAGTAGTCAGCACATGGATGCACCCAATGCAGGAGGAGCGCAGCCAGCCGTACCTGCGCATTTGGGTCGGTCTTGTCACGCAGCGCTTTCTGCTCGGGAGTTGAGGCCTGGAGAGAGCTCAGAGAGTTGTTAACGCTGCCACTAGGAGTCGACGATGGGCCTTGGGGGGCGCCACGAGACTTGTCGGCATCGCGCGAGCTGGCTCCATTGAGCGCGGCTGGCGGCTGCTGGTCGGGCCCATGGGACGAGGTGATATTCCTGGTGGCTGGGGGGAGCGCGCTGCTTGGGGGTTGCTGCTGGTGCTTGCTCTTCTTGCCGAAGAGAAAGGACATGGCGTCGGGGGGTGCTGCGAGAGCGGAGTTGCAATGGCAGCCCGGGGCCTATCGCGCAGGCATTCGGGAGAGGTGGCAGTGGGAGAGGGTACGAGTGAGGCGTCTAGAGGGCGAGACGGACGGGAGACGGGCGCATGTCTTTGTGCCGGGGACGGGGGAGTGGTGATGCAGACGCAGACCGAGGAGCAGATGTAGAAGAAGGGAAGGGGAGCCGGCGATGTTTTTGGCGGACAGGGGACTGGCGTTTGATTTGATTTGATTTGGTTTTGATCCGATCTGCTCTGGACACACAGGACAGGACTGGACTGGACAGGACAGGTCAGCCAACGGTCGGGAGCTGGGTACACGGCGCAACAGCCTCTCGTCTCCCTGGGCGTCCCCCCAACGCCCTGCCCTGGCCGCCCTGCGCACCGCGCCCCCTGAGAGGTGTCCGCGACGATCACCGCCCGCCCACGCGGCTAGGGGGTGCTGCCAGGCTATTGAGTGCCATTGGCTGCGCTGCCCGCACTCGCAGCCTCCATCATGTGCGCGAGCATGTTGCCGCGCTGCTAGTCACCGTCGCCCAGCTGCCCATCCATGCCCAGGTTTCCCAGCTGCTGCGTCTGTGGCGGCGCGGTCACTTCTTGGAGCGTGTCGTGTGCCCGCGTACATGGTAGGACGTGCTTCTCGGTGTACCGAAAGAGTCGGATTCAGACTGCCTTGCAACGGTGATAAACCCATGGGTAATGTCCCCCCTACACACACTCACACGGGTCACATACAAACGTGTCGAGAGTCACAGGATCCGTTGCACAAGACTAATGTGGCCATGGTAGTTCCGACTGCTGGTTGGCGGCTGGCATGAATGTTCTTCGGGGCGTCTGGCTATACACCAAAAGGTTGACCGCGGGACTTCCTTTTAGGCTTAGCGCAGCCACCTCGAGCTTGCAGTGGTAAACGTCAACGCGCAATTATCTCGACATTCCCATCTTGACCGTCTCCCCCATTCACTCTCGCCGTCTTACCTGTCTCGAGTGCTGCCCAAGCACTGCTGTCGCCCCATCCTCTTCACCGCCGCTGCGCCCCCTCTGCGCGCACAAGAAGATGGGCGCCGCCGCCGCCGTCACTGCTCGCCGTAGCTCATGATGCCAACTGCCTCACACATGCCCACCGCCGGCCACACCCATCCCAACCCACTTGCTTCGCACGCACCTGCGCCCGCGACTGCAACCGCAGACATGAATGGCTCTGCTAATCACCACCAGCTGCCGCGCTTAGAGCCTGCTGCCGACGCACTGCGTCCCAATACCGCCGTGCCTGCTAATCCCTCGTCGCCTTCAGATGAAGACGACCATGCCGCGCCCCCCCGCCCGGCTTCCTCTGGCCACCAGCCTGCCCGTCCCAGCATTGCGCGCGCCAAGAGCGATTATGGGCCCCGCCATGCCACCAGGTCGCCAGATATTGCCGACGAGGAGAGCGTCGACGGCCACTTCAAGATCCGCCATGGCTGGCACGACCAGCTCAACTCGGAGGAGTACAGCAACCTGCTCACTTCCAACTTCTTCATGTACTACACCGACAAGAAGCACGAGACGGGCGGACACCCCAAGAACGACGACGGCGCGTTCCCCGTGCAGGAATGGCGCATGCGAGACCGCCTCAAGACCGTCTCTGCCGTGCTCGCCCTCTGCCTTAACATCGGCGTAGACCCTCCGGACGTCATCAAGACAAACCCCTGCGCAAAGGAGGAGTGCTGGATCGACCCCACCGTCACCTCCCAGACTCCAGGTCACACACCCATGAACCAGATTGGCAAGGCTCTGCAGACGCAGTACGAGCAGCTTAGTATGCGCACGCGTTACAAACTTTTGCTCGACCCTACAACAGACGAGACAAGAAAGTACACGTCGACACTGAGGCGCAATGCCCGCAACGAGCGTGTCTTGTTCCACTACAATGGCCACGGCGTGCCCAAGCCTACGTCGTCTGGTGAAATCTGGGTTTTTAATAGAAACTACACTCAGTATATCCCTCTGTCGCTCTACGACCTGCAGTCCTGGATCGGTGCCCCTAGTCTCTTCGTCTATGACTGCTCAGACGCCGGTCTCATCATCAGCAACTTTAACCGTTTCGCTGAAAAGCACCAGGCAGAGTTTGAGGAAGCCCGTCGCCGGGACCCCAGTGTCGAGCACATCGACTTTGGCGATTGCATTCATCTGGCAGCATGCCGGGAGAAAGAGTCTCTTCCTACAAACCCAGAACTGCCTGCCGATGTCTTTACTTCATGCCTGACCGACCCCATCACCATGGCTGTGCGCTTCTTTATCTTGCAGAACCCTCTTCCAACCAAAGTCAGCCTTCGAGATGCGCACAACATCCCCGGCAAAGTCTCTGAGCGTAGAACGCCCATTGGCGAGCTGAACTGGATCTTCACAGCTATTACTGACACCATTGCCTGGAACTCTCTTTCCAAGCCTTTGTTTAAAAAACTGTTCCGCCAAGACTTGATGGTTGCAGCCCTCTTCCGCAACTATCTCCTTGCGCAACGCGTTATGCGTGCCTACCACTGCCATCCCGTGTCGCACCCTGAGATTCCCCAAACACATGACCACCCGCTCTGGCGCAGCTGGGATCTTGCCGTTGAACTCATCTTGGCCCAGCTGCCTGCACTCCAAGCTGAAGCCCGTGGCGAGCGCGAGTACAACTACAAGCATTCCGACTTTTTCTCAGAGCAGCTGACTGCTTTTGAGGTCTACCTAACCCAGGGCGCAGTTGAGCAAAAAGTACCAGAACAGCTCCCTATAGTGCTGCAAGTACTGCTGAGCCAGGTCCACCGACTGCGTGCACTAATCCTGCTCTCAAGCTTCCTAGACCATGGTCCTTGGGCTGTGAATCTTGCGCTTAGCATTGGTATCTTCCCGTATGTCTTAAAACTACTCCAGTCACAGGCAAATGAACTTAAGCCAGTCATGGTCTTCATCTGGGCGCGAATCCTCGCAGTGGATCAATCTTGCCAGGCTGATCTTCTCAAAGACAACGGCTACCAATATTTCATTAGCATTTTCAACCCAAATTCTGGTATATCACTTGAAACTCTTTCACTCGATTCGTAATCTAACTGTAAGCAGGAATTCCAATCCAGAACGCCAGCGAACACCGCGCTATGTGCGCCTTCATCATCTCCATGTTCTGCAAGGACTACAACCAAGGACAACGTGCCTCACTTAACACGGAGCTGGTAGAGAGTTGTTTGGACCATCTTAAAGACATGCAGAACCCCCTGCTGCGGCAGTGGTCATGTCTCTGCCTGAGTAAGCTCTGGGTAAACTACGAAGAAGCAAAGTGGGTCGGTATTCGATGCATGGCACATGAAAGGCTATGCGAACTTGTCGTAGATCCTGTTGCTGAAGTTCGAGCTGCAATGCTGCACGCGTTGGCATCGTTCCTGGGCATCCGCGATGTCACACCCCAGGTGGCCAACATTGAAGAATCAATCGCTTCCATGATCCTCGTCATGACCACGGACGGCAACAGTATGGTGCGTAAGGAATTGCTCATCTTTTTCTCGACGTTTGTCGCGCGCTACAAGAGCCGCTTCATTGTTGCTGCATTCGAACAGTTCTCGGAAGAAGGCCTCGAACCCAATGGAAAGCATCCGGATGACAGGACTGGCGACACACTGTACATGAAGAGCCGAACAGGGGCAGCAGGCAGTGTTTCTGAATCATCCTGCTCACAAAACACCATCTACTCGGCCATCTGGAAGGAGCTCTTGGTCATGTCAGTGGACCCCTATCCAGAAATCGCACGAGATGCTGGAATCGTCGTGGACCATGTCTTGGTAGCGTTGATGGAGTCGTCACTCGCCAAGTTTGTACAGCCACAGTTGGATGAGACCCTTCAGCACGTCCAAGCGCCTCGGCCAGTTCGTCGTGTAGCGGAAGAAGGTCCTGCGCCTCCAAAAGCCTCACACCCTCCAACACCTACAAAGGACTCTTCATACCTGTCTCTTTTTGGAGGCATCAGGAAATCTACGAGCGTGGGTGCCTCACTCAAAAACCTTTGGGCTGGGCACGATACAGCAAACCCCAGACAGAGCTCCTCAGGCAGGAATGGTACGGAGGGTGTTCCGATGCCTGCCGCATCACGCCCTCAAACACCAGAAAGGTATCATGTTGAAGAGCAACCGACATCTCGGGGTTTCAAGAATCGCGACTTGTCTGAGAAGCCAGAAATACCACTCAAGAGTGTGTTCTTTGAGTGGTCTGTGGAGTACTTCAGGGAGCCCCAGATGAAGCCGACTGAAGCCGATGAGCCGGGAAGCACAGATTACAATGGCAGACTGTGGCGCAGGAACCGCAACGATAAGATCATTGCAGAGACTCAGCCGCTCAAGGACATTGCCATTTCCAATCGTTGGGATGTGCCACGTGGTTATGTTGACAATCTCAGTCAGCCCGCAAAGATGTTTTTCCATCAGTTCGAAGACCACCTGGTTGTGACGGATACGCGAGACACAGTCAACATCTTTGACTACTCAAAGTCAGTCAACCGTATCAACAGCTTCTCCAATGGCAACCCGCCCGAGTCAAGGATAACAGATGTACGGTTTATCAATGAAGATGACCAGGCACTATTGATGACTGGGTCTTCGGACGGTGTAATCAAGATCTTCCGCAACTACGATCGCAAAGGAGAGACAGAATTGGTGACTGGGTTCCGCGCCCTGACAGATCTGGTCTCGAGCAACAAGAACGCTGGACTCGTCTTTGATTGGCAGCAAGGCAGGGGCTTGATCCTGGTTGCCGGCGACGTCAAAGTTATTCGAGTGTGGAATGCCGGGACCGAAGTGTGCACGAATGTAGGTTATATCTTTTGATTAAACAATCTCATAATGACTGACTTGCGCAGGATCTTCCAGCACGATCCGGTTCTTGCATCACATCCTTGACTTCGGATCAAGTCGAGGGCGATGTCTTTGTCGCTGGCTTCGGTGACGGTGCCATACGCGTGTATGATCAGCGCCAAAAGCCCGCCACTGCTATGGTCAAAGTTTGGAAAGAACACAAGCAGTGGATCACCAATGTGCATCTGCAGCGTGGCGGACAGCGCGAGCTTGTGAGTGGCTGTCGCGGTGGTGAGGTGAAACTATGGGATATTCGCTGGGACAAGAGCGTGAAGACTATTCAAGCAACATCTGACACTCTGAGGACACTCAGTGTCCATGAGCATGCCCCAGTGTTTGCTACGTAAGTCTCTAACTTTCTCTATGGCAATTTGGTGTACTGACAATCCCAGTGGCACACAGCGACATCGGGTCAAAATCTTCAACATCCATAACGGCCAGCCTGTATCCCACCTCGAGCCCTACTCTGGTTTCCTTCGCGACCGGTCTTCTCCGATCTCTGTCACTGCCTTCCACCCCCATCGTCTTATGATTGCTGCAGCTGCGGCACATGATACTCATGTTAACATTTTCTCGTGTCATGAGCCAAAGAATGCGACAGTCAAAACAGTGAAGCTTTGGGATGGAAGTGCTACTGCGTCGAGCCGATCATCTATTCATGGTTAATTGATTTTGCCATTATCATCATGTTTGGTGCTCAGTTAACTTTTTCACACAGCTGGGACCGAGCAATCATGTGGATTATATCATTTATGGCGTGTGCAACGGGGCTTCTCAAACATCCATCTTCTTCATTATACCCAGGCATAATTAGTAATACGGTACGCAATGGCACATGCACAACGGTCAGCTTTTTTCCTGACACTGCAAACGAAGTGATCTTTTAGTGTCTGAGCAAGCGTGGCTTGAGCACCACCAGGGTGGACCAAAATACTGGGACTCTGAAATGACTTAGTCCATCACTACTACACTATATGAGTCTACTTGAAATAATTATATTAATAAGAGGTATTTCAAGATACGCGGGAGAGACACAACCAAAGAAAAAAAAGAAAAATCAATAACATTGTGCTGTGGTAGAGATATAAAGATTTGAACTTGGTGGATTTTCATTGGTTTTGGCGGCGCAGAGTCCCAATATTTTTGTGCCCCTGGTGAGCACCTATGACGCCGCGGGGATGGCGGGGCTTCGAATCAGTCATGGACGCCCCACTATCGAATTCCAACTCACAACTCGACATCACGCAACCTTTAGAACGCGATCACTAGACCGGACTATTCGACACAACCGCAATGAGTGACGCACCACCAGCCGGCGGCGAAGCGCCATCCAAGAACGCGCTCAAGAAGGCACAGAAGGAGAAGGAAAAGGTCAGTATTGTCTCCCGTTTCACGCTGCCTTCACTGACACTGCGCAGGCAGAGAAGAAGGCTGCCGCCAAGGCTCGTGAACTCGCTGAGCGCACCAAGAAGGAAGCCGACGACGCTGCCGATGTCTCTGTTGGCTCATATGGCGAGCTCCCTCTCATCGGATCCAAAGACTTCAAGCCTACCGGAACCCCACGCACCGACCTCACTGAAATTGCCAGCAATGAGGACAAGGAAATCACATTCCGATGCTGGGTAGAGAACGCCAGAGTTCAATCGGCGAAGCTTGCTTTTCTGAACCTGCGCCAAAGCCTCAACACCGTTCAGGCGGTTGTGGCAGCCAGTGACAAGCTCAGCAAGCAGATGGTCAAGTTCTGTGGTAATGTTAGCACCGAGAGCACCCTCGTTGTAACTGGTCTGGTCAAGCGTGTCAAGGAGCCCATCAAGAGCGCGACCATTTCCGACTTTGAGATTCATGTTCAGAAGCTGTTCGTCGAGGCCAGTGCCGAGATCCCGCTGCCACTCCAGGTGTCTGATGCCGAGCGACCCATGCCCAGTGAGACCGCGGCAGAGGAGGGTGAAAAGGAGGCAGAGGGTGACGAGCGCCCACTTGTCAGTCTGAACACAAGGTTGAACAACCGAACGCTTGATCTCAGAGCAAAGATCAACCAATCGATTTTCGTCATCAAGAGCGGCGTCTGTGCCTTGTTCCAGGAGTTCCTCTCAAAGAAGGGCTTTACGCTGGTCCACACACCAAAGATTCTGTATGTGGTATCAATCTTTTCATCCCACATGTGCTAATATTGTATAGGGGAGCTGCTTCTGAGGGAGGCGCCAACGTCTTTGAGCTTAAGTACTTCGGTCGTCCCGCCTATCTTGCACAGTCACCACAATTCTACAAGCAGATGCTGATTGCATCGCGCTTCCAAAAGGTCATGGAGATTGGCCCCGTGTTCCGTGCTGAGAACTCCAACACCGCACGTCACCTGACCGAGTTCACCGGTCTCGATCTGGAAATGGAGTTCCAAGAGAACTACCATGAAGTCATGGGCGTCCTGGAAGATCTCATGCTCTTCATCTTCAAGGAGCTCAACGCCCGCTACAGCAAGGAAACTGAGCTCGTCCGAAGCGTCTACCACGTCGAGCCCTTCAAGCTACCTGAATCCGGCAAAGTACCCAGAGTTCCCTTCCAGGAGGGTATCAAGATGCTCCGTGAAGCCGGCGAGGAACTCGGCGACTACGATGACTTGACGTAAGTCCCATTTTCCCCTCTCTTAAATATACATCTAACGATTCTGCCTCTAGAACCCCCCAAGAAAAGCACCTCGGCCGCCTCGTCCTCGAAAAATACGGCACAGACTTCTACACGCTCGACCAATTCCCGCTCGCCATCCGCCCCGCCTACACCATGCCCTCGCCTACGGATCCAGCCCTCTCAAACTCCTACGACATGTTCATGCGCGGCCAGGAAATTTGCTCTGGAGCCCAACGTATCCACTCCTCTGCTCTGCTTGCTGAGCAAATGCGCAAGCACGACCCTCCGATTGATCCTACCGGCGCAGGCACAAAGGATTACGTCGATTGCTTCAAGTATGGCTGCCCGCCGCATGCAGGTGGTGGCTTTGGTCTAGAGAGGATTGTACAATTTTGGCTCGGTCTGCCGAACATCAGGATGTGCAGTCTGTTCCCGAGGGACCCGCAGAGGAATACGCCGTAAGTGTGTAGTTAAGGGCTTGTTTGGTGTAGTTCCAACATGCCGTGTTTCCGTCTGAGGACTACAAAAAAGCCCTCAGATAAATGGCTTCATCATGCCAACGTAGTTGTATGCAGTCTCTGTAGCAAGAGAAAGACAAGACAAAGACAAAATAGTTCAAATAATCTAGACCTTTCCGTCAACAACTCTGGGTTGTGTTCTGTGCAAAATGCGAACTTGGAACATCACATGAAAGAAACAAAAACAGAAATATTTGATAATGTTGCAATGCATAGGATTCTCCTTTTCAATCCCGCTCTTGAAGCGTGTCAATTCGCCTGCCTCTGTTCATATACGACTAGCTAGGAAATACTGTTGCAGATACAAATAGCCATCTCAGGTATTTCTAGTCTAACTACTAGGATTTCTCCTTGAGCACACTTGTCCAGCTAGGGCTCGGTATAAGCTTAGAAGGATGAGCTCTCAATGACCAACCTTCCGTGTTGAATTATCCTACAGGCTGGGGAGCCAATAGGATTCCTGAATATGAAAGATTTGGGACCGGTTCAGAGGGAAGAAGTAATGGGAGGTCGCTCTCATTCCCTCGGTTTGGCGTGTGTATCGCGTGGAGCATATCTTGAGGTGTAATTTCCTCTCTCCCCCATCCTTCGCCCCTGTCTTTTGCTTTAACGATATCACTCTGGCGCCAGAATCCTGCCCGACATAGATGGGCTGCGCAGGTGCTCTTCACCACGCAAAAAGAGCATTCGCCCTTCCATCCTCAAAATTATCCCACACAGCACTCACTCTTCCCCTACGAACAAAGCTTCAGCGTCGCCGCTGCAAGCTTCTTCTGCCCCTCTTCGCCCAATGCCTTCTCATCCACCTCCTGTATCGCCTGCCCAATCGCCAACGTCGCCTTGACACTCCCCGCATCCACATGCACGATCCCATTCCTCCCCACCGTAACCTCGAACCCAATCTTCGCGCCCAGCGTCTGTAGGAGCATAATCCCTCCCTTAGCCGCGAGCATCCTTCGCGCCATGCTCAGACTGACTTTAAACACCATGCCGCCTTTTAGCAGACCGAGGCCCTCGCTCTTGCCGGTCGAGGGGTCCACGCAGGTGAGTTCGGAGGGGAGGTCTTTTCCGGCACTGGCGACGCGGCAGTAGACAAGGGAATTGGGAGGGAGCTGGGGTCGCGTCTTCTTTGTGGCGCCTTCGAAGGCGAGGTGTGGGAGTGTGGCAGTGGGGGTGTTGGGGGTTAGTAGGCACGTGAAGTTCTCGGCGGCGGAGCCGTTGATGGTGGCTATGACGAGGTCGCCGGTGAATGGGAGGTACTGTCGCGATGCGCGTTAGCTAGTTGAACGCAGAGAGAGAAGTTTTTATTCGTACCCTTCCGCTGTTGTACTCGACTGAGGCAGCATTCTTCTTGTTGTCTGTGACTAGAGCGCCTGCGATTGTAGCGGTAATGGTATCTGGGGGAATGTGTCGCAGACCCGGTCCAATGGTCAGAGTCTTTTTCTTGCCAGTGCCCGTGGGCAAGGCGCTCTTTGCGATTTCATCGCCTGGAAGCACGATGGTGGGCGACACGGCCATTATTGCTGGATTGAGGAGCTGGAGGTCGGCTGTATGTTGTGGAAGTAACTTTTGGTAGTGAGCTCATTCCGAAGTGAGCCCGTGCGCTTCCGAGAAAAATGCACCTCCGTACCTTTCGCCGGACTCTCAGAATTTCTTAGCCGCAGAAAGAAATCCACTACACGCGCCGCTGCGACTTTACAACAACACTACCCGGACACATTTCGTCCTTTGTCGCTTTTTCTGAATTGGCAACGACCTGCCTATTTTTGAGATTACCTTGTCTTTCTTTTTCGACAACGCAAAACTTGTCCCCCGCGCAAGATGAGTGCGCAAGCAGACCCCGCGCAGCGGGTTGCGATAGGAATCTCCTTTGGCAACTCGTACAGCTCCATTGCTTTTACCACTGGTGTAAGCATTCCATAATGGTTGAAGCAATTCATCAAACACCGCTCACACAACACAGGAGGGCAAAGCAGAGGTTATTGCCAACGAAGACGGAGGTACGCCGCTTGATGCACGCCCACATTCTCGCCAACGCTAATCTTTCCACAAGACCGTCAAATCCCCACCGCCCTGTCCTACGTCGAAGGAGAAGAACTCCACGGTGGCCAGGCTAAGCCCCAGATTGTTCGCAATGCGAAGAACACCGTCGCATACTTCCGCGATTTCCTCGGCCAAGAGTAGGCACCTTGTCCCTCTGTGCTGTGTTCAGATGAAACTGACGCATATTCAAGTTACAAGTCGGTAGACCCCTCGCCATGCCACCAGTCGGCACACCCCATCGAGCACGAGAACAGCGTGGCATTTAGCATTCGCGATGGCACTGAGGAGCAAGAAAACACCATTTCCATTGTCGATATCACCACGCGCCACTTGAAGAGACTACGCACCTCTGCCTCCGACTATCTCGGAAAGGACGTCAACGCTGCCGTCATCACTGTTCCCACAAACTTCTCCGAGGCTCAGAAGGAGGCACTCAAGAAGGCCGCAGCAAGCGCCGGTATCGAGGTCCTGCAGTTCATCAGCGAGCCCACCGCTGCTGTCCTGGCCTACGATGCTCGCCCCGGTGCGCAGCTGGCTGACAAGGTCATTGTTGTCGCTGACCTGGGTGGCACTCGTTCCGACGTTGCTGTTGTCGCATCCCGTGGCGGCATCTACACCATCCTGGCAACCGTACACGACTACGAAGTCAGTGGCTTCAAGCTTGACCAGGTCCTCATGGATCACTTTGCCAAGGAATTCATGAAGAAGCACAAGTCCGCAGGCGACCCACGGGAAAATGACCGATCGCTGGCTAAGCTCAAGCTCGAATGCGAGGCTGTCAAGAAGGCTCTTTCCATTGGTACCACAGCAAACTTCTCTGTCGAGAGCTTAGTAGGTGGCGTCGACTACACTGCGACCATCAACCGCACCCGGTACGACCTCCTTGGCAACAAGCTCTTTGCTGCTTTTGCCCGTCTCGTTACCCACGCTGTTGAGAAGGCCAACTTGGATCCCCTCGATGTTTCCGAGATTGTGTTGGCTGGTGGAAACTCGCACACACCAAAGGTCGCCTCCACTGTAGGCGCAGCCTTCCCCGAAACTACTGTTGTCCTGGCTCCCTCCACCTCCCCGACCGCCATTAACCCCTCAGAATTGGCCGTCCGTGGCGCTGCCATCCAGGCCAGCCTTATCCAGGAGTTCGAGACCGAGGACATCGAGCAGAGCACACACCCCATGGTCACTGTTACCCCTCACCTGTCTACCGCAGTCGGTGTACTGTGCATCTCGGGTGATGAGTCTTCGGGAGTCTTCCACCCCATTGTCGACGCAGAGACACCACTGCCCGTTCGACGAACCGCGACCATCTCCACCCCACGTGAGGGTGGTGACGTTCTTATCAAGCTTGCTGAGGGCTCAAGGCACATCAAGGTCACCAAGCCCGAGCCTAAGCCCAAGGCTGAGAAGCAGGAGGATGACGAGGAGGACAGCGATGAGGACGAGAGCGACGAGGAGGAGGAGGAGCTGAGGGAAAAGACATGGAAGGTTGGCCAGGCGCTTAGCGAGGCTGCCCTCCGTGGCGTCAAGAAGGGCTCGAAGGTCGAGGTGCAGATCAACATTGGCGCCGACCTGAGCATAAACGCCATCTTCCGCGAGGTCGGAGGAAAGGGCGGTGTCCGTGGTACCGTCCAAGGACGCAAGGTAAATGGTACCGCATAGATGGAGCGGTAACTCCTAACGATTCATGGTCAACCTCTCGAGCGGCAATATAACATAAAACGGACATGTAGGGCCTCAGCCACCTCCCTCAGCTTGCTTGTTGTCTCTCTATTTTCTTCTGTTCTGGTTTACAGATGTCAGCAAAAGAAAAAATTAGCTTTTTATATAGACTTGGCTTTGAGTTGTTGAATACGACGGATGAATGACTTAGACACAAGAGAACGAGACAAACAAAAAGTGTCCAAGTTCCTTCCACCCTTATTCCCAATCAATTTCCTTTGTTTTTTCCCCCAATCATCGATTCTTCAGCACGCGAAACTTTGGTCGCATCTTTCTACCCAGACTCGTCTGATGAATCCACGCCTCATACTCCATGTGCCTCGTGGTGCCTATCAGCTTGTAAATATCAGTATAATGCCATCGTCCTTCAGTCCAATTCTCTTTATCCAACTCCTCAACAAGCAGGTATTGGAGCGCATCCAGCTCTTCGCTGTGCTCTTTATCCCACTCTGTGCTCGCTCCGATGCTCAAGTAGCGCAGGCGGCCGAGATACCGCTCATCGAGTAGCGTGTACAAATCTGTCGGGGTAAAGTTGCGTGCGGGGTCGCCCTGGCGGCCGCTGGAGACAATGGTTAAGCTGGTGAGTGGCTTGGCTTCTTGCCAGCGCTCGGGTGAGAAATCCAGAGGCATGTAGCCGAAGCGCGAGTCGATGTAGTCGAGGGCGATGGTGAGGGAAAGGAGGTTTGGGAGCCAGTCCAGTACGCCGTTTAGACGGCCATGTTTCACAGAGGGGAGGTCGCGTAGTTCAACGTTTGTGAGATTGGGGGAGAGTGTGGAAAGCAGGGGCTTTATGCCTTGTTGGTCGAGCGAGGGGCAGTGGTGGATACTCAATGAGGAAAAGGTTGGTGGAAAGTTGCCAGGTTGTTGGAGCATGTCCCAGAGGAATTGGCCCGAGACAGAACCGGAAAGAGTAAGGTGCTGCAGTTTTGGTGGCCAGCGCAGGATTGCGCCCGGGGAGGCGTTTTTATCGTATCGAGAGGAGCAGCGGGGGAGATAGAGTTCGCGAAGCTGAGGGAGTTGGCGGATGGTTTGGTTGAGTGACTGGAAGTCTATGCATTCTGAGACTCTGCCATAGCTACAGTGTTAGTCGGGAATTTAGTCTTTGTCTGTGACGGACATCATGGAGATTGTAGTAGGAGAATGCGGTAGGACTCACAGGCTCAGGTCCAGGACGCGCAATCGAGAGCATTTGCTCAGACTTGCCCAGCAATTTATGGCAAAGCTGGCTTGGGGTGCTACAAAAACTTCCAAAGAGGGCTTGGTGCGTCCAAGTAATCTGGCTGTTGTGGACTTTGCGCCTTGGTGAACAATGTGGGATAAATCAAGCTCTTTGACTAAACCTGATAATGGTGATGGCTTCCTTCTTGTCAGTTCTTGTCCTTTTTGATTGGCAGAAGACCAGAAGATCTTGAAGGACAGTGTACCTTAATGCGTGCGTTGACAGACGGGCTTATCGTGCGAACGAATAAATAATATGCGCCTCCCTCTAAGTATGGTGCTTCATAGAGCGGTCCTATCGCTACCTGATAGGATGAACATTATGATAAGCGAAATGCTCGAGAATAATTCAGATGCAGTTGTGACATACATCGTACCATTGCCTAGAATGTCAGCTTACGTTGAAAACACATCCTCTAAGCCATGCCGTACCTATTCACGGCGGAGAAGCGGGCCAATGTTATTTGCCGCTCGAGTCTGCCCCACGCCTCAAAATGACCCAGGATCTCGAGTAGCAGTTCATCTGGCAAGTAGTTTCCATAGTCCCTGGCCCCAACTACACTCATAGCTTCTTGAGCTGGCTGTTATATGCGGTTGAAACTATCGTGTAATCGATGTTGCTGCTTAGAGGGCGCAGGCGCAAAGGTGTGGTTGAAATGACGCACTAGTGAGTTCGCGCTTATCTCCTTGCTAAACCCGAGGTGGAGCAAACGCGATCGTGCGCCACCACGCTAGGCTTAAGCACGCGCCGTTGCACAGTGAATCACGCCTCGAAGCTGGCCCGATGTGCACTGAACCGGACAATCTGCATTTCAAAAGCAATATAGCGAAGAAAACTTTTGGAGCACGCACACACATTAAGGATATGCACACCACCGAGGGATGGGACTTTTATGCTCGGACTATCGATTTGACCGGCTCGGTTGGATAACATTTATGCATATCGCCAGATACATATGTTCAGGGTGGTTGCAGCGGACTTCGAAGCGGAAAACTAGCTATATACCATCTACGTAGGGCATTGAAAGACCGTGTAATGGGGTAGCCCTTCACGCTGACCTGCTACTATGTACGGACTATATCATGTCATGCCCCTTGAGCGCATGACATGATCCCTGTCTTCAACACCATTACCGCAATGGTTGCATCGGTCCTTTTTCGCTGTCGTTCGTCTGACCCTGACATTTTCGCGGCTTTGCTTTTCAGCAAGCATCAGCAAGGCCTGAACGGCTCCGCAGCTTACGTAGGGCCGTCGCGAATCGATGGTGCATGATACACAGCCCACAGGTTGTTTCTGCTCCCTCATTGGATTCCCGCCCATAATAGCGTACTTATCGAACGGCAGCTAGTGTGGGGTTCCCGGTATTTGATTGTTCTGTCCTACCCTTGCAGATCCCATATAAGGTTCACCGGCTGTGACATTCCATGATCCCTTATTTTACCATATATTTCCGGGTCGGACGTCTTCTGTAGATAAGTAGAGGCATCCTCCCCTTTTCTTCGAATCCGTGGTCCTAGCCATCATGAAGACGCCCCTCGCCACGTTAGCGATATTGGGATCAGCGGCTGCTGAACGCCTCCTCCTGGCATCTTACGGTGTCGACACAACCCCAGGAACTGTTGCCACCCTTGAACTCCAACATAGCGCGAGTTACGGTCACGGCCGCAAGCTAGAAGTTATCCATGAGAGTCACGAATGCGGTGCCCTCCCTACATGGCTCGACACATCTCTCGGTCCGAATACGGTAGTCTGTCTGGATGAAGCATCCAAAAATGCCAACATAACGACATTCAATCTCGAGGCCGATGGTAGCCTGAAGAAAACATCCAGCGTGGGTACGCTGGGTGCCGCTGTGGCTTCTGCGACGTATAACAGCAAATCGGCTATAGCGCTTGCTCATGTACGCACCTCCACGGCTTCGCTCGTGCTCACATACTAATATCGTGTCAATAGTATGAGCCCCCTGCAATCACAACGTATACAGTCCACCACAACGGATTACTTCAATCTCTGCAGAACTTCACTTTTGGAAGCCCTGAGCAAATCCACCAAGCAGTCGTTGATCCCACAGGCCAATACATCATCTTCCCCAGCCTGGGCGCCGATCGCGTCCATGTCTATTGCATCGATCCATCCACCGGTCTACTAACCGAACACGAGTCCCTAAAATCCAAAACAGGATACGGTCCTCGCCATGCCGTCTTCTGGACCAGCAAAGAATCAGCCTCTACTTACCTCTTCCTAGTCCACGAGCTTAGCAATAAGATCGTGAGCTACAAAGTCAACTACCTCGAGCACCTTGGCGGGTTGAAATTCACAGAAGTAGACGAAGTAAGCACGTATGGCAACCACACTGTTCCAGACAAGACGTTTGCCTCGGAAATCGTCATCTCGCCATGCAATTCGTTTGTACTTGCTGCAAACCGCAATGGCACGGTTTTCACGGTTGAGAACCCGGACCCGAAGAATAGTACGAGGGTGCCGAGCGACTCGATTGCGACGTTTAAGCCTACGGCCGAGGGCAAGCTGAAGTTTGTCCAGCTGGCAAAGTCAGGTGGATATTATCCGAGGCACTTCAATTTGAACAAGGATGGGTCTATGATTGCGATTGCGAATCAACGTAGTTATAACGTGGCTATATATTCACGTGACGTGAAGACTGGACTTATCAAGGATGATGTGCCAGTAGCTGGGGCTGCAGGTCTCGGGCCGGGGGATCTGATGTAAGTTTGGTCACTTTCGACATATACGAACTCATCGCTAAAACAAAATCTAGGTATATCCAATGGGTATAGGAATAGACCCACAGAGTTGGTATTCAAATCTATAGAGTTTAGCTACACCATAGAGCCATCTAGTAAATCTAGAGGATGATTTATTCAAGGCATCTGTGTTCCTTGTTCCTGCTCAATAGCCCATGATACGGCATCCCATACGTCACCCACAATCTTACGTGGCTCCGGTGACGGCTTTGTGCCTTTGACGTAAACACCCGTCTCGACTAATATACTGGCCCAGTCGGTGCCATACGGACTCTTGTAGTTGTTGCCGCCAGCAATGTCACTGGCGGGGTTGTCACCGACCATGTACACCCGTTTGAGATGGTCAAGAGTGCCACCGCCACCATACTGTTTCATCAGCTGGTTGCGATGTGCTATGAGCCGCTTTTCGGCAAACTCATAGGTAGGTTGGTGTGGCTTCCCCATGACAACCTTTTGCAACTTGACGCCACGTGCCTCGCCGCCAGTGATTGCCGCCCAAATGCCTTCAAAAGCTTCACGGAAACCTCCTTGGCCTAGGCGCGGAAGGTGGTATTTCGCTGCCCAGAGCAAGTCTGGGTTGGAGTAGTAGACCGTAGGTTGTCCGTCTTGTTGATAACCGCGATTCTCTAAAGCATCGTTGCCGTTCTTCTTGGATAGGGTTCCCATGATACCCTTTTCGGATAGCAATACGTCTTTCAAGATTTGCGCATCCAGCCCCCAGTCACGCGGGTCGTTGTAGACAAACACGGCATCAATGCGGAGCGATGTTGATGGTGAAGATGCGTCGATAGGGGCGGGTAGAGGACGGGTAAAGGTCTTGTAGTATGGGAGCAATTGCTGTGAAAACGGCCAAACTTCCGGATGAGCGACGAGAATGTCGCCTGGAGTGACCACAGTCTTGAAGCTGTGCATATTTGTTAGAATATATAGCCATATGAAAGTGCGCCTCAACATACCCATATGCCTCGGCGACTTTCCTACACTTGTCCGCCTCCCCACCAACCACCATGACCGTCTTATCCTTGAGATGGTCCATGTCGGCAAACGGAGTGTGACTCTGAACAAACATGGACATGTCAAGAGGAACATTGAGCCTGCTGCTCAGGTCGGCGACGCGCTCCGATTCGTGTTTCCCGCCGCCATTGGTGAGCAGAATAAACGGAATGCGCTGCGACTGGAGATAGGAAAGGGTCTGATGGGCGCGAGGCAAGGGGTCAGCACTCCTAAGGAGCACTCCGTCGATACTGACAGCCGTCAGTGGCCGTGTTGTGAGTCGATGGCGGAGCTGCCTTACTCGAAAGCGAACGCAAAGTCGGATGCGCGTGCGTTGGGGGCAGCAGCCGTCTGGAGAAAACGACGGAGCGGATAATGGCACCCGCTCCGAGCTAATGGCCTCGCCATACGCATCACGGTTGCACCAACCATGTTCTTGATGTCGTGTGAGGTTGAAGGTCTGGGGCACGCTTGTGGAGCACGGTATGGCATCCCGTAGACCCCCACTTTTTTCGGAGCGGTTCATGCATCCATCCTTGGCCAACTTCGTCCAGTCACTGTGACGACCACTGTTCTCAAGAACAATAGGAGCAGATCCAAAAGCCACCGTATCACGCCTCAACCATGTCAGTCTACTTCTAGGCCCCGTTCTTACCTCCTTTGGCGGTATTTGCTGCAAAGTGCCTTGATTCCATGTTTTCAATACTATTAGTCCACCGCCCCTTGCATGGCCTCGACGATCAAATCGTCCGACGAGTCTTTGGAACTCCCAGTGGCACGGGGCGTATGACTGGCTCTTACGAACGGGGGCTTCAACAATGACAAGAGATATGACCTTGTCACGTGCTTCTCAAGAACAATAGTAAGAGTCGGAGCTAACTAATCGCCACTTCCTAACTACACACATTGCAAGCCTCAAAAGAAGATCTAGACTTGGCTTCGTGATGAACAATCATAGGTCACAAAGGAAACACTCTTCTTTCTTGCACTGTTGCATCTGATCATACTCCTGATAGAAGCCCTATAAATTCTTCTCTTTCTTCCCCAGGTCCTAATTTCTCCACTGCAACATCAGTCTACAACCCTACAATCATCCAAGCTTTCTACTAAAACCTCTTTGAAACTAATATATTTCTTCAAAAAAAATGAAAATGGCGGGTATAAAACCCGTCCCTCGCCGGGGAAGTTCTCCAGGACCAGGCTGTACCGTCTCTCGCGGCTCTTCTCCAGGCCCAGGCTGCACAGTCTCTCGTGGTAGCTCACCAGGCCCAGGCTGCGTCGTTTCTCGGGGTAGCTCCCCGGGACCTGGCTGCGTAGTCAGCTAAACACTTGTTCTTCCTTCTTCGTCTTCTTCTTTCTTCACGAAATCACTGGGCGGTCGCGACATTCTTTTCGACGATACTTCTTTGTATATAATGCGAGAGTAACATGGAGGAAGAGAGACAAAAGTAGCTTCTCTCTTCGCTTCATGTCTTACCTTGCTGTTTTGCTACGCTACGATACAAACTACGGAGCCCGTTCCCCCGAAAGGGCAGGGTATGTTGACATGAGATATGAGGGTGGATTATGGACGGCGGGACTTTTGCACAAGGACATGGGATTTAGGAATGGGCGCAGTTGATCGAGGGTGGCAAGGCTATTTTTACTTTTGATGTCTATGTATTATTTATGTCGTCACGTCGGAAATACCAATGAAGAAATGGCCATCTCCTTTTATGCGTTCTCGGACAAGCTTGATCCAGTCTTCGAGTGTCTTCATTACTGTGACATCTGGACCCATGAATTGTTTCATCTGAATCATGCATTACGGTTTTCACGCTGATTGGCCCATGTCAACGTGCATGCACTTCGGTTATTCTCAGCACAAGGCAAGTTCAACGTCCGTTTTAGTCTTAGCCCTTCAAGGACCCCTCATCATGGAATGTCCATCGTGTTTTCACGAAACTTCGGTAGGACGTCCTCACCAGTGGCCCTTCTAGTCCTTGCTCGGGAATTCATGGATAGCTTCCTCGCTTAAACATGCCATTGAGTCAAAAACCGCGCCGACGTGACTTCGAATATAGCCTTCTACAACCCCATAGTTTCAGGTTACTAGAGATCATTCCGGGACGAAGTCTATACGCCGATATTCACTGTAGGCTGCGGCACTATCAATTAGACTCGGCACCGCCATACGAAGCTCTATCATATACGTGGGGCGATAGGGAGAGTACATGCCGGATATCATTGAATGGTTTAGCCTTCCACATCCGTCCAAACCTTCGTGACGCGTTGCGTCGCCTGCGGCAACTTGGAAGCACAAGAATCTGGGTTGATGCAATATGCATTGATCAAAACAAAGCCGACGAGAAAGCCGTTCAAGTGCCTCTAATGGGAAATATATATACTCGAGCAAAACGTGTTGTTGCTTGGCTTGGTGAAGAGACAAATGAAATTGAGATGGCTCTTGATTTCATGCCACTCTTGACTCAGTTTGCTATACTCGACAACGAGCGTATCTGGTTAAACTGCCTTAGAAAGAACGAGTTTCTTCTGCGACTGAAGTTCCTTTGTCATCTGTTCGGCCTTCCTTGGTGGAAAAGGATGTGGATAATCCAAGAAGTGGCACTGGCTCCGGAGGTCCTTGTTTTGTGCGGTTCTCATCGCATTCCTTGGTCGAAATTCCATTCCTTTATCACAGTCTGGATGGACATTGGAAATTTGCAGTATCACGACTTGAACTTGCTTCAAGCAAGTACCTGTCGTCTACTTGGCATGCTCGTCTCCGGCTTTGCAGAGGCATTAACGAGACTGCGTCAGTTACATCAGACTACTTCCTCCGCGCCTGAGTCACTCAAACTATCGAATTTGCTCTGGTCATTCAAATATCGACATGCAACTGATCCTAGAGACAAGATTTATGGCCTTTTAGGTCTTCTTGGTGACCACGGAATCCAGGTCGACTGCAGTAAGTCGGCTGAGGATATATACTTGTCATTCTTTTCCTCATGCCTGATGGAAGACAAAGGCCTAGACTGGTTTCGTTGGATGACTGGAGAGCCCTATGAGTCTAATGAACTATGCCTTCCATCTTGGGTTCCCGATTTTGGTCCGAGATCTTTAATCCCAATCTCCTCTTTTTTGCCTTACCAAGATCTAGGAGAGTCGCAGCGAGCATTCTTGACAGCTGGGAGAGATCGGTCAAGGTCATCGTCTACTATTAGATTTGGAGATGACTCTCGTATACTCATTCTCCGAGGCTATTTGTTTGACGTGGTCAGCCAATGCGAAGAATATACTTACCCCGTTGTAGAAGATAATATTCTTAATGGTAGCGCGGACCGACGAGTCTTCTCACGCTGGAAGAAAATGGCAATGGATACAAAATTTGAAATATATCATTCGCGTGTCGCTAAAGAGGATGCCTTTTGGAGAACAATTTTGACCGACCGGCAGATCGAAGGGCTTCATTTTGAGGAAAATGCTGGATGGAACCCAGCACAGCGACTACAAGCAGGAATACAGCATGTTCCACCTAAAAACAAGGAGGAGGAGCAGCAGTTGTTGCAAGCCATGGAGAATCGGCCACTTTGCCTGAACGGGCGAAGTTTTTGTATAACTAGGAAGGGACATTTCTGCTTACTGCCACCGACCGCTTCCAAGGGGGACCTAATCTGCGTATTGCTGGGCGGCGAGGTGCCCTACGTACTGAGGCGTGTCCATGATCAAAGCGAAGAGTTTTATACGATGGTGGGTGAATGGTGAGTGGCCAGATCCCTGCGTACCGTTTTGATTACTGACTGGGCTGTTAGTTATGTTCATGGAATAATGGATGGTGAGGTTATTGCCGACATTGCGCAAGGGAAAGACGAGGCTGAGTTCAGGCTGCGATGAGGTTACATATGTTTATGAAAAATAGCGAAGTTTTACGTCATTCAACGTGTGAAGTCTCGGTTTCTTTTAGGAGCAAAGATGTCCTTCCTCACCAAAAGATCTAAACACTTCACGACTATACCCACAACAGAAGTCGCTATATTTTGGCCAGCGTCTGATTTAACTGACTACTTACTTCCTGAACGCAGTAAATGATCACGGGGAAAGTTTCGTATAACTCCAACTAGCCCAGCCTTGGAGACAAACATCGTAAGGTCAAATAACGTGGTGTCAGCGTCTAATACCCGCTCTGAGCATCCTACTCAACGTTCGGCAGGGGACGACACTTGTTCCTAATATGCCACTTTACTCGGATTAAATACAGGCATTTTCTGGGTTTTTTTCTACAATGTCGGAGAAATGTGGAGGTGCATGTCAGTGGACCATCACGCTTAGAAGCTCAACGTGGTTTTCAAAAACCGTGTGCAAGAACGGTCGCAGGGGGTGTTGAAAACATGGGTCCCTTAGAGAGGACACAGTTTGATTTGATGAACACGAGTTCGCGCTCTCATATGTGAGCGTGTATGGCTTCACAATGAAGGCACGGCGTTTATGTTAAAGCTTGAAGCGGGAGTACGTTTTTTGGTCTTTTAGTGGGCCGAAGATGACCTGATATGATAGAAAGGTGTGTCATTTCGTAGTATTATCATTCTCTGCTTCTAGACTCTAATAGTAGTAGGAACTGATGTTCGGGGAGTATCTCGGGCTATTAGCTAATCTATCTAAGTGGAGAGCTCGTAAACTCGCTTGGTGACTTTCATAAAAATCCTTCTTAATTTCCTTCGTCTAGGTAATACATGTGGTATATTGCTGAATTGGTCCAACGCCTTTCCCAAAGTAATGTTGATGTTGATTTGCGAAAGGCTGCAGAAAAACAAGTGCTCGTCTAATTCGGCTCATTACTCAAAACTTTTTCTCGCTACCGGCTTGGGCGGGTAGCGCAGTAAGCGTTTTCGACTGTCGATCGGGTAGCTCGACCAGTTGTTGTATGGCTAGGTCCTTTTCCGCCGGCGGTATTTCAGTGACAGGAGCTTGTCTAAGATGTAGTTAGTTCAACTGCTTGAGAAGAAGAGGATCTGGCATTCTTACTCCCGTGGTGTTCTGGGTGCCTCATGAGCATATTCATGCTTTGACTGTAGAGGATAGAAGTCCTCGTTGTTATAGTCTAAGGACTTCAGTGTGCTGTTTGTTGGCTGATTGCTCGCCTGTTTGCGACGCCAGATACAGAAGCCAGCAAGAAAAATGAGAGGAATACCCAGGCCAAGGCCAAGGCCGAGCCCTATTCCAAGAGCGAGATAATTCTGTGATCCTTCATTAGATGTCAAGGATTGTGCGCCAGAGCTAGAGCCGGTGGGGGAAGTAGAAGCGGATGCTGGCAATGTCGCTGAACTCTTGGATGTTTTCGAAGTAGGAGCAGAAGGGTTTGGTGTGAACTTTTCAAGTATAATAGTCTTGGTCGAGACAGCGGATGGTGGCTCAGGAAAGCTGAAGACCTCAAATGGGCTGTCGCATTTGCAGTCGTCGTAACAGCAGTACGAGTCGACATCGGTGACATTGCAGGCGTAGACCGGAGAACCAGCATGCATGTTATCTTGATGGCAGTGAGTATGTATCCATTGAGCATGGCGCACTCGACATACCAAAACATTGTCGCACGCAGTTTCCGCTTTTCCACCCTCGGTCAGTACATGTACCCCTGTATGTCTTTGCCTTTGAAGGGTTATGAGGATTATCCACACAGAGCCCGTTAGAAAGGCATGCTTGCCTGTCGAAGCAGCAGGACGAGACTATGGCATTGGGGTCGCATGCAGTGTCCAGAGTTGATTCTTGGCCATCTGGGAAATAGCAAGTAGCGAAGACAGACGATGAAAACGTTAGCAGGAGAGGAACGAACACAGTAGTCCGCATGATGGGCAACGTGAGAGATGGAGAGAGAGATCTGGGGGAAAAACTGCGCAAGGCACACAGCAGTGACTACGACCAGGGCCTTATAGTAGGCATGACACAGCCAGTACCAAAAGTAACCAGGCCTGATTTCTCATAGTAGAGATCCTACGGTGGTACTGCGGAAGGTTTCATGGTTCTTAATTTGCTGTTGAGACATCGCAGCCCACCTGACGATCATGAAAGGCGTTACTCGGTGAATCTGTTGTGTTCGGGGCCCTGGCGCAATTATCCAGCTTATGTATGGTAGGTTTCATGTTTCCTAGCCCATGCAGCTTGGGTACAGCGGCTGCAGAAACACGAGAAAATGGGATAGGGGAGTTTGAGATAGAGCGCCCCAACCTGCCGTATTCAGATATTTCCAAGTCGTGGGGGGTGTGAGATGGCGAGGGAGGAGGCATCCGTTAGCATTGACAGGTCTTGGCGCGAGACCGTGCGTCCCCCAAGTCTGGAACACGTCGTGTCGCGTCTGGTCAAGGCGCAATGCACACAACCATGACACTCATCACATGACGCCCGCCATCCGCACCCACGCTCCCAATGTCTGAGCCGCGACGGTCGACGAGGGCGCGCGCCCGGGAAGAAGCTGCTCCGCCGCCGCCAGAGACGCCTCACGACAAAGGCGCCAACGCTGCCCGAGGCGCAAAGACGTCGTTGAAGCGCAAGCGGCCAAGTGTGGCTGTTAAAGAGCAGACACCATCAACACCACCTGTCGCCGACGGCGCGCCGCTGCCCCCCAAACAGACTCTGCCCCTCCGAATCGTCGACGGTGCACCGCTGCCTACGCTTCCCGAACCACAGCCTCTCGATCTGCCGTCAAGCGAATGGCAGACGATTCAGCAGAGTGGCGTTCTCGAGACGTCGTTCGAGCGCTCTAAGGCAGTATGGCTGTCTGGCGCCAACTTTCGCACGTTTCACACCCATTTCACCCAGCCAAAAAAACTGGCCGACCGGACCGACGAGGACAAGGCCAAGGCTCAGCGCCAGAAAGAGCTACTGAAGAACTTTCCCCAAGTCGGCAGCGACCGAGTCGTGGTAAAGCTCGTCATAGAACCTCACACGTTGCCCATCAAGCTGTATGGACCGCGTGAGGTAGGCAAGTCGGTCCACAAGAAGACGCCTGCTCCGTCGCCTTATGCCCCATGGCCGAACCACAACCATGGTCATAGCCATGGCCACAGTCATGGCCACAGCCAGCCTAACCAGCATACAAAGTACCACCATGGACCGCCAATTCACCAGAAACCCCAGCCTCGACCGCCACAACTACCCAAGCCTGTACAAGCAGCCCCTCCGCCTGCGCCACCCGCACCCACGCCTGCGCCCGACCCTGTTATTCACATGCTTGCGGCAAGAGCTGGGACGGATCCGGCATTGAAGGCTGTCATGAAGATTGTTGCAGCGGGCGAGGCGAGCAAGGAGCAACTTGAGTTCTTCCAGACACACATCAACGAGTTGACGGCTATCCTAGCCCGCCAGAAAGAGGAGAAACCTCCCAAACCTGCGCCAATGCCTCCCGCCCCGAAGCCTACACCACCGCCCCCGCCTCCTGCGCCGCCAAAGCAGATAGCTCCGCCTCCGCTTCCACGGCCAGTTCAGCCTATGCACCAACCGATTCAACCGAGCGCACCCAAGCCCTACAACCCTAATCCCCCGCCAATGCACATACAGCAAGCGCCTCATGTACACCAACACCATCCGCCATACCCAAACAACTATAGTAAACCACCTCAGTATCACCCTCCACCCCAGGTGCCCGTTTACAACCCTCCGCCAAGAACAACATACCGTCCTTTGGTATTCAGCTTTGTGCATGGCAACGAGGATAAGTTCTATTTCCCGTCGTACAGCTTCATGGAATGGCTTCCGAATGGCACTGGGGCGAAGTTATCATTCTTGATTACCAAGATGAAACCGAAACCGAAGCCAGAGACCCCCACCGTTGAACCGCCTTCCACACCTGCTCCTCCTAAATCCACACCAGCGCCAGCGCCCACACCTGGTGCAACTACATCTGGTGCACCTACGACAACAACGACAGCGACACCCGGCCCCATGCCAAATTCAACACCGGATCTGGCTCTTTCGAATCCCACGACACCCGCGCCGAATATCTCAACCCCTAATTTTGCGCCCATCCAACCCGCCGCTTCGGCTCCTCCAGCACCTTCAACACCCTTTGTCCCACCTAAGCCGCCCCAGCGGATCGAGGAATTTGATGAAATGAACGACATCGACAACATCGAGTTTTATCAGCCCGTCACTGTCCTTTTGCTCATCGAAAATGATGAAGGTGACGAAATCGCAAGCGCTCTCCCACGATCAATACGACCACCACATATTGTGGAAAAGTACATGAATGAAGTGTTTGATCGGTGCAAACGCGCGGATGAGACGTATCTTGCTTTCAGGCTACCAAGAGATGGCGAGGAAGCGCCAGAAAAGAAGATCAAGAGTGGTGATGTCACGCCTGCCGTCGCAACACCTACCCAGGATGTAAACATGGGAGTGGCTGGCACGACTACAACGAGTGCAGCCGATAGAAAGAAGGCGGGGCGACCTAGGAGAAGTCTTGCCTGAGTTGGACTTGAAGTGTTGTACGTTTATGTGTGTTGATACTACTAGAATCTAGCATAGAAACCTTCCTTTTCACACTACTACAAATAAATGATACCCATTCTTTATTCTAAAATAAGCTTTTCTTCGCATTGATCTACGAATTTCTTCTATGCGCAAACACAAATTGAACCTTTTTCTCCCCAAACCAGAACTCTCCAAAGATTGTTAAAGACACCAACCCCAACAAGCCCGAATGGACATTCGTATCGGTAAAGCAATCCAGCGTCGTCGCTCACCTCCGATGCCAAGACCGACCTTTACCAGCCGGACCAGCCTTACCCATCCGGCCTAGCCTAATCTTTCTCCGAACCCGACAATCAAACCGTCTGGCTTAGTGCCATCTATCTTGTGTGTGCCATTCCCATCACCCCCCATCCCTTTCCGCATCCTGTCATCTTTTCATTTATTTGCGTTCCGGCTTCGCAATCGGATGCGAACACGCCACGATGCCGGACTTCAAATCATGGTTTACGAAAGCCTACTGGACGTTCGCTATCCTGGGCATGATATGGGCGGTCTTTATTGGCGCGTTGATTCATCCAAGGTTGCAGAGACAGTGAGTTTGATGCTGCCTTCTTTCCCCATCTGTGCTTCGTATTGGGGTGAATTGAACATGTCTCGGTTGTTCGTGTCACGAAGAGGGAATGGTGGACTGACGTGTTTTGGGTAATGCAGTGCGCTGTATGCTCATAAGTTTCATACGGGATTCTTGGATAACGTGACGAATCCGGAGGAGTTTGGATTTGCGAGTAAGTTCTATGCCTTGTGTTTTGGCTTCTGTTCATACTGTACACTCAACTAACTGTCTTTTCTCTTGATCAGAGGGCCAAGTTCAGCCATTCTGGCTTACTACGCTAGACAACGAGAAGTTGTTTTGCTGGCACGTGCTTCCTCTAGATGTATATCTGGAGAACGAGCATGAGCTTTCTACTGCAGCGGCAGTGGGCCAGACGGTAGATGGGTTGAAAGGGACTGTGGGGGAGAAACTGATGAGTAGGGACGTCGACACGAGAGTGGTTATCAATTTCCATGGGGTAAGTATCTTGCATTTTGTTTCCGCACTTTTCATTAACATCCCTTGTTCTCTGTGACGTCTTTTTGCAAATTTCCACGACAGCATTATTTCGCCACATTCTAGCGATTCTCTCTTTTCATATGTCCCGGATTTTTCTCTCTCATACCCATGTCTATTCCAACGGCGAGCAAGGGCTCACTGCCTACATGTCATACCTCAACCTAACATTCTCCACTAGAACGCTGGCCACGTAGCCCAGGGGTGGCGCCCCTCAACCTACCGCTCCATCTCCGGCATCCCAAAAGCTCACCTCCTGACCTGCGACTACCGCGGCTTTGGTCTATCTTCCCTCAACAACCCTCCTCATCTCCCCACGGAAACTGGTCTCATCACCGACGCCATATCCCTGATATCCTACGTCACCCACGACCTAGGTCATCCCATCTCTCGCACTGTACTCCTCGGCCAGAGTCTCGGCACCGCCGTGACATCAGCAGCCGCACTGTACTACACAGACCCCACGTCTTCCGAACTACCACAGGACCTCACACCAGCCCCTGCACTCGCCCTCACTAAGCACGCCAAAGAAACCTTTGCCAGCATCATCCTCGTAGCACCCTTCCGCACACTCCCCTTGCTCCTCCAACACTATCGTATAGGCGGCATCCTCCCAATTCTCAAGCCCCTCCAAGCCTACCCCCGCATCGCAAACTTCCTCTCTTCCCGCATCGTAGATACCTGGCCCACGGTATCTCGCCTGGAATCCCTCATCTCTGCGGAAAAGAGCAAAAAGCTGGGTTTTCATCTTGCTATTCTGCATGCCAGAAATGATCAGGATATCTCGTATCATGAGAGTGAGGCTTTGTTCGCGCCATTACAGACGATGATGCTGGCGGCGGGGGATGCAGCGGAGGATGTGTCGACGGAGGAGACGAGACGGAGTATCCATGGTGGGGAGCGAGTGAAGCGGGGAGCTTTTGCGTATAAGAAGGTGGAGGATGGGAAGGGAGAGCGGTGTATTGAGCTAGAGATTACACGGTATGGAGGGCATAATGAGATTGTCGGGTGGACGCAGGTAGCGCTTGCGGTAAGGAGGGCATTTGAGAGGAGGGGGAGGATGAAGCCGGGGTTGGACGTGGAATGATGGAGTGCTTCGCTGTGGAAAGCAAGGAAGAGCGAAAAGGAGTCTCTTTGGTTGTTGAGGGGGATATCATTTTTCCAAACGTTCAAACGTTGCGTGTCATCTACAATATACATGTACAACTAATCTACATTCATCCAGCATTTGATTCGCAGATACGCCAGACGTCCGTCTATATGCAAGCCATGCGTCTTTTAACCTTCTTTTCGTGTTTCGCCGCCAGGGTATACCATGTCCACCCCACACCATCTTTTCCACAAATGCTTCACAGACTTGTATCTCAAGCTTAAGCATTCCTCTCCTTCTGCTCCTTCTCGTATTTGGCGACAAGCTCCTTCTGCAGCTGTGGTGGCGCAGGGCTGTAGTGGCTGAACTCCATGCTGAATTCACCCTTACCCTGTGTACTAGCACGTAGCTGACTGCTGAAACCGAACATGCTGTTCAGACTGCAGTCAGCATACACCGTGAAGTCCTCGGGTCCGATTTCTGTATCGTTAATGACAGCGTTCCTCTTGTTCAGCAGTCCAACAACTGAACCCTGGAACTCATTTGGCGCGGTGATCGTAGTCTTCATCAGAGGCTCGAGGACCTGCGGGGCACCAGCCTGGAAAGCCTTGCGGAAAGCCTGTTGTGTAGCATTCTTGAAAGCCATTTCCGAGGAATCGACAGCGTGCGTTGCACCGTCATTGATGACCATGGAAGTACCCAAGACCTTGTGACCGAGAAGGGGTCCCTTCGCTGTCGAGGCAATGAATCCCTTTTCGCAAGCAAACAAGAACTTCTCGGAAATGGTTCCACCGGAGATCTGCTGCTCGAACTTGTTCTCAGTAAGAGACTCACTGGGCTCCAACCATCCAACCACACGCGCAAAGTCTCCGGATCCACCACTCTGCTTCTTCAAGGTGTGGTCGAAGTTGACGCGCTTGGTGATGGTTTCACGGTATGCGACCTGTGGCTGTCCAGTCTCGCATTCGACGCGGTACTCACGGCGCATACGCTCGACGTAAATGTCCAGATGTAGCTCGCCCATACCGGAAATGATGGTTTCTTGCGATTCAGGGTCGGTGTGGACTCGGAATGTAGGGTCCTCACGCGTGAAGCGGCTCATGGCCTTACTGAAGTTGGGTGTATCCTTGGTGTTCTTGGGCTTAATCGAGAGAGAGATGACGGGCTCAGGGACAAACATGGAGGTCTACTTTATCAGCTGGATGCATGCGAAAACGAACAAGACCACTCACCATGGTGTATGCAAGGTTACCGTCAGTGAATGTGTCACCAGATGCACAGTCGACACCGAACACGGCGCAGATTTCACCGGCACCAATCTCCGGTACCTCCTCCATATCGTTGGAATGCATGCGCACAATCTTAGGAATCCTAACCTTCTTGTCTGACCTAGCGTTGAAAACGTTCATGCCCTTCTTCAGTGTACCCTGGTACACACGGATATAGGTCAACTGCCCGAAGCTGCTCTCTTCCAACTTGAACGCCAGACCAACAAACGGCAAATCGTTGTAGGAGACCAGTTTAACCGGGGCTTCCGCACGCTTCTTGTCCAACGCCATGTTCTCGACTTCGGAGGGGTTCGGTAGGTAATCGCATACCGCGTCAAGCATGGGTTGTACAGACTTGTCAGCGAGCGCGGAACCCATCATGACGGGAGTGAACTTGAGAGAGATTGTCGCCCGTCGAATGGCAGCCTTGATCTGGGCAACGGTCGGCTCCTGCTCCTCCAGGAAAAGCTCCGCGATCTCATCGTCTACGTCTGCGAGCGTCTCGATAAGCTTCTGCCTCTTCTCCTTGCACAGTTCGACAATGTCCGCAGGGATTTCGTCCGATTCCCTGATGATTTCTCCCTTGGATCCTTCGTTGTAGATAGCCTTCATCCTCACCAAATCTACCACTCCCTGGAAGCCGTCTTCGCGACCGATAGGCACCTGAATGGCTGCAGCTGCTATCCTGAGCTTCTGGTTGATCTGGTCTACGGCTTTCCATGGGTTGGCGCCCATTCGGTCCATTTTGTTGACGAAAGATATCCTAGGAATGTTGTACCGTCTCATTTGCCTGTCGACTGTGATGGTTTGACTTTGCACGCCACTGACAGCGCACAGAATCATGACAGCTCCGTCGAGGACTCGCAGCGCCCTTTCTACCTCGATAGTGAAGTCGATATGGCCCGGGGTATCGATCAAGTTGATGTGGTATTTCTCTTCCTTTCCTTCATCGTTCTTTTTGACCCAGTCGCAAAAGGTAGCCGCAGATTGAATAGTGATACCCTTCTCACGCTCGAGATCCATGGAGTCCATCTTAGCACCCACAGCATCCTTGCCACGAACTTCATGTATAGCGTTGATTCGGCCAGTGTAAAAAAGAACACGTTCGGTGGCGGTGGTTTTACCGGAGTCAATGTGCGCAGCGATACCAATGTTTCGTACTCTGGAGAGTCGCTCCCATTCGACGGGGTTCAGGTTCTCAACAATCTTCTCTTGTGTCAAAGTGGATGGGTCTTCTTTGGCCTGCTCTAGTCTGAACTGCACTGTCAGCGTTCTGCCATCTCCTCGCGACAAAAGTTCGAAATCTCTGTGGGCACATACACCTGGGCAGCCACTGAATTCCATCTTCGCTGCTGCTGCGTCCGCTGATTTTCTATCCATGTGTCGGTCTTCAGTCCATTGGTGTATGGTGTGCGTGATGCAGCAATGGTCGAAAGAGCGCATCGTGAAGAAGTCCTCTGAGCAGATCGAGCAGAACAGCGAAGGCTGCTTGCAGCGAGCGATTGGGCCCGAAGGAGAGACTGTACCCGCATCTCGAACACCTCAAATGCAGAAGAAAAGGGTATACAACGAAGGGACGACGCTGCGGTCTGCTGTCGCTTCAGAATGCTGAATCGCCCACCAGGAAAAAGTTGGGCCGTCGGAGTTTCGGGCGGAGGTGCCAGTCACGTGCCGGCGTGTTTGACCCGCGCCAAGCGAAATGTGCATGCGGGGTGGCACGCGTTCCATCACGCGCCCGTTGCAGTCCACTTGGATTGTGTGGATACAATAAGAGGACCGACAACATGGGGCATAACGACTACGCTATTCTGCTCGCCATCTCTCATCCAACACAAAGAACATCTTAGGCGGTAAATGTCAAACAATGTCGAAGTTGGTGACCAACCGCATGCGGACGGCGCCTTTGTTGTCCGCATCGAGCAATCTTTGTTCATGGCTATGACAAAGACTTATTTACACTACCTGCTGCCCAGATATCAGGCTGGCTCTGGGTCAGACTTTTGTGTTCCCGTTTCAACTCTCTCTGCAGTTCGGACAAGGTAAAGGAATCCTTAGTTTGTTCGCTTTGATATCGTGGAGGTAATAACCGCTAACATGCGCAAGAACACACTCTTTCAGGCTAAGTGCGCAACGATGGACACTCATGTTGATCGCTCGGTGGACAATGATTCAGACCTCAGCAGCCTCTCCAGCTCTACACACACCAGTCCAATGAGCAAGGAGGACTCATCGCTGCGGGAGGTCACCGACGCTCGTCTAGTCCAAGCGCTCAACTACATGAATGATGAAGGAGGCGATGACTCTCCTGCCACTTACATCAAGCGTGTAAAAAGAATCGATAACGACCTTGTTCAGCGGCTGTTTTTCGAAAAGGGTGGTGATTACGATAAAATACTCCACCAGCAGTTGCAAGCTGTGGTTCGTAAGGAAATGGGTGTCTTTAGTCAGGCGGTATACAATGACCCACCAGAGAGCGATGATTCCGTATCTGAAACCGAAGATGAAGTGTCGCCAGCATCCGTTACACCTGCCTTATACCGAAGAGACGAAGAACTCGATGGTCCTGTCTCATCTTTGCCGACAAAGGGTAAAATAGACTACCAAAACCTCACTTTGGCCGATATTAAAGCGCGATTGCAACTCCCAACGCTGCCCGAAGAGGTTGAAAAAGAGATCAAACAATGGTGCACGGCTGAGCAAATTGAAAAGGTCGTAGAAGAGTTCAAGAGGTCTGATGAAGGAGAGAAGCTCAGCAAGAACCATACCCTCGGAGCATTTTTGGATAAATTGATGCTTGAAAAGCAAGGTAAACAGTGCAACTTTCTATCTTCTTGTGCTACATTAACGTGTGTATAGGCGATCTCACAGACATCCGTCATGCTGTGAATGCTTCACCAACCAAAAGCCGGGCTTCTTCGGTCCGAAGTAGTTCTCACTATGCAAAAAGCACGATACATGCTGCGCGGGAACAGGCACTCAAAGCGGCACTAGACACCAGCACGGGAGGTAAACCAAGCGTAAGAAAATCACTATCCAACGCCACTGCACCCTCGCCTGTTGCCAGAAAGATCAATCGATCGCGTGCTATATCTCTCAAGAACAGCCCGAGGCGCCAGAGTGGAGTTAGCACTGTACTACCAAGCGCTGAGACAACTCCAACTGAGGCTGCAGTTTTGCAGCAGGGACTTGACGGCAATCGCGCATCCAATACATCGGTTGATGTCGACTCTCCCAGGCCCAGCAGCAGTAAGAAGACTAAGCGCAAACGAAGTATTGGTGAACAGCCCTATACTCCAGAGAAAAAACACAAAAAGTCTGCAGCACCTTCATCACTCAAAAAACCGGGCGGCGCTCCAATTCAGACTCCAGGGAGGTCTGTTCGATTCATGTCTGAAGACTCGGACGATATGTCATCAGACAGCTCCATTGCAATCAGAGGAAGTAAACCCAAAAAGGTGGGAAGCAAACGTACTCCCAAGTCTGCGGCCAAAGCATCATCGAAGCCCAAAACCAAGCTCGCAGGGATCTCTGCGAATGGTAAAAGCAAAGCGAGCCCTTCCAAACGTACTGCAACTAACAGGTCGTCTCTTCTGCCCGTTAGAGACACGCCGGCAAAGCCTGCTAAAAAGTCCAGCCTTATACCAACGAAGCTTATAAAGATTACGGAAAAAGATAGTAAAGCCACTGCAGCAGGCAAGGCAGTGCGTAATAGCTTTGTGAAGAAGCCAGTGGAGAAAGGTGGTGCTGAGGAGGCAGCTGAGACACGCAGTACGAGGAGTGGAGCAAGATCCCGCAAGTGATGGAACAAATGAGTTTGTCTGCTGCACTAGCGACTGTGTTTCCCGAGGTTTGTTTGGATATCACGGAACAAGTATATTCTTGGTTGTCGTCGTGTGTGTTGGGTTTGTTCTGCGGGTGTACCTTGGTCAATTCCAAGTTCATGAGGGATAGGCTGAGTGTAAGGGTGGTTTTTGTCTTGGTTTGTCCAGTCTTCCAGTAGAAGAGGCAGACACTAGGTGTTGTGCTTCACACACGTAGTAAAGAATCATTATCCCATGCAGGCAACAGCTCTGAGCTGTCCCACTGCCGTCCGCGGTTGTTGATTAGGCTCCGAATAAGTGTTTGGCGCATGATGCATCCGCGCTGCATGGCTTTCTTTCCCACTTCTTGTCATTGGTCCGCTCTTAACTACCGTTTCCCCAGCGGCTCCATCTATATGTTGCGGAACTGGGACGACCTCTTCCCCTCAAGCCGCATACCACCTTGCAGATTAGCGAGCCTCCTAGCCATACTTGGCGCCCGGGTTTGCTTGCAGGACAAAATCGATTTGTTTGAACGCCATAGTACGATGGATTGAGTTTGTGACGGGCACTCACCAGCATGTGACCTGTGCCATTCTATCTATCATCTTCGCATTTGCACTATCTTGATGACGTAAGTATTCCGCTCGGGTTGTGACTCCCCTTTGTAAAGCCTGGACTTGTTGTCGAGTGTTTTTGCAGCTGCTCCTTCTTTCGCCTCGACCCTCGCTTGTTAGAACGTCTGTTTTCTATCGGCCCGAAATCTTCCTCTCAATTGCTCTACTATTTGTTTTTTCTAGACAACCACTGCAGATCGGATTCTCGCGTCTGACAAACTAGCGTCAGGTCAGGACCGTAATTGCAAGGTCACCGCATCCACGCTCACCGCAACAGTCACTTGCGCATAACTGCAGCTGCCACGTTTCGTCTGCTCAGACATTTCGGGCCAAGGTTTGTTTGTTTTACTGCTTTCGGCAAGCGAACAACTCCCCACCGCCCTGGCTCCCAGTCCAGCAGACTGTTTGTTATTGTCCTAGAAGTAAGGGCCCAAAGTCGGTAAAGCATCCTCAGGTGAAGGACGCGTCGCTTCTCTCTCTCACTCGACTGTGCTTTGCTCGTTTACCCATTCTTTCGGTTTGACGGCTTATTGTGCTATCCACTTTCACCATCTTTCTTTCTCCGCGCGCATTAGAGTGACAGCAAGTGCCTCTGCAAACCAAAATGAACGCCTATTCCTAAAAATACTGTTGGTGTATTCCAGCGGCATCCACGAAGAAACCCTGCACATCCTCAGAGCCAACACCTTGCAACCATACGGCGATCACAACTACACTCGCCTTCACTCGAAATTTTCTGCGTGGCTATACTATGGATCGTGGCCGTGGTGGCGGCCGGCGAGGCGCTCGTGGTGGTGCTCGTGGTGGCCGTCATGGAAATGGTATTAGCGATCGAGCGTCTTCTCACAGTTCCGGGAGCTCTCATAGCCGGCCCAGGGCCAATCGAGCAAACGGCCATACCCAAGTCACTACTCAATCCAACAGGAGTGACCTTCTCTCGGACGACTCGGACAGTCAGCGCAGTGTGCACAGATCGATTTTATCAGGCCCGGCATCGCATTGGGCATATTGCCAGGAGAGCAAATTCAAACTCTTGGGTATACCTAAGAACTGCTGGACATCAAATGTCTACCAGGTAATGTCGGCTTATGGTAATGTCTTCAGGATTGAGATGGAGCCACTTGGTCGCGAATCTAACGCATATGTGGTTTTCCGGTAAGTATTGAATCAAAAAGTCAAAGAAAAGAAGCCTAACATTACAATCCCAGGCCTCCTCCCCACAAGCCTATTCCAAAGGAAAACTTGCGATTTCGCTCTGGTTTCGTACGGTGCGAAGCGTTTTCGCCGCTCTCGGCCATTATCAAAAGTCCTGTCAACCCCACCAAGCAATACTACGATCTCAACATACTCTACGCGAAGCAAATCCAGTTTGGTGTCAGAATCTCAGAACGGAGCATGATTGAGATGCGCAACATTGAGACGTCCGCAGACATCCAGGTGATATTGAACTTGAAGCGCAGAGAGATCGACGTGCAATTTCCTTTGCAAATTGACACAGACACTCGTAATTTTCGCTTCAGTTTACCCATCTCTCTAATATCACATATCTACAGGACTACAGACCAGAGAACTGGTCTACCTTCCCTTGTTATCCCATTCGATTCACCACCGCGCTTCTACACACAGAAGAAAGAAGGTGAACGCTTGGAAGATGGCAGCAAGCACACCAGCTTCTCAAGGAAAGACAAAATCTGGAATGATTGGGAGACTTGGCACCGAGCGACTGATATAGTCAATGGGGCAGTGTGGCAGGCTGTTCGAGAAAGTCCCTTGATGAATCATAAGGGCACAGCTATCATTGACATTGGTAAATACATTGGGTAACTGTAGCGGACCAATGCTGACTTAACAGGCCGTTGGACCAACTATCGACTGGTATTCGACCATTCGGTGTTGACTGGGTCACAATTCAAAGACTTCAGCGATGCTCTGGCCGATCATGGGGCCGTGATTGAGACTCTTGAGTATACTACTAAGCCAAAGATCTCATCGCCATTATGGAGCCTGCTGCAGGAAGAAATTTCCGGTACGCATCCACATCTCGATGTCACTTTCATGGCTTTCAAAGACCTCTTCGACAACCAGGCCCACTTGAGTTTCCCAGTGCGATACCAGCTTGAAGTCTGCCTTTCGAACGGATACATTAAAGAGTATACCATTACAAAAGAGTTTCTGAAAAAGCTAGAATCACTCGACATAGATACGGCTGTGTACATACTCGAAAAGGTCGCTGACAAACAGCACACCTATTACGATCCAATGGATATATTCGACATTCCAACAAGAATGTCGAAAAGAAAGATACCCAGCTACTGCGCACTCCAACGATCAGTCACAATCACTCCGACTATGATGCATGTAGCAACCCCCGTGATGGAAACGTCTAACCGCATCATCCGTAAGTACGAGGCTGATGCTGATCGATTCATCCGAGTGAAATTCATGGATGAGAAAACTGAAGGTCAGCTTCGCACATTGAACGGCAGGACTGAGGCTTTGTTTGATAGAGTGCAACGCGCGATGAAGAATGGTATCGTCGTTGCTGGACGATACTACGAATTCCTAGCCTTTGGGAACTCACAGTTTCGTGAGCATGGCGCTTACTTCTATGCGCCCACAACCTCAAAGTCAGCAGAGGATATTCGGATATCTCTCGGGCAGTTCAATCACATCAAGACTGTCTCCAAGTATGCAGCGCGTCTTGGCCAATGCTTTTCGACAACACGCGCCATGGGTGTCACTGTGAAGCTTATCAAGATTCCCGACGTTGAGCATAACGGCTACGTCTTCACGGACGGTGTTGGAAAGCTCTCTCTCTTCTTGGCTCAAATGGCAGCTCAGGAACTCGGCCTAGCTTTCAACGACCCGCCATCGCTCTTTCAGTTCCGTCTTGGTGGTAGCAAAGGAGTGCTTGCGCTTGATCCAAACTTGAGTGGAAGCGAAGTTCATATTCGACCGAGCCAATACAAATTTCAAGCCCCTCACACAGGTCTTGAAATCATCCGTTCCTCGTCCTTTGCAACGCCATTCTTGAACCGACAAATAATTCTCGTTCTTTCACACCTTGGCGTCCACGACATGGTCTTCCTGAACAAGCAGAGGGCGATGATGATTGATTACGCCCGAGCCATGGAGGAGGACGATATCGCCTTGCAGAAGCTTAGAACGAATATCGATATTAACCAGATCAGCCTGGTAATGGCTGGGATGGTTCTAGACGGCTTCATGCGATATCGAGAGCCGTTTATCATGTCTTTACTCGCACTTTGGAGAGCTTGCACGATCAAAAACTTGAAGGAGAAGGCGAGAATCGCGATTGACAATGGGGCCTTCTTGCTTGGCTGCGTCGACGAGACTTCGACGCTCAAAGGGCACATGAACGATCCTCAATCCAGACGTGATGCAACTAGAGAAGAAAAACTTGCGACCCTCCCAGAGATCTTTTTACAGGTCAGCGATATCAACAGAAGAGGCCACTACAACATTGTACAAGGCGTGTGCATACTGGCACGTAACCCGTCGTTGCATCCTGGGGATATCCGTGTGGTTCGCGCGGTGAATGTGCCAGCACTTCACCACCTAAAGAACGTCGTAGTCTTCCCCCAGACCGGAGAGCGTGATCTCGCTAACATGTGCTCTGGTGGCGATCTTGACGGCGATGACTACATGGTCCTATGGGACAAGGACCTGATACCCGATATCATTAATGCTCCCCCGATGGACTACACGCCAGAAAAGCCACTCGAAACTGAAAAGCCGATCACAGCTAAAGAAATAAGCCAGTTCTTCGTCAACTACATGAAGAACGACGCTCTAGGTCCGATTGCTCACTCTCACCTTGCACAAGCTGACTTCAGAGACAATGGCGTTGGTGATCCAGTCTGTTTGGAGCTAGCAGAGCTCCACTCGAGGGCAGTCGATTTTCCGAAGAGCGGGATACCTGCTGAGATGAGGCGGGAGCTTAGGCCAAAACGATGGCCACACTTCATGGAGAAGAAGTACTTGGCTCCACACCAGATTTATCACTCCAAAAACATTCTCGGTCGTCTGTACGACGAAGTGCAGCTGGTAGATTTCAGGCCCCAGTGGGATAATCCTTTCGACGAGCGCATATTAAATGCGTTCGACCTCGAGCAAGATGTACTGGACAAGGCAGCAAATCTCAAGCTCTCGTACGACGAAGCGCTCCGGCGATTGATGGCTAAGCACGGTATCCAGACGGAGTTTGAGGCCTGGTCGGTTTTCGTACTAGTGCACAATCGCGAGAGCGGTGACTACAAATTCGCAGAGGAGTTTGGCAAAACGGTTGGAGCATTGAAGCACCAGTACCGCGACGAGTGTCGTAAGGCTGCGGGCATGAACGACAATGCTGACTGGGCACGCCTGGGGCCATTTGTCGCTGCCATGTACACAGTCACTGCGCATGAGATGGAGAGCGCCTTAGACGAATGCAGCAAAGTGAAGATTGTAGGAGGCCGTGAGGAACCTTGTCGCATCAAGGACCCTAAGCATATGCCGCTGATCTCATTTCCATGGCTTTTTCCGAGTGAGCTCGGCAAGATCGTTACCGGGGATAGTACAAGTCACCGACCGAATGGGGTTCAGAGCCAGCATCGCCAGAGGAAGTACGTCCGACCAGCTCAAGCAAAAACCAACATTGGAGCCGTGGAGACTGAAACAGGCACTACACTATATGGCGAATTGCTGGATTTGGACTTCAGTCTTCCGGCACTTCAAATGAGTGACCAGACCTCAGCAACTGAGGTAACAAGAGAGCGACCCGGTACCGCTGATGACGGACTTAGTGCACAGAGTCGAATTGGAGAAGCTTCTAGGCTACTATCTTTACTGCTGCCTAGGTTCTCACCACCCTCTGCCGGTTCTGGCAGTGGGAGCAATGGATCAGCAGAAGACAGTGTCAATGGAAGTCTGGAGCAGCTAGGTAATGGTCATGGAGACAATAGGTTTTAAGAGACCAAAAGGCTACGAAATTGACTTTCGGGTCAAGAAGAAGGAAGCATACGCCTCATGGCCCATGACATTGTTTTAGTCTATATGTTTATGTTCATACCAGGCAAAGCAGGCAGTGGGTCATCACTGTAAGCCATGAGCTTCGCTTCTCTACATCCTCCGACGGCGATTTTAGCCGGGATGTTAAATCCTTATCATGCCAGTCGCTGTCTCAGTCTGGACACGTACAGAGTAGTATGTTCAGCGTCAGTTCCGTATAGGATTTGTGGATGAATTGGTGGATGCGGACTACATGGGATCTTTCGCGTGAGCTCAATGCACTGTATATAAAACCTCAAAAAGGCAAATGAAATACGAAAACAAAATATTAAAACCGGATTTAAAAGCAATGACTTGAATGATCTTCCGAAAGCTATACACCCGTGACGATGACGTGAGTGGGACTAGTGGTATCGATAAGGAGCAGACGAACTCGGTGCGCATTTGATAATTTCATACCAGCGCTCGCGTCACAATGCCTCCGTCCAGCCGCATACCACCTCTTCTGCAACCATACATCCAACTCCCTCGCGAGGACTCGCTCCTTCTGCTCACGAGTACCCTGGGCGCCAGTGTGAACTGGCTGCTTTTACGTTTTCTATGCGATGCGCTGAGCACAGCTACAACACAAGATGGTGGGGAAGAGGGGCACAATGTCGTGTTGGTTTCCTGGATGAGACAATATGAGTTTTGGAAGCAAGAATCTAGAAAAGGAGCTGGTCTAGACTTGGATAGGTTGAGAAAAGAGGGAAAATTCGCGTTTGTTGATGGACTGGGAACTGGCGCAGATGCAACAGTTGGTAGCACATCCGGGATAGATGCGCGGACCAATGGACAGGCAAGGCCACAGGTCGCGGCACCAGCAGGACTTCAGATGCAGAGAGGGCCGCAGACATTGCCAGTGCGAGGACCGCCAGGGAGAGTGGTACCTGCAAGAGGGCCACCTGTGTCAGCGACGGCGGCAACACCTACACCGTCACCAGCGACGCATGCTACTACACCAGAAACGACAAGCTCGGATAGCAGTATCCCTGGTCACTACACTCTGAAGACACTCGAATTGCCAGACATCAAGGTGGTCATTTCTAGTGCTATTTCTGCGCTATCTCCCTCTGCTCCTCAGCGAAAGACGCTCCTCATTTTCGATAATCCCGACCTTCTCCTCGCCCTCAACCCGTCCATCATACCCTCAGACTTTACTTCTCTTGCTCTGACTCTCCACACAATACCAACCGTATCCCACATTCTCAACCACATACAGTCTGATAACCCACTTCTTAATCTTTCTATACCACCTCAACCACTCGAGCTGGCGCATCATAACCTGCTAGTCAAATGTGCCCACATGAGCAGGAGAGTATTGGGTGTGAGGATACTTGACACTGGAGTTGCAAGGGACGTAAGCGGTGTCATACGGATCACTGAACAAAAGCATGAGTGGTTAGATCTGGAGCTCAGCGAAAACGAACCCAAGGAAGGTGATGATACCGGTCGAGGGAAAGAATTTCTATATCAGGTCAAGGGCGATGGAAGCGTGAGGGTCTTTGAACGAGGTGCTGGTGGAGAGGGTTGAGTGCCTAGAAAATCCCAGGGAATTTCAGTTCGAACCACACCAAAAATGAGTCATTCCTCCGTGAACACCGCATAATTTGGAAATAAATTTCGATCATCATATTGAAATAGACCCGGTGCAGAGGTTCGGGAGCGAAATGTGGTTTTCATGAGTGGTTGCCTTCGTACTACACGACCAAGTCACAGGATCCATGACTACCTCCCGGCCATGCACCCATGCGGCGCGCAGCGGATGCACAAGCGACCCGCTGACGCTACCCGCAGCCCTGATGCATACAAGGTCCCCCATATGACATGACATGTCCATATTTCATCCCACGCATGATGGACGTCTGTCAACCAGCCTGGTACGTGGCCATCGTGTATCTCGCTTGCATACAAACGCACATGACACAGGTGTGTGTTCCAAAAAGCAGTCCTCACCACAGAAGAGACAAAGATCTACCCGCTGTGCCACTCGAAATCTGTAGGTGTATGTCCATCGTCACTATCACGCCAAGCGCCTTTCCAACAACGCGGTCCTGGATGCCTAGCTTGCATCCCCCACCCCAGAAGGATCACTGCAACCGCACCCCACGCAGCTACGTGATCCTTTGACGTGGGAACCAGAATCCAACACGAATGTATGTTGGTTTTGTTGTTCGAATCAGATAATCCCTGGGTCTCTTGTGCGCATGCTTCTGACCTCATCGGTTATGCCTTTGATTGGGGGCCGTCTCACACACAACCATCATGCGGCGCCCGTTCGACAGACGTCGCACGTAGAGTCCCGAGACCTGTGTACGCCACATCCGCCACGTCGGAGATGGAAGATACTGTTAAAAAGCAAGGATAAGGCGCTGACGATGGTCATGGCATAAGCGCCTGTGTTGTAACAGTGGAGAAGGAAAGAGAGAGAGAATGAGGCGGTGTTGGTAGGCATCCCGCGGGAGCCTTAAAGGTGCTTGTGGAGGACTTATCTGGTCAAGGCAACCACTGTTTTCTTTTCTCCGAAGCTGTATACAGATTCCCAAAACCTCTGTTCACATTTTACTAATAAGTAATGCCCTGTCTGAGCATTTCATAGTAGTCAACGAGTACAACAGAAAGGATTCTTCTTTCCCACCTCTCCCCCAGCACTATTTGAACCAAATCCCTCCAAAATGCCCCCTCACATCCTCTCCCTCCCCACCGAAATCCTCGGTCAAATCCTCTCTCTCCTCCCCGTCTGCTCGCTCCTCCGATTCTCATGCACCAGCCGCTACTCGTACGCCATGGCAACCGCCAACCTGCGTACCCTCTCCCTAGGCATCGCCCCCTACCATCCCCACCTCCCCAGCAAATCTCTCCCACACACATATCCCTACGAGTCCTGGCTCCGGATTCCCAACATGCAAGATTATACCTACAACACCCTCTTCAACTTCCAATCCGCACTTGTCTCGAGTCTACTTGTCAGGTACGCCGCAATGCTCCAACACATCGACCTCTCCGTCTGGAGCCTAAGCGTGCCAATGGCAAATGCCCTGCGTTCGCTCCACGCACTCAAAACGCTAGCTCTGCGGTTTGATAGCGGAAGCCATGGCCGCTCGGCACACAGATGCCATATCGCTGCCGAGCGCGCTGAGCAGCGCAAGGCTTGGGAAGTATTGGCGCAAAATCCGCCTGTGTGGAGTCGCCGACTATGTGCGCTGAAGCTCGAGAATGCGGATTTGAGTACGGAGCAGCTGGGCGTGTTATTGGCGGAGAGTGGCGAGTGTAGGGAGGTGGTGCTGGAGCGGTGTTCCGGCGTAGGGAGCGAGTTTTGGCCTTTTTTGCAAAGTTGGCGGGGGCGTGAGAGGTTGAGGGTTCTGGAGCTAAGTGATTGTGGCGGATTGCTTGGGGAGGAGACAGTGACGACGATCCGGAGTTTAAAAGGACTTGAGGTACGTTCTTTGATTTCGTATAGCGTTTGATGCCGTGTTGGGACTGCGGCGTTCGCTTTTAAATTTGGGACGAGGTGGTTGGATTTTGCTGACGTTTTTGATCGAAACAGCGACTCAATCTTTATGACTGTCAGGAGATTGCGGCTGGGTTACTGCAAAGGTGGAATGAGGATGTGTGGCGAATAGCTGATTTCGTGCCGCCAAGGTCGAGGGCGCAGGGCGAGGATATGGTGATTGAGGTTGACCCGGCATACATGTCGTAGAAACAGGTGTCGCATGCTATTAAAGGGTTGACAATGGCAAGATGTCACGACGACATGGACATGTGTTTTGAAGAAATTCATCGTTGAAACCGACATACGCATGACTATGAAACTGCTCACTGCTTCTGGTGTATCAGACCAGCTAACATATGTACGACTTTGAAACCACCCATGGCTTCCAATCTGCCGTCCCTATTCACTTCGCCTATGCCATAATTCATTCTGTGGCAGGCAGTCGATCAACTGAATCAAGCAAACCAGCAAGCATACAAGTTACATACTTATCCACTCTGACACTGTCCAAGTGCCCACTTCCCTTGCCATCTCACCCTTCAAAACAGGCAACGGTCAGTCATATCCATCTCGGGGTGCTTGTATCCCTCGCCGGTTGTACTGTCTCCCTTGAAGCCGTCTGCGGAGTTGGTGTTCTGAGTCCGATGATAATGCTGGTGGCCAACAATGTTCTGCACATCCTGGCTGGCGCGAGAACGAAGATACTCAGAGTACTCTTCGACACGCTGAGACTTGACCTGCCAATTGAGCATCGCATCGAGGGCAGTCTCGTGGACGTCGTAGATGGTGCTGTTGAGGAACTGGCCATGATACTCCTGCGCCTCTCGGAGGAACCACTCATAGCTGTATTGATAGCCATGTTCCTCTGCGGTCATGGTGATGGCGCTAAGGCGTTCAAGGATCTCTCGGACCTCATCCTTCTTTGAAGGGTCCTCTTCGCTCAGGGCCTCGTAGATAGCATCTGAGACGTCGGCAGCAGACATCGGCTCGCGCATGGGTCGAGGCTGCTCCTGAGTCTGTTGCTCCCTGCGAGTTTCCTGGAGAGCTGCTAATTGAGCCCGCCTCTCGGCTGTGCGGCTCAGTCTGATCTCTTGCTCACTCTCGTCTAGCTTTTCCACGTCAAAAACGGGCTGGTACTTGTGTTCCAGGTACATGCTAACGATAGCTGGAGCCCAGTCACGCACGAAGTGCAAACCGAGAATGCCGTTGTAGACGTCGGGGTTGAACAGCTCTCCCAGCTGCTCACGAGCAGCATCCATGGAAATTTTGCGGTTGTCGACCTGCCGAATGATCTCCTCACGCATTTCTTGTGCTCTGGCTTCGCGGACGGCATCGTCGAGCGCCTTGGCGCAACGAGGATCATTGAAGATTTCCCAGTACTCCAGAAGACAGGCATGTAGCTCTGAGAGAGTTGGGCCGCCCTTGCAAACGATAGTTGATTCATCGTTGAAGCCGCTCTGGATGCGGAGATCAATCAGCTGAGCGACCTCTTGCATGCGTGCGAGGAGTGCATAGTAGATGTCCTCGAAGTCAGCAAGCGGGCGAAACGCAGCCTCTTTGTCAGCACGCAGATGGATGCGAGCCATTATGTGCTCAACGCTCTGGAAGCCCCAGGGCAGCCTGCTTGGAACAAGCTGTTTGCTGTGGAGGCGGTCCAGAAGCGTGTACAAGCTGGGAATGTACGGATCGACGCTGACCCTCTTGAAGAACTTGCTGGCGTTGCTGAGGCCGATGAGGTAGATGCTGAGCTTGAGAATGTGCTCGATGATATACTCGGCTGGAAAAGCTACCTTGGCACCCTGAGCCAGTGTTGGAGTGACTGCACATGGCAGCACTGAGAGGAGGTGGTTTGGAGACATTGTAGACGAAGGTGTTTGATGTTGTAGGTTAAAAGGCAAGAAGCAGGGCAATTGGAAGTCAACTGAAAGTCAAGAGTTGATGTGTGCGGATAGAGAGCAGTTAAGAAGGCTAGAGCAGGCTGTTGGGTTGTAGAAGTAGTATTTTAGATAGTTTGTGGCCAAGAGATTGCTCACTATGAGGGAGGGAGGCTGGGATGATTGGCGACGGACGATGGATGACAGGTGATGGGTGAAGGAGGAGTGGGTCCTCGAGGTCATCCAAGAGCCCTCGCTATGTTGCTATTGTCTCTATTGTATTGAGAACAATGAGTATGAGGATTGATTGCTGCCAATAGCAGAGATTGAAGTAAGGCAGCGAATGGGGTGAGACCGTTTGTCCTGCTCCAATTAGCGGCGCCACCTCTCACCTTCACAACTCCTACGGCATAACACTCTTCATAACTCCTCTTATGTCCATGTCTCTCAATCTGCGGGGCAGCTCATTGTTCACCCAATCTCGCCCGAAGAATGCACCGCCGGCAAGTGCTGCAGCAGTCGCTAGCCACAAAACGGCCTTGCGGGCACGTGGGTTGACTTCTCTGCCACTCCTCTCGTCCAGGTACAAAAAGTCATTCTTTTTCCAGAATATGCTCCTGAGCCAAAACAGAAACTGCCAATCAGGATACATCACTAGATGCCGTGTCAATTCGAGCGTTCGAAGCGAGTTTCGTTGTATAGATCTTACTATTGTTGAGGCCGGTTTTGGGATCAACAGCCCAGTTTACACACCCAGATGCCCACACCAGTTTCTTGGCTGCTGCTTGTGTCCACTGTGAGTCTGCAACGGCGGCTTCCGGTTTGACCTCGACGGTCGCTGGTGATGGGGCAAGGGTCTGTGGGATAAGAGACCGGGATCGGTAGGATGGAAGCGATTTGAGGATGGGGTCCAGAAGTCGTAGGGTGAAGTTAATTTGGCATTCGACAGTGTAGATGACGCTGAGGTGCCCTGTGACAGTGTTTGGTCCCATCAGGATGAAAAAGTTGGGGAACTGCGGTACTACGGTGCCGAAGTAGGCTTGCGCGACACCTTGTGATGTTTTATTCCACTGTGATAGATGTTAGTACTATGATACTGAAACTTCAGGGGCTTATTATTTACGTATTGTGCCAAGCTCATGCCGTCACGCCCAACAATCTCCATTGGGAACAGCATCTGCTGCGTCGCGAAGCCTGTCGCAAGTATGATTGAATCTGCGTCGATCTCCCGTCCTGATTTTGTTACTACACCGGTTTCCGTAATTCGCTCGACTGGGTCGTCGAAAACAAGCTCGACATTGTCTCTCCACAGAGTCTTCAAGTAGTCAGTGTCCAACACCTTTCTCTTACACCCTATTTCTGTCTTTGGGATAAGAGCATCCCAGTACTTCGGTGGTGCCATCTTTTTGACATATGCTTCGTTTTCCTTTGCTAGTTCCTGGCGTATGCTACGGCCTGTCTCAATATCAAAGCCACTGTAGTCACGTTCCATCTCATAGTAGAACTTTGCGCGGTAGAGACGCATTGCCAGCGGCACGTAGCGCATGATGGCTTTGAATGTGTTCGAGTACGTAGGATTTTCTCTTTCTGCAAGGAACTGTGCTTGTCTTCCAAACTGCACCAGCTTGCGTGCAGGATTCGGTTCATTGGCCATGATAGGCACAAACTGCGTCGCTGAGCATCCATTGCCTTTAATCTGTTAGCTCAATAGTTCTCTCAGCGGGGGAATCATTTGGGAAATATACCGAGTACAACGACATCTTTGTCTTTCCAGTCAAAGCTGTGATCCCACTGAGCGGAATGGAACAGCTTTCCTTTATACTGCTCTACACCAGGGATCTCGCAGGACTTGGGCACGGACAACGAACCGACACCTGAAACCAGGATCTTCGCCCTTCTTATTGACCGCTCCTTCGTTTGCAAGTCTACCACTGTGACCTCCCAGACGTTATCACGTGCATTCCAGACTGCCTTCTCCACCATCGAGTGAAAGCGAACATGGTCAACAACACGATACTTCTCAGCCACCGAACGGAAATACGCCTGGATTTCTGGCCTCATGGAATACTTGCGACTCCAGTCAGGATTAAGTGCAAAACTGTATGAGTAAAAATGCGAGGCTACCTATATTCTCGTCAGTGAACAATCCCACGTGTCTCACTTCTCCTCGGGGCAAAGAGACCCACATCGCAGCCACATCCCGGATACGTATTGGCGAGCCATGTCCCGCCCACATCCTCACTCTTCTCAACTAGTTCAAAGTTTCGGATTCCGTATTTGCGTAGAATTTGGACTGCGAGACCGAGTCCGCTCATGCCCGCCCCGATGATGAGGACCTCGGTGTCGAAAGACATCTTCTCTGTATAGCGAGCCAATAGCCGCAGCAACGTGATAATGCAGGAATACGAGATACTATTAGTAGCAGTAGGATACCTGGGGTAAACAACAAACCACGAAGTCGAAAACACCCAATACTTATAATCGCTCTACCTCCAAACCGACACCGATACTTATACCTTTCCTTTCTCCTATCTAGCCCTCCCTACAGCATCCACTGAACTTACTATGCCCCCGTATCTCATCATTTGAACCCACCAGTGGGTCCACGATACCCGTTCACGCATACGCTTCTAGGTGGACTTTCACTTCCATCACCACTATTATTGTCGCCCAGCAGCTCAATGCGGCAGGTATACCGAGCCCGCCATGTCAACAAGCACGGCAGGTATTCCGACGGCCAATCACGCTGCGTGCGGATACTGCGGGGTCCCCACAGCACACGCCACAGACGAGTACACGCGTGTATGGGGGAATATAGCCCACGATACGGTACCCGTTTTCGGGTTGGGCGTTTTGGGTATTCCGGGGGACGGTAGTGCTGTTTCTGGAGGGAAAATGTTGGGGACGGCATGGACTGTGGGAATGTGGGTTTAAGAGATGTTGGCGTGTTTTTTTCACTTGCATATAAAGCGTTAGAGAAGCTAGGGGGAATACATGGGTCTTCGAGTGTGGATATCAAATGGAGACAGATCATGGATTATTGACACACGAGCTATCCTGTCCTACTACATACTGCGTGCTTCTTTTTTGTAACCAACTGTGTCCGTCACAACTCACTCATACTCTCGTCTTCATCTGGGACTCTGCCCGTTCCCGCCATAAAGCCAGGTGTAAGTGGTGTACCGGATAGGAACTCTTCTTCATCGGTGTCAAAGTCACCATATTCGATGTCTTCTTGGAGACTGCCTCTTCGTTTGTCGACTGGTAAGGCGCTTTCGGTAGTACAGTCGTTGTCTTGGTCAGCTGGCGTGATACCGACTGTGTGCCGGCGGTTGGGTGAGACTTGTCGCAGGGCTGAGCGCTTACTTGGTGATGTTCTATTCAAGACGGATTTTGAGACTAGGCTAGGCTTCTGGGTGTACGGTGTGTGCATGGTTGGAACCTTGAAAGTCGGTCGTGGTTTAGAGCGCTTGGGCGCTGGGACGCTGGTTTGTGAAGAAGACGACTCGAAGGATATGTTCGCAGTGCTTTCTGTGGTTGAAGTTTTCATTGATGGGACACTCATTGTAGCCTTTGGTGTATCATCCTGAGCGGCAATGAAGTTAGACTTGCGTCGCCGACGAGTCCGTGGCTCGCGCACAGTTGGCTCAGCAATGTCTTTATAGGAGCGAGAGGCGGAGCGAATAGCTAGCGGTTGCTGAGAGGAGACGCCGAAGTTCGCTAAAATGTTCTTGTGAATCGCCCTACGCTCCTCGAGTTCCTCTTCTTGCTCCTTGCAGAAGTCTTCGAGCTCCTGTATTCTGGACTCGAGTGGCGGGATAGCATGCTGAAGTTGCTGGAGCCGATCGCGAGTCTCTTCGTGGCTATCCCTTTCTCGTTCATGATCCTGCAGAACGCTCTGTAGCTGATCTTCGAGCGCTCTGCAATCTTCTTCGGCTTGCAAAGTAAGCGATTCTATATCACTGGCATGCTTGTTTGCCAAATCCTTCGCCTTGGCTTCTGATGTCTCCTGGAGCTCTTGATACGTGGTGTGCAGCGTCTCCAGCTTTCTTATTGTATCTTCCAATTCCGCTTCTTTTTCTTCTAGGCGACGACAGTACTCTGACACCTGTACCTGAAGACGGGCAACGTCGTCGTTCTGATGAGAGGCATCGGCACGGACATGCTGAAGCGTTTCCTCCATTTCCTTGCACCGGCGTTGGAGCAGCTCATACTCCTCGGTGAGTGTGCTGTGGTTCTTCTCCCACTGTACTTGGGACTGTCTCAGGTCGTTGATAGTACCGTGTAGCTGCTTTGTCTGTAGATCGTGGGTGCGAATGTCTTCTTCGTGCCGAGCAATAGTTGACTGAAGTGCAAGCTCCTTTGCGTTGAAACTTTCCTGGGCCGCGCTTAAAGCTTCACTCGCACTTTGGTTTGACTCTTCAAGTAGCGCCTCCAGCTCTTTCACTCTAGTCCACGCTCGCTCCTTGTCCTGAGTGACAGCATAATTCTCTTTTCTTAACCGATCTTGATCTTCTCTCGAGTCCTCGAGTTCCTTCTCTAGCCCTTCCAACTGATCCGCGGAGTCTTCGTTCTCTATCCGTAAAGACTCGACCTTGTCACTAAGGGAGCAGATTTGCTCCTCTAAACCAGCTGATTTCTCCTTCTCCCTGCGTAGCGGCTCTTCCGCTGTGCTGCAGCGCGTTTCGAGATCACTGCAAATCTGTGCGACCGAGCGCAGGATGGCATCTCTCTGATACCTGCCCTGACTCTCCAACTCCGAGTCAAGACGTGTCGTCCAACTCTCCAAAGGTTGACCCGCGCATTGCGTGCCTGCAGCCTGGAAGAGTGATATCGGTGCCTCCTTTGGAGGTTTGGAAGAATACTGGCAAGCACTCGCTACAAATGGTAGGTCCCGTTGCGCCTTGACTAGGGCTGTAGTAAGGGGTTGAGGCAATGACGACTCTCTCGACTCTGCAGCAAGAGTGATATTGATCAGAGAGGCAATAGTGGCAGCAATAAGCTGCCGTTGAAGCGATGCAATGTGCGTGCAGCAGCCGGTAGTCTGGTCTTTTAGGTTGAGGCGCACCAGCTGCCAAATCTTGTCTTGTACTGTCTTCGACGACAGGCTGCGCAGTGTGTTGCTCCGTAATGTAGCTGAAGATAGAGCAGCAGTAGTCAGCGTGTCCACAACACTGACAAGATTGGACATGTATCTAGGGCTCATTCGTAGAGTGCATGCGTCTAGGATCCCAGAAAACAGTGCCGAAATATCTTGAATATACGCCTGTCTTGGTTAGTAGGCTAAATGGCACTGGTGCAAAACATGCTTACTGCAAACTCTGGAAGTGATGTCGAGAGAAGTTCGGAAACATTGCCTGGGTCTGTTGTACAGATACCAGTGAACAGGCAAGATGCATATCGCCCCACCATGTTTTGGGGCACGCTTCTGGAGCCAGAGAGTTGACCGAAAAACGAGAAAGCCTCCAACTGGACACTTGGACTAGCAGCTGTTTCTTCGATCCTCGAGCGACATTTGTCAAAAAGTAGTGCATTCTTGTCTTGCATGAGCCAACTGTCTCGGATATCTTTGTCGATGCATTGCATGATTCTAGAGGCAATACGCAATCCTTCAGTGGTTTCATCGTCCTCGAGACGGGCTTTTAGAAGCCATAGGACATTCAAGCACGTCATTTGCATATTTTTGTACAAGTCTTTGGTAGAGCCAAACAGCTTCTGTCCAGATGGCGTTACCCACTGCTGCATGAGAGTTTGTGTAGACACTGGCTGTTCGCTAGCGCTGGAGAGGTGCAAATCCTGGATGCCATCTGGATGCTCAACGATTATGACTATGCCGCAAAGCCACAGGAGTAGCATAGCCGACTCGCCAGAAACATTGTTCTGTAAAATCCGACATAGTTCGGTGTCGAAGCGCCGCCTGGTATTACTAGGAAGGAGACGATGGAGCTGGCCGCAAGCTCCATTGAGCATACGGTACACCGACTTCAAAGCATTTGCATTTGGGCTCTGTGAAGCCTTTTCAAAGACATGGAGCAGAAAGTTCTGGGCGGTGGCAGGCAAGGGAACTGCTTCTGGCAAAGGGCGTGACAGGAGGAGCACACATAGTTCTGCAAGCTACACCGGGTCAGGGGCATCGGGTAGCATGTAGCAAGCTCCGCACTTACCTCGTTGAAATCTTGTTTAGATGAAATGGCCCTCTCGAGCAGGCCGTTTAGCAGGCCCGGATAGCGAATCAATAGCTGGTCACGGAACTCGGGTGCATGGCCTGCAGAGACAAAGGTAGTCAGCCGGTGTGCATTTATTAGGCAGGACAATAAGCGGTCAAAGGCTTACACAGACGATGCAGCACACGCAGAGTATAAGCAGTCAGCGGTAAGGCATCGCGAACGATTTTGGCCAAGTTGCTCACGGCGCACGGGGGTCGGTCCTGGATAGAGGCTCTGATGGCTGCTATGTTGGCACGAGCAAGCAGGTGGGAAAGAGGCTGTCAGACGGATATTGCGTCAGCTCATCAATGATGGTGGGATGCATACGGGGGGGATATGTGGCGAGTCATGCACTGTATACAGGTACGTACGGATAGTGAAGGAGGGTATGGGCATTGGATGATCCTCGTCAGCTCCCGGTCCAGGTCTGCGCCCACGTCTACCGTGTCCGGCCCGTCCGCCATAGCTCGCCTATCCTTACAGGCTGGTGGCGTATTCGTGCTGTGTCGGTGGGTTGTGCAGCGCGTTCACAGCGGTGACGGCAAGACGCGCTCTTGTTTCTCGGCGTTCCTCGGACAACGGCACCAACGACACGGGATCGCCATGTCTGGACGACACCAACGCGATGCACCCATACCATGGCACAGCCGCCGTGCGCACTGAGGCTAACTACTCTGCAGGACAGCTGCGGGGCTGTTTCTATTCTCCGCCTTGCACAACCCACGCGGGCGTCGCCTATACATGCGCCTCTTTGCTTTTGGCGGCTCCCTCGTATGTTGGGGCGCCTGATCGTTTTTGCACGACACTCCCCTCTGGCCTCGACATGGATCAGCGTCATTTATCGGTCATAGACAAGGCCTCTCCAGACTTGCAGGCAGTCTCTCTGTCGCCGACAAAGCAAACGCCGCCTGCAACGGCTTCAGTTGCCGGCGTGGCATGTCATTGCAAACCGCCGCCCCCATGCACAGCCTGTTCCCCCACAGCTCCACCGGTGCTAGCAGCATCTTGGGCTGCACGGGCGAGGCCTAGGTCCAGTGAGGGAATTGTATGGCGGCCCTCCAAGTCCAATCAATGTGATCCACGCGGCCCTGTTCGGCGTCTTCCAAAGCCTTCCTTTCCATGAGGCTGCTGTTGAGCCTCACTGATATGGCCTCTGGCGACTCACATAATATGCGGCTATCGCTGCGTTTCCCGGCACCCATCTTTTCTCCACTTGGGTCAGGCTCAGAAAAGAAAAACAACCCGCAGTGTGCACAGTTTCAGGACCGCAGCTCTACTCAGTCTCTGCAAGCCGTTCGGGGCTCTAGCCGACGCCTCGTCACGCGACAAACGTCGGTAAGAATGTCATCCACCGTCACCTGTTGCCACGCTGCATCGCCATAACCAGTACCTTTGCTTGCCGCTGCCCTGGTCTTCCCCGCAATTGTTTGGCGTATATCCAAGCCCCCTTGCAGCTGATCACGCACAACGACTTCATTTGCCGCACGCGTCGAAAATTTGTTGATGGAAATCGGTCATCTAGTCAGCCTCGAACGCTGCCACTGGTCCGTCCCACCAACTTTAGGGATGCTGTATTGCTACCTTACCCGTGCGCTGGCCCACGATGCTCAAAGCCATTCCCGAAACAACAATCGTGCCGACCGCCTACACGCTCAACTAAACACTTTCCGCTTCCGCTATGCTAGTCGTCTACCCGTGAGATCCATAAAATACCTAATGCAGCCTCCCATCACACTAGCCCGGTAATCGCGCATTGACCGATGGTCTCCGTCACTGGGTGCTGCCTTTAGTCAACCAAGCACGTCAACGGCTTACTCCAACGTCTTCTTTCTTTCTTCTTTTTCTTCTTCTTTCCTGTGTTCATCGGCCGGTCATGTTTCGTCAAGCAACAGCACGAGTGAGGCAAACAGTCTCGCCCTTGCTCAAGCGAGCAGGCACCCGAGCACGAAGCGGAGGTGACCGCTCCTTCAGATCGGACAGTATTCAGCGCCCATTTTGGAACTCTGGGCGAGCCTTGCTCTTTTCTGCCGTCACTGGCACAACTACCTACTTTTATGGCGTCAATGATGAACCCCATCGGATCCAGATGCCATGGCTCAAATCTACAGGCCCCCAGTACGCAAGCAAGCAAGAAATGGAAAAGGTGGGTTTGTAAGCAGCATGATATGTACACACTGCTCATTGTAATCGCCTTAGGCTATTGTGGAACTGAGAGAGGTGCTTGGAGAAGACGCAATCAGTACCGACGACGAGGACCTGCACAGACACGGCTATTCCGAATGGTCGTCCATCAACATAGATCAATTACCAGTCGCCGTAGCCTACCCCAAATCGACCGAAGAATGCTCTGCCATTGCCAAAACGTGCTACAAGTACAAGATACCCATGAGTCCGTGCGCCCTACTCTCTACATGCCTACCTATGTACTGACGAGACAAGTCCCCTACTCTGGTGGGTCAAGCTTGGAAGCCAACTTCTCGGCTCCATTCGGTGGCATGAGCATTGACTTTTCCTTTATGGATCAGATCGTTGCCCTGCATGAAGATGAGTGAGTTGGCATTGCTATCTGCGTACCAAGGGCACTACTGACGAGAATTCTTAGCATGGATGTCGTCGTTCAGCCTTCTGTACCCTGGATGAAACTTAATGATGAGATCAAGGAGTCTGGTCTCTTTTTCCCAGTCGACCCTGGCCCATCGGTATGCATTTAGCCCTTCTTCCGTTTCTAGTATAGGTTTTTACATAATACAGCATACCGATGTAGACTTATATTAACAAACATGTCAGGCTCGAATTGGAGGTATGGTGGGTACCAGTTGCAGGTAAGCTTCATTGATATCTAACAAAAATCTTCCAGCTGACCATTGCAGCGGCACCAACGCTGTGCGATACGGCACAATGAAGGACTGGGTCATCAACCTGACCGTAGTGCTTGCAGATGGCACAGTCATCAAGACTAGACGGCGGCCCCGGTATGTTCATGCTCACATGTTGGTGTCACAACATGATTAATGGTGTTTTAGAAAATCGTCGGCTGGTTACAACTTGACGAACCTCTTCGTTGGGTCAGAGGGCACGCTCGGGATTGTTACAGAGATCACTCTGAAACTAGCCGTCATACCGCAAGAGACCAGCGTTGCAGTCGTTACTTTTCCTACGATACGCGATGCTGCTGCCGCTGCCTCTAAAGTGCTACGAGCCGGAGTCCCTGTAGCCGCCATGGAGATTATGGACGACGTCCAAATGGGCGTTATCAATAAGGCCGGGGCCACGACTAAAAAATGGAAAGAATTGCCGACTATGTTCTTCAAGTAAGTTTCCAGACATTCCAGGCGCTTGAAACATGAGCTAAGAGCCGCGAACAGATTCTCGGGAACAAAAGCAGGGGTATGTGCAGCCCTATGGTCACACATTTAGCCAAAACGGAACTGACCGCATACTAGGTCCAGGAGAACATTGAGCTAGTCAAAGCGATTGCAAAGGCCAATAAAAGCGGTGATTTTGAATTTGCCGTTAATGCCGAGGAACAAAAGACCCTCTGGTCAGCCCGCAAAGAGTCGCTTTGGAGCATGCTAGCGCTCCGTCGCGAGGGTGACGAAGTTTGGTCCACAGACGTCGCCGTGCCCATTTCTCGGCTCCCAGACATTATTGGTATAATTCTATCCCTCGCTGGTTTTGGAATTGGATAGCTAATACAACTCCAGAAATTTCCAAGAAGGAAATGGACGACCTCGGCCTTTTCGCAAGCATCCTGGGTCACATCGGCGATGGAAACTTTCACGAGAGCATCATGTACAACAGCAAGGACCCCAAGGAGAGAGCTGCTGTTGAGAAGTGCGTTCATGATATGGTCAATCGAGCGCTCGAAATGGAGGGCACATGTACTGGTGAACATGGCATCGGACTCGGAAAGAAGGCGTCGCTGCAAAAAGAACTCGGTCTGGAAACTATCAACGTGATGAGGAGTATCAAGGGCGCATTAGACCCGTACTGGCTGATGAACCCGGGCAAGATTATGGACGCTCAGGTGCAGGCGTAGCTGGTGGCGTGACGTGCTTCTTGTTTTGCTCAAAATCAGGTACCGTGCATTGGGGTGGCAATCTGATAATCAGCACTGCATATGCTAGGGATATGGCTAGATTTCACTCTGTGTATGATTGATATTTTGGTAATGAAAAGTTTACACTCAGCCGTGGTTGGATAGAAGAGTTGACTAAATCTCCATGGTCCAGAAATCTATGCGGCGAACTTCCTCCGCAATCGGTGTCGCGTTTTCCACCCCACCCCCCGCGCGTCATAACTTAAACTTTGGGAACCCATTTGACTCAACTCTGCCATTTCCTACAACCACAACTATGGACGCTGAACATTTTACGTCTCCCAAGCGGGAGTTTCCCAAGAAGAAGTGCGGTATGTTAACTGTTGCCTCGTATAACGAAACAATCGACTGACTCTGTCGCAGGCGTGCTCGGCGCAACTGGCTCGGTCGGCCAGCGCTTCATTCTTCTCCTTGCGCTTCACCCACACTTTGAGCTACATGCCGTCGGTGCCTCGGAGCGATCGGCTGGTAAAAAGTACAAGGATGCTGTCAAGTGGAAGCAAGCATTGCCATACTCTGAGCGCATTGGAGAATTAGTAGTGAAGAAATGCACACCGGAAGAGTTCAAGGACTGCGACATGGTCTTTTCTGGGCTCGACAGCGATGTTGCCGGAGACGTTGGTATGCATTCCACTCAAGATGTCTTGGATGACAATTAACTTTTTTTTGCATAGAAATGGCTTTTCTTAAGGCCAATCTCGCCGTCTTCTCCAACGCAAAGAACTACCGTCGCGATCCCCTTGTCCCACTCGTCGTTCCTACAGTAAACCTCCCACATCTCGATGTCATCAAGCACCAGCGACAGCACCACAAGTTGGAAAAGGGCTTCCTGGTTTGCAATTCCAACTGTGCCGTCATCGGCATCGTCATTCCATTCGCCGCGCTGCAAGATAAATTCGGTCCCGTGGATCAAGTCTCCGTCGTCACCATGCAGGCCGTCTCTGGCGCCGGGTACCCGGGTGTCAGCAGCATGGACATCATCGACAACGTGGTGCCCTTTATTTCGGGTGAGGAAGACAAGCTCGAGACGGAGGCATCGAAGATCCTGGGTAGCGTCAACGAGGGCGTCACAGGCTTCGTCGATCAGCCTATGAAGATCTCCGCCGCGTGCAATCGCGTGCCGGTCCTAGATGGGCACACTGCATGCGTATCGCTGCGGTTCCAGCGCCGCCCACCACCCAGCGCAGAGGAGGTCAAGCAAGCGATGCGCGACTATGTTTCTGACGCGCAGAAGCTGGGTTGTCCGTCTGCACCTAAGAAGGCGATTGCGGTCATGGATGAGCCAGATAGGCCGCAGCCGAGACTGGATAGAGAGACGGATAGGGGTTACACGGTTAGTGTGGGCAGAATAAGAGAGGATGAGTCTGGTATCTTTGATATCAAGTTTGTTGCTCTGAGCCATAATAGTAAGTTTACCCGACGTTGTGTGATTGAGACGATGCTAACTATGTGCAGCGGTTATCGGAGCGGCAGGTTCGTCCATCCTTAATGCGGAGGCGGCGGTGCTGAAGGGATATGCATAGACTGGAAACAAAAACAATGTTGTAGAATTGAAATGAACAAGAACTTTTGAACCAGACTATCACTTGAATGGGGAGAGATTTTAGTACGTGTTGCAAGACTGATTCTCAGCAGGGTATATGCGGCAATGGGGCTGCGCAAAGGTCAGCGTATGAGTGTATGCATCTGGGTATTTTGGTATATGTGTCGCAGGGAAATAACATCCATTCCAAAATCTATTATTACATCCAATTCTTTTAACAAGAAAAAGATGTGCCCGCGTTCCATCTTCCATGCGCATGTTCTGTCGCGGCGCTAGTCTTGGCGGGGCGCTAGTGCTCGGTTAGCACACGGCGCTAGCGATGGAATTTGATCAATTCTTCGAACCTCGATTTCTTACCTTGACAGGACCTCCGACAACCTCGACGACTAACCTCACAACACAGTCAAAATGGCGCGTGGACCCGTTAAGCACCAGAAGCGCCTCAGCGCGCCCTCGCACTGGCTCTTGGACAAGCTGTCCGGTACGCTCGACTCCCCGCAGCCCGCAGATGGGCATGGCAGCAAAGCCAACAACACGACAAGAAGGAAAATTGACATTTCGCAGGTGCCTACGCCCCCAAGGCGTCGCCCGGTCCTCACAAGCTCCGTGACTCGCTCCCCCTTATCATCTTCCTCCGCAACCGCCTCAAGTATGCGCTCAACGCCCGTGAGGTCAACTCGATCCTCATGCAGCGCCTGGTCAAGGTCGACGGCAAGGTCCGCACCGACAGCACCTTCCCCACTGGTCTGATGGACGTCATCACCATTGAGAAGACTGGCGAGAACTTCCGTCTGATCTACGACACCAAGGGCCGCTTCACCGTCCACAGGATAACAGACGAGGAGGCGCAGTACAAGCTCGGCAAGGTCAAGCGTGTCCAGCTTGGAAAGGGCGGAATTCCCTACTTGGTTACGCACGATGCGCGAACGTAAGTTCTCGCCTCTATCAGCCGTTGGACCATAGTGTGGGCTAGGTGCTTGGAGGGAAACCTTCATTCACCAGGCATACGACCAGGGTCTGGCTATGTCCGAATTGCTGCTAAACATTTTGTGTAGGATCCGCTACCCCGACCCCGCCATCAAGGTCAACGACACCGTCAAGGTCGACCTGTCCACTGGCAAGATCTCCGACTTCATCAAGTTCGATACCGGTGTCATTGTCATGGTCACTGGTGGTCGTAACATGGGTCGTGTTGGTGTCATCACCCACCGTGAGCGCCACGACGGAGGCTTCAACATTGTCCACATCAAGGACGCTGTTGACAACGAGTTCACCACTCGTGAGTCCAACGTCATGTAAGTTGCGATGATTCTGGGAGTAAAATGAACGAGGACTAACGAGGTACTAGTATCATCGGAAAGGAGAAGCCCTGGATCTCTCTGCCCAAGGGCAAGGGTGTCAAGCTCTCGATTGCCGAGGAGCGTGACCGCCGCAGGGCCTACGCCCTTGCTGGTCACTAAATGTGACGAGGCGGGCGCAGGAGTAGGTTAGCATATGAAGTACCCATGAATTCATGAGCATTGGTGCAGGACTCGGAACCTCCAAAAAAACGGCGTTCGTGATTCCTTGTGGGGAGGTTGACGGGGATCTGGCGTAACTGCTTATCATACGAATACCAGTGGTGCGACGGAGAATCAAGCAAATAAAGACTTTGAGCCGCCTGTGTTGAACCCATCGTGAAGCATTTGTGAGACGGAATAGTTTGTGCAAAAGCAAAAGCAAAGACGGTGGATTAGTCAGGCCAGAGCCAAGAGAAATAGATGGTGTTTGCATGTGTACTGTGTATATGGCATGTCCCAGTTGGTGGCGCCCGGAAGCTGACGTCCGGGGGGCTGGAGATGGTGCCGAGAGATCAGAGTGGATGATTAGCGGTTGATAAGGCCCGCCTAACTTGATTCGGGAGAAGGCATTGTGATTGCGATGGAAAGCGGACGGGGGCTGGGGGGGATTGAGCCGGCGGCGAGAGGAACTGGTACGATGTTGTACGGCTTCGAGGCGGCAGTGGTTGTTTTGCCTCAGAACCAGGCAATGGAGGCTCTGCGCGTTTCAGACGGGCACCGTGTTTGAAGCCCTCTTGGTCGTGGTGCCTGGCCGATCGCTCTGGGGCCGTGCGAGTAGCCGAGATGAGACAGTGGCCATCCTTGCCAGATGTCGGGACAATGGCGAATGGGACCTGACAATGCCATGATTGCGCCGACGACCAGGGCAGGGAAAGACAGTCAGTTTCTGCAGCGCGAAGCCATGGGGACATCCAGGGGCGGCGCGATATCAGCAGACTGGACTTTGACACGACGCGCTCAAGTTGGCTGCTTTCCAAGGACACGACTATTACTCTACTTGTGCGCCGGTTCCTAGTCACGTCACGATTCTCGCCGTGTGGTTTGACGGCTGGATAGCGTGCCGCACTCCAAGCCCCCAACGTTCGCGTGCGCCCTGGGTTGCCGTTGGCACTATTGGCTGTCGTCCCGCTTGGTACCGTTGCAGGTTCCCAGTTGTTGCTGCTTGCAGCTTTGGCTCTCCAGCCTCCACCCACCCTCTACCTAACCTCACCACGCACGCTTCCCCGCAACCGAAACTGCTCGCGACCGCCAATCCCTCCACCCGCTGAGCCTCTTCGACGGCTAAGCCTTGCTGCGTCGTCCTCGTCAAGGCTTCAATGACACTGCAGGCATCCCCCGTGCATCCTCACTCGTCACTCGTTTCACAACGGACCCATCCGCGCATACACCCGTCTTCCACTGCGCCCGCAACCACGACGCCTGCCCACTCTCCATAGTCACGCGCACATAATCGCCCACCCTCGACTCGACTTCCAACCTTCCCATCGCCCAGTCTCGACAGCCGGTCGCTGGCGGCCCGGAATCCCACTGCGGTCCTTGACGCCGCTCGTCTTCGCCCACCATGTTGCGTCCGGCTACCCCTTTGTCCATTCTCTTCTTCGCCGCCTTCGTCCTGCTGCTGCTCTCGACACTGTCGACACCGCTGATTAAGAGCATCCCACTTGCTACCTACCGCGGCGTCCACTTCGGTGTCTTGGGCTACTGCGAAAATGGCGACTCGGGGTGCAAAGGACCCATGATCGGGTACAACACCGGTACGTTGTGGGCGACATTACACGTGGGGTCCATGTTGCAATGTCATACTGACACGTGAATCACAGAGAAACTATTCCAGGGTGAGCAGAGCTCCGACTTTTCGCTGCCTTCGGCCCAGCGACACGCCTTGTCCTCGATCCTGATTGTACACCCCGTTGCGGCCTTGATGACACTGATTTGCTTTGGTCTCTCGGTTGCTGCTCACTTTCACTCGCCTGCCCATTCACCGCGCTACCTGCTCGCTCTGCTCATATTTACCTTTCCCACTCTGCTCGTCTCTCTGCTCGCTTTCCTTGTCGACATTCTGCTCTTTGTTCCGCATGTGGGCTGGGGAGGATGGATTGTGCTAGGTGCTACCATTATCATTGTCGCAAGCGGAATCGTGACATGCGCCATGAGGCGTACGCTCGTCAGTCGCAAGGCGAGGAAGCGGCGCATTGCTGAAAACGACGAGATGAACGGCCAGGCGTACTATGCCAATCGCGCAAACGCAACCGTGACTGAGTATCCCAAGGCTGAATCCCCGCCTCCGCTTTCTGGCGACACCATGACTGGCATGAAAACGGATGGCAGCGCAGCCTATTTTGATTCTTCCAAGATGTCCCCCACAGACGACATGGTGCCCTTGAACCAACGCAACCCTTCGCTCAAGACGGTGAGCAGTGCTGGTGGCACGGGTCCAGACGTCATGGGCTCGCCGAATCGCGGTCCCTCTGGCCGTAGACAGCCAGTGGACCAATACGGAAACCCTCTGCCACCTATGCCCAATGATGGTTTTGCTATGATGAATGGCGCCCCCCGCGGAAGAGGAGGGCCATACAGAGGAAGAGGAGGACCACCGCCACGAGGCGGGCCGTATGGAGGCCCAAGAGGAGGTGGATATGGTGGTCCAAGAGGAGGCATGCGGGGCCCTCCTCCACCAGGTTGGAACGGTAATGGACGTGGTGGACGGCCTCCAAATGGCGTGCCTATGGGTCGTGGTGCTCCTCCTCCGGGATACAACAATAACCAGTTCTACAACCAAGGACCACCTCCACGTGAGCCATCGCCGTATGGTCGAGGCCCGCCGCCTGGTCCCATGCCATCAATGCCCATTGGTCAAGCGATTGAGATGGACAACCGCACAGGTACACCCGCAGGCAACTATGGACTAAGGGAGAGTGACGGCGATGTCGCCGGTATGCTTGCTCTCCAACAAAACGGTACTTTCCCGGCTGGTGCTCCTCAGAGGCGATCTCCAGGTCCAGAGATTATGAGCCCGACCAGCGAGTACTCGACAAAGTAAGAATCTTTTACCACAGACCTTGAAACGGGCTTTCTAACGTCAAACAGTGAACCACCGCAGCAGTTCGTCCCCGCGCGAGCAAACTGGAACCAGCAAAATATGACTTCCGACCATACCCTCAACACCCTGAATCACAGCAACAGCAGTCGTGGTCTCTCGCCAATCCAGGATTCGCCCGTTCAAACGCCTGCCCAGCTGGCTACAGTTGACCCAGCCCCCAGGCGAGAGCGAAGTTCAGATTATTATGAAGATGTCGACCCCAGATTTGCAGAGCCCGTACAAACCCAGGCACCTCCACCAGTACCAACAACATTGATGCCAGGTGGCTTTGCGCCCCCGAACCCTGGCTTCCTTACTACGAACAATCTGAGTGATCCCAACCTTCCTCGCACCAGCTCTTATGACGACCTACCAGATGGCTCGCGTTCCCCTGCCGCTAGCGAAGCGTCACACTTCACCTCTGTCTCCCAACGCCCGATCAACCCGAACTGGCGGCCAGAGATGGGTGCCGCTGCAGGCCAATTTGGTCCTTACCCCGGCGGACCCGGTCCCCGGCGACCTATGCGGCAAGGAGACGTTATTCTAGAAGCCAATGCCGACAACCCAGACTTTGTGCTCCCAGGTGCCGGACGAGGACGCGGCCGAGGTCGAGGCGGTGGCGGCGGCAGAGGAAGAGGTGGACCCCCCATGCCACCTGCGATACCCGGCATGTCAAACCAGTCAAGATATCCTGGTGGCAATGCCATGTAGTGTGGCTACCTGAATGTGCTTGAAGAAAGGGGGTGATTTTGTTCTGCGCCTCTTTCTCTCTCTTTCGGTCACACTCTCTTCGGTGTACAAATATTCCCGTTGTGTGTCGTCATCAGCATTCATCAGCATCAGCATCCCCTTTTACGAACAACAGGGGAGTTTGGCCCATTCCATTTTTTTTTTCTCGTTCGTCTTCTCCTTCTTTCTTCTCTGGGCCTACTCCTCAGCGATAAGTTAATTTCTAGTCGAGTCTCTCATATCCCCCTGCTGGGGGTTTGTCAGTATCCATTCACAGAAGAAATGGTTCGCTGGCAAAAGGTTCCTGGGATGTTCTTCTTCTTCCTTCACACATGTCGTCATGGTGGTCGATATACCCTTTCCCGTCTTTCCTTTTTTTTTTCTCTTTTTCTTTGCCTCATGAATACACATATGCGGGAGAGCCCTACTTATATCTGGGTTTTCGCGAGACATCTTCCTTTTTTTTTCTTTTTCTTTTCTCTTTCAAGTCGTCTTTACCTTGAAGAAGAGAGCAAGTAGATGCATATTTTGGAATGGCTTTCTGGTGGTTGGTTTGTCGTCGATTTATCTGTCTATGTTTTCTCGAGCGAGAGAGCGAGAATGGGAAACAAGTAACAAGCGAGCGAGTAAACGAGCTCTTTCTTCTTTTTATGGCTCTCCAGACAATTATGGGTAGCTTTTGGAAGTTGTTCAGACAGGGCAGAAACAGAAGCGAGGGGAGAGAGAGTTGGAGGCTTGCAAAAATGTACAAAGCTTCGTTTTTGTTTCCGTGGTGCGCTTTTCTCTTTTCTTTTTCTGACTGTGGAAATCATTGGAGAATGGCTTTGAGGGTTTTTTTTTTTGTGTGAATGTATCCTGCGCAGAGTATAAATGTAGGAAAGCAGGAAAGTAGGAAATACCTAAGTAACAGGCAATATGAATGAGTTTGAAAGTAATAATGTGAGCATATCATGTGACTGAGATATCATTTGTTTTAATACTTTTGTTCCTACAAGTTGAATGACCCAGAAAGGCTTGATCTCCACCATGGAATACTGTGGTACAACAACAGCAGCCTATACGCCCGGGCCACACACGCCTACACTAACACCAAGACACCATTTTCAGCTCAATAAAATAATGGGTTCACAACAGGCGTTGATATCGGTCATACGCTTGCATCCCACTCGTGCCTGCATTCTTCTCTGCGCGTGAATTTTCAGAATCTCCTTAGTTATCGGACACCTGCTCGGTGGCGCATGCACACATCCCCAACCACTGTGCTATCTCCCGAACGCTTGCAGAGTTTTCCGTCGGATGTGAGCCAGCAACAACGGGCAATGATAGATTGTGATGGGCGCGTGGGCATATGCCACTCCGCGGTACGAATTTCACCGAGTAACAGAGGTCATGTTGCTTGCCCACCTTTTCCCCAGACACTGCAGTCGGAGAAGAGCACCTTTGAGCTTGGCATTACTCAATCGCGCAACTTTAGAAGGCCATTCTGTGCTCCCACCTCCACCCGCCACCCGTGCCCCAGATTCTTTACCCCAGAAAATCAGACAAATCATGCGGCATGCATAACACACACGCGGGCGGGGTAAGAACAAAGAGGGCGCCTTTTTAGGTGCGAATCCATTGGGGTCGAGGCTGCACAAAGCCTCGATTGGTGCCGCTGCCCTCGTCTCGGTGCACGAAACGGAACACAAGCTTTATTGGCTAGAAGCGCTTTCGAGAAGCACCGGGAGAATGATACCGCTGCAGCTCACAAGGCACACAGGGAAGAAAAATTGGTTATCAGAGTCTAGCAAGCAGTGCAGTAGTGCGTGTTGGCCAAGCAGATTGGCAGCAGAGCCGCTCGCACTGCATGGAAGATGACGACGCTGTAGATAGCAACAACCGGCCTTATCGCGAGGGCTATCTCGAGAGATAACTGCCCACGTCTGAGTCTTCGCTCAACGCTCGTGCTGTAGTATTGATATGCGCGGCTCGGTCTGGGCCACCGACTCCGACATCGTCATGGGGTATGCACGCAGACGTGGCGTTATCTTGGACTCAGTTATCGTGAAGCAAGATGATGCTGCTAGTGGAGCTAGCCCTTCCACAACTAAACCCCAACCAGCCATGCCATCCACTCGTTCCCTCCCACCTCTTTATGCTTGTGGGGTAGCCTGTACAACTCGCTATCGCCGACGCCTCAACATGCCCATGCTGCTTTTCCAGCAACATGTCCCTTGGCCAGCCTGGCAGCAGAATGGGTTCCACGAGACGCGCATCGGCAATCCATCAACTGTCCAACTTTTCCGCTCAACGGGCGTCCTCCCATAGACGGGTTTACAAGACCAACAAGACTGGCATACTGCCTCAAGTCGGCCAATGAGCCGCGCCCTGATGCATCACAAGAAGAGCCGAATCTCGGAATCTAGGATGACACGCCCTGCATCACCCACACCAGTGCAGTGCGACGTTTTTATCAGCAGCTATCCTGGCCAGCCCCTAGCCGAGTGATAGGCGAAGGAACCATATCGCCTTGTGTCATGGGTCCGTCACGCGCATACAAGTGCCCTATCCGCAACTCATGGGATCCGCATTTTAAGTCCTATTGCCTTCGCACCGGAAATCTCACCCCATTGTCGTTTGACATTCCCTGCCCTTTTCTCTGTACTACGCCACCCTGCACTATACATCATGTCTGCTTCGGCCCAAGACAAGGTATTGGCAAGAGATCTGAAGGCTAAGAAGACAAAGTCCAGAAACGGATGTGGCCGCTGCAAGCTCAAGAGGGTACAGTCTCACCGCCCACCATCCATCCCCACTTCAACGCATGTTGACAAAAACTAAAGCTCAAATGTGACGAGACGGCTCCTGGCTGCTTGCAATGCAAGAAGAGGAACGTCCCTTGCCCTGGATACGAGAAGACGCTCAAGTGGTCGACAAAGTACGAAGTCTTTACGCCTCCCAAGTCGGCCGTTGCCAAGTCAAGCAAGCTCCACACCACATCACATACCGTGACCAAGTCATCACTGCCTCAGAACGTCGCCAGCGGCATCGAGGCGTTGGCTGCAGTGCTCCCTGCAGGCAGGAAGAACACCTCCAGTACCTCTACCACTACTACCCAACAGGCTCCCACAACACAGACTTCATCAGCAGTCCCATCCCCACCAAGTTTTGAGGAACCAACATCAACCCAAGAATCATCTACCGAAGATGGCGACTCTCCACGAGAATACGAGCCCTTTCCAATGGAGGATGTCAACACTACGGACCCCGTCATGTTTGATGGCTTTGTCGATGCCATCCATCTTCCACACGAGGACTTTAGCTTTGATCCCTTTGAGAACATTGACTTTGAGTCTGGCTCGCTAGACGATATGACCTTTGACATCCACGACTTGTCGTCCCAGAAACAGGACGTCACTTCCACATCGATGCCATTGATGGACCGGGACTCGACCCGGGAGTCTAGCCCTAGGCTCTCACGTTCCTTGCTTCTTGATTTGTACCGTCTTCCCAGCCCTTCTCCTAGCCCGTCATCGTCTGACGATGTCGAGTCTCTTCTTGTCCAGCATTACTTCAAGGACGTCTGTGCTATATTTTCTTCTTTCGATTCTCCTCTGAACCCTTTTCGAACTACTATTGGCCGCATCTACAAGGATTCCCCGTCTATCAACTACGCGATCCAGTCCATGGCTGCGGCTCACTTGGCTAATACCTTTCCCAATATGGCGGCTACAGGCATCGAGTTGCAGCGCAAGGCTCGCGAGGCACTCGAGGCTGAGCTCCCTCTTGCTCACAGTGGTCAGACGAGTGCTACCAAGACCTTCTTGAGTATTATGCTGCTCGGTCTTACCACTTCCTGGCACGACAGTAGTGCGCTTGGCCTCGAGTACCTCTCTACTGCAAGGGACCTGATTCTACCCAAGCTGTTCAGTCGATCCCGTGGCGCAGAGGTGGAGCGCGAGGCGCAGTTTTTCGAGGAGTCTTTGATCTACTGGGAGATGCTCATGGGCTTCGTGACCGAAGATGCGATGAGCTTCTCTCCCAAGTCAGGACTGCGACCTAGCCTCAGCTCGAGGAAAAACGCCCCAGCTGCACGTGGCCCCAACGGCAAGACTGTTCCCCACCCCTGGACAGGCATTGCGCCCATGATTCACTTCTTGTTTGCAGAGGTTGGCCGCCTGGTCCGCAAGGAACGTTCAATGGACCGCGAGTCCTCCATGGATCTTCGTCGACGACAAGAGAACCTGCAGAACGCTGCCTCCTTGGAAGAGGATCTCCTTGCTGCAGACTGCCCGTCTGTTGACGATGTGATTGATTATGGTGATGAACGTACCCCCAAGGAGCACTTTGTCACTATTGCCGAAGCCTACCGCCTTGCCGGCCTATTGGAGATCTACCGCGTCTTCCCCTCTATTCTGCGCAAGCGTCTGGGCTCTGATAGTTCCAAAGGTACTGAGGGAGTTGACTTTCAGTTCCCCACACCGCGCTTCGAGACTCCGTTTGAGGATACCGATATGAAGCTGTGGCTCAACTCACTTGCCATGCACATCATCAGGTCTCTTGAGTCGGTGCCTTCTTCGTCAGGAACCTTTTGCATCCAGCCGCTGATCCTTGTCGTTGCTGCGTCTGAGCTTCGATTCGTCTCGTCAGTCGACTTCTTCGATGTCCATGCCAACGATGCTGAGGTCGTCTCTGCGCGAGAGTTTGTCATCAGGCGCCTGCAAGAGTTTGCGCTTAGGCTGCCTAACAAGCCCCTTCGCACAATGATCCAGCTCCTCAAGGAGACATGGCGTCAGTCCGACGAGGGTCGCGAGGCCTTCTGGATTGACGTCATGAACGAGAAGGGCTACCACACCATCATGTGATGTGTTGGTTGTCAGACTTGTTCTTCCTTCCTAGACCTACCAGCCTTACCAAAAGCTTTACACCTTTGTTTGTTCTACGACACATTTTACGACATACATTAGCGTTTTATCTGGACCTGGCGTTTACCTACCAACGGCGTTCGACAATTTGTTTTAGAATTTCTGCACGCCATCTACAACCTTCCGGGAAAGATCTCGGTTGGATCTCGTTCCCATCACGACACACTTTTCGATACGAAAGTACTCTTCTTAATGTACGGCTTCCACCAATACCCTCTCGGTTCAACATCCCGGTGATGTGAGAAACAATGTGGACACCACTACCTCGACCATAAAATATTTTACGACATGCTACGATACCTCCCAAAACACGCCCAAGCGATCAACCCTATTGCGACAATATACCACTTTAGACGAAATGCCTACTGCGATAATACCTAATGCTGGCACCTCGCGCCCATACCTGGACATGCCCTGCCACAAACAAAGAGAGCAACACTTCGACGTTACCCTTCTGCGACCTCATTAGACCCTTCTTTCCCATTTTGTTACGATACCCCCATCCCATGCGCTGCGATCAGCCCCACTGCGAAAAAAAACCAAGCCCTGGACCCAAGCCGCCCCAAACCACCATTTCCTGGAGCAGCTACCCTACCATGGCCCCATTGAATCCCGAGAGAGAGAGCCGCACAAATAGAGAGGTAAATACCCCCACCGACATCTATTCCAAGATGCCCATAGCGACAATCCCGAGCGACTACTTTATTCCAAGTACCTCTCTCTTATCCATGTCCCCTCCTCTCTATCCATGCGACCAAGCAAACCCTGTTTTTTTTCTTCTATTGCCGGAGAAGACCAAGCGACAATCTTAATCTGTACATCCCGCGGTTCATGTTTGCCGCTGAAACAGTACCCTATGCGAAACTTCTGGATGTTATAAAGGTGAGGTAGTGTATGTATGGTTTCTTGTTACATCTTTCTCCTAGTCCCCCTTTTTTGGTCTCGTACATCGCTTCGCTGCTTTGTAGTTGCGCGGTGGCTGGTAGGTAAGTAGGTGGGTTGAGATGGAAAAGGTAAGTAGAGAGGTAAGTAGATGGTGCTTTGGGCGGGCGAAGTAAATTTTTGCGACGTTCCTCTCCTTTTCCCACAGAAGGGTGTTTTCTTATCCTGCACACTTTTTTGGTTTTGCTGCTTAGCGTGCGGGGTATGTGTGCTTTTACAAAGGAGATTGTTATCTTGCTTCACTTTCTTCTTTTTTTCTGGTGTTCACGCAGGAGATGCGGGGTTCTTTGGCCAGAACGGCTATTGGATGCCAGGTGTAGATAGATGGTGCGCTCGTCCCTTTCTTTCTTTCCTTCCTTGTTCCTCGTCGTTTTTTATGCCCTCGCGTTCACTGTGCGAGTTTTCCTTCCACGTTCGTTCCTTTTATCGTGATATCCCCATACCCTAAATGACTTTTTTTCCCTCTTACTCAAGCCCTTTTATGTAGAGTAGTGTAGCCTAGTTTAGCTCTTAACCCACATGCAGCAGATACCGAGGAGCAAGAAGAGGACAAGCAGTCCTGCATGCAAGAAAGGATACCGCAGACGCCACGGGGCCTACTTGGATAAAACCTCGAGGCCTTAAGCGCTGGCATTTGCTATGGCTAGGTATGTATCGTTGCTCAGTAGAAAATACTCATGCGGATAAAACTGCACAGCTAGTCATTTCTCCGCTCTTCTCATATCCATCACGCCACCTTATCTAGTTGCGCATTTCCCATCCAATAGTAAAACAATACCAAAGAAAAATCACGCCATTCACTCTTTTCTTCCTTTGCACTTTCTACTTTCCAATAACAGATAACCATTTCATAACTGTGTATTCAGTCGGGTATTCATTTACATATGTACAACAAAGAAAAAACCAAACAATGGTAACAAGGAAATCGCTTTCTCTTTTTTTTTTCCTTTTCTCACATAACCGGCCTATTCGCCTCATCATCACTATCATCATCATACGCAATAAACTCTCTCCTGCCGCCCCTCGAGCTCGCAAAATACCGTGTTGGCGCTTCTTCGTACGCGCGCAGCTTCTTCTCCGCACCAGGACTGCAGCACATGGCGTCTTGAGGGTAAGAATGCGCGTTGGGGATAGCGAGAAGGCGCTGTTCGGAGCCGGTGAGGCGCAGGCTTTTGGCTGGGAGGGAATCGGATGACGTGTTGGGCGATGTGTAGTTTTGGATACTAGTGAGGTCGTTAGCATTGCTCTTTACTTTTCTTTACTTTTCTTTTCTTTTCTTTTCTTCTTCTTTGGTTGGTTGGGGGGAAAAAGGAGAGGGAAAGGGAAAAAAAAACGTACTAAGTCTTCAACAGGTGGATTCCTTCGACTACGCAGGCGAGAATGGAAAAGAGGACAATGAGTTGCAGTGCGCAGAGCGCCAGGGGTGAGGAATGGAAGTCGCCGAGTGAATTGGCTGATTGCGATGATGATCTCGGTGTCGAGAAACAGACTATCCTGCTCTTTCCCTCTTTGGGCTCTGTCTCGCTGGAGTCTTCGGGCGAATAGTCGTGCATAGCTTCTTGGTTACCGCTCAGGAGGACGGATGTTGGAATGGGTTTTTGATCCAGGGAGTTGCTGCTAGCGGGCGAGGGACTGGCGCCGCGCATGTACAGGTCGTATAGTTCGGGGTCTGTGGTCCGGAATTTCTCGAGTTGCGAACCTAGGCTGGTGCAGATGTCGTTGATGATGGGAGAGCTGGGTTCATCTGATGAGGGGTTGGCGGGTGTCCAGTGGGCGGCTGAGGGCGTGTATGACGCCGCTGGTGGTGAGGAGATGGAGTCGGTGTTTGAGACGATTTTACATTGGCAGTGGGTGCGGGTGGGTACTGCGAGGGTTGATGAGGTGAAGAGGACCAGTGTGGTGAGGATGTTGGCAGAGAGTGTTGTGGACAACATGGTTGTGGTAGTCGGAGTGAATTGCACCAAGTGGAAGGCTGCAAGGCGGCAAAGGTGTTGTATTTCACTGCGGCGTAAAATTGTCAGCCTAAATTTCTACGCCGTAAGGGAGAAAAAAAAGCCGTTGAATACGACGTACCCAGTTGACCCTCCCGAGAGGGGCTTTTGATGCAAGGCGTATGCAAACGCGCGATGGTGAAAGTCTAGATCGGAGGGCTGGTGATCTTGTACGCGGGAGGCCCCGGCTTTCCTTAGGGTTCCCTACCCTCGAGATACAGTGGTTTATCTATACAGGATTATGGATCAGAACCGAATTGGCCGTGGCGTTTGCTTGGCTGATGAGGAGAGCAAATTGGACGTTTGGATTAGTAGGATGCGGGGAGGATGAGGGGTGGCGATTGGTTAGGGTGGTGGATGGGCGGCTGTGTGTCTACTGCAAGACGACGAACGGTCGAAGGAGAGGGCGGACAAAAAGAAGAAACACGCGACAGGTGGGCTCTCGAGCCAGGGATATATGGTAAGTTTTTTTCTCTCTAGTACTCCTCTCCACATGTCATCCTCACTCGCGCCATGGGCTGGCGGAATGATCATCTCAGGTACCAGCACCAGCCGCGTTTGTGTGTCAGCTACGCCCACACCAGAGCACAGCGCCGTTTCGAGAGGCAGGCAGAAAGACGGGCGAATGAAAATAGAGCGGGCGTATAGGCAGTCTAGGTCTCATCCGGACGCTTGGTGCCCGCTCTTAGGCGGGCATGGGGCCTGGGCCGGCACAAGATTCCTGGCACACAGAAGCTAGCCCGGCTGGAATTGCTTGGACTTTTGTCGCAGTGGTGAGCTGGAAGAGACAGACATGGACAGCTCACTGCGCTAACGGCCAGCCCGTGCCTTGTCTGCAGTATAATCTATTGATCCCATTTGACGCTGTCTAATACTCTCTCACTTCAGCCACCAGACCCATCCAACCTCCCCCATCTCTTGTTTGCTTCTTCCGACCTTTTCTTCTTTTCTCGTTTGCCCTCGATAGAGTTTCTTGCTGCGTCCGCGGAAAAAAGCGGGCTGCCCACTCCGCTGTACGCCGTCCGTGTTTCCAGGGGGATTCTCGCTTCGCTTCCCATAACGGATTGCGAAACATCAATTGCCCACTCAGATTCCCAAAACGATGCCTTTTTCCGAACTAGCACACAACTCGACTCCGCGCTCACGACGCTTTTCCTTTTTCTCGCCCTACTTTGCCTTTACAAATGACTCTCTTCTCTCTGCACTGCACTCAACTCAGTCCTCGGCTTATATCTAGCGCTGCGCAAAGCTGACCGGCAGGCACCCTGGCCTGTGCTTCCCGTATAGCTAGCGTGAATTTCGCCTTGCAGCGCTCAGGACCTATTATTGCAACAGGCGCACGCACGTTGGTCTTCGGAGGCGCACAAGCTGAGCTCTAGATCTCAGCATGGCGCAGGACCAAGAAGCGAGGTCGGTTGCATCCGAGAGGTCACCTGCTCTTTTGCGCATATCAATAAAAGAAAAAAATCAAGCCAGAAGATGACGGCAAAGGCCTGAAAATCTGAGAGTACGCCTTAGGTTCTCGACTTGTGCGGCATAAAATCCGCAATGCTATGGTGACAGAAGATATAACGTGCGGCATGCCAAACCGTCTTGAGCCACTGCTATTGCTCCTCGGCTTGGAAACCCATTCTTTCTCGTGCCGTACTTTCTCGGCCATCTGGGCATCGCCAAACGGGTTTTGAGGAGCTTCCTCCATACCGAAACAAAAGATCTGCGCATATGCTAAGACTCTGCCATGCAAAAGCTTGGTGTGTGATCACGACGGCCCATGAACCATTCATTGTTTCATGTCGCCAATGCCCAGCACAAAGTGGTGCCACTTTGGTCATTTGAAATCTTGTGATTTGGTCAAGACGTTGAGAGAGTTTTGCTGCCCAGCTCTTGGTACGGCTTGTCAGTGAAAACAGGCAGGTCTTGGTGTTTGGTGGTAATCAAAGGGTGGGTGTTTTGGGCGGAAAGGAAGCCAAGTCGGTTCAGTTCCTGGGTAAAGAAATATGCTTTTTTGCTGCATCTTCAGCAGCGTGCAATTTATCCAACTTACCGGAACCTTTTGATTCGTCTTTTCACTCTCAAAGGCCTACCCCTGAAAGTCTCCATTAATAGCTTGATCCTCCCAGACAGCCGTGTTCATCTATTCGCAGGAAATGGAGGACTCGATAGCGCGACTCCAGCGAGGTATTCCATGTCTGCTGTGCAACATTACACTCGTACTCAGAACTCCGGTCCTCGGGATGGGTCTGATAAAAGGAATTGGAAGATTAGAGGTGATGTCACCATATTAGCACTGCCACATTGTTGGTAATAGTGCCCCCATTTTTCATTGAATGACTAGTCAGTTAAACTAGCACGAGTACGTAAATGTCCTTATTGGGAGCGGCTCTTTACATTGCCTTTTGGGACTATTTTAAGCTGTTCTCACAATCTACCCGCGGACTCGGATTGGTTCAGTAGAATCGCCACGGCTGCGATTGTCCTCACATTCATACAGTGAGCCGGTTCACGGTCTTAAGCTATAAGAAATAGGCGGCTACAAGTGCGGATCGCAGAACACAATGAATCGTAGAATCCTTGGAAGCACATTGCGCCCTTTGGAATTCCAAAGGACGTGCCTGTTCGAGCATCATTCATACCCCCAAGCTTTGCTAGGTGTTAGGCTTTTTTTTCTTTAGTCACCAAAGACTGACGACGATAGTTGTTGATTATGTCACTCGTTTTTGTTTAAGCTATAGTCTGATAACAACATGAACGTTTTGGTCTTCAAGTCTCGCAGCTCGAGAACACAAATCAACCTCGTCCTTCATAGTAGACACGGTGATCTCGTACACATTACACCTAATGACTAACACCAGCAGTCACGCGACATATATGCCCATAATTTTACAGATCTTGGACTCATCCATATACTTCTCTTAACATATTTCCGTCCATCTCAAACTTCATATCAGTCGATTTCTCCTCGAGGAAAAGAATAGAGTTGAAAGTACAAACACAGAAAGATGAGAAACGACAATCAAATTCTTATATATATATATATACTTGAATGGATCACCTCCCCTTTTTTCTACCCCTCTTCCCCTTCTGAACCTTATCTTCCTCTCCTCTCCTCCACCTTCGTCCCCCTTCTCCCGCACTCTCTAGCATGCACTTAGAGCAGGATGGTTCCGTTCGAGCCAGTGATGGTGTCAATCTCACCGGGGATGATGGTGCCGTTCTCAACAGCGGCAGCGTGGTGGCGAGCGATCATACCGTAGACAGGGAAGTACTTGTCAAGGAAAGGAAGAACCTCCTTAGCACCGGGGGTGTTGCGCCAGTCACGCATGAGATCGCAGACAATGGAGAAGAAAGAGACGAGCTGGACACCAGCCTTCTCCATGCGAGAGTTGGCAGTGTCACGGACGAGCTCAGAGTAGGTGCCGGAGGCCTCGACGTTGGCGAAGACGGAGTAGCCCTCGGCGCGAAGGGAGAGGGCAAGGAAGGCAGTGCAGACGTCGGTGGTGATGCCGGCAACAATGATTTGCTTCTTGCCAGTAGCCTTGATGGCAGCTTGGAATTCAGGGTTGTCCCAGGCGCTGGTGGCATGTCAGTGGACTATTTTTGTTAAGGGGTCTCTAGTGGTGGACTTACTTGACCTCACCCTGGCGGCGGATAAGAGGCGCGTTGGGGTACATCTCGAGCATCTCCTTGGGGAGAGGGCCGTTTGGACCGGTATCGGCGGAAGTGCTCATGATAACGGGCAGGTTGAAGAGCTTGCCAATCTCGGCGTGGGCCATGATGTTTTGCCTGTAGAGAGTGGGGTCCCAGTCCCGAGCCACACCGTAGAGACCGACCTGCAGGTCAAGAATGAGGAGAAGCTGTAAGAATGGGTTAGCTGAATGGCTCTTGGAATTCGAGAGAAGAGATACGTACAGCATCATTCTTGTCGATACGCTCCCATGGAACGGCTGGATTCTTGTCAGTGACTGAGCAATGTTGCAAGTCTTAAGGATCCGTACCATCGCTGCGAACAACGGAGACGAGCGTCATGGCTGCGAGAGCCAGATTCTTGAAGAACTTCATCTTGATGGTGATGGATGGAGATTGAGTTGCTCTTGAAGTTGCTTGGTGGAACTCTTGAGGATCTCGGTGATGGGATGGGGATTACTCGACAGCAGCACAGGGCCAGCTTTATACTTTTCCAAAACCCTGGGTATTGTTCATTTCTTCTGCATTCATCCAAATCCCCACCGACTGCAAGGCATGCTCAACGCTATCCGCCAAACGCCTATACTGACCCACCCGAACGATGCTGGTACAACGGTATTGACAGGTATGCCAAGGCGGTGCTGCATCGAGCATTGCTAGAGCCAACGGCTCAGAACATCGAGGATTCTGCGGATCCCAACGATTCTCAAGCCATGACAAACCACTGAGCTGTATTAGTGCCAGGTCGATAGTCCTGCTATTGGTTCACGAGGTGGAGAATTCGCCTATTGTCTGTACTATTCCCTGCAGGGCGACATCTAACATGGCGACGCATTGCGATTCCGACATTGAGAATACCATGCAATTGCCCCTACTCGCCACGTGCAGCGTGAGTAACTCTTTGGTAATCAACGGAAGCAACGTGGAGTTGATGCCGTGCTCTGCTCGCGAAATTGATTCTCCATACCGACCCATCGCTTAAGGATTCTGTTCCCTGCAAAAAGAGCGCGACGTCCCCACTTTACGGGCTAAGTCAGCGATTTCTCACTTACTCATCAGCATACAGTAACCAGCGTGCTACTGTAGTCTCTGCTGCGATTGGCCCGACCTGCAGACTACCCCGGAAAACAGGCTTGGATAATGTTAGTCAAGGCTTGGAAATCGATTCGTCTCCAAGGGACTAGTATTACCCAGGCCTTTATCTTGGCGGGGCCCAAACGTCACTCGCGCTTGTGACGTTTTTGGTCATTGATAGATTGATAGCTTGATAGCAGAAGCAAAAATGTTACTTTCGCACCGATTGTAAAAGCAGCGATGGCTAAGAGGGGGTTTGATAATTTGGTCGAGAAATGAGCAAAAGCAAACTGGGAAGGTACAAGCTGCGTCCGCGGGACGAAAAAGGTTCCGAGAGGCATGAGTAAGCACTGCACGAGCAAGATCATGGAGTAATGGTTCTGCGCCCAGAAATTAGGATCAAATTTAGTATTGCTGCTAAATAATGTACAGTTAGGGCATGCGTCTATGCGGATCCCTTGTTGAATATGAAAAGGAATTATACAGAATGGTATGCGGTGTGTTTCGGCTACACAGAGAGTCCATGGTTAGCCAAGAAGTCCTGCATGACTTTGTATCCAGCAGTGGCATTATAATGGAAGTTAAGACCGTGAGCGGTGTTTGGTTGGATGTGCGACTGGAAAGCCGAAGCAGAAGGGAATACCTGGGCCACGGCCTCGGGAATGTTGGAATAGTTGGTTCCCATGATTTGCCCAAAGCAGTTGCCGCCACAGAATGGCACATCGGTCTCTCCAGTGATGACGAGGACTGGACCAGTAAATGAAGATGAGCTAGGCGAGCTCCCAATAGTCAAGAGTTCACCGACGGTGACGGGCTGTTTCGTCTCTTCTCCGTGTACAGCAAGACCGATGTCGTAGTTGTCCGGCTGGAGGAATCCGTATTGTAGACCAGCGAGACTCGATGTGGTCATATAGCCGGAAGGGTAGTTGAGAGAATGGACAGTCTTGTTATATCCATTGACCAGGTTCAGGATCTCTGTGGTCGCAATTTGATTCCACGCCTCGTCCGAATCAAGGTCAATGCCGGCGAGCATAAGGACCTTCTGGAGTCCCTCGGCCAGGTTCTCTTCAACGGAATACTTTTGAGCCAACTTCATCAATCCATGGTTGGATGCGTTTCCAAAACGTAGGGGCTGGTTGAGGCGTGCGCTATGTAAATTCATTCCGGCGACGATATAGGGTAAGAACTGGCCTGCCACCGAAAACCCTGTAAGGATCAAACCGTCCGTATTCTCGGGGTATTTGGAGGAGAGCCAATATGAGAGGATAGAACCAAAAGAATGGCCCACATGAATGACCTTGTCGAAAGAGCGATCGATCCCGTAGATTTTGCCCTTGCGCAATTGGAGAGTAACAGAGTTAAGCGCTTCGAGTTCGGCTTGAGCTTGGATCCTAGTGAGGGATGAGTTAGTATATCTGCTATATGCCCTTTCAACCATATGTTGCTTACTCGTTAAAAGGATCTCCGTGAGATGAGTTGCCGATACCGAGGCGATCAATGGCCAGTGTGCTGTACCCTGCATCCAGGGCGACGTTGACGTAGCTGTAGTTGTAGTTGTCGTACTCCAAATCCCAGTATGTCTTGTCGAATCCAACACCGTGAGTCAACACCTGGATGGTACCACTGCTTCCGCTGTCGGGCTCACAGTACTGAGCGGATATGTTGAAAGTCTTTTCCAAAGTCTGGTATCCCTCGAGTAATTCGGCGCTGTAGTTGGTTTGGAATTGGGTGAATCGAGTCGCAAATCCCATGACGTCTACATTGCTTTCAATCGGCACTTCTCGAAATCGTCCTTGACGTGAAATGATGGGAGTCTCGATAACGACATTGGAACATTTCCGGGCAGCTGCTAAGCCCACGAGAGCAGAAGACAACAGCGTCTTGATCGGAGCCATGTCTGGGACGATTGAAGGTTGCCGTGCGGTGACTACTGGCTAGGCGTCCGAATAACCCAAGGAGGTATAAGTAGTTCACAGCCTTGATGTATTTCAAATATGGGGTTTGCTGCTCCTTTTCATGACTGAATATGGCTACACCATTCATTCTGAAAACGGGGGTTCCCAACTAGTGGCACTGTCCCACAACTGATCGGCGAAATCATAGCGCGCTGTTTGTACCTAACTTAAGATTCCTTTACTCCGTAACGGCTCCAGACGGTTTATTCGTCTGAATTATCTCCGTGCGACTAATGAGCTATGAACACTCTTGCCATAGTTCACATACCCGGGAGCATCTGGTACCCAACACTAGTAGGTTTATTTCCGGATCGCTCTATCGCGAAAGAAGGTTATTCATTGACCCATGGGGCTGATGTACCTCGATTTGACTGCAAAGGTCTGTGGCATTATGAGCTAGATCAGAACCATGAGATTGGACCGCTACTAGTGCTGGCCTCATTTCTTTTGAGCCAGACCCTGGCAATGGCAGAAAGGACCATAATCAGGTCTGTAATTATCTCTTAACCTATGTGAATACCATGTCCCTGAAAACAGCAGCATGGGCGTACATATCTAATTCGGACACGCTGTAGACATGCCCTTCTGATGCGGATGAGTAGTAGCTGGTTGTTAGTGTGAGATAATCTGATTTGGAATTGCCGTTCGTTGCACAGGAGCACTCCTATGATCGTGATAGTCTCCGAAGCTGCTACAGTGTGATTGGACACAGTATCGACATGACAGCGGCGACAAAGATATGCCGATCAATGATTATCTGCTTTTGCTGGACAAGATCTTCCTATTCGTCACTTTAATGACGATCATCGAGTTGCGCCTGGAATCTGTAGTGCCCGGTAGCGGGTGGCTAGTTTGCCGTCGCAAGCATATGCCATCCCGCTAAACGTCAACAGCAAGCAGGAACTTGTAAATAACATCCCCAACCATGGTTCGCTTTCTTTTTTTGACATATGAAAAATGACTGCCGGCTCTTGGCAGCACGCTGGATCGACGTTTAAAAGCATACAGTTGGAACTATGTGGGGCCGGCAACCTCTGGATGAGTGTATCTCCTTGGCGGAAGTGCTGATCGACACGGGATCCAGAAATGCCGTCAAAAAGGTAACCCCTTATAAACAAGACTGAAGTTCTCGAACGTCGGGCAAAGTAAAATTGAATGAAATCAAATACATAACCCCCTGAATAGTTAAGTCATCGTTACCTAATGTTGTGTTTTTTTGGGTGAGAGGCTGCTATAGCAATTTTGCTGATACTGCGCAGCGGTCAAGCTCTACTGAACTACAATTACGGTTCTCGTATGGTGTTGCGACGAGTTGTTGGCAGACTTCTGTCATGGAAAGGGTGTAACATCTAAGCTGAGTTTAACGTAAGGCGAAACGGAATCCTTGTGAGATCATGTGAATCCCACTATTGCATCAGAAAGTTCGAAATCGAGTGCCGAGGAATTCAAAGCGATAGCTTTATTATTCTGGACGCTTGATTGTCTCGCTAGTACTGCGTTGTTGTTGCGAATGAACAAACCTCGGCAATTCATTATTTGGTTCCCCACCCGCGTCAATCTCCAGCGGTACAGCTTGCATTGACATTTCGCGCAAAGCATATCCATCCTGGAAAAATAATTATCGCTGCAGATAGTTTCCAGTCGGACTCTCCAGGATCGGAGTTGTTAATCGAGTATGAAGGCCATACACATTGATCAGTTTGTTACAGTTTGTACTCAAGAGAAACAACTGATGCTTCTATTCTAACACATGACCAGGACATCGCAGGAATTACGCCTACTGTCATTCCCGATCCAAAACCTAAAAGACATGATGATATCCGCGTAAAGATCACGCATGCAGCAGTGACACACGTTGATCTTCTTTACGCCCAAGGTCTCCACCAAAACAACCGGCGTCATGTCCAGCCTCCATTTGTGCTAGGTACTGAGTTCTCGGGCATCGTCATGTCGAGTCCTTCAAACTCGTCCTTCACACCTGGCTCCCGCGTATTTGGAGGCGGGTTGGGCGCTTATGCTGAAGAAATCTGGGTACCTGAAGAAGCCATACGTCATGTGCCTGAGCAATGGACCAACGCGGCAGCATGTGCTGTAGGTGCTAGTGGAGCGGTAAGTTACGGTGCTTTGCTTGATGTTTGTCAAGTAAAAGCTGGAGAGACTGTGCTAGTATTAGGCGCGAGTGGCGGCCTAGGGGTGATGGCAGTCCAAATTGCCAAAGCTGTTGGAGCCAAGGTGATTGCTGTGGTTGGTGACGAAGAAAAGGCCGCAATGATCAGAGACATTGGCGCAGATGCCGTTGTTGACTACCACAACAAGGGCTGGGAAGACCTCGTAAGAAAACTAACCAAAGATGGAGAGGGCGTAGATGTCGTGTACGATGGCATTGGTGCTGTGGAGAGTGGAGTCAAGTGTCTGAAGTATCGCGGCCGCCTAGTGATTGTGGGATTTGCAGCCAGGAATGGAAACATGGAAAATATCAGAGCAAATCGCATTCTTCTAAAGTCAATCGCAGTGCACGGCTATGTAAGTCGTTCACCCATTGCCACAATTGGCTGCCTAGCCATCTCGCTCACAAAATACAGAGGTTCGGTGAAGACGGCCGACGGGATCCACAGAGAACAAAAGGTATTTGGAGTGGATTCTTGCGTTTGGTAGAAGGCGGAAGTATACGGCCGGTGGTCTACAAGGAGAATTATGGTGGATTGGACGCAGTCAGCAAGGCGCTGCAGGATGTGAAAGCGCACAAAACCTGGGGAAGGGCAGTGGTGCGAATCTGTGAACAGGAAAATCGGCCAAAGCTATAGAGTGCCTCTCAATCGGGATGCCTATTCTGTAAAGATTCAGATCTCGCTCGTGCGGTGCGATGACTTTTCTGGCCTGCACTGCACATACCGGCGACGCCAAGCAAACGCGTTGGTGGTCAAGCTGAAGTTGTGCGCACGGACCCTCACCTATGGCGCGCCAGCTTAGCGCGGTTTCTTTGGATCCTCCCCGAGTTTCCCAAGTCTCCAACAAAGCCCATTGCCATCCACACCTGCCGTTTTCCTTTATCCTCTCTCCCTCCCCTTCCTCTCCAGTGCGCCGAAGCTATAGTTAGTCAGCCAATAGTGCAGCGCCTACGTCTGCCTAATCGCTGCAGCCGCAATACTTAGCTCTGCGACAGCCCCCGGGAACACAGACGTCCATACAGCGCCTTTCGTTCTTCTGCAGCCATGGCATCTTACGGTAGCGACCCGGAGGAGGATGAGGAGGACTTCAACCCCGCGCCCGAAATTGACGAGGATGACATCGCTCCGAGCAGCAAGGCCTCGCGCAGAGCCGCAGCTGATGACGACGAGGATGACGGTGATGCGCCTACCATGACCGGCAACGACGACGAAGACGAAGAAGGCGGCGGCATAGATGTTGATGATGAAGATGACGAAGACGACGAGGACGACGACGAAGAAGACGAGGATGATGAAGATGTCGTCGTACGTCTCCTTGCGAAACAATGCACTAAAAGTCCCAGCTGCTAATACTTCTTAGGCTCGGCCCGCCAAAAGGAGAAGGAAGGCGAAGCGCAACATGTTCATTGATGTCGAAGCCGAAGTCGACGAGGATGAGGAAGAGGAGGAGGAGGGCGACGACGAAGGTGTCGATGAAGTTCATCCAGACGACGATCTCGAGCCCACCGGTGCCGACCTCGACGACCGCCACCATCGCGAACTCGACATGCGCCGTGAAGTCAACGCCCAAAGAGATGTCGAGGAAATCGCAAAGGAGTTTGACGAAAAATACAGGCGGAGGGAAATGCAGAGCGCACGTCGCGGCGGTGCAGGTGCTGTACCCTTGGCGCTGCCCACTGTCGACGACCCGTCTATTTGGGGCTGCAAGTGTCGTCCTGGAAAGGAGCGCGAGATCATCATGGCGATTCAAAAGCGCCTCGATGACAAGATCCGCACCGGCCAGCCTGTGCAGGTCTACTCGGCCTTCGAGCGAGGCCCTACAGGACCACAATCTGGCTTTCTTTATGTTGAAGCCGACTCAAAGCAGGCTGTGGTGGAGCTGATTGAGGGTATTCAGAATGTCTTTATGGGCTCTGGACAGTTCTCTATCCCCCCCAAGGAGCGTCCGGATCTTCTCCGAAAGAAGAAGCGTGCACCATTGGAGGTCGGCAAGTTCGTGCGCATGATACGACCGCCCACGTACAAGGGCGATCTCGCAAAGGTTGTCGAAGTCTCCACCAATGGCCTTGACTGTGTTGTCCAGCTCGTCCCGCGTCTGGATTATGGCCTCAACGATGATGCCAGTGCTGCTGGAGACAACAAGCGCAAGCGAGGATTCTTTGGACGACAAACCGAGCGTCCACCTGCCAAGCTCTTCAACGAAGCCGAGGCAAAGAAGCGACACATGAAGCATCTTAGCATGACTGGATCGGGTAACCAGAGAGCATACACATACAAGGGCGAAGACTACCAGAATGGCTTCCTGATTAAGGAAGTCAAGGTCAACTGGGTCAGCACTGAGAAGGTCAATCCCAAGATGGAGGAGCTGCAGTTCTTTGCCATTCAGAACGCTGATGGCACCGAGACCATGGATCTTCTCGCTGTTCAGGCTGCACAAAAGGCCGCTGACTCTGGAGCTGCATTCGCCGCCGGCGATAACGTTGAGATTTACACTGGTGAACAAAAGGGCATTCGCGGTACGACTGTTACCGTGACTGGCGACATTGTCACATTGCGAGTGAGCGAGGGTGAACTGAGGGGCAGAAGGATTGACGCTCCTGTCAAGACACTGCGCAAGCTGTTCCGTGACGGTGACCATGTCAAGGTCATTGGTGGAAGCAAATACGTGGACGAAGTCGGTCTTGTCACAAGGATCAAGGATGACAAGATTACCTTGCTCTGTGATTCGACACAGCAGGAAATTACTGTCTTTAGCAAGGACCTCAAACGTGCTGCTGACTCGGCAAATGTTGGAGCTGATTCCAACTTTGACCTCTACGATTTTGTGCAGATTGAGTAAGTGGTAGTCTGTATTTGGCAAGACATTGAGCTAACACGCTGCAGCGCTTCGACGATTGGTTGCGTCGTCCGTGTCGACCGTGAAGTTCTGCGAATCGTCGATCAACAAGGCGACGTCCGCACACTCCTCCACACCCAGGTTTCGCAGATTGTGGGAAGAAACAAACACGCAGTAGCGACCGACCGTGACGGCTCCGAAATCAGGCATGAGGACGATGTTAAGGAGCATGGTGGCGAAGGCCGACAGGGCAAGGTCCTATATATCCACCGGGGTATACTCTTTGTCCGAAACCGCGAGCTCGTCGAGAACCAGGGTATCTTTGTGGTTCGCAGCAACAATGTTGTCACCATGGCAGCTAAGAGCGGTCGCGCTCAGGCACAGGGTCCAGATCTTAGTGGTATCAACCCTGCTCTGAACGCAGGCATCAACGGAAACGCGAATGCCATGCCGCCACCACGAGCAACTTTTGGCCGGGACAAGTTGATTGGCAAGACGGTGATGATCCGCAAAGGTGCCTATAAAGGTCTTCTAGGAATTGTCAAAGACACGATGAACGACGAGGCGCGTATCGAGTTGCACACCAAGAACAAGCAGGTGTCTGTCAAGAAGGAGCTTCTCACTGTCAAGGACCCCGTTACTGGCGCCAGCATGGATATTGGCGGCAAGTTCCCGAACCGTTCGCGGGGCGGGTACTCGGGTGGCCAGACAAGCTATGGCGGTGCAACTGGCGGACGGACTCCTGGATGGGGCAACTCTGGCGGCCGTACGCCTGGTTGGGGTGGCAGTGGAGGTGCTGGTGGCCGCACACCTGGCTGGGGAGGTAGCGGAGGCGCTGGTGGACGAACACCCGGCTGGGGTGGCGATGGTAGCCGCACAGCCTATGGTGGAGGAGATGGATCACGAACTGCGTACGGGGGCGGCGATGGCTCTCGGACAGCATATGGTGGTGCAACAGCATACGGTGGCTCTACATCGTATGGTGGAGCAACCGCTTATGGTGGCAACGACGGCAACCGCACTGCCTATGGTGGTTTCAACTCTGGAGGTCGCACACCTGCATGGGGAGGGTCACCGGGCAACACAGCTTCGAAGTCGGGAGGTTTGTCTGCTCCTACGCCAGGGGCATACAACGCCCCTACTCCAGGTGCGTATGCCGCTCCGACACCTGGTGGATATGGTGCCTACTCTGCACCTACACCAGGTGGTCCGCCTATGGATGCTCCCACGCCTGGCAACTACACTGCGCCGACTCCGGGAGATAGCTCTGGCGGTAGGTATGGCGCTGCCACTGCCCCCACACCAGGCGGTTGGGACGTCGCAACCCCAGCTCCGAGCGGCGACCCTGGCTATGACTAGGGTGGTTCAAGGCTAAAAGCTATTATTGGAGGATTTTTTTTCATGGAGTTTACAAACAGCAAGATGTGGGCTTTTTTTTTCCTTATCTTGCCTTGAGCCCCGGCCCTCGCTCACTTGATTGAACCTTGGGATCTGGTTATTGCATTTTTGGAGTCATAGAGTAGTATTTAAGGATATAGCAAGTCTTGCGTCCAATTCACTGTGCATCTCGAATGAACAGTGTGTGCTTATTTTGTGCCCATGTGACGTCATTTTTCTCAAAGGAGACATGTCTGGGCCAACAGCTGGTCCCAAAGCGTTCACAGGGTCCTATCCGCTGCGACGTGATTGGTGGGGCTGCCACATGTAAACGTTGCTGCATCTGGACGCCTGCTAAGCCGCCTCAAACTTTTTATCCCATGATGAGGACGCATGCATGCGGGCCTCCACAGAGTATTATTTTTAGGGCATTAAACGAGTTCCAGACTCAGGTGCACCGCGATCATGATGCAACCTCGTTCAAGGGTTTTTGCCTAGGGCCATCTTTGACGAGTGTCTGGCGCCCCACCCTGGTCGCGGAAATGACGTGCCATGGGCCGAAAGAGAGTTCTAGCACCATGTCTGTGACCCAACAAGTACGGCAAGACTGCGGGATGTGACGCGTTCCTCGTATGCCACTGTCTTAGCCGAAGACCCTCATGCCAGCCCGACTTTTGATGATTCCTTTGTCCATTTCAGTTGTCTGCACTGCACTGCGCCCATCTTCTTCGCTATAGCGTGCTTCTGGGGAACCCAACTTTTTACGTTCGCTTTAAGTGGAGGATTACAACTATGGTCGCCGAAAGACGACAAGACACCCAAAGCAGTACTGATAAGTTCCTGGATCTAATAGCAGACCCTTTCCAGGCCGAGGTAAGTAGCCTGCGCCGGCCTATATTCCAGCGACATACTCACACCCAAACAGGTCCAAGAGAACTCCATCTACGCTGCTATCGTATATTCCTTTGTTGTGTCCGGTCTACTCGTGCTCATTTTTTGTTTCCTTCGACCGCGAAACTCGAGAGTCTATGCGCCACGAGCCAAACATGCAGACGAGAAACACCGACCGCTCCCCTTGGACAAGGGGCCACTGAGTTGGATCTCAGCCGTGCGGAATGTCAAGGAACAGGAACTCGTGGATAAGATCGGGCTCGATGCCGTTGTCTTCCTACGGTTCATGCGCATGATTCGCAACATCTTCTTCGTCTTGACCATCATCGGTTGTCTCATTTTGATACCCGTAAATGTTGTCGGAGGATCGCCCTTCTACAAACAGTGGAGTTCAATCGGGACGCTGATGAAGATTACGCCGCAATATATCTTCGGGAGGAAGTTTTGGGCATATGTCGCTTTCGCATACATGATCCAGGCCACTGTGTGCTTTTTCATATGGCGGAACTATGCCGCAGTTCTGAGACTTCGGCGTGCTTATTTCAACACTGAAGAGTACAAGTCTAGCCTGCACGCCAGAACACTCTTGGTAGGTCCTATACACAAGAAGCATTAGATTTAGGCTAACATCACCAAGCTCACTCATGTTCCACAATCTTACCGAACCGATTCTGGGCTTATCAAACTCATCGAACAAGCAAAGCCAATTGATAGTGTTCCCCGAGCAGTGATTGGCCGTAATGTCAAGGACTTGCCAAAGCTGATCGAGCAACATGAAGAGACGGTTCGTGAGCTTGAGAAGCACCTGGCCAAGTATCTATCCAACCCGAACAGACTGCCTGCAAGACGACCCACTTGCAAGCCAGCCAAGGATGACGTGGGCGTCTATGGCAAGGAACCAGTAGACGCAATTGAGTATCTTACCGATCGCATTGCAAGGTTGGAGACGACGATCAAGGAAGTCAGAGAGACTGTGGACATGCGCAACCCCATGCCCTACGGCTTCGCTTCCTACGAGCACATCGAAGACGCCCATGCAGTCGCATACGCTGCCAGAAAGAAAGGACCAGAAGGCTGTGATGTCTACCTTGCTCCAAAACCACACGACCTTCTCTGGCAGAATCTGGGCATGACTCGAAGGACTCGAAGGATACGTGCATTCTGGGACGGTCTATGGATCGTCCTCTTCACCATCGCCTTCGTCGTACCCAACATCCTGACGTCAGTCTTCTTGTCTGACTTCTCGCATCTTGGCTTGGTTTGGCCTGCATTCCAAGCAAATCTCTCTGCACATCCCAAGGGCTGGGCGATTGCGCAAGGTATCCTTGCTCCCTTGGTACAGACTCTCATGTATATGGGAGTCCCTGTAGTCTTCCGCCGCCTGTTTACGCACTCTGGAGATGTTTCCAGAACGTCTAGGGAACGGCACGTGACTGCCAGGCTATACTCATTCTTTGTTTTCAACAATCTGCTTGTATTCTCAGTCTTTGGATCCGCATGGCGTTTTGCTGCAGCAGTCATCGCAGCCCAAGATCAAGGCGTGTGGGAGGCCATACGAGATAACCACCTCTTTGCCAAGGTCATGTCCGGACTTTGCAACGTGTCAACCTTCTGGCTTACCTGGCAGATGCAACGCAATCTCGGCGCCGCTATAGACCTCTCACAAGCCTGGGTGTTTCTCTGGAGCTGGATACGGCGCAAGTTCTTCTCCCCAACACCACGCGAGCTCATCGAGCTGAGCGCGCCCCAGCCTTTCCCATACGCCGACTATTACAACAACTACCTCTTTGTGACCACAGTCGGCTTGTGCATGGGTGCGCTTCAACCCATTATCTTTCCCGTCACAGCCTTCTACCTAGCCATGGACTGCATTTTCAAAAAGTACCTGCTCCAGTACGTGTTCATTACCAAGACCGAATCCGGTGGCAGATTTTGGCGCCTGCTCGTCAACCGAACACTCGTTGCGGTAACCCTTGCTAATGCAGTTATCGCCTTGGTGGTCGGCGCAAATGGTATTGGGGCGATTGACTTGAATTCTCTTCAGATGGGTACTGGAAACATGCTCTTTGCAATGGTCCCGCTTCCCTTTCTCTTGCTAGGCTTCAAATGGTACTGTAAGCGAGCGTACGACGACAAGCTGTCATACTACTCAACACAGCCCTTCTCGGATGCGGAAGGCACACATGCCTCTGACAACCATAAGCAGCGGAGGACTAACAGGCTGCTGACGAGATTTGGCCACCCTGCACTTTACAAGAAGCTGCTGACGCCAATGGTGCATGCCAAATCGCAACATTTGCTCAAAGAAGTATACGGTAATCGCTCCAACTCAGACCGCAACATCTTTGACGCGCCATCAAATGACCGCGCCATGCCAGCCACACCAGGCTACGAGCGCTTTGGTGATTACTTCATGACGGAAATGGACTCGGGTGAGCCGGGTAAACAGGCCAGCACCGCCGACATCCCGCACATGGAGATTGTCAGCGAGTCGGATCTCGACTTTGAGAATTTCAAAAAGCGTGCTGAGTTCCGTGACCAATTTGGCGGTGACGGCGAGTTATACGGCCGGCCCGATGATGTCTCGAGACCGGGCACGCCCTCGACTTTTACCACATTCACGGAAATGGGGCCGTATGGTCGGCACCGAGGTGGCTCTGCACCTGGATCTGCATCATCGAGTCGAACACGGCTGGGTGATGGTGGAGAGTTTGAAGGCACGGCGTATGCTCGGGGCTATCAGCAGCCGCGGCCAGACGAGGGCTTTGAAGATGTAGGAATGGATGCTGACGTGCCGGACTCCCCGATTCGCAGTGACGCAATGTTACATGGTACCCAAAGCCGTCAGCCACTTGTCGGCGAAGAGAGAGACACTAGTTATGAACGTTATAGACATGTACGATAGTGGATGTATAGCATAGAACAGTAGTAATGCTAAATTGAGAATTATCAGTAATGAATTTGCTATGCTTTGTACTGTCCTCTACTGAAACCAATCACTTGCTTCGTTTTTGGGCATACTCACAGCCGTGCAGGAGCACAGTATCATCAATAACACTTCACTTCAGGTGAAACAAAGAGAAAAAAGAACTCCTAGGTAGAAAAACATCCTATCCGTACCTATCCGCTCACCTTTTTTCGTCCGATCCCCCGCAACATCAACTTACCTTACCTCTCCTTACCCCGGACTATCCTACCCAGCAACTTTCCGACCAGCTTACCTAGCTTCAAAGCTAGAGCAGCACAACAATGACGACAACAACAAGCCTTTCATCAAGCTCGAAACCCTTTTTCTTGTATATATACGCAAAGCATGTGCGTCAGCGCAAAAGGGCCTGGTAAACTTTGTTGTTGTGGCTTTGCTGACATGGTATGGGAGGCATGGATGGCTGGGTAAGTGTAGTTGGTGGTGTGAGATTGTATTGGACTGAGACAGGAACAAATGCATACGTGGGTTGTACAGAGTATGAAGATGCCGTTTTTTGTTATTCTTTTGGAGGGGCGGTGAAGAGATGCATGGGGAGAGGAAGAGAGAAAGGAGATGGGGAGTAGGACAGAAGGCCTGCAATCGGGGAGTGTGAATGTATACGAACACGCAAGCTAAGAGAAGGACGTGTGATGCCGCAACTGCCGGTCAGAAAGCCGCTTTCTTTCCAGTCTTCTTACTCCGCTTTCGGATGCTCTCACGACTTGACGAGTTGAAGGCGTGTGGCATGTGAGTGGATGAGCAAGTTCGCGTCGACGTAAGCCCGACCAAGGCTCCGGCAGGTATGGAAACGTAGACCTCTTGGACGACAAGAAAAGTTTGGCACGGCGATTCCGTTTGTTTTCTAGGCACGAGGCGCATTTCTAGGACCGAGTGCGGCAGGTAGAATAAGCTGGCGGGCTTGATGCCGTGGCGAAACTGTACAAGCTTGTTTTCCTCTGTTGTCATTCATGTGAATCCAAGGAAACGGGTTGGCATCATTGAGTTTTCTTCTTGGCGCAAAGAGGTTTTGTAGAAAGACGGGAGATGTTTCTAAGCCACGCCGCCCAGACCCCGAGTCTAAGCCCGAAGGACAAAGTCTGCAATTAAGTATCCCGTCTTGTTGTTGATGGACAGCTTCTAGTCTTCTCTGGGCGAGATAACAGATAAAGTGGTCAATCTTGCCAAGTGGAGTTGCATTGATTTCTCCAATCTACTGGGTCTTGGGTTCAGATTAGGAAATTGTTTAGAAACAAGGGCTTTACAATTGGTGTGCTTGGACGGGCTTGGGGAAACAGACGGCGAATCGGACTGGGCCCGTAAATCGCCGACGAGAGCAAAGGGCACTCGATACGGAGAATGCTTGGAAACCAATCCCCTGTAAGCATCGCGGTGTCCTGTTGGGCCGTTTTTGGCGTCGAACTGGTGCGTGGATGTGCTTGTCACATATGCGACATAGTGAATCTTAGGTAGACGAATGGCTTGGTATGCAAGCAGAAGTACCTTATGCGATGAGAGCTTGATACTCGACCAGCGAACTCCTGCAATGTGACCACATTTGTCACGGGAGATAGCGAGACCTTTGCTCTGGAGGGTTCGGCGTCTTCTTCCTGGCGTTTCCCGGGGTATGGCTGGTTATATGGCGTGGCAGTGAGGCGTGGTCGTCGATTCTTCTTCCGATGGTATGGCGCGCTGTGCTGACCCGCTGCACGCTTGTCGGCATACGATTGGATCCGCCGTCTGCACCACCGTTATTCTCCCCCCAATGTTCAAAAATACCCCGGCCACGGACCGACCAGCGACACATCATGTGCACAAGCTTGGCAGTCTCCAATAGATCTTCATATTATAGCGCCAAGCCCTCTCGTCCAGCTCAGAGAAGGGAAAAGCGCCTCTGCGAATGACATGTTCATCCGCCCTGCTCAGTTCATAACCCACAATACCAAGATCCATGGCGTCTCCGCTGTTACAAATCCTTCGTCTCCAGTTTTCTCCGCAATCCATCGACTACCACCACCCTTGTGTATAGCACACAGGACCAGCGGATCGAATCGCATCGCGCGCGCAACGGCCGGAGTAAGCTCGAGCGATCTGTCGGTCTTGGAACACATATCCTGCTCGGTCTTACCTGGCTCGGCGGTGTTCTAACCATGGATACGGCGACAAGACGTGGCCACGGTTCCCCCCTTTACCGCGACCTTGGTGTTTGGAGTAAGACAGCCTGATGGCGCATATGGCGATGCATCGTGCTAGAGGCCAAGCGCAATAGCCTAAATCTGGACCTGAGGCTTTATTCATTCAGAGGGAGATGAACCCTTTCTGCCAAGGCGTTTGAAGGGTCAAGACTGGCCATGGAGTTTCAGAGTCAGGAGGATTGGGCGACGCGAGTCTAGGCCGGATGCTTGTTATTTGGGCGATTTTATTGTCGTAGCGTACTAGCAGAATGCGCAACAACTCGCAGATTTCTGCAGAGAACAACACGACAGAGGGAGTTGCTCGTGTGCCATGTTGATTGCATACGGCATCTCCACTAGGCACGCACCGATTATGCGACACAGAGTGCACTGTGCTTAGCATACGTCAAGTCGCAATCCCAAAAAGATACTTCTAAGCCTGTTCCACGACACAGCCCCTGTCGAGGCTAACTGCCACCTGTGGCTGGCGTCACCGTCTCAGGACACAGCCTGCGACAAGCCCCCTAAGCAACTGTCGTAAGACTTGGCCTCTTGGTTTGCATATAGGCGCGTACTGGCGACTTGCAAAGTCCTTGGCACCTACCTGTCCCGGAGATTTTGACCCCTCGTCCTTTGCTAACGGCCAAAATATCGCATCGTGAGAAATGGGCTGTTCATTGTTAGACTTGGCTTAGAAGGCGTTTCTTGGCTTTGGCCACTCCCACCGAAGGATGCGTTACATGTCAGGGTAGGCCAGCCCATCCAGCCATACGTATGGCTCCAAGGCAAAAACTTGAAGCTTGAAAACACATACCAAGAATTTGACTGAGCCAAAAATCGGATGTTTTTTTAAACACTGACACACTTGTTGTTCGTTTGATGTGCGGATATACGCTCCCTTACTTTCCCTTTACAGGTCGAAGACTTGATCCGAGAGGTGTTCTACGTGGAAGCGAGCTTGCTCTACGGGCTTATTCGCTCACTAGGCCTGTCACCTTCGTCCGTTACAGGTCTTGGACAGGGAGATCCCGTGGACAGGTCCGGTTCCTGGCGTAGTCTTCTGTCCTTCCTGGCAAGGGTTCGTGCGCGCTTGCATCGTCAGCACTAATTATGGTAAGGCATAGCATAGACTTGCGAACTTATACTTAAGCAACTTGATATCCTTTCGTTTGGATTCATTAAACCCATCCAGATCTGTTGAACAGTTCTCTCTTTCTTATCCTTTCTCTTTAATACACTCAAAACACATCCAAAAAACACATATTCTCTGTACACACATTCACCATGCTCTTCAAGACTCTGATACTCGCCTCCACTGCTTCGGCAACCTGCCTTCACGGCCTTTCCATCTACAAGCGTGCCGAGGCCGTTGAGAAGGCGAAGTTTGGATATGGTCCCCTCGACGGTCCATTCAACTGGGCTTCTCTAGCGCCCGAGAACGAGGCTTGCAAGTCTGGCAAGAACCAGTCTCCTATCAACCTTGGTAAGTCACTGTCAGTCAGACAAGACCAGAACACACCTAACATGTTCTCCCTACAGACAACACCGTCTCCTTGGCATCAGTCAAGCCCCAGCTGTCTGTCCCCCCAGTTGACGAAGCCGAGTTCCTGAACCTGGGCACCACCATCGAAGTCAAGGCCAACGGCACTACAAAAGTCGGCGACACCGACTTCCAGCTGGTCCAATTCCACATGCACACCCCCTCTGAGCACCACATCGGCGGCGAATACCACCCTCTGGAGCTCCACATGGTGCACCAGGGTGTCGCGGATCCCACTCAGCTCGCCGTCATTGGCCTCATGTTCCAAGTCAGTGCCGGCAACTCCTCGTCCATCATCTCGTCCCTGTCTTCTTCCCTGCCTGAAGTTGCCACCCCGGGTGCTACCACCAACATCAAGGGCGGCATCGACTACACCGACGTGCTCGCCAAGATCGAGTCTTCCGACATTCTCCAGTACAGCGGCTCGCTCACTACGCCCCCTTGCAGCGAAGGCGTCACTTTCATGATTGTCAAGGACCCGCTCGACGTCAGCGTTGCCGACTACAACGCCATCAAGCAAATCGTCAAGTTCAACTCTCGCTTTATCCAGAACGCCCTTGGTGGCGAGAACGTCCTTGAAGTCGGTACTCTTGCTGGAACCGCAGGCGCCATCATGCCTGGTGCCGTTGGTGGAAACTCCACTGTGCCTACTACCCCCGGCAACGCAACTGTTGAGGACGAGGCCGCTGCTTCCCCAGAATGCGATACCGAGGCTGCCCCTGCTAAGCCCGCGCCTGCTGCTGCTGAGCACATGAAGCCCAGGAGACGTTGGGCTTACTAAGGCCTCAGCTGTCTTATCTCATCTCAGCTCATCGCATCTTTTGATTGTTATCCTTTCCTAGCTAGTAAGCTCTAGATCTGTACACTCGCATCTCGTGTTTTTTTTTCATATACTCGTTTCCCTGGGCGGAAAAAACTTTGATTTAGGGTTAATCATACATCATATCACACAACACACTTTTGCATATTATGTCAGTATATACATTTGCACTCTCGTGTAGAACAATGCTCTTTTCTTTTGGTGGTTTCAGAAAGAATTTTTCTTCTTCTTTCACGCGGTTATGTCGGATCACGAGAGCATGAACGGCTGAAAAATGTCCTGGTGGTGTGGGGCGGCGTTGGTGGTGTGATGGTTGCAGTAGAGGTGTCTTGAGGTATTCTTGGCGCTGTTGTGGAGTTTAAGGTGGAGTGCGAGTGGAGTTGTGGGGTGATGAGGGGATAAAACGTCGATACCGATTTCAACTGTTTTACAATGGATCACTTCTTCTTGACCTATCGTTCTATTGGTTGTGCCTTGTGGCCTGATTGTGCTGTCGTTCTGTCAATCACAATCTACATGCATATTCGTGCAGAAGCGAATTCAACTTGGCCAGGAAGATGTTCCTACTCGGCGCGATGGACTCGAATATGCCCGCGGCCGGAATACTGCACACGCGTAAGCTGTGGGTAAATGGCTTCTCTCCGTGGAATTGTCGTCAGCCTCGCGTTGGGTGTCATGTACCCTGTCCGTCAAACCTGCCTGGCTATAATGCCAAGTCTGTCGCCAAGAACAATCATCTGCCATCAGTCACAGTCGCAACAAGGGACGTAATGCTCAGTCTCGATATTCATCTTTCGGCGTGCTATCAGAAACCCAAGAGGCCATCATCAAAGACCAAGACAAAAACAACTCTATGGTATCACGAAACAAAGAGGAAAAGCGTAGGATGTGAAAAGGTCAAGAGAGACAGTGCTTACACTTATGCCTTTTCCTTCTTCTTTTCCTTTTCCTTCTTGTCGTGATGGTGCTTTCCATGCTTCTCCTCCTTAGCGTCCTTCTTAGCTGCGGCTTCGGCCATGAGCTGCTCGAATGCCATGAAGTCGCCCTCTTCCTCGGGATCGCGCTCGGCCTGTAAAGTGTTAGTATTTTGCTGACAAGCAAGACAGGCGAAAGGCATACCTTCTGGAACATTTCTCCGATGATCATGAGAGCCTGAGCCCGCTCTACTCGCTTTTCCAGCTTGATCTTCTTGTCGTTGAGCACGGCGTCGCAGACATCTCGCAGCACGCTCTGAATCTCAAACTTGCTGCCTCTCCATGCGGCAGCGAGAATCTTGCCAGTGACCTTTTTCTCGTACTCTGCCTTCTTCTCATCAGTCCATGCTTCACCACCCTGCTCTTCTAGTTTTGCCATTTCTTCCATGGTGAGCTGTGCGTCTATCGCAGCCGACATGGTTGACCATGTGTCCTTGACTAGCGTGCCCTTATCCTTAATACGGGAGAAGAAGCCTGAGATACCGAGGAACTTCTGCGACTTGAGGAATGAGGAAGCCTTCATAGTGTAGGTAGTTCCAATGGCGTGGAGGATCTCAATACCGAAAGATTCCATCTTGAGGTTTTCAATCTCTAGGTGAATCTTTTCCTTGAAAGCAGCAGTCACGTCGGTCGCTTTGTCCGTCTCGGTCCATACAGATATCCGATCGATGAGCTTCTTGGACAGGTTGGCAACTCGTTCGTCACGGATTCTCTTTCGCTCCATTTCGTATGCCGCCAGCTCCTCCCGCTGCTCTTTGGTGAGACCAGCCTTTCGCTTCTGCTTTTCACGTAGCTCCTTCTCGGCTTCAGTCATGCCCTCGGCCTCCATGCGAACCTCCTCATCTGACTTGTTCATGATAGCCGCACGGATGGGAACAGTTCGTGTCTGTGGTGTGCTCCCTCGAGGTGGAAGCGGTGGAGCTGTAGAGGCCGATGTTTCGGCTGCAGTGCCAGCAGGCGCTGGAGGTGCTTCGGTTTGAACAGATGCAGCCGGTGGTGCTGCATGCCCAGTTGCGGCTTCGGCCTCCTTGGCTGGTGCAGCAGCATTTGTGCCTGTTGTGTCTGCAGCGGAGGCCGATGCAGTAGCACCAGTCGCTTCAGTGGTGGGCGCCTTTGTGGCTTCAGTCTTTTCTGCTTCTTGAGCGGCAGCCTCTTCCTCCATCTCGCGCTGGGAGATTTCCATAGTCTTGGTAAGGTCTTTCATTAACGAGATTTCGCCAATCCTGTAAGCGTCAGTCTTTTGCTCAACATGGAAATCGCTTTATTGTATCGCGAGATGCGTGACTTACCAGTCTACGAAGGCCTCCCCACCAAAGATCATGGTGAAGAACTCAGCAGGATCCTCTGTGTCCTGTCAGCATCCCGCGCTGGCCGCAAGAAATATATGTCCTTACCAAAGCCGCTGCTGGGCATAGCACCCTCCTTGCCATACTTGTCGTATGCTGCTCGCAGCTGCTCGTCGCTGAGTATTTGGTATGCCTCGCCAATCTGTCACACTATGAGCCCCGCAGTCCTGGTGCCTTCTCGCGCGTGTTTGCCGGACGCCGCCGCCGTTGTGAGCAATATACATACTTCTTGGAACTTGGCATGTGCCGTCTCATCGCCGGGGTTCTTGTCTGTCCTAGAGTCAGTGCCTGGGCCGAAAGATGTAGTCGTTGCGCGAAGTACCGGGGTGCAGTTTGATCGCAAGCTTGCGGTACGCCTTCTTGATTTCGAGCTCCGAGGCGGTGGGCGGTACGCCAAGGGCGTCATAGTATGCGGTTTCTACGACCATGATTGTGGATATGCAGAGTGGGAGTGGTAGGTGGTGAGCGGCTCAAAAGGAAATATGAGTTGGGCGCGTCGGCGGGCTGCCTGTGAAAATCGCTGCACCGCCACAGCCGACGTCACTAACGCTAGGACATGTCATCCATGCTTTTGGGCAGCATAGCGAGCACAACACAGCAAAGCCATCCAAAGCCACTCTAAGCCTGCTTGCAAGCCGCTGTTGAATTAGGAGTGATTGCGTGCGGACTGCGTATAGGCAACCAGCCACTCTCCGCCACTCTCCGGCGTATACGCTTACACGTGCGCCTTCGCGGGATGGATGGAGCCACAGGTAGTCTTTGAACGCGCCCCTCCCTTGGGCACATGACCAACCTCCGATACATTTTACTCACAAAGTTCTTGCCACCACATGGCATAGCACACTTTTCAGAGAAATCTTGGCAGCTGCATCTATTCTCATTTGTATTTATGAAAGATATCAGAGTTTGTTATACAAGCCCGGAATCTCCACTCGATCGAGGTATACCCGCCATGGCCGTGTGATTGATATAAAGAACCTAATATTACCCTTCGAAATCCTATGCAGACGCCATGCTAGAAATTCGGCCTGCCCCATGAACCGATAGTGAAATACTTTTGGGCCGAAAGCGAGCAAATTGGGGAAACGCAGTCCGGATGCGGAGTGCGCGGTGCGCAGTGTGTCGGTAGACGACGGAGGAATTTGCAGACATGAGTTGTGATGCTGCTGTTGCGTTCGGGTGTAGTCGGTCCCTCAGACGCTGAACTTGGCTTTGGCGCGAGTGCTGCCCGCATGGGCGGCGTCGGTGTGTCCAGAAAACTCGACAATCTCATTGTCCTTGAGCTGCAGCGCCTGCTTGAAGCGCCTACCAATCTTGAGAAGAACCTCCTTTCCTTGCTCCTGGGTCCGTCCCTTGCCTCCATCGCCGGGGATGGCACGGCCAACAGAACGTGTCCAAAGACCAATGCGATAAAAGCCTCGCCTCACGTTGACCACGACACCCATGACCTCGTTGTCATCCTCATCCTCCAAGTTCTCACCAATGGCAGCCAGCATGACATGAAGCCAGAGCGCATCGATGTTGATGGCCTTTTTGTCCTTGAATTGGAATGCCCACTTACCACCATGCTTGTTTTGTGAGTCTTCCCATTCGGGACGGACGCCCTTCTTGAAGAGGTGGTAGTCGGACTTGAGCGCAAGGTCGGACGTGGGGGTGATGTTGTTCTAGACAATGGGTTAGTTTGATGGGCTGCGCTGGCAGGAGAAAGTAGCCTACGTAGATTCCCCAGAACTCCTCGACCGAGTCGAACGAGATGACCTCCTTCAACAGCTCGGCCCAGTTATCGCCCTGCGACGGTCAGCAAAGATGCATCAATCGGACATGGACATGGCATCAGCGTACTTTGCCGCTCGGGGGCTTGGTGAACCACAGGGTCCATGTGTTCATGAGTGGGTGCTTGACGTTGAAGTTCTCAGGGTCGTGGAAGACGGTGCGAACCTCGCCCTCGTTGGCAGCATTGCTGCTGGACTGCTCGCCCTCGCCCGAGTTCTCGGTAGGTGAAATGGGGATTGTGTCCAGCGGAACCTGCTGGTTGCTGTTTGGTGCTGAAGCGACCTCGGCCATTGTTTCGTTGTGGTATGTGTGCAGTGGTGGTTTGCAAGGAGGGGTGACCTCGTGGTGTGGTAGAGTAGGACCGGAGAGGCGAGTGTCGACTGTGGGGGGAATTTGAGACGGTTGGTGGTGGGAAAGGTAAGGTGAAGGCGGGGCTGTCGCAATCGCACCGGGCGATGGGTCTGTGCGGTTGGCAGGAATGCGCAGCCTGGGTGACGGCGTGCGAAGAAGGGGCGAGGCGAAAGTGAAAGTGAGCGGTTAGCCGTGGGCGTCGCTATAAAGAAGAATATGCAGCAGTCGCGACTTGGTGGGAGGCCCTCCGGCCTTGGCACGCTAGAGCGATAAGTTTCACAGACGTCGCAACGCGGGCGCCAGAGTCTCAGAGAGCAGCGCAAGCGAAAAGAAACATCGACACTGTGTTGGCCATTAACCAGAGTCCTCTGCACCGTCGCCCTCCAACAAGGCCAGGAGGATTTGCACCTGCGATAAACTCTATGCCAGGCTAAATGCGTACCTGCAAACACACCCCAGCCCCCACCATCTTTACAAAAAGAAAAGCATGAATCTGATGTGAAAAAGCAAAAGAACCGCTATCATGGTGCAAATTACAATTACTAGTACTCAAATCTATACCTGCCTGAACTCGTCACAGTGGTTACCATACTACATACAGACATGACGGCGAAACAAAATAGCCCTAAAGCTCGCTCTTCTCCACAGTCTCCAAGACTTGGGTCACTTGCGCCGGCGCCTTTTGGGCTGCCCCACCCAGAAGCTTGCCAAAGTCCTGCTTGGCCTGAGACCAGGCAATGTCGAAGCGGGCGCCTGCGAGCCAGGCCAGGAACAACTAGTCAAGGTTAGCAAAGCTACGAAAAAAAAACATGCGGATGATTTGAAGACGCACCATGAGCCCAGTCATGACCAGGACAGTTCCGATGACGGCAGCGACAATGAAGACCAGGTCCCAGTTGGCATCTGATTCCTCCTTCTGCTTCTTCTTTGCTTCTTCTATTGTTGCGGGTGCTTTTCGGTCGGCTGGAGGCTGCTGCGATGGGAATATCGACTCGATGAATTGCTCAATCTGGGCATAGTTAGCGCGTTGCATTCGGGACGACTTTTGCCAATTCCTCACCTTTCCCAGTGTGATGCTGATCTTCAAGAAGTTGGGGTCGTGTGGGTTGTTCTTCTTGGCAATCTTACGAGCATACCGCCTGAAGGCCTCACAGACGAGCTGCAGGTTCTGTGTCGACTCAACCATGAGCTGGCAAGCCTCGCCCTTGGTGATCTTGACGTTCTTCTGGAAAATGTCATAGTTTTGGAAACAGGCTTCCAGAGTCGCAATGGCCATGGACTGAGGGATGGCGCAGAAGTTGAATACACTCTGCTCTCGGAGACCGGCCAAGTAGTACAGGCAGTCGTCGGCGCGGGTCAAGGCCGTGAGAATCATCTCTGAGCTGGCGTTCAGCGCCTTTTCCTTGTTCTCTGGCTTGAACAAGTCCTCGAACTTGTCAACGTGCTTGGACCAAATCTCCTTGGGCCAGAATCGGCGTCCGTCGTCAAAGTCTTCCCTGACGTCACGGGTGATGTTGACCTGCTGGAGGAACTGACCCATGGACTCCATGAGCTCTGGCCTCTTCAGCAGCGCGGCGTTGGCCAGCCCAGCCTCGACGAAGAGGCGTGTGCATCCCTCGCCGACCAGGCCTGCCACGTAGTGGCAATATAACTCGTATTCCTTGACAGTCTTGACTCCAGCGTTGAACTCGGCGTTGTTAGCATAGTCTGCCATTCCATTGCCCATGCGCTTGGTAATGTCCTTGATGATGTCCTGGTACACTGGCTTGAGCTTCTTGAATTCCTCAACCACCACGTTGAATTCGACCAGAAGTTGCCTGTCCTTCTCGTTAGGGCCGTTCTCCGTAAATGTCCAGCCATCCTGGTCGAGGAAGTCCTGGAAGTTGCGAAGGAGCGGCTCCTTCTTCTCCAGGGGAATAGTCATGTCATCCTCAATTGTATCCAGACCACGTAGGGCCAAGTAGAACACCGTCACAGGCACAACAAGTTCGGGGTGCAACTCGAGGATGACGGCGGCGAAACTACGGCTGGTCAAATTGAGGAAGTGGTAGCATCGTTTCAGGGTTTCTGGTTCTTTGGATTCATCGCGCTCGTGGACCGGGTTGTGCCAAACTTTCCTAGCAAGACATTAGCTGTGTTGACGATGTGTGCAGGCACACGATGCAGTGCGCAATGCGGGACCCGTACCATTGAATAATCGAGCGCAATTCGCTGGGGTGAACGGCGTAGTAGAGAAGGCTCAAGGGACTCGGCATGGTGGGCGAAAAGGAGTCGGGGGTTGTTTGACGTGGGTGTTCGGCGCCACGTTCGAGGATTGCAGAAAGGCCGGACGGCAGGGATCAATCAATTCGCAATGAACAGGGTCCCTGGGAGAGTGCAACTTTGAAGGCAGTTTGCAAAAACGGCTGCTGTTCAGTTGCAGGAGATGTCCTGGCCTGGGAGTCGTCTCCGCAAATTACACTGTCTGGACCCTGCGGCGCACGGCCCTGGATCCCGCATTTCGTGTTGCCTCCCAGAACCGTTGGCGTGCTACCGAGCCTCACCGCCGGTCCCTCATAACGAACGCAACGACTGGTATACAGGCACGGGTTTAGACAGAGGGTGGTGACGCTGGTTTAAGAATCTGACATGCATAGTATGTGCATCGGGCAGCCTGCTCAAGGTCAGCCTTCTCGAAAACTACCAGATAATACTTCCAGGAAGAATCGTTTCTGCTAGTTTGGATACACCTACGTTTATTCTTGAACATTGTATCGAAAAAGCAAAACGCCTTCAGTAGGTTTCTCGTTCTGTAGCCGACAATATATTGCGGTGCAACCATCGTCGAGCCATTTTGCGTCTTGTTGGTTTGCTTCGTATCTGACCCAAAGAGGCACTCCACTGCACTCACTCTATGAGCAGTACACCGGCTGAGAGATTTAATGGCGCAATTGTAAATGTTCTCTGTTCATGTGAGCAGCTCGCAAACTCTGCCAAGTTTCGAGCAAGAGATGTGTGGAATGAATAAGTGAAGAAGGCATGGCGGGGTATTATAAGCACGGCATATTTGTTGTTCTTTGTCCTGCGACATAAATTGCCCGAGTCGCTCCCTAGAAACCATTGTCATATGCAGTAGATGTGATCATGTGCTCAGCTCGAATCAATCAAATCGCAGTCGGTTCATTCTGGCATTGCGCCATAACGTGTTATCGATAAGATCGTCGTCCCTTCCTTGCGCACCTCGTATGGCAATGACTAGCCCATCTCACACATCCAGCAGCCATGGCAACAACACAGACTGCGCCAGTCGCTCTGCCACGCGTTGCAATCACTTACTGCACACAATGCCGCTGGATGTTGCGAGCCGCCTACGTTGAGTCTCTGATTCCATCTCGCCACTATCAACTTCTAATACCCTATTCAGTTTGGCCAAGAGCTCTTGTCCACTTTTGGCATGCAGATAGGTGAAATCGCCCTGATACCCGCAACGGGTGGCTTGTTCACAGTCGAATTGGTATGCTTTTATGTTCATATCACCACATTTCTGCAGTTGCTGATTTTAGCAAAGACATATCTCCCGTCCGCGGAAGAAGGAAAGACGGCTGAGGTGACAAAAGTTCTGCTTTGGGACAGAAAAGCTGAGGGAGGATTCCCAGGTTCGCCTATCCTTTGGCATAGCAAAGTTTGACCGATGATGAATCTGCTGACATGCTGCAGAAACAAAGGTTCTTAAGCAAAAGGTACGAGATTGTATTGATCCTTCTCGAGACCTAGGGCACTCGGACAAGCATGGCAAGAAAAAGGATCACAATGCCGTGGAACCGAATAAGGCTACAGAAGAACAAAAAACTGTAGAAGAAAGCAAGGGTACAGAAAAAGAAACCACTGGACGCGACAATGAGGCTAAAAAAGAAGAAGAGATTGTCCAAGAGAAGACTATCGAAAACGCCGTAGAAAAAGAGAAGGCTGTAAAAGGTGGAGAACAGGAGGAGAACAATGGCGTTGAACTCAAGAGAAACCCAGATGGAACCATCTGTGAGGACTGTAGATGATGGGAGCAAATGAGAGATATCAGATTTGGCGACCGACTAGACGTATGCAAAGCTTCCAATTTCCATCTTTGTCGCATATTCTTTCCCATTCTGCCGCCTTGTGCAGACGCTCCGCTTAGGTAGAACAAAAGAAAACGCAATCATCTCGATCGGAGGTCCGCGCATAATCTCGGAATAGATGGTGCGTCATCTGTTGAGCGACAAAGCCTTGATCTGCAGATGCTTGGTAAGGATGCAACGAGCATCATACAACACTTTGTACTGGAGTCCAGTCGTAACAAGGACGACGACGATAATACAGCTGACGCAGGCCGGCAGATGATAGCGCCAGTATATGCAGTGCCATGATGGTTCATAGGCCCAACAAGCATACTGCTGCTGTACACTAATCGACAGCTGTGAGGAGAGCCGAGCACTCTTGAACGGCGATCATAGCGGACCCACGGCACCCCCACTCCGACCAATTGGTACACAACATACTACTCTTGTACGCGTAGCACACACAGCATGTCGATGCGCAAGCCAGCACTTCCACGCCCGTCTGCCATGTTACCGTGACGATGAGGATGTGTGGGAAAAAGGCCTCCTTGGCAGTCCTCCGCACAAACACCGCCACGCCAGCTGAGAGAGATTATCGCAACGCCTAGAAGCGCCACGGGTCTTGCTAATTCTTCCTATACTGATATGCTGGCACGCGCTTTACCCCAAATACAATGTAAGGCGACGTAGGTATCTGCGGAGTCTAGACGCGGGACGCAAGGCCGCCGACTACGATGACTAGCAGTCCAGGCACTGCAGAGACGCTCGCTCATTACAAACATCCTTGGTCTCAAACTCTACCCTTTCGGCATGACTACACCATCTGCGTCGAGAACGGATTCGCGCCAGGTCGAGATCCCGGCATGGTGGATCGCCCAGCGCAAGCCACTCGCTGTAGTCTGGCCGATTCGGGCATGGCCGCCTCGCAAATCGCTCTACCCGCTTCCTCACGAACCGTGCCATGTATGTACGCCACCGTAGAATAGGCGTTGCCGTAGCTGAAGATGCAACAAGGACTCGGCCATATAGCTGTGCCGTCCCACCTTGGGCTGCGACGAACTCCTGCTGGATCTTGGTTTCCATGCGGGGGACAAAGCATACCAATAACGCCCACCCCTGTCTATTCTCGTTGTCCATTTCATTCTTTGGTACGCCTGGGCGCCTTTTTTCACACTAACACAGCTAAGCGTTTTGTCCAGCACGATTAACGTCGGCGGGGATTTCATCAGGATTTGATCTCCAATCACATGCCCGCCATCGCTGGTATCTTTCATAATTATAAGCCCAAGGCCCTAGTCTGGTAGCCTCCGCGGCATCATCGGCGGACCTCCACACCCTCAAAGATCTAGGACTACATCAACACGTCATAGCCGGACCGCAGGCGACCACATCTGCCCTGGCTTTCAACAACATAATACCACAAGGATATCTCCACCTTGCATTCGAGTGGTTTCAAAATCTCTCCGCTGCTGTGCAGCAACACGAGGGTCGATGCATCCTACAAAGATCCAACGGTGGTCAGGCCTGACGCGTAGTGTGAACGACTGGGATCATGGTTTGCGAAGGGTATGTTTATGAGCCCACTGTTTTTGCGCGGAGCTGACGTCTCGATCAGGATCCAGAGCTGTGGTACGAGGACGGAGACTGTTACGTTCATTTACACGCGAGAGGAACCTCACGTCGCGGACCCTCTTTTTGCATACCTTTCAGGGTCCTGCGACAAAAGAAGTGCGAGTCAATAATCGGTCAATGCGATGCTCAACTAGTTTCGCCGCACTCATCCACTTCCCGGCAATTGAAGCGGGTTCCCAGCTCACTGCTTGGTCCGAACCAGCAGCCAAACATCATCGAGCTCTTCATACCTACTCCTGCAGAGGTTGCCCGACAAGATTCGTTCCGATGGCATATCACAACTCGCAACTTCTTCGCTTTCTTGCTAGGCAAACCCTTGGTTGGCGACCATATGGGCCAGGCATTCGTCGATCTCCAAGAGAGACTGCATCTTTTTCGATCTGATCATCCCAACAATGTTCAAGATTTCCTATCCTACGCCGAAGATCAAGGCTACCGCGACTTGGTAGAGTGCACAGACTATGCCCTTGCAAGTCTTTTTTACGCAGAGCATTATAAGCTTAGGGACGTATGGGTTGATGCGTTTGCCCATTGTGTCGGCATGTACGACAGTCTGGCTCTTAGCCCTGAGTTTTCAGTATGAGACCGATCCAAGCTACTTGAACACGACACTGACGACTATCTGCAGCCCATCTCAAAACTCACCAAAGCCCTAATCACTCGAGCCCATCGCGAAGTCGACGCCCATCTTAAACGCGTGTCTACCGCGCTTAGCACTTTCCTCCAAAAAGACTTCTCGCCTGCATATCTTGGGCTAACAGATGCCGCTCGAAGCCATCTCGACCGTTTCCGCCGTTTCTTGCATACTTTCTATACCGATAAATTTGGCTATTGGCCGCCGCCTCGAGGCGTTACGTTCCCTAAGGCTCTTTACAAGTCAATGTTCTATGATTTCAAGAGCCTCTACGATTACCTTGTTGACACAACGTCTACTGCAGACATCTCTTCTCAAAAGCCAGCCAGTGGCGGCATCTGTGTTCTGCAAAACGTACTCAACTTTGACAAACGCCAAAACTTCACTTCATTACCACACCCATTACCGCTACTACCGACATACGTCTCGCCTTCCAAAAAGTCTGAATCCCACAGGCCCTTGAGACAGCTCACTCTGTCGAGTCAACACCAACGAACACACCAATTACACACCATGAGTGGCGCATTGATGGCCGCAACGAACATTCTAGATCCACAAGTCACAAACTCGAAGATCGTCCAGGCATATATCCAATTCGAAAGAGACCATGCTATTAACACCTGCCGGCGCGAGGAGAAGATCACAGTCATGGACGCACGCAAGATTCGGTGGCTCTTGATTTACGGCACTCTCCAGTACTTGGTTTCAGCACTTCGGGCTCCAAAGCAGGTTCGCGACTCTGAAAGCTCAGACTACCCCTTGTGTTACGTCGCCGATCCAATTGGATCAAAGACAGACACTGCAGATAGCACACCTCTGCCAACGCCTTCTCCAAGCATTTCTCAAGCTATCGATCAGTACATCTCGGAGTCGCAATGCAGTTCGGTATCCATTGAACCAGACTGTCAAAGGGAAGATTATTTCACACCAAAAAACATGAGCCGAAGAGGTTCTATGGAGGTATCGCCACTCAGGGTTTCTCGGCCGTTGCGTCCAACCTCTGTGCTGTCGTTGCCACAGCTATCACTGTCTGCACGGAGCTCACGGCGCAACAGCGTTACGGCACCTCCCACACGTCCCAAAGTTGCCAGGGTGTACTCTGATGACACTTTGACTGACTCAGTAAAAACTACTCCAACTCCAACCAATCCACCACTTCCTGCTGTCTACTCTGACCAATCTCCTTCGCCGGTCCTCAGCAGAAGTGGGTCAGAGACGTCTTGGTTCAGGTCACGTACGCCTTCCGCTTCGCAAAGCAGTCAGGCCTCGATAAGAAGCACCGATACGTACCCGAGAACTCCATTACTCGAATATTCACAGCTCAGTCAATCTGCAAAGGCACTATCCTTGTTAGGCATAGGTGAGCCTCCTAGCCGCTCAGATAGCACCAGCTCCATGGGAAGCTCGTTATGGAGTGAAGGCACAAGCGCAGCCTCATCAGAGTCAAGCGCTTGCGATGAAAGGTCCAAGATGAGCGATGCAGAAGAGAGTGGTCTTTTAGGCGGTCTTGTTCCGATTGCAACACCGATTGACTCGCCAACCACGACACCAACACTTCTTTCCCCCAAAAGCCAGGCACATCCTTCAAAGCGGCAGGAATGTCGCCAAAACGGGTTGCAGTTCGGTTTCAACAACAAAGAATCAGAACTTCAGCATGATGCACATGCCATTGGCGTGGCCGTATCCACACCTTCATCGAATCCATACGTTCCTTCAAATACACAGCCTGCATATGCCGCTGTCAAGACACCCTCCCTTGTCCCTGAAAAGAGACCAGTTCTCATACGATCCATGTCTACCCCAGACACCATACCTCTTGCATCCAAGAGCAGTCTCAATACTGCAGAGACTGCTAAAGGCAGCTACTGGGAACAGTACAAGACCATTGTCCAGCAAGGAGAACGACTCAGAGCAAACACCGAGTCGCGATCAGGCTCTGCTACACCCACACCCATCAAAGTCCCTCTCTCCCGCCTCTCCAAACCCAGCAACGAAGACAATCGTGGCGTGAAGAGCGAGCGAAGACTATCGTATCTATGGCGACGCTAAGCCTCTCTCTTTTGTCCACATCATGCATCTTTGAACTTTTCGGCATTTCATGTGTGGGGAGGTTTTTTTTATTTAACACTGCATGTTGGAGTATCAAAACTATAATCTTGGCATCTTCGTTCTATACCCTCGTCTGGCGTTAGCATTTCCAACTTTTAGATACAGCTACAGACTAGCGAATACTATTCAATAGAAAAACCAAAGCGACTTTTCAACTATGAACTATCACATTTCTTATCTGCTAAAAGATACTCGGTTCCCCAGTCTTTTATCGGACCCTCAGTTACGCTAGGACTGCGGAGCGGCTGCGGACGTAGTCTTGACTCGAGCAATACCGGTCGCTAGTGCTAGGCTATGAGCGTTGGTCATCTTGTGGCGGAAATACTGTTTGCTAGATGCTCGCTTATCGTAACGAATAGTTGCTCAATGGTAAATTTGTTCAAGTTTGGAGCGTAACCAGTGCCGTATCTAGGGGCTGTTGTTTGATAAGAGCATGTCATATTTCCAAGAGATTAAGCAAACAGCCCTTTTTATGAATGACGAGTGGTCTGAATAAATAAATGAGTCAGCGATTTCGATGATCTTCAGGCCAAACAACCACATCACATGGACGGATGTGGCGTTCTGCTCATCTACCACGCATCAGCCATAGTACTGCAATCTTATGTTTCTGAGCCAGGAACTCGCATCCAAATTAAGAAAAAAAGGGGGTACTTGACATTAAACCTTATAGGCCACGAAGACATTTGCAATACTATGCAACACTTATCCCATACAACCTCGACCATAGACATAGCTTCTTCTTAGTTCTCTCGACAGTGATGCCCCCAAAACCTCTCCAAATACATCTCAATAAACCTCCTATTGTATAACGTATTTCCAAATGATCTTAATCCCCTAGCCCGTCATACTCCTTCCAGCCTTCCACCGCCTCCGACTTTCGTAATACCCCACAATCTCCCTCCCTTGCTTGACTCCCTCTCTAAAAGCTCTTGTAACATCTTCCATACTGTGCCGCTTCGATCTCAGCTCCCTGGCAAACGCATACGCCATATCCTTATCGTGGGCAACATCGCCGCTGTTATGCATGAGTTGGAAAGAATCTACCAGCGCAGCGATGAGGCCTTGGATATGCACTAGACCAACTTTCTTGCTGTGCATGCCAAACACCCGCGCGATGGTACCCATTGCTTTAGCGATGCTAGGGATAAGGAGATTTTGCTTGTCGCGCATGGCGTTGGAGACGAACCGAGTCCTTCTACCCCGGCGGAATTCGTCAAGGTTGAGGATTTGTGCGCATATATCGTCTTTTTCTGCGAGATCGCAGAGGTGAGCGATAGGGAAGTGAGATAAGATAGTAGAGGCGGGGACAGTGGCCCAGACCATGCGTTCTATGTCGGAGGTTAGGTGGGTTAGTAAGGAGAATAGGCGAGTGGAGGAGGAAGTGACGTACCGGCATGGCCTTTGTAGCGTGCCCACCATGCTTGACCTTCGGCCTTGAGCATACGCAGGATATCTGCAGCTGGGAGGGTTTTATTTGGTGTGGTTAGGAGGGGGTGATCGAGGGCGACTGGAGAAGAGTTAGGATTGGAGCCGGCGTTGAGGAAACGGGGTGGGACTTACCGACTGCGATGCTTGGATTATCCATTGCACTGGCTTTAACAAGAGCTTGAAGGAGGCTTGTAGAGAGTGAAACGAAGGTTGATGCGCCACCCTTTAGGCATAGGTCTATACGAAGCATGTCGTTAGTATGCTTCTTATAGCTATACACCTCTTGAGTGGCTTACGCAAATTCGTCAACACCTTCAATGCTTGCTGACCCTGACCCTCAGGAGAAAATGGTGGGGGATACTCTCCGCGCCAGATTGTAAAGGCTTGGCTGGTGAAGCCAGTCTCTTCGCTGAAGTCGGTTCGGCTTTCGCTATCCCAGACACGAAATGCGATGGTGCGCTTGGTGAGCTCTGGCGAAATTGGAGAACTGAGATCTTCAGCATCTATCCAGCATTCATCAACCTCTTCTTCAGCTCTCAAGACTAGAGCCTTGTGTCCAAGCAGCTCTTTTGGTATTGACAATGGCGGCCGAGGTGATGTCAGCTGAACACACTGGTTCATCGGAGCAAAGCGCGCCTTCTCCCTCTCCGCAGCGCGTCTCACAAGCGACTTGTAGGTCCGCCTTGTCTTAGGTGACTTGGCGTATCTTGCCATACCAGAAACGAACATCTCCTCGATTTCTCGTCGCGGCAGCTCTAGGCCTATATCTGCTGCAGCTTCGTCGATGATCTGGTAGATGTCTTTATATATTCCTTCAGGATCATGGAACGGCACTGCCATCACGCGAGCGAACTCGGGATAGGCGCGTCCGCCGTAGAGCAAGATATGGCTTGTGAACTGATAGCGTACAGATCGGAGCTGAAGGTTCAGGCCGGTGATTTTATTAAAGACCTGAGGGATGGCCCATATATTGGTGCTGTCATACCATCGGTACAGGATCGTGAGGAGAGTTCGCTCGTCTTCTTCCCATAGATGGAATTGAGGCCGTTCAAGGTTCCTAAGGTTTTCTAACGATTCCAGATTGCTGAGCTCTTTTGAAAGTGGAGTAGAACAGTCACTGGAAGTTTTCCTTCTATACTTTTTCCCTCCTGGTCGGGCATCTCTTGGGCGTGGTGTGGGTGTGAAGTGAAGGGTAGGTCTTTTCATTTTGAAGTCCAACCTTCGTCGTACTCTTTTTGAACTGTTCGCCTTGGTACCTCTATCAGAATGATAGTTCTCCTTATCAGATTCTAAAAGGGCTTGACTGGTGCTCTTTGATAACATGCGATGCGGGCAAGGTGTCGATTGCACATCGATACTACTAGAATCATACTCCGATGACTTGGATTGCGCCTCGGACGAGGTCTCAGGAACTCCGGGCCTTTCTCTCATAGGTGTAATTGCAAATTGCTTAAGTTGGCTGAATAGGGCATTCCCCGAAAGTATCTCAGATGAACCAAAAGACGAGTAACGAGACGTTCCTGTAGGCGTTGAATTTCGTATTTCCAGAAACGAAGACAACGAGCTTGACGATTCAAGCATCAAGGAATCTTGACTAGCCTCGGGCTCAATGCGTGGCGAAATGAAGACATCCTCGAAAGAGGGAAGAATTCGCTCTTCCTCTTCGCAGTCGAGGCTGCTAGCATAATCTGATTCAAAAAGGTTAGCACTTACGTTGAGTATGGAAAAGAGGCAGAAAAATTTGGCAGTTCCTTACCTCGTACGTCCTGTTGAGGCTGCTCTTCTTCTCTCTGAACGATGGCGGCTTCTGTGGCCGGCTCCCATAGCAATACGCCGCCATTCGCTGCTCGCCATATGTGGTCGGACATGATGAAGATATTCGTGAGCCACTTCAAGTTGGTTGCTCATGGAGCCTGAAGAGTAGTATTAATCATTCGGTATTGCGAACTGTCGAAGCCATAAATTGCCAGGCGCGGCAAGGCATTTGCAAACTTCATTTGCGCGACTCAACGCGCTGTCGCGCCTCGAAAAGCCATATGACGTGTAATGGACGCGTCTCGCGCGTGGCGAGTGAATGGTCCTCCTAGCCACAGTGGCGTGGGCGGGCACACGTCGTGACATCTGTAAGGCCAGGTAAGTCATGATGGCACGGCATTCATATTACTGGTGTCATGAGTGAGGAGGCTGGTCAGGCTGTTGGTTCGTGTCCCTATCTGACATTGCAGAAGTGATGGAGAGACTTAAGCTAATCCAAAAATATGAGTCTCTGCTGTGTATGATAGGAGTGAAGGATTCACAGGACGGTTAAGTCGTGGAAAACATCCTCTGTGTTCTTCACTGCTTTCAACTCCAACACATGCCAAACAAAGCGGTTAATATCTGCTCAGAGGGGCAAAACTGCGTCAGCACTACCTCATCACAAGCATTTGATCAAAACCGAATAGCGCAGCAATTCAGGGTACTAATATCATTTCTCGCCCAAACAGAATGTCAGCATTTCGTAAATGTCGTACACATGGTGTGAGTAACGTATATGCGCAGATAGGTAGAAATGTTAAATGTCTACAACAAGCATAAAGACAGACGTATACATGTTTGGAAAAGGAACCACGATTACCTTCCCACGCTACGTGACATTCGTTATGTGTGAAAAGACTAACTTGGAGATCGTAAGTAGAAGACAAAGGAGAAATGAGAAATGTAACTTTTTCAGGGTGCTCGGCAAGACCATGATGCGCGAGCGGGGCAGGCAGACAATCTTATCCAAAGTATTCAGATGTTCAGGGAATAAAGGCAGAACGGAATTTTTTGGTGGTTGAAATGCTGGTGGCTTGCTGAATCGTTGCGGTCAAAGTAGGTGCATCGATATGCGTATGCAACAATGTAGAGGACAAGAAGCAAAGATTGTGTGTAATATGCCGCGAGCTTTTGAAAGAAGCAAGTTACGTTTGATGCTGAAGCTTGAAAGCGGGGTCCGTAAATCGGCGGCATGGTATGGCTCTATTCGCTTCTGGTGGGAGTGTAGTGACGGGATGTTGATATTGCATAAGCACCAGAATGGTGCTTTGGCTGCATATGCGAGGTCCCACCCGCATATAGCCCGTGAACGGTTCAATAAGACGACTGCTCACACCTGATCACTCTCCACCAACTAACGACGCCTCGCCGGAATGCATGAGCGTTCGCTTATTTGTGACCATGCTCGGTGCAGATCTTCCTTACGACCCACTTCTCCCAGAACTTGCGTTGCTGGTTGGTGACCATGACACCGTCGTCTCCTAACGCGTCTACGCTGTCCATATGACCGTTGCAATTGCACCAGGTGGTAGAGGCTGGCGTGTCTGGCATTGGTGGGAAGTGCAAAGTACCCCCTTGCTCCGGTTCTGGCTCCGTTTCCGCATCCGAGTCTGATCCCGCTATTGAGCTGCCGTCGGGATCGATTCCACTGCCACTGTGATTATCGAATGGCTCCTCTTGTTCATCGTATTCCCAATCCTCGCTTTCGTCGCTGCTATCGCTTCCAACCAGTGGATCGTCTGGTACTTCAGCACCCAGCACCCATTGTTCGTCGAAATGCCGCTCGTAATCGATTCGCCGTAAGCTGACCCAATCGAGTCTTGGGAGATCGTCTCGTAGGCAAGGTAGGACGTCTTTCCACCGGCTACCTTCTCTTAGGAGTACATCTCGAAGTCTAAGTCCGCGCAATGTCTCTCTGTGTCTAGTAGCCAACCCAATAATTTCGTCGGCATCAAGCCGCCATGCTTGTATACCAAACGCCTGTAACTTTTCCCACTTGACATGATGAAAGAGCTCCTCTAGACGAAGGGTAAGCGGTCTGTACGATGGAAAGCCGATGTGTAACGCTTCAATATTTTTTGCCGCAGTGAAGAGAGCCTTGGATAACGAGGAGAGATTTCTCATTCGTACATCGAGGTCTATGCTATCATCAAAGTGTAATTCTAGACACGTCAAGCGACTAGCCAGGATACCCAATGTTGAAGGCGGATTCTCAACGGCACTTGATACGCTTTGGGGACTGAGCATAGGCGATGAGATTCGAGAGCATGGAGATCCAGAGTTGAGGAGGGCTTGGCCTATGGTCTTTGCGCTATGCAGACAGGCTGGAGGCCATCTCGGCACTAGATCGTTTAGTTCATGACTGCGCATATAGTTGATAAGTTTGCCCTCTTCTTGATCCTGGACTCGCAGAATCTGAATGTGCTGGAGCGAGGTGAAGTGGCGAAGCGCTATTTGAAGAATGCGAGCATCTTCTCCTGTACGGACAATCTCTCTCTGTTCATTTGCCTTTGCTTGGAAGTAACGCACATCGAAGAGGCTGAAGCTGTTGGGCTGAGTGTGTAGAAGCTCTTGCAGTCGCTCCCGTCCTAGGACCTAGTTAGTGTTGGCCAGGCAGACGTAGAAGACTTGAGAAGTAAGGGAAAGGAGCAGTCGGACCTTGGTCGTAGAAGAAGGGCACCATGTAACTGAACTTCTTAACACGCCTCGCAATGTGCGGCTGGCCGGCAATCTTCTCGAGCCGGTCCAGGCCTCTCTTGGAGAAGCGTGTGGTGACACGTGAGAACTGATGGATGATGCCGAGGTCGGAGAACTTTGTGCAGGTCAGGCGAAAGGCGGCAATGGTTTGGGCCTGGTCGTAGTCTGGAGGCAGCGGCAGCTTGAAGCTCTCCTGGGAGAGATAGGCGCGGCGGTCCAGACTGATTGGCTTTTCTGGCTCCGAGGCGACATATTCGAGAATGATGCGAAGAAGCTCGTCGGCAAGATCAAGGATACCCATTTTATCTAAGACTATTCATGACGGCAGCAAAGAGGGGTTTTCTACAGCGGGGCGTCCCAGGCCAGCCAGGAGCGCACCGCACGAGGGATATAGCGTGGCAGGCGGGCAGAGGGTAAGGCGTCAGAGGGTGTGCTCGGGCCGGATCGGGGAGAGTGGTTAGTGTACGACGGCGGATGGCAGGTGGATGGCGGCAGCGGGACAGGCACGTCAACTGACGACGTGGTGTTATCTGGCGGCGAGGATCTGTAGGACGACAGGCGAAGCGAAGAGCAGCCAGACAGAGGGGCAGGGCCGGGGAAGAGAAGGGAATGCATGACCTCTTCGCTAGCAGTCAGCTAAGCGTCGCTGGAGTTGAGGACGACTGGACACGCCGTGCTGCAACACCCTGCCCGCCCACTGCGCAAGCCCAATGACACGGCCCGCCCTAGGCCGCAAACCGCCTAGCCCTCACATGACCAGAGCTCGACGCGGCCGCCCGCCATAAGCACCCGTCGAGTGACGGGCCCGTGGCTCCTCCCGAGCGAACTTTGTTCGATTCGTCCTCGTTGCTCTGCTCTGCTGCACCACCAGCACCAGTGGGGCCTCGCTCTCGGTCCTATTTGTTACCCCCTCCCGCCGCCCTCAAACTCGAATCCACCAGCCCTGGTCGCGATGCGTTGCCAGCAAAGCATGCGTCTCAAGCGCTTGTGACGCTAATCACCCGACCCGCAAGAGCGTCATCAGGGCCATTCCCACTGCCGTGCGCCTGGAATGTCCGTGGCCTGACGCAAAAGGCCCCAGCAGAGCCTTTTTTTTTGCTGTGTGACGACATTGGGCCCCGGAGAGCCGCAGGGCTGAAGACATGTGTCGACCAGCGTCCCTGTGTGCAAGACTCGCATGTGAGGCGGATGAGGCGGACGAGGCGGACGAGGCACCACGAGCTGAGTTGTCACTTATTGACTGCATATAATATTCATGCCGTCGTCCGATGCTACAAGTCCCCGCAGCCGCCAAGCTTCGTCATCGCGACGGGATCCGCCTGCAGTGCTTCCCCCCAAGTCAACTCGTACAAGATGACGACGCGCTGCGTCCAGACTGCCAGCCACCATTTCGAGAGCCACCGCTCGTCTGACAGCAAACCGGCTGCTTGTATACAGCCTCTATATCTGCCCACTAACGTCATGGCATTTTGCCTCGCCGTATCGGTTCCTTGCACCCAGCCGTCGTGTACCGTTGCACAAAGACTCTTGACCCAGACGTCCAATTGCCCATTTCCCACGCTGCCCGCCCTCCCATCGACTTACATTCAGCCACATGCTGCCTGAACTCGGCTCGGCCCTGCCATACAGCAGAGACGTGTCTCATTGCCATGATCCCTCCTCATGCCCCTGCCCCTGGTTGAGTGCGTTCGCTGCGTTTGCGGCGAATTTCCGTGCTGCTGAGTTTGCTTTGGAATGTTTCGTCCACGTTGTCTTCTTCGCTGGCATCGAGGACCGCAACCTCAAAGACCTCCAGGGGTCCCCAGCCCTGCTCCTTGCGCTTCTCGTTGACGGCTGCACCTCCACCCCTTGTTTCGAGCGAGAGCACCAGGGCAGAAATGTCCTTGTCAGTGATGGTTGGGCCAAAGGGATCCCAAATCTCAACGTATTTGATGACAAGCCCAAACGGGTAGCTGACATGGACGGCGTGGCCATTGGGTCCTGGCTCGTTGATCTCTTCGACACGAATACGCTCGTCGTCTGGAGAGCCAAAGTAGACAAGGGGTGAAAGGAAGTCGTGTACCGATTCCTGACGTTCTTTCCAGCTCTCTAGATGCTCTGCAAACTTCTTGTTCTTTAACAGGGCATCGCCAGTAATTCCAACGGTAAGCACACTAGGCTTGGTCTCTGGAGCAGACGACGGTCTTCTCCCCAGCATAAAGGCGAACATGGTCAGCAGCAGCTTGTGTCCGATGTGAAGATGGTCAAAGGTCCCTCCAACAGCTACCGAAAGGTGATTTGTAGCTGTACTCGTTTGACTGAGAGATGACTCTGGTTTCGAGGCTTCTACGCTCACGATTCCGCCTCGGACCTTTTTAATTGCGTGCTGAGTCTTGGATAGAGACGTGAAGGTCTTGAGAATCTGCTCGCCCTGTTCGCTCTCGACTGAATAGATGACATGCCATGCTCGCGGGTTCCGGGCTAGAGTGTGCATGTCTACGGCTGGCCCCTGTAATTCTTGCTCTGGAGTAGAATCCGACAGGGATTGCGTTAGCTGGCCGTCTCTTGGACACGCTACCAGCACAATGCGAGCATCAACGCTTTCTTCGTCGTCGGTATCTATAGCGTCTCTACTGGTGGTGATGCAGATGAGCTTGTAGAGGTCGGCCACTAGCTGCTGCGTGGTTGCGTAATGAGGACCCCGCGGTGCATCCAGATGTCCATATAGATGCGGGCATGGCAAGGCAATTTCCAAGAGGATAGGACCCTGCACGCTGCGGCGAGTGGTAGCAAGCTCTTTCAAGACGGTACATAAGGGAGCGTTGTAGGCGGCTTTGAGGGCAGCATAAGACGACGGGGCTGGGGCAGGCGGCAGCAATAACAAGGCACGGTGGGCTGGTTTGCGCGAGGGCGGCATGGTAGCAAAACGACGGGCAATTGGCAATCGAATCAAATGCGTAGCGATACTAGAGTCGGATACAAGGTGTCTTGCTCGCGACAAGATCATGGACAGCGGGCCTGGCTCTCGGGAACTAGGGAGTAGAATGACCGGGTAAAGCTGCAACTGACCTTTTGACCTCATCCAATCTTATCTAATCTAATCGGACTAGATATAGGATTGGACTAGAACCAGTTGATCAGAACAGTGAGAGACATCATGGGTTGCGATAATTAAATATATATATAGTTGCGTATATAACTATACTACATAGACATGAAGAAGATATGTTCGAGAGCCATAGTTGGATAGAGATCTTGGAGAAGGCTGTTAGGTACGCAAGAGATGAAAATCAGTCAGAGGGTGAGTTTGCCAGGCTGGAGGCTGATTTCACAAGAGCAGGGCATTTGTAGGCCGTGTGCTGCGTATCCTTATCACAACCATGGCTTGACGACTTTAGACTCTAGAGGTAGATCCAGAGGCCTTGGGGCCTAAGGCTGTAAAGCCTGGCCCTTCACAGCCCGGGGCGTGAAGGCGAAGGCTGGTTGGAGGGGTAGTGGGGAACGCTTGCCGAGACGGAGACGGCCAGGGACTCGACGTACGCCAACCGCACATGTCGCTTTCCCAGACAAGCTCTCGCCGCGACTGTTGCCCGTCTCTTTCTTTTTTCCCTTTCTCTCAGCCAGCCCGGTAGGCATTGCAGGCGCCATGCCCTTCGGACACCACCACCAGAATGCGCACCCCGACCCAGCGCAGGGCATCTATGCCGCCGCTTCGGCGCTTGGGAGTATGTAGCCTCGACAGGCACGCGGCGTCGACATCAACTGACATGCATGCCCATCTTTAGGCATAGGAGCGCCTGGAGGCAATCTGCGCTCAGCAACCCAGGGCACCACGCGAGCCGGCACCGATGCTTTTCTGCCTGGAAGCAGCGGCAATGCCCAGTCTCAGAACGAAGCCTATATGCCATCTACAGCGCCGCCCGCCGCAAACTCAAGCTTCGATGCGCCGCGACACAAGGCCCCGAGTCTAGGAGGGCGTACCAACGAAGACCTCCGTGTATCGACAGCGGCAGCCCAGCATGCCTCAGTGCCTCCCCCTGGCACCTCGGGGCAGCAGATGTACAACTCGCCCGACAGCTATCGATCGGCGCCCAACATCAACCTCGACCATGCTCCCCCGCAAAACAACCAGTACAACCCACCGGCTGTGCCCGGCAGTCTCCAGCCTGCAAGCGGTTCAGGGCAGCCGCAGCAACAGCAACAGCAGCAGCAGCCACAGCAGGCGCAGCAACAACAACAGCAGCAGCAGCAGCAGCGACCCGGCCCTGCGACTGCCTACACTGCGCCCGTCGCGCCTGCCCAGCCGCAGATAACCACCAATGCCCAGCAATACACGCTACCTACCCGCTCAAACACCATCAGCCAGTCACAGCACTCCCCTCACGCGTCGCACTCGTACTCGCGCTCCAGCCCAGCCGGCCTGGGCCCTGACCAGAAGTACATTCCTTTTTCCAATACCCCCGAGCAGCCCAAGTACGCTTCGGGCACTCCCGCCCAAAAGTACCAACCCTCGACTCCTTCTGGCGCTGCATCGCATTCCCCCCTCGGCCTCGCAGACATCCGACCTCGCGCAAACTCAAACATGGAGCCCGAGAGTGCGGGTCATGGCAACCCCACCCTCAGCGACCAGAACAAGGTGCCCTCCAACAGCAACTACCTTGCCCCTTGGAGTATATACGCCTTCGATTGGTGCAAATGGAATGTAACTGGGGGCAACAGCGCTGGAAAAATGGCCGTGGGCAGTTACCTAGAAGACAACCACAACTTTGTAAGCGCTCAATTGGTAGCAGGTTGACATTCACTAACCAAACATTTAGATTCGCATCCTCGACACGCAGATAGCGCCCCAAGACGTCTCCGCTCCCGGTGCAACCCCCTACGGCATTGAGTACAACGCCATCGCCGAAGCCACATGCTCCTTCCCCGTCACACGCATGCTATGGGAGCCGCCTTCGTCACAGAAACAGTCGACCGATCTCCTCGCGACTTCGGGCGACCACCTGCGCTTATGGTCGCTCCCCCAAGCCTCGGGAAACAACACAAGCAATACCATCACACGTTCATCGTCTGTGAATACTCGAGAACCCCAGCTTCCCAAGCTCACGCCGCTTGCGCTCCTCTCTAATTCCAAGACACCCGAACACACTGCCCCGCTCACATCCCTTGATTGGAACACCATGTCGCCAAAGCTAATCATCACCTCCAGCATAGATACCACTTGTACGATATGGGATATACCGTCTCTCACAGCCAAGACGCAATTGATTGCTCATGACAAAGAAGTGTTTGACGTTCGCTTCTGCGCAGGCAGCGTCGATGTATTTGTGAGCTGCGGTGCCGATGGAAGTGTGCGCATGTTCGATCTGCGCAGCCTGGAACACAGCACAATCATCTACGAGCCCTCAGACAAGGGAGCTGATAGGGATAAGGGTTAGTACTTTTACTTTCTTGCACATGCGAGTAACTAACTCTGTGTATAGGCTCACCCACAGGCCGCATGTCGCCGACCAAAGCCCAGCAGACCATGTCGTATGCGCCACCACTCCTCCGACTCGCCGCTTCTCCACACGACTCTCACCTCCTCGCTACCTTTGCCGCCGATTCCAATCTCATCCGCATCCTCGATGTCAGGCAACCTGGTCAGGCTCTCCTTGAACTTCGTGGTCACTCTGCAGCCGTCAACAGCATAGAGTGGAACCCCTCGCGAAGAGGGATGCTCGCGTCCGGCGCCGACGACTCGCTCGTCCTGATATGGGATCTGCTGCACGCAAACAACGGCGCTACCATCAGCGGCGAGCATGCTGCCGCACAGCCTCCGCCCCCGTCTACTAACTCGCATTCCGCTAACGGCGCCGCGAACCAGCAGAATGCGCCTGTCGGCCAAAAGGGGCCATATGCTAGTTGGCGCTGCGATTACGAAGTCGGCAACTTGAGCTGGGCACCCCAAAGCGCCCTGACTGGCCAAGGCGGCGAGTGGGTCGGTGTGGCCGGTGGACGCGGTATCTGGGGCGTCAAGTTATGATGTTGATGACAAGTATGAGGCGTTGAAACGTTCCTAGGGAAGAAAAGAAAACGACCGTCGTTTTTTTTTAGAAACAAGGTCAATTGGTTGTTATATTAGCGAAGGGAAAACGTACCAATTATGCCGTCTTTGTAAATGACATATATGGTATGGAGAGAAGAGAAGAGGACAGAGAAAAGTGCATAAATCGTTCTTGTTCGGGCTTGGGCCGCTCTCGTTCTTTCTCTTTGTCCTATACGAAGCGATTCCTGCTCCAGAGTCGATGTTTGTACGAGGAAGCGAAGTGTCTTTTTTTGGTCGTTGAGTGTACACTGCTCGGTTGGTTAAGATACCTTATATGAAAGCTTTACTTCTTGATCACCACTCTGCATTGCATTGGGCTGTTTCGTGTGCTTATGTGTTTTCAGGCTGACAAGTTCACTTATATAAACGAACAATCAGAAAGATGAGAAAGGCAAAAGCATTCATCTTCCTACGTACAACGCATTTGCAGTGTAACAGCAAATATGAGATATCTTCGTGGTTTGGCCTGGATGGAAATGAGACAGACTAAGCATGAGAAGACTCACTGTGTTCTTCGACAATGATGAAAAGGAGAATTTGTTTGATGCCAAAGATTTAAATACCAACACCGACTCATAATTTATCACGAAGATCAGGAACCAAGAAAACTCCAATTACGCTCCACTTCCCACGCCCATCCCCCATCCCCCATCCACACTTCCCGCAGTCCGTTTGCCTTTACTCATCTAATCAACACCTCAACAACCACCTCATTACTCCACCCAGCCTTCGAATCCGTCTCCTTCCACGCACGGATGGTATCAATCTCCAGCACATTTTCGCACTGATCACTCACCCTGACACAATCGACAGGGATAGGTCTGCCAAACAGGACTGCAAAGAAGTCCTTTTCGATCGAACGCTTGGGAAGGTCGGAAATGTAAAGACCTAGGTAGCAAAAACCATTAGCACGCCACGCCCTCCAGCATATAGGAAGAGATGGCTTGGGGGAAATGAAAGGGGAAAACATAACGTACCAAACGTGCCCAAAACCTTCAAACTGGTCCACACCCTCAAGCGCCCAGAACTCCGCTCAATATAAGAATCCGTGTTGATAATTGCCGCCGCGCCTGTCATCTTGCCCAACACACCCAGATTAGCGACACTGATATCTGCAGGACCTGCCGCGTCGAGTCCCTCTTCGCGCTGCAGTGTAAACGACAGCAGTGGGAAAGCAGATAGGATTTCCCAACCACGAACTGCAACATCCAAGTGCACAAAGGCACTGTTGGACGCCACGCTCGTCGGCTTGCTGACTTGGCCGTCTGTGTGCGAGCGGATAATGTAGGTTCCTTTTTCCGCGCCGGGAAAAGCGTCGAGGGCGACGAGTTCAGAGATGGGTTTGGGTGTGCAGTTGAAGACACCTAGGATAGAGACGCCCGAGTGTGCCATGCCGACGTAGGTGCTTACTTTGAGGAGGGCGGCGTCGTCATAGGCAGTGTAAGCCGTTGTGCTCTTGCCCACTGTATGTGGACGCAGGATTACGGTGTCGCCGCGTGGCGTGTTACCCGTCATTTGTGTAATGAGGTTGATGTCGTGCTGGCCTGGGACGTCAGTGATGTAAATTGGTCCGCCGCTGATACAGCGGCCGGCAGCGTGGAAAGCAGCATAGTCGTGGCTTGTTTGGAACATGTCCCAGTCCGGGAGGATATTGAGGTATTGTGTCAGGATGGAGTTGTGCGCGTTGCAGAAGATGTGCCAGGGATGGCTGGCGGGTACTTCGGGGAAGAAGTCGTCGGAGTTGCGGAGCAGCATGCGTGGTTTGTTGGAGGGGAGCTGTGAGTGGAAGATTAATGGAGGTGCTTGCGACATGCAGGATATGGCTCGCGCGGAGAAGTAGCGCAGTTGAGCAATGGACCAGGCGTCTTGGAAAGATTTGATTAGTTTGCGTCGGTCGTCGGCGTCGTGGAGTTCATCGAGGAAGAATTGAGCGTCGGTTTTTACAGAGTCGACGCCGCATGATGACAAGAATTGGTAGAAGTCTTTGTAGAAGCGGTCCACGTCCTCTTCAGCCACGACTGTGATCTTGCCACCAGACACACCGTCTTTGAGTTGAACAACAGTCGTCTTGTACTCTTTCGCTATGCGTCCTTCAGGGGCTACTCCACCCCAGTAGCCGAAGATGGCATGCCAGACGGCAACGTGTCGAATGTGCTTGTACTTGCTGCGTATATCTCCTACTGTGGCTTTGAGGCCGCGGGGAAAGCCATTCTTGTTGGCCTCGAACTCCATCCACGCATTGTTGAATTGATCACCACCTTCAGTGTTCAGTGATTGCCAGTTGTCGTCGATGATGAGGTTGCTGATGTTGATTTCGTTCTCACGCAAGGATTCCAGGGCGTCGAAAATCTTGTCTTCTGTAAGTTTTTGACCCAGCCCATTCCAGGTGCAGTACGACAATCCGTCGTACCAGTTTTCTAGCCACTGTGGCTTAAAACCGTCGACCAGGGCCTTCGTCTCTTCGTCAATCTGCCCAGTGGACTCTTCATACGCCATGACTAGCCTGCGTGCGTAGTACATTGAAGCTGCGACCGCGTCTTCCAAGCTTTTGCCAACAGCAGCAGCAATGCGGACTGTGCCGTCTTTCTCAGCATCGTTTGTGGAGTTCATTACGATTCTTCCGCTGCCGTCGTGGGTGAGGGTGGTGAGAACTTCTCCAACTCCACTGATCGCTAGCACGACTAAATGTGACCCGTCATGACGCTCAAACGCAGCCAAAATAGCGTCTTTGTCTGGCTGGAAGCGCTCCTTACCTTGCCTCGGGGCAATCCACGGAGCCCACAGGCGAACCGCAGCAAACCATCGAGAGAGGTTTGTCGGTTTTCCCAGTGTTTCGCGCGATTGTCCTGGAGTTTTGCCAGATGCAGCCCCAATTGGACACGTGATGTCCCATAGCAATGTGTTCGGCGTATCGCTCTTCTCTTTTGCAATTGTGAGAAATGGCGGGAGATTTTCAAGGTAGAATGTTAGGTTGTCTTCTAATGGCTCTGGTGATTGGTAGATCAAATGACCATCCGAGGTCGAAAAGTGCTCGTTTGCCCATTTCCATGGCTCATCCTGTTACTGTCAACCGCGTCCTTGATGGGGAAGTGAAGTCATTCTCATCTCTGTTTCTCCAGAGACATTGTGAATAAACAATATAATATATAAAGTCCAAAACTCACCTCTCCCGCTCTAAAAGTCACAGTATACGATACCGAACAACCGTGTTTCGGGCGACCGGCAAGTTCGAATGTAAAGCATTGACGTCGTACATCAGCCTGCTGTGAACTGACTGCTGTCTTCAGATCATCAGCATCAGCATATGCACAATGTCACAGCCAATCATACCACGGTAGGCTCGGTACTAGCCTCAAAGCTCGAACTAGTCCATTGATCGGGTGTATGAAAGTTATGCCAAAGAGCAACATCCCAGTTCTTTTCCAGACCAGCCGAGCTCTCAATGACTACTGTGAACTTGACCTGAGCGATTATCAGAACAAGAACTATCTAGCGTTCTGGGGTGCCTTGAACTCACAGAGTCCCTGTCTGAAGCAATCGTAGTTGTTTGGCCTAACGGTGGATGGCAGACAAGTGAGGCGTACATGATGGCAGAGTACGAGATGTTGTTGCACAGGAGAAGTAAAGCTTATATGGCTCAAGGTCAATGAAGCTATGTCAGAGCAGGACGGATAGAACAAAGACACAAGCAGCACGATAGCACGGGTTGGAGGTAGGACTGGTAGAATGATGTTTGATTGAAGCAGCAGCTAGAAGACTGACGGTGTACACGCACACTAATCATAGCACCATGCGCAAGAGCAGTGCATGTGACGTGTGCGGATGCGGATGGGATGCGGATGCGGAGATGGGGTTGGGGAAGCTGCAGGGGTGCAGCCAATCGGCGTTGAGCTTGTTCCCGCTTGGCAACCCGGAACATTTTGAGCCTGGGGCCCAGATTCAATGCTGGTGCAATTGGCAGCCATGTCATCTTTGAGACCGCTGTCGAGGCCACGGCTCTTCGTATGTCGGCAATGTGTACGGCAGCAGTCGAATTGGGCGCGCGGCGAGCGGCAGAGTAAGAGATGGGCGGACGAGGAACCGGACTCGAAAATCAGACAGGCACAATGGGAAGAACAGGCGGGCAGGGTGCGAGCGGGCATGCAGCACAGCATGCTGAAGATACTTGAAGAGCGAGGATTCGTCAAGGACGTCGCTGGGTGAGCACACCACGAAATAATTGGTCGTAGAAATCATACTGAGAATTCGCAGCGGACGCCAGAACCTCGACTGGTTGCTCACTGAGAAGCGCATTGGCGTATATGTTGGAGTCGACCCTACGGCACCCTCGTTGCACGTCGGACATCTTCTTCCTCTGATGGCACTATACTGGATGTACCTCCATGGCTACTACACCGTCAGCTTGGTGAGCGCCCCGCGATCCGTCGAGCAGAACGGCTGTTAATCATGGGTTTAGTTGGGTGGAGGCACAGTACAGATTGGGGACCCGTCTGGGAGAACGACGGCGCGCTCGCGCCAGGGCGAAGATGTGCAGTCCATGAATGTCGAAAGCATACAGCGGCAGCTCGAGAAGCTATGGACAAACGTCAAGTGTCTGGGGATCAAGCACCAATTCTCGCAAATGACGAGCAGGAAGCAGGATATTCTCAATAACCGCAAGTGGCTTGAGAGGCTTAGTGCGGTGGAGCTGATGAGGGACTTGGGATCTGGTATGCGCCTGGGTGCCATGCTCAGTCGGGACTCGTAAGTCATAGGGAACCGTCGTGTCGACTCGTCTTCTCACATGCACAAGGGTCAAGCTCAGAATGGAAAGTGGCGAAGGCATGGCCATATCCGAATTCAGTTATCCTCTCTTCCAGGCCTACGACTGGTGGAGCATGTACAAGAACCAAGGTGTTCAACTCCAGATTGGTGGCTCTGATCAGTACGGCAACATTATCGCGGGTATGGGCGCTGTCAGTCATATGCGCAAGATATATCGCATGGACGACGGAGCAGAAGAAGAAGACCCACGCGTAGCGACATATGGCCTCACCACGCCCCTCCTGACCACCGCATCGGGTGAGAAGTTTGGCAAAAGCGCTGGAAACGCCGTCTGGCTCGATGGTCAGATGCTGAACTCCTTCGACCTCTACCAGGTACCTACCCATCGCTTCTCCATTGACCAAACACTCTGCTAACCTTTTCTCCAGTACTTCATGCGCACCGCCGACGCAGACGTAGAACGATACCTCAAACTCTTCACTTTCCTGCCCCTCGACTCCATCTCACTCCTCATGACACAGCAAGCCCAAGACCCCTCCAAGCGCCTCGCGCAGCACATTCTCGCTCGAGAAATCGTGGAACTTGCGCACGGTGCCGCCGCAGCCAGAAAAGCCGAAGTAGCCCATAAGGACGCTTTTGGTCAAGGTACAAACACGTTTTCGCTTCTCTCACTGCGCAATGCTATTTCCAGCACCAAGGGCACAGATGAGACCTCGTCTCGGGCTACCGAGCCATTGAATGACTGGGAAAACAAGCTCTTGGAATACAAGAAAGCATATGCTGCGTCTTCATCATCGCCTACTCGGCCCGCCGGTGGAGATGCATCCCCCCAACAACCACAACAGGCACAGCAAAAGCCCTTGTCTGATAGCATAGTCACTCTCCCGCTCTCCATGCTGCAACCCGGCTCCTTCCCACAAGTGCTACACGCTGCTGGCCTCGCCACCTCGCGCTCAGAAGCTAGTCGTCTAATTGCGAAAAGGGGTGCATACGTTATAGTACCTAATTCGGGGACTGTGGAGAACCCCACTGCGCTCAAGTGGGAGACTATCGAAGCAGGCAAGGAGGTGGATCCGAATCATTATCTTGTGGATTGGGAGGCGCTGGTGCTGAGGGCAGGGAAGAGCAAGGTTAGGATTTGTAGGGTGGTGAAGGATGAGGTGTTGGAGGAGGAAGAGGCGCGAGGAAGTGATGTTTAGACTATTTGTATGTGTATTCTGTGATAGATACATGGAAGCAATGCGGATACCACGGTGCTGGTTGGCACTCTCTCCTCTTATCATGTTTGTTCTCCGATGCAATGAAAGCGATGCTCTGTTTACAAACGTACCCACTACACCACTCGCCTTCATATTTACCTACCAGCTTCAGTACCTTGTATTCGATACAATCTCCTGTCGGACAGGACTACGGCTCCACACGCCGTTCCCATCGGCCCCGCCCACTATTGGGAGCATGCCTGGGATGCTGGAATCGTGTTCCCACGCCAACTTTGCACGGTGCCTCGGGGACAGGTGTACTTTGAGCAGGATCCTTGGCATGAACCGAATTACGAGGAGCCGTATTCTCTTTGGACGGCGTGGTCTGTATTTTAGTACTAGGGGACGCACGGTTACTGTATTGCGTGTTCCGGGAAGAATGGTAGCGTGACGGACCGCGCTCAATACAAACGTTGGGACTAAGGGGGCTGAGTTGGATCACCTCATTAGCAGAGGAGAGGAGAGGATGGATAGCGTCACTGTAATACGAATGAATTGGTGTTGTCGGATGCGCGGTGGATACATGGTCAGTAATGAGCTCCTTCAGCGGAAAGGATGGCTTCAATGGTACGGAGTCTCTGGTATAGGTAAGACCCTGGCCAGGGGACACGTCCTCTATGGTAACCTTGACTGGCCGCGATTCTAGCGGCTGTTGGGCGAGTCCCGAAGAGGCATTGTCACTGAGTTCTGAGGAAGAGTATCGACAGGGTGCATCGTAGTCCTGGACATGGGCATCATGCTCTTCATAATCTGGCGTTGAAACGCTCGTTAGCCATTCAGTTATGCGATCGTCAGGTACGAAGGCGGGTGCCAATTTCGAGATATGTGATCTCGTGAGCAGATAGCCCGAATCATCCGACCAGGATTCAGAACTCTGCTCCGACATGGCAAAAACTGCCTGTGCATGTCGGAACCCAGCTCGAGATGAAGCGGTGGACATGCAAAGTGACTGCTGTGGTAAGCGAGTCGGCGAGGCTTGTTGACAATAGTTGGGCATGCTAGCTAGCGGCGGCGATGCTTTTCTCGACACATTCGGCAGTTGTGGGTATAGCAGAGGCTTAGTTGGCTGCGGTGGTTGCTGTTCGCGGCTAGCATGCTCGAAGATCTGCCTCATGCGTGCCGCATGCCCAGCACGCGCAGGCGATTGAAGCAGCAGCGAGCCGTGAGGGGGGCGACGGATACGGATGTTGGCTAGGCCCAAAGGTGAGGACGGCCCCGGGGTTAACTCCAATGGCTTGGGGGGAGGAGTAGCGGGACGAGCATTTTGGCAATTTGTGGAGTCGCCGTGGCAGCACGGATGTGCATAGGCGTGATTTGGCGGAGCGGGAGGTGCATGGCCCTGGAGAGAGACTTTGGCACTATTGTTTCGCAAGGGCCGACTTCTGAAGCGATAGTCAGGTGTTACAGGTGTGCTGATGCTACCACGTTGGCTGTCTATTGATGGCACTGGCTGTATGGCGACATCCTATAACAATATTCAGCCACTTGCACGGCTATGGGCAGCAGTGCCTTAATGACAAACTCTGTGCGACGAGACCATTGTGGATAGCAGACAAAGCAAGCTGTCGGCACCGAACTTTCTTTTCTCAACGGCTGCTTATGGCGTATGTTCTGACGGGATCAGTCAATGGATGGATGACTCGAAGGCTGGGTCGACGTGGTGGATGGGCGCGGTGGCTTGTCACTAAGTCTGGTCGCGTACTGCAACGCCCCGTGGTGCCTGCTGGCCCAAGATAGATACGGACATGGCGAGGGTGGGACGAAGGCGTAGACGGCATTCTTAGAGTGCAGTCAGTGCTGGGCCATGGTGACGCTGCTAGGGGTTTGGGTGGTGATGAATGACGTAGCAGGGGAGGCGCGATGCAGGCGTGGCAGGCACCTGGCCCAAAGGGAAGGAGCCACGGGGGGTCGACCACGACGCCGGGCAGGAACAGCCGTTGCATGTAACCAGCCCCATCCCTACGAGCCGTTGATTAGAGGATGCCGACTTTCAATAGTGCCGCCGCGTTTCCTTTTTTTCCCCTCTCTTTACCTTTCCCGTTTACCGCTGCTGTGCTTTTGTCTGCCGGCACACGCAGCACGCACAATCTCCTTGCCGCGTCACGTGCCCTGGCGCATGGCTCGCACACGGCATGGCATCGTGGATGCACAGCATCGGTCCTTGACGAGCCCAATGCCCATCGCAATCCAGCTCCTCGGACATGCTAGCGGGCCGCGCGCTGATTTCCGTCGACAGGCAAAATTCTCAATCGCGCTTGGCTCGTATCTACATAGGAGCAATCCGATCGAGCACCCCCGGCAGAGCCATCTATACAAAGTGCACGCCTCCGCCACCCACCGTGTAAATCAACGCCATAGTGCACCACTACCGGCACTAGTGGCTGGGAGTTCGCACGATACACGACCTGCAGAGACCCTCTGTGACACCTGCAGCTTGTCGCATCGGCTGGGCCAAACAGGGCGCCGCGCATGCCACGAGAGAAGCGAGGCCACATAGCCAAAAGGCCCGTCTTGGCTGGGACCGAATTCGAGACCAATGCGTGGCCTTGCTGGCTGGCGGGGTCGATATCTGTCTGGCTACTATGCTAAACGCGCTATCGCGGCATTCCTTTGCTGCCGGCCCAACCCCCCTTCTCGACTCTTCGACTCCTCGCTACAAGATCAATGAACAATGAACAATTGACAATTGACAATCACCACCCGCCCAAAAATACACATCGCCATTTCACAATGTCAGCCTCGTGGGCCAGACAGCCCTAGCGGCATGTCATTGTCATTGCTGACGGCCCTAGGCTATCGTCCCTCGTTTCTCTTCTCTTTTTAGGACGCGTCGTCGGAGCCCACCCGCGTCGTCTCATTGCTAGGCGGGAGCGTGTGCGCTCATGCCTGTCGCACCATACTGCATCCTATAGCCAGTGACAGCCCCGGGGCCCCTGAACTGACCATCGACATGGTGGCGTCTTCGCTTCCTTTCCTGCACCTCACCTTCTAGTCTGTGCGTGCTAAACTCTGAACCACGCCAACCTTGCGTGTCCCACTCTCAGCCCTGACTGCTCTCCCACAGTCTCGGTGCTTGCGACACTGACTATTGCTGCCTGCCCTGCCTCATCTATTCTGCCCACCCTCTCTCTTTTCCCATTCAATTTCCGCCTCAGTGCAAATTCACGAGCTCGAGGCTCCCCCCAGCGATTCCCTGGCTCCCGCCGTCAATCCTTGAATCATCTGGCTTTTTTCTTCTTTTCCTACGTTCGTGCCGTTGCGAAGCTTAGCCTCCGCTTTTACCACCTGTACATACTTTTCTACTTAGCCTAACGGTCTGCCCACCACCTTTGGATAGCCTGTCCGGTGACCTGCCATATTCAACGTCCTTCGCACACCCATAGTATAGCTCTCCAGCAATTCTCGTCACGCGGTCAACGGCCACCTCTCACGGTACGTACATGGATCCTGCTTTCTTGAAACCGGCTTGGGTTCATCGCCACGCCGCTGCAACATACAGCGTCACAGCGCGTTCTGCCTTCTTGCCTGGGCATCCGCCGCGACCGTATCGGGCCTGCGGTGCCCGGCATGCATGGACTTGCGGTTCACAGCAGTCCGGTTGTATTCTGCACTACCGCGTATCTTCTCGTTTGTGTCGCCTCGGCCATGCTGCCGGGTATGATTTCTCATGCAAGGAACCAATTCTGACTTGCATACCTCTAGGCCTGTCAATGTCTGATACAGTGTACTCTCGCTGCTTGCCAATCTCCTAATCACTGTCTCACCAAGACCTCTGGTAACCGGCTATTTGCTGGGCAAGGATTCGTGACTTACTGTCGTCTCGAATCGTTCCGTCTCATTGCTGGTCATCACCTTCGTTCACCATCTGGCCCGCCACTTGAATGACTTGTCTGGACCGTCATTCAAAGGTTGACTACTCGAACTGATTGCGGCGCGTTGTACGTGTTTGCATTGGCCATCAGTCGCCTCGCGACAACTGCATATGCCTCAGTGGTTTTGCAGCCATATCCTCTACTAACTCCTGTCACGATTCCCGGTTTGTCCGAACCGTCATCCCCTTTCCCTCCGCGTTGGAGCATTTTACCGCGCAGCCCTCGTCCACAACAGATCAGTGTCAGTTGACACACCCGCCGGCAGCATTTTCACACTCAATTCATGAGTTACGACCCGAGGTTGGGCGCCGGAGCATACCGTGCGACGGACGCGGACGAAGATGGAGAGGTGCGGAAGGGCTCAGTACGGGCAGCGAGAGAGAGAATGCAGGCTGCACAGAAGAGGACACAGCTCCCAGACACTTCAAAGATCATCGGCCTTCCACGACGTCCAAACCAGCTTGTCTCGCAATATTCCCAGAGCAAGGCTCCTCCCGCGCAACTAAGGCTCGTCCCAGACACCAGAAGTGAAATAGAGTTAAGCTCTCCGTCACCACAATGGCCTCTCCCGAACACCAGATCAGAGAGGGTAGATCCGTCTCCCAGCATCCCGCCACGCTCGCCCAAAAGACTTCAGGCCCCGCGCGAAGAACCCCGACCTCTGTCCGAAGAGTTTCCAATCCAACAACTATCACCCGATACCGCTTCCCCATTTTCACCACCCTACCAAAACCCCAACGACTTGCTTTCCCCGGGCTCTATTTACTCGTCTTCGCGTCCAATCACAATGTCCTCGATTGCATCTGAATCTTCGATTGGATCCATACCCGATTTCCCCGTCCCTCAACCGCCCATGCCAAGCATACAACAAACCCGTCGGTTCCCAAGTATAGGCCCACCGCCCTCAGCCCGAAGAGGGCCTTCGTCCTACTACACGCAGATGTCTTACGTGTCACCAATCGTTGAGGAGTCAGAATCACACTCGACAGCGATACAGTCGCAGCGAGGATCGTTCGCATCTAGTAATGTTTTCCCAAGCAACGGGGATGCATTCTACCCCGACGACGAACCCTTTTCGGAGGACGAAGGGACCATTGACAGCAACATTGACGCCATCTCAGCTACAGAACACGATGACCAAAGAGGCCTCGTCCAGCAATCTCCGGCGCTTGTCCGGCAAGCTAGTCTGGGCAGACGAACCAAACCATCACTCATGACCATCAGATCGGTAGAGAGTTCCGGAGACAAGAAGAGCGGTTCGAACAAACCGAAGACAGATGCCACCGGATATGGTGTTGGGGCAGCGGGATTGGCCGCGGCAGCACTCGCAGCAAGAGACGGTTCGTCCTCAGGAAGGACTAGGTCGCCTCTGAGCAGGGAGGCTTCGTTGGACTCGGACAGCACTCTGCAGACATTCAAAGGCAAGGGTGCGGCCAGTGGAACAGCGTCGCCGCTTCAACAAGAACTTCGCCCAATCGCACTGGCGGACCGTGCTGGTGTGCGACGACCTCCGAGGCTCGATATGGATGCTGTTCGTGACGCTGAGGCTCGCGGCAGCCTGACGAGTTTGCCGGATCTAATTCGAAGAGCGACACGACTTGCATCTAATCTCGACCGGGGACGCACAGCCAGTCGATTAGGCATGGATTTCTGGGAAAGCGGCGCTCCTGACAAGAACAAAGCGCGGCAGTCTGGCTTGTCTGAGATGCTTGCAGCATTTCCCCCGCCTGGCCAAGAAACTCCAGTTCGTTCGGGCTGGGGTACTCCGAGTATGAGCAATGGTAGCAATTCTCAATGGCCCTCCGTCAGGAACTCGGATAACGGCTTCGCAAACGCACCTGTCCAGAATGAAAAACCGCCGCAACGCCGCAAGTGCTGTGGTATGCCGTTATGGCTATTCATCATACTGCTCATAGTTTTGCTTCTCATCATCGCCGCTGCGGTTGTCATTCCTGTGGTCCTCGTCGTCATCCCTAACCAAAACAAGGCTCCTAATGGTACCGCTGCTCAAGACATGCAAGGGAGTAACAACAATGGCAACAGCAACCCGACCAGCGCAGCCGGCCCCGCCATACCCGCGCCGACATCGGGCTCAGGAGACAAGAAGTGTTCCGGTGTTATCACTTGCCAGAACGGCGGCGTTGCGATCCTCAACGCGGACATGTCATGCAGCTGCATCTGCATCAACGGCTTCACTGGGCGCACGTGTACTAACAATGATGCCACTGGCTGCACAACTACCAACATTGCGGGCGCTGCGAACAATGCTACTACGGGCTCAGGCATTCCACGCCTCATCGAAGAAGCCTCAATTAACTTCAACGTACCCCTAAGTGCAAATATCATCTTGTCACTCTTCTCGTCGCTGTCGCTCAGCTGCGCAGCCGAGAATGCCTTGATAACGTTCAACGGTCTGGCCTCCCGATCGGTGCCTGACGATCTGCACTTTATGGATTTGCGAACGACTTTCCATCCTTCACGAACACTATCGGGTCTCCACCACCCTCACCCTGCGCGACTTCCAGGCCAGCTAGTCAAACGCCAGACTGTTGGTCAGACTAAAGAAGGTGGGGGATCGAGCAACCAGAACTCGGGCAGCGCCAAGGCTTTGATAACACAACCCATCTCAAGCAACGTCGACGCGCTTGATCTTGGCCGTATCGCTGTTCTACTTGTGCTCCAGGAAAGTCGTAGTCTGGACGACGCCGCCAACGCACAGGAATCTATACAGACCCTGCTCACTGACAACCGCAACGGGAACTCAAAAAGTACCAATGTCGACCTCGGTCCTTTTACACTTGACTTGGTAGACTTCACAATCAAGTTTCAGAACGGAACTACGATAGAAGCAAAGCCCTCGTCCACATCCACCTCTTGAACATCATGCTTCAATGCCCGTTCATACTAGACATCTTGCATTCCTTGCTTAGCGATACCCTTTTTCTGCATTTTCATCACCTCTACAGACCGCATCCCCCGTTTCATTCTCGTAAAATCGTTGTATCAACACCAGGTCCGTGCGTTACTGTATCAACGCCGGGTCCGTGCGCTTGTAGTAGCACAAGACTTGTATTTTCTTCATCTACTGTCCTTAACACAACTTGCTTCTTATACCCGTCCTGAGGACGTTTGTCATGACATATGGACTGGATCTAATGTTTTTGTACCTTTGGATATACCCTAAGATTGGAGTTGGATACAGGCAGTCTTGATCTGGTAGCATAGAAAGAATATCAAGTAGCATACTGCATCAATTTCATACTCTCTCTTGCATAACACATTGTAAAGAATTGTGCAGCCACACCAACGTCCGTTTGCTGGAGGACGCTAAGTCCAGACCGTGCTCTCTTACTGGTCCGTTTGCTTTCACCGTCACCAAATGACAGTGCCAAGCCCTCGCTGTGGAGACAACACGTGCGTAGGTACAAACACAGCTTGCTCTTATGACCTCCAGGCACCATCGCTTCTTGATAAAAACAACTCGTCTCTAGTTGTTTACTCTCAGACCAGCGACTTTCCACCCACTCATCAGTCTCTCTATCTCTCATCTCACTTCTTCTTGATCATCGCGTACATCCGCCAGCATGCAGATCCTCAAGATGATCCCCGCGCTTTTAAGCGTCTTGCTATGGACAAAGCAGCTCAAGCCCACGCCTGTCGTGGACGTCGTCAAGGTCCACAATCTTTTCGTCGAGGCGCCAAAGATTTGGCCCACGATGACAGTCACCAAGACAGTTGGCGGTAAGTCTCCCTGATAGCTATATAGCTGCGACTTCCATAGCAAGAATGATACTGACTCGATGGCTGCCGCAGTTCCGACCACCAAGGTCGAGCCCACTGTTCCTCTGGTGACCATCACGGCCACCACGGCCTCGACTTTCTTCAAGGACACCCCCCCTTCCCCCGCCCCTCTCCCCAAGGCCACTCCCAAGCCTTATCCTTTCCCTCTTCCACTGGGGCCTTGCTACCTCAGTACCGCATACATCCTCTCTGCTCTGGCGGCTCCCCGCTTCTCGGTTCTCGACCTGGTTGTGGGTACCTTCTTGGGTATCACCTCCCTCTGGCTGCTCTATCGTTTCCCTCTCCTGATCCACATTCGGTGCATCAGAGAGGTGACCATACGTGCTCGTAACTGGACCTTCGATGGTATCGTCAACGGCATCATCTACCCCGTCAAGGGTTGGTTGCTGTTCCTCGAAGATCTTGTCGATTACGTTGTATGGTACCGCGGGCACCAGCTCCTCGTTCTCGCTCTCTTCACTTGGCACCGGGGATCTGTCACCTCCTCAACCCTTCAGACCTGCTTAGCCACCTACGTCTTCTTTATGGTGTGCTTCCTCAAGTGGGGCATTTTCAAGCAAGGGGTTCTTGAGGACTGGCAGATCGTCATTGCCGCGAGATACGAGGTGCTCGGGAAGGCCCACGCCTGGTACGAGAACCGTGAGGACTCGAGGCGGATCGACGAGGTCTTTGAGCGGTCACCCTCGAAGATCTCGATCGAAGAATGCCTCTTCCGGGAATTCAACGGGCCAGTACCGGTTCCAACCTTCACCACCATCATCAAGGCCATGGTCCACGACTTCTTCGCCAACCTCTGGCACCTCTGCGTCCTCGTCCTGGAGGAACGCTGTCTGGTTTTCAGCCAGATCTTGCCTCACACGAAGAAGTTGCTCGTCAAGACCTGGACCACCCTCTTCGGCTACAACGAGGAGGAGTTGGTTTGGAACGGTTTTCTGGCCTGTTGGATTTGGTTCCTGGAATGCATCCGCCAGGGAGTCGAGATGAGTCTCTACGGAGCTCGCGAGAAGATCTTCCCGGCACTGAAGACGTTCCTGGCCGCGGTTTACTTTTACCTTCCGATGATTCGACTCTTACTTACCCATCCGGCTGCGGTACTTCGCAAGCCGAGAGAGTCTGTCTCGTCGCCGCCGCGCCCAGCCAGCCTCCCTCCCATAACGGATGCGGAATTTCTGAACCACATGCTGGCGAAGCATCTCACTCCACCCCGACCAGAGTGGATGAAGGATCCTTTCGTCACGCAGTGGGGAATGAAGCCCATTCGCCGTCGGGAGTGGCTTTGGGAGCCGTCACCGAGGAGCCGGATATATCCTACTTTCTCGTAGGTGCTCTGGTGTCCAAGGTCGTCTCGCCATGGTTCGTCTTCTGGTTGCCGGGTCTTCTCATCACGACACTCATCTCTTGCCATCCTCTTGACAATGCCGAACGCCACCGCTGGCTATATGCCTGAAGGTCCCCGGCACGTCTCTCTTCTCTCTCTCCATTCTCGTCATGACACCCCCCTCTCTCCATCTCTCGACAATTCCGAAAGCCACCGCTGGCTCACTAGCCTGAAGGTCCCCGGAACACCCTCTCTTTTGTCGACAATGCCGAACGCCACCGTTGGCTTCTAAGCCTGAAGGTCCCCGGCACACCTCTCTCTTCTCTCCGGTCGTACGACAGTTCTCACCAGACTCCCGTCACGAGTCTTTTCTCATTCTTCTCGACAATGCCGAAAGCCACCGATGGCACCCAAGCCTGAAGGTCCCCGGCCCAAATCTCTCATCATACGAACCCCGAAGCAGTTCGCTCGTCTTGCGGATTGCTATAGTCGTCAAATAACTCTTCTCTCTATCTCGTCGATCCGCTCCTCACCAAGGCCTGCGTCGATCGCTTCTTCTCTCTTTCTCGTCAGACGACACTTCAAGTCTCCCGCAGCCCACTCGTCTAGTGGACTGCCGGCATCGTCGAATGACTGTTCTTCTTCTGGTCTTCGTCTTCTGGTCTTCTTCTTCTGGTCTCTGGTATCGGCAAACGTCTCTTTGCCATACCACGCAGCTCGCTCATCCTCTAAGCTGCCGTGTTTGTCGCACGCCTCTCCGTCAAGTCTCCGCGAGCGACATTCACCCAAGTCACGTCCACTCTGCGCGTCCCCTCCGCTGCCACATCAAACCCATGCAGCTGGTCGTCATCCAACAAGCTCCTCCAGGATGACCGACGTCGCAATGCGCCAAGTTCCTCAAGCGCATATGTACCGGGCCCTCAAGTCTCTTCCCGCCCGCGCATGTCCTCCGCTGCTCTTCAAAGCTACCAATGCAGCTCGCTCGTCTTTTCAGCAGCTGTATTTACCGCGAGTCTCTTTGTCAAGTCTCGACCGCGACATCTACCCAAGCCTTGGCACGTCTGCGTCACCTCCGCTGCTCCTCTAAAGCTCCGCAGCTGGTCACCGTCCTTAAGCTCCCTAAGATGACCCGACGCCGTGCTGTACCGTGTCTCTCAGGACGCACGTGTACCAGGCCCTCAAGACCCTCCCATCGACCTCCCCGTCCTCGCCCCCGAAGCAGCAGGTATAGTCCCTCGCGGTGCCTGAGCAGCCTTCAACCCCTGTCTCTCCGAGCCGAAGCTCCGTTCTGCTAGGCCGAATTCCCATACAGCAGGTATAGTCCCATTGCGGTGCCTGAGCGGCTGTACAAGCCCCGTTCTGTGCGGAATTTGGTTCGATGCAGCAGGTATAGCCCTTCACGGTGCCTGAGCAGCTGACGTTCTGGAGTGCAAGTGTGGTTGGCTCCGTTCTGTAAGGATGGTCGCTTGAGGTGGGGATATTCGTTTATGGGAGGGTCTCCGTAAAAGAGAAAAGAGCACACAAAAAAAAGGTGTGGTTGGAGGTGGGCTGAAGAAAGCGAGCTTGAGTCGAAGACTCTGTTGTCTTGTTGTTCGTTGTATATGTTTCTGTTCGTATAAGTTGTACATATATGTACTCTTGTACTATTTGTATATGTTCTGTTGTATACTTGTCTATGTTGTGTCGTATACCTGTATTTTTTTATTGTATACCTGTATATTTTTGTTGTATGTCTGTATACCTTTTGTACAACTTGTATATGTTTCTTTTCATGTCGTATATATGTTTCTTGTATACCTTGTACATTGTTTTGTACGATATATCATGTATGCGGAGGATCTCTGTACTTCTTATTTGCCTTGTCTGGCTTATACTGGGTTCTTGTACGAGTTTTCTGTTTGATGATTGTTTCTAGTGCGTTCAAGGTGTTTGACAGGGAAGATACCCGTTTCTTTGTTTGTACAATAGATGTGCCAACAGGCTTTCTCACCTCCATTTGGTGCATGTTTTCACAAGTGAAGATCGACAACGTTGTGTTCCCAGCATAGCCTTCCATCTTGAACTAACAGCCGCAGCTTGTCCGCGATGATCACGTGCAGACAGCTCTAGTCTACAGACGGAACAGCATGCTGGACAGTATCTTTCGAAACTACGCTTGACATGAAACACAAGTAGCTGCCGTCGGTGTTGGCGATCAGGGCGTAGTGCGGCCGCAGGGCTACCCCACCATGCCCCACCTACGCAATGGCCCAATTGCCTGTTCCTGAGCTGCCAATTGACACGACAACAGCCACACCTCCTTCACGCCACGGCCGACCCCGCGCTATCTTCAAAACTTCCCTGATCCTCCAAACATGCCTCAGGAAGCTTCCAAGGTCTCCGATCCCGACGCGGACTCCAAGGCGACGGCCGAAGCAGTCGCCGAATCGAGCAAACAACCACAAGCCGAGCCTGCAAACGAAAGCGGCGATGAGGGTGAGGCGGTAGAAGGGGCAGAGGGCGAGGTGAAGAAGAAGAGCAAGAAGAGCAAGATCAAGGAAGCTCTCAGCGGCAAGGGAAAGGGGGACGAGGTTACAGATTTGAATGCACCTGCGGGAGGAATGCTTCCCAAGGAAGCCATAAACATGCTGCTCGCGAACAACCCCGCCCTTGCGAACGAGCTCCAGGGCAAAGTGAATAACAAGGACGACCTGCAGAAGCTGATTCAGAAGCTCAACCTCAACGAGATGCTGACAGGGCTGGCACCACAAGGTGGCCAGAAAGACATGGCCAGCCACGCATTCTGGAAGACACAACCCGTGCCCAGCTTCGACGAGATGGCAAACAAGGAGAAGATCAAAGACGGACCGATCAAGGAGATTAATATTGACGAGGTTGACAAGAACCCAAGCCCGATGTACCCCGGTTTCGAATGGGTTACCATGGATTTGGAACAAGACAAAGAGCTAGAGGAAGTCTACGAGCTGCTCACCAACCACTACGTTGAGGACAAGGACGCGACGTTCCGCTTCAAATACTCGCCGTCATTCCTGAACTGGTATGGTATCGAAAGGGCAGAAACAGACTGAGGCTAACAATAGCAGGGCACTCAAAGCGCCCGGCTGGAAAAAGGAGTGGCACGTGGGCGTCCGCGCAACCGCCTCAGGCAAGCTGGTGGCATTCATCTCCGGTATACCGATACAGATGCGAGTCCGCGACAAGGTCCTCAACTGCTCCGAGGTCAACTTCCTCTGCGTCCACAAGAAGCTTCGTTCGAAGCGGCTAGCACCGGTGCTGATCAAAGAGATTACCCGCCGCTGCTATGTTGAAGGTACATTCCAGGCTGTGTATACTGTTGGCTCCTTGTTGCCCACTCCTGTTTCGACCGCACGATACTTCCATCGTGCCATCAACTGGGAAAAGCTCTACGATGTCGGCTTCTCTCCCCTTCCCTACGGTAGCACCAAACAGCGCCAGGTCATACGGTACAAGCTACCAGATACCACATCTACCTCTGGACTCCGCGAAATGGAGGACAAGGATGTCGATGCAACGCTGAGCCTCCTACAGCGATACCTCGAGCGCATGGATATGGCGCAGGTGTTCAACAAAACCGAGTTTGAGCACTGGATGGCACCAAAGGAGAAGCCCAAAGAGCAGGTCGTGTGGAGCTATGTCGTGGAGGATCCCCAAACTCACAAGATTACGGACTACTTCTCCTTCTACAACCTTGAGAGTACCGTGATTGGCAACAAGAAGCACAACACCATCAAGGCAGCATATCTCTTCTACTACGCGACTGAGACTGCTTTTGAGAAGGACGATGCCAAATTGAAGCAACGGCTGAACATGCTGATGAGGGACGCGCTGATTCTAGCAAAGAAGGTGAGTCTGCTGAGCAGTCATGAGTCGTGCGTGACACTAATAAGGCCAGGCTGAATTCGACGTCTTCAACGCCCTCACATTGCTTGATAACCCACTCTTCTTGGAAGAGCAGCGCTTTGGTGCTGGAGACGGTTCGTTGCATTACTATTTCTACAACTACCGCGCTGCCCCGATCCCTGGTGGCATCGACTCGAGGAACCAAGCGAGCAAGGACCACATGGGTGGCATTGGATTAGTTATGCTATAGTCAATTTCCAGCGAGCCAGTAGGTCTGAAAAATGTCTAGTTTGTTGTCGAAGTAGGCCCGTGGAAGACGGCATCAGAGTTGATGATAGCAGGCGGGCGTATTTTGCTTTCCCAAAATTGGGCAGTGCAGTTGATATCACGTCTTCGGCTTATGTTGTCCCACATTCGTTATGTGTAGGTACCCGAACCTCAGGCAAAGCCCAGACGTTGCATTTCTGGCTCGGCATTGCTGAAGTGGAGCAAACCCAGAGAAAGCTTAGCCAATTCACTGCGGCTTACAAGCTCTTGTATTAGTACATGACACCAATTCAAAGGCAAATGCCGTGAAAACGATATGCCCAGAGTGACTGGCAAGCATCACACCTGCGTCTAGGCACCGACGTCACATGCTCAGCCTGGTTGGTTAAGTGTTAGTCCTCCCGCTTGTGCAACCCGCTCATTGGGCAAGTGCGACTGCATCAACCTCAATCCGTGGTTGGCAACTTTCTTCCCACTTTTGTCACAGCCTTTCCCAGTCACCTATATTCTTTGTTTCCAGGCCCGCGCCGCTTATTCAAGCCAGAGTCCTCACCGTCACTCGCTCATTACGTCGCCGATCCCTCAACCACAACACGTGCCCGTCGTTTGCCAAACGCGAGGCGCGCTACATGTGAATCTAGACCGGCTCCCCAGGCCCCCGCGCAACATCCTCTACCATATTTGGTGTTGATACCCGCTCCATCAGCTCCGACCCTGACCCCGAAACCGTGAGCCTCTCATGCGCAGTACTTACTGCTATGGATGCCTTTTACCATCAACGCCGTCAGCACAGAGAGCAGAAGATGGATCAGAACTACGAGTATGAAGACTACGACGAGAATGGCGACCCAGACTACTTTCTGGCCTTGGCACTGTCGGAGGAGCTCAACGGTCCAGGAGCAGCATCCGGTGTTGATCGACCACGCGACAGTAACAAGAAGATCACTAATATGCTAACTGTTTTCAAGGGCGAAAACAAGGCATATGACAAGTTGCCAGCGAAACGAAAACCATCTGCTGGGTTTTGCACGCCAAGTGCAACAAGCAGGTCAACTAGTGAATCAGCTTCAAAAACGGGCGAGCAGCTGACTAGAGATGTCATTTATGAACCAGAGACATCATCGGCCTATTTCATCCTGAATACCTTTCCAGAGTTCATTGAATACATCAAGACATGCCGGTGCAGTCAGTGCAGAGAGCTGTTTGTTGCATCCAGACTTGATGTTCTTACCCCGTTTCAAAACTGGATGGATGGTGTGGTCGACACATTGTCGTGCATCGTTAGATGCAAGAGCTGTGCAACATCTATATGCATTGCCTGCACACCAGAGGTTTTTCCCAAGCTCTCCAAGAGCAAGATTCGAAGCAGTAAACAAGAGGTTGCGTGGTGCTGCGCCAGCGGTCGGCTTTTTCTTATATGGACATTGCTTTGCGGATTCGATACGCATCTTTCCGAGTCGAGAAAGATCGACAAAACTTCGAAGCCACCAACACCTGACACAAGCCCGAGTCATTCCAGACGTGGCAAGAGAAGTATGGAGTCCCATGTCAGCGGCGTAGGCTATGGAGGCCCTCGATATCCGAAGGCCTACTGGCCCCAAGGAACCAGCCACGATAGTCATGCTGATGATGAGATCGGCGGCTACAGTTCCGAACTCGAAGATATAGATCACCTAGAAGACCTGCTCAAAGCAGATGAATATGCTGCAGCCCATTGGGAGGCTTCTCCGCCTTCAAAAAAGAGGAAGGACAGTATGCCGAAGGCACAAATAGCACAGATGAGCGAAGACAGACTCGGCAAGCTAACACTGGGCTTCCTGACAGACCTTCTTCCGTCTCTAGAGAGAGACACTTGCTTCGACTATGATCCGCCTGTTGCAGTCCTTGAAATGCTCAGAGGTAGTAAGATACTTGACTACTGCGCAGAGCTCTTACGGAACGATTCGCTAGTCGATATCGTCAAACGCAAGGAACTGTACCAGAATCTTTTCAGCTTCTTGAATACATTGGGATCGCACTTCAGCACTGGCGAGGCCTTGTTTTGCGCTCGCTTCATACGTCCAAAAGCCATCGATCTCTTCACATTATCATTCTGCGATGAAGACCCTGGACAGAAGGAAACTGTTCCAGCACTTGCGGATGGCTTGCGAAACCTTACCGCACAGAGCTCCTTGGTGCTTCAAAGTGCTGCAAAAAATCAAGCCGCCTTCGCAAATGACGACGGCCTCACTATGCTTGGGATCTGCCGTCAAGTGTCGAGCCTTGCAGAATTCATTCGAGCGAACAACCCAAGGCACACCAACGGCAAAGAAAAGATTGTAGATCCAGCTATTCCTGAGGCGCTTCATTTCACAAGTGTCGAGAAAACGCAGATATTACCAACATACAGGTTTGCTTCGGATGCACAAAAGCTCAAAACCTCCCAGCCTGGACGATTCAAGCGCTTGATCACGGAGATCACTACACTACAGACTAGTCTACCGCCGGGCATTTTCGTTCGCTATTGCGAGGATCGACCAGACATTCTCAAATGTGTCATAATTGGGCCTATTGGAACACCATATGAGAACGGCATGTTCGAGTTCGATATCTTCTGTGGTGCCAACTTCCCAAATGAGCCTCCTAGGGTTAGCTTCAAAGGGACAGGAGGCGGAAAAGCAGCCATCAACCCGAATCTCTACCCAGATGGAAAGGTTTGCCTTTCCTTACTTGGCACATGGTCGGGAGAGCGTTGGGATTCCAAAACATCGACACTGCTCCAGGTGCTCGTCTCGATTCAAGCCATGATTCTATGCGCAGAGCCGTGGTACAACGAGCCAGGCAGAGAGGCTAATTACTATACTCTCACTGCAGACACTCCATCAGCAAGGTACAACATGGGTGTCCGTATGGACACAGTGCGCTGGGCAATGCTGCATCATTGGCTGGAGGACAGTCCAAAGCTCTGGAGGGATTTGGTTACTTACCATTTCACGAATCATGGCAACGACATTCTCAAGAAGGTAGAGGAATGGGCAAACGAGGCAGCAAAGGCAACAAGGCAGCCACTGAAGCGACGAGACATCTTCTCACATCAATGGGCCCTTCCCGGAAGCCCTTTACCCCGCGACGCAGAAACAGCATCCAAGGCAGCCGCAGAGGGTCTTGTATTCAAATTGCAAGAAGCACTCAAGCAATACGGCGCTACCTATAAGATCAACTACGTCCCTCCGCCTCCTGGGCCCCCATCTCCGACAACTCGGCCACGTTCAGATTCAGTGTCTCAACTCTCACCTACGTGGGCGACATATGATTTTGAAATGCCACCGGAGATTCCCGATTACCCAGAGACGCCTCACAACTCGGACTATCTGTTCTTTCATCCTCCTCCGCTTGCGCCGGGCGCGGGTCTTGGTACCATGGGTAGCGCCCTTCCTTCTCTCAACGCTCATAGTTTCGGCGGTTTCTTTGGCACAGCATCGAAATCTAAAAATCCTCCGCCTAGCCCTGGCCCTCTGATTGTGAGCTCCTCGGGCCCACCAAGCTCGAACACCCGATCAGCTGCGCGTGGCCGAGGAAGTGGCGCAGAAGCGAGTGCGCATCAGGGACGAGGTGTTGAAACGAGCTTGCCTCGTGGAAGGGGTAGTGGTGTTGAAGCAAGTTCGCACCGTGGGCGCGGTGGCCCAAGCCAAAGCCCGCCTTCTTCTCCGTTTGGCCGTGGTAGCGGTGCAGTGAACTTCTTTTCCCTTCCTGAGGAACACTACGGCTACACTGTCGCAAACACGACACATGGAGGACGTGGAGGTTTGGGCCTTGGAGGTTTCGGCCTTGGACGTGGTCGTGGACGCGGCGACCGTGGAGGCCGAGGAGGCTACTGAGATGATTTGACGCGTCTTTGGACAAGAAGGGCTATAGCATACGTTCCTCTCCTCTGTCTCTTTCTCTTTCAGGGTAACGAACGACCTTTCTTCTTTCATTGTCTTCCGGAGCAACGACTATGGATAGGAGGTTCATGGTGTTTTCAACGAGGGAAGGAATCTCTACTCTTCTTTTCATGAAAATGCACACGGCGTCTGGGTTGGCATGAATGTACTAGTAATGAAAGCTAGTTATACGTAGGTAATCTACGTAGATGTAATATTTTGGTAAAGTCATCCCGACGTCTTGACTGGCTGTGATGCTTTCTTGGAGTATAGGGTCACGAGTACTAATCCTAGGCAAGCAGTGATCTCCCCGCTGTTCACCTGAAGGATATACCTAAAGACCACACCCAATTTCGTGTGTGGTGGTGACATAACTTTTTGGAAATTCACATAGGCTCCCGCCTCTGGGCTACATCATTGCGACCAAGCCTGCGCTGCTGCAGTGTCCCATTGGACTCCACATTCGTGCTACAACCTGACAACGCATTCTGCCGTGTACACACAAGCAGCCACAACAACAATATGCTTCGTCATCATGATCGCAGCGCATTCTCGTGGCTTTACGAGACAAGAGGCAGTCATCCAAACCACGGGATGCTGGGTACGACTCCAGCTGCAGTATTTTGTCATGAAGAAACATTCGTTGTCGTGTCCAAGCATCCCAAACGCGGTATACCACTGGTAGCAGTAGTAGCCATGCAGCGAGATACCCCACTTCCACCGACCCATTGTCCCATTTCGTATAATACACACTATTCATACATACATACACTTCATACATCGTACATCGTACACATTTCCTTTCCTGTCTGGTTATTGGTCCTTCCCATTCCCCTCTTGCCCTTCATCCTCGACCACCCGCATCTGACCCGACGCGGCAATCATTTCCGAAATGGTATTCGGTATATCGTCCTCGCTTTCGTATATCCTATCATAGTTTAACCTTTTCCTCAGCACCGCCCTCGCCTCTTTTAAATTCGAAATATCAAATGTCCACATTGCGCCGCCGAGCGCCATGATGCCCACGCTGACACAGTTCATAGTCGCCAGATTAAGTGCTTGGCAGGCGTCGGAGAAGGGACTGAAGTACTCGTGCGGATTGGTGTTGGGGTTGTAAAAGGCGGGTTTTAGGCGGAGTTGCCGCCGCCAGATGGCTTTTCTAGTTATGGCTGTCGAGGCGAGCAGGCAGGCGCTGCCGAGGAAGTAGATAGAGAGCTGGCGGAGGGAGCGCGGGGAGGTGATGGGCGTGGTTTGGTAAGCGGGCGAGGTTGTGGGTGGGGGTGGAGGCGGGTTCCCCGGTGGGGGAGGGCTGGATCGGGTCATGGTTCGGAAGAGAGGGGCTTTTTGGAGTGCTTCCATCAAGCCTTAGGCTGTGCGGGGTGCGATTGACGTGTGGTGAGGTTGGTCGCAGTCTTAGTGTTGCATTTTCTGGGATCGTTGCGGACCCCCGAGACGGTGTGGAGAGTGTGTATGGCGGGCTGATCGTCCGTTGGTCGTGTTTTAGGTAACACTGTACAAGGGAGAAGAATTGTACGGGTTGTTTTCCGAGGGGAAAGTGGCGTTTCCGGGACAATGGCACAGAGAGTTCATAGAGGTAGGACGTTACAAAAAAGTTGCGATGGAACCAGGACCGCGGTTGGTGGACCCTTGGTCTGTGCGCATACATCTTTACTACAGTCCCCGCAAGACGTCGCTCTATCTTCACTTGCCTCTTGGATACTTACAACCTCGAGTTTTGCCATTGTCATACTTTGAGATGTATTGTTGAGATTCCATCATGTGGGGGCTTACCAGACGGAGCAGGCTGAGCTTGTAATTACCTAGCATCGTGACACAAAGCGGACCTGGTCTTCGTGGATAGCTACAGCTACAGCCACAGCCACCCAAGGATAATCGTCAAGAACACACGAAAGATCGACTCATCGGGTTCCTACTGGATCGCCTAGTTCGCTCGTTAGTCACACCGAGATCTTTCCGGAACGTGTAGTTCAGTATGTTGGCTGAGAGGTCAGCTTGAACACGGCAGCCTGCAGCACGAATAACGTGCATTGCATCTGCTGTGAGTATTGGCAGTCCATTTCGTCACTGGAATACTGCACCTATTGGCTAGAGAGGTTATCGACACCTGCAATACCTTTTGTCGCACTGGCAGGGATCACGGTGTGAAGAGATGAAGACTCGCCCCGTCCCAAACACTTATGCCATTCAGTGACTGTCTTTGGGAACTTTATCATTTATCAGATCCAATTCATATCCCACCTTGATCAAAAGCTCTTCGAGACACGAACACACATCGTTAAGGCGAGATCTAGTTTCATTCAGCTGTTGCGAAGGCTGACCAGCTGGCACTGCGTGGCCCGATTTTGTGACTCGATGTGCAGAACAGTACAATAACACAACACAAGACATGGCCTTTCACTCGGTGAGAATATGCAAGCCCGCTCTGCCTTGTGTACATGCCACGTAGGGAACGGCAAAGCAACGGCTGTCAGAATAGAAGCAGCGGAATTAGAAATTTTTGCATGAAATGGGCTTTTGAGAGATATAAAACAACTGCTCTACTCCGCTTGAGCGGATATAGCAGTGAGAAGAATAACAATATTCACTCCACAGCGCAAAACTGTCACTGAAAAAATACGTCTGAATCATCATCCACGATGCTTTTCACAGATCTCATCATCTTCCTCGCTCTATCTTCTCTCTCGGTTGCCCTACCAGGGCAGCCCGAAACTCCACCCCAAACAACCTCCGTATACGGAGTGCCTTCTCCAGCAAAAGAAACTATCTGCACTCCCCGTACGCACGACCTCTCCTCCCCTCCTCCGCTACAACTAACACCAATCACTCATAGTAACCTGGATCACTTCCATTGTCGGTGAAGGAAAGACGACTTACTTTTCCACCAAGACGGTAGTTGTACCCGTCCCCACCGTCATCGAGAAGCCCTCTACGACCGTTTCTCCTTGCCCATACACCACTACGGGTACCAGCACCACAGTATGTTTACGCAGCTTTTCATCATTCTAAACAGTTCTTACAACACAAAACTAGACCCTCACCTCCCTCACCACCAACTACTGGACCAAAACCTACTCCGTCGTGACCACTATCTACAACACCAAAGTCGAAAGTGCCATTAAGTCTTTCACGCACGTCGAAACAGTGCCATTTACGTAAGTTCTTATCCCTCCTTCAATTCTCATCTTGCTACAGCGATCCAAAATTTTTAAACTAACACCGAACCCAGTTCCGTGGGCACTTCCTACAAGACAAGTGTCACAACTGCCAAGGAGACTGCGACGGTATCCGTGACCACTGTTTCTGTGGCGACGCAAACGGCAAACGTGCCGAGTACGTATATCTCTACGGGTACGAAGACCGTGTGCACGACGAAGGGTGGATATGGGGGTGGGTATTGAGTGCGTGGCCAAGTGGTGAGGAGCAGGTAGTGCTGGAGCTTGAGAGGACGAGTAATCTTTGTAGCGCTCTGCTTTGACTCTACACGCTCATGATGCGTGTGTCGCTCCTTTGACAACAGTGCACCGGTAACAAGTCGTTGGTAGAAAGATACTTGAATCAAAGAGTATAATTGTATCTACATTCTCAATCATTACTTTCTATCTCAGAATTTGGTATCGCAAGCATGGACATGCAGCAAAATAACCTCTCCTCTCTTTTGGATGGCCGACCATCGGCAAATCCGACATTATCAACCCTTTACAATCATCCAAATCTCCCTTCAAAATCTAGTACCTCGACCTGTGGTTCGGTCGTTGGGGGGCCTGCATCATGGCCAAACGAGCCGGGTTCATACCGAAAGTCTCAGCTTCGGAAGGCTTTTCTGGCGCCGCCTCGGCCTCCTGTTCAGCACCAGCCCCCTTGCCGAGCTTGGCTTCCTTCTTTTGCTTGCGTTCGCTCTGCTTCATCTCAAGCTCGGCCTTCTTGACGCGGTCGCGGGCGCGCTCGTCGTGGAGCTTCTCGTTCTTGGCTGCGATCTTGGCTTTGCGGGTTTCGCTGTTGCCGCCGCCTCCAGCACTGTTTGTAGTATGTTAGGATCTGCATTCATAGACTGGGAATAGTCTGGCATGTGGAATCGACATACCTGAGCTCAACATTGATCTTCCTGCCCTCCTTCTTCTTGGGATCGGGGAATACGGAGTGGTGGTACTTCTTCAGGCATGTCACCATGCGGTCGAAGCGATCGAACTCGACGAAGCATGTACCCATGAACTTGTCAGAACCCTTGTATGTGCGCAGACGAATCTCGGTAGGCTTGATCTTCTCGAAGTGCTTCTCGATCTGCTCTTTGGTTGCGGAGTAAGGGAGGTTGCCTGTGGATTTCTTGTTAGTAGGAAATATATGGGGTAGGCTGATGGTTAGACATACCAACGAAAACAATGAAGCGACCTTGGTTGGCGTCAACTGCAGCCTGGGCCTCCTCTGCATCCTCTTCATTGACTTCCTCCACAACGTCTGCTTCTTCTGCAGTAGCCTCGCCATTGGTCTCAGCTGTAGGCTTTTCCTCGACCTCTCCATTAGCCTCAGCTTTGTCAGACTTCTTTGACTTCTTTTCCTTTTTCTCTTTCTTCTCCTTCTTCTCCTTCTTCTCCTTCTTGTCTTTCTTCTTTTCCTTCTTCGCAGCCTTCGAGTCGGCATCGGCATTGTTGGTCTCTGCCGGCGCATCCTCTAGTGTGCCATTCTGCTTCTCAACAACGTCTTCCATAGGCGTATCCTCGCCCTGCTTTGATTTCTTCGACTCCTTGTCCTTCTTGGACTTCTTCTTTTCCTTCTTTTCCTTCTTAGCCGGCGCGTCAGTCGCGTCGGGCATTGGCTCGTCGTCGTTGACAGAAATAAAGTTCTCAGAGCTCTTCATCTCGTCGATGAGCTCAGCCTCTCCAGCAGGCGCCTCTTCGGAAGCCTCGACATCCTTGGACTTTTTGGACTTCTTAGATTTTTTCTCCTTCTTGTCCTTCTTCGCGTCCTCTGGAGCCTCGTCGGCAGCAGTGGCATCAGCGCTGTCCTTGGACTTCTTAGATTTCTTGTCCTTCTTTTCCTTCTTGACTTCGGCCGCTTCGACTACCGGTACGTCCTGAGTATCCTCGACCTTCTTGGACTTTTTAGACTTCTTCGGTGCATCCTCTGCTACCTCGGCATCGCGCTTGCGCTTCTTCTCGACGCTGTCAACCTTGGACTTGGACATGATGGTGGCGCAAAAATGTTGTAGTAATGTTGTAGCGTCGCAAGCGGAAATTCTGAACCCTTGAACTTTTTCTGCCGGGCGGTGACGCGAGCGCCGTCTTGGCGCGTGAACCGTGGATGGCGGCAGAGCACATTTCATGAGACGATCGAGCAATTGCAAACCACAATGCGGCCGCCGGCGCATCTGTCAAAGCTGCCACGGGGCGCTTTGAAGCCTCCAAGAAACTACGTTTCCAATTGTTCTCCTTGCCCGCGCCAGTTTTCCTACAGACACCCCCGCCAATTCCTCATTGCCCACCAAGGCTCTGCGCGGCCCCAACTTCCGTTCCTCTACCCCTCCGGTCAGCACCTCTCCAATGGCCAACTTCAACGTCTGTTCTCCATAAGCGCGACGCATAAGAAATTTATAAAAGATACTGCGAAACTGAGTGTGCGATACACCATCCTGATTTTTTTGATCACGTCATGCTTCAGCATCGCAAGTTTGGGCATATTGAGCGAGCAACAAGAGCGAGCATTTCCGTCGCCACATGAATGGAGTCTGATTACGCGGTTCAGGTTTAGGAGGGGAAAGTGGTGGCAAGTTCCAGAAAACAACGAGGAAGAGGGCTTCCCTAATTGGGCACGAGTGTACTCGGAGTTGGAATATGCGCTGAAACGGCTAGAAAACCCAGACAAGGACGGAGCTGGTCTCGTGGAGCAAGAAGATGGAGGTATCCTGGTGCCAGGAGTAGGCAAGGCAGGATTCGATATCTCCGCAAAGAGCGAAGAGTGGAGGCAAGGTTACTATGAAGTGCTCATGGGTATGGCTAGTGCGGCAGAGCGACTGGATGGATGGGTTACGGATAAGTGGAGGAGGAACGTGTGGGCACCAGAATTCGTTCCGTCGGCCACAAATCCGCGACCGAAAGCTGTGCTCCCTGGTATGCCAGAAGTACCCGACCAAGAGCATCGTGTTCCTGCTGCTGAAGCACCCGAGTCGTTCTATCTCAAAATCATCACCTCCAAAGGATTCACTACATACCAAAGACTGTCTGCTGCGTTGGGATATGCCGATTGGCTCAACTTCAGGAAGTTACCTGACTCTGCCGAAGAGATGTACAGATGGGCCCTGGATATTGCTATATCCGGTCTCCCGACTCCTGAGCCGTCTGCGGTCATCGACCGAGAGACTGCAGTTCTGTCCTCTACAGCACCAAAAGCATCGATAACTCCGAACGTTGTTTACGCTGCTACAAATCTGGCCGTTTTCCTGGCTGAACAAAGAAGGGTCGCGTCCGCGTTACCGATCTTTGTCTCTCTGCTCCGCGCTCGTATGAGTGCAGACGAAGCCAACACACCTACCATCGGAACACAGAAGGATTCCAGCTTGGTGGGCACCTTGGTCAGCCTCCTCCGCGAGCCAGATTATCCCCCTGTCCCACCTTCAGGGGACGAACCTCTATTGCGCAAAGAAAGTGATCGCTGCGAGGAAGCTGCGCTCAAGAACTATATTGGCGAGATTCTCTTCGCGACTGCCGGTTCGTCTTCAGCTCAGCGCCAACAGGGTCTTTCTTGGGTCCGCGATGGAGTCTCTACCTCCAAGATTGCACAGTCTCTAGACGCTATACGCACCAATGACGATCTCCGCAAAAAGTGCGAACGATGCGAGGAGGTCGGCCTAGAATCTTGGGGAAAGATCATGACGTACCTTGCTGCTGAAGCTAAAGAAAAGCGCGAAAAGGCAAAGAACGGATGGCTCTCAAGTTTGTTGTGGAAAGTCAAGGGAACAAAGGCACTAGATGAAGAAGTAGAGAATTTGGAGGGTGAGGAAGAGGGTGTCACGCTCAGGCTGAATAAGTTAAGGAGTAAGATGCTCAAGGAGGAGTACGAAGAGATGGATCGCAAGTACGCGAGGACATTTGTATTCTAGAAGCTGACTGTACGATATATTTCACATGAACAACAGCATGGCAGACCGACCACAAGGGACTCTGCGGCTTCAAAGCGAGTTTTCAAAATTAGGCCTGCTCTTCATTCACATAACGCGATGTCGAGAACTGCCTTGCTCCACGTGCAAACTGATTCGCTCAGGCTTCAGTTCGGCCTCAACGTGCTTTTGCACATGGGACAATGCATGCGGCCGAACAACAGTTCAAGGGACGTCACAAGGCAAAGTTCTACTGATGTTCGGCATCTCGTTTAGGAAGGTCACACAACTCGGTTCTTAACACCATCTCCTCCACACCCCCAGCATCCTCGTTTCACTCGTGAGCGCCGCAGAGTCATCAGATGCATAACCTGCAGATCCCCCTTTCCTTTTCTCAAGTGCGCTCGGCATCAGCGACACCTTTGCGCAAAAGGGTAGCTCACTCGGGTCGCTCGTTAGCCACGCATTTCAGCTCGCAAATAGCAAGCTGTTAACATTGCTGAAGTTTTAGTGCTTCATTAATCAATCAGCTGGGCGTTTACCCTATCATAGTCTTTGCGTCCTTGCGCCTGGTTCGCCACGTCTAGCTTCGCATCAGGGGCCTAACCACATGGCGGCCTGCCATGCACGCCACACCCGCTTAGTACTCCGAGTCGAATGGGACCCGGCTAATAGTCACCTTTTCTTTTCGTCTGGCCGACACGTGTGATTACGTTTTCCTTTTATTGGCAAGAGCCAAGATGCTCATTTGCACGGGGTCGGCGAATAATATTGCAGCGAGGAGGTGTGCATAGACGTGTAACTCGCATGCAGATGTGTGTGTGTGGAGGCCAAAGTATGTAGGGGGATATGCATAGTGCTATGGGGGTGGGAAGGTCAAGTCGGCTCAGCTGAACGAGGTCTTGTGTGCAAGAGATGCAGATATCATATAAGATGGCTGCCGGAGCTGTACTCGATACTGTCCTGGCTTCCTTTTGGCATATCCTTAAAGGCAAACATAATGGGTTTGACGTCGCTCATCGCCGTTGTGGCGGTCGCCGCATCTGTGGTAAACGGAGTACCTCTTACACTGCAAGAAAGACAAGTACCAAGTGGAGTACCTGACTATGTGTTGAAATATGGTAAGTAATATCTGGCCATGAATGAAAGGAAACAAGCTCTTCTAACACCGTCCAGCTCCCTTAGTGTATCTTCACTCAGAGGAAGCGTATAACCCGACGGATCTTCAAGCGTTCCTCAACCATGTCACTCCTCGTGTGAATTTTCAAGAAGTCTCTGGACCCTCCAAGCCACTGACAACCTCGAACCTGGATCAGATGGCCAATAACGTTTGGCTCACTTCCAACGACGACGTGACCACGAATCCGGAATGGATCAAAGGCACCAAGCCTAACGCAAGTGGCAAGACGGAGGGAGCGACAACTGCAGCCATTATCGTGAACGACAAGGGAAATGGCAACGTGGATGCATTCTACATGTATTTTTATGCCTACAATTATGGCGGTGAAGTGCTAGGCTGGAAATCGTTGAACTTTGGTATGCTCAGTCACTTTTCCTTCACTTCGGTCACCGCATGCGCTAGCAAGGCATTGAAATAGTGCTAATATTTATCATCTAGGCAATCACGTAGGGGACTGGGAGCACACCATGGTCCGTTTTGCCAACGGTCAGCCCACCGGCGTTTGGTTCTCGCAGCACGCCAACGGCCAAGCCTTCCGCTACTCAGCCGTCGAAAAAGACTCCGCGGGCGTTCGTCCTCTCGCCTATTCTGCCAAAGGCTCACACGCAAACTACGCCATGGGCGGAACCCACGACCACACAATCCCCAATCTCAATCTCCCTGGTGGCGTCCTCGAAGACTACACCAACAAAGGTACACTGTGGGACCCGGTGCTTAGTGCGTGGTACTACAGATACACGCCTAGCAGCAATACGTTCGAAGCTTACGACGGAAGCGCGCCGACAGCTTGGCTCAACTTCAAGGGTCACTGGGGAGACCAAGAGTATCCTGAGAGCGACAAGAGACAGTTTAAGCTTTTTGGTCAAGCCAAGTTCTCGGGTGGTCCGACGGGGCCGGCAGACAAGCAGTTGAACAGAGACAAGATTTGCCCTAACAACGGGAAACTGTGCATTTTGCGAAGTATACTTGTGCCAAGAAAACGAGGTATGGATGGCGCCATGTTGGAAGGAGATAAGGTTGTAGGCTGAATGGCGAAGGAGGATGAATAGACTTGATACCCGATTTTAGCATGAAAGGATATAATGGTAATTTTTACTTCGCATGTTTGCAGATTGCAGTAAGACGTTCTTTCAGTCCCGCGCGCAAGCATAGACTCTGAACTTGGAGCTCTTCGGGACGATATGTTGGAACACAGGCCGGGAAAACATGCAGTAGACCCTTAGCTGCATCTTGGAGTCACAATGGATTAGTTGGTTGTCCCAACAGGTTCGACAGAAAATATTGCCTGGATGCAGGCTGTTACGGTCAGGTCTAGAGACCACATGACTTAGTGTCTGGGAAGTGCAGTAGAAGCGCGTGTCTTGGAAGTGACAGACGCACGAGGTCAACACTGGAGATCCTTCTATGCACATATTGGTACACTTCTAGCCTACATGCTACCTGGAACATGCACAACCTTCCGACGAGACCAATCAACAAGGGCCCCACCAACGTACAGGTATAGAGACGGGACCTAGTGTACTCTGCACCAGCTCCACAGCAGCCAAGCAGATGATTAAGCTAACTTACTAAACAATAAGTATGCGAACGCATTTGTAAAGACTGTTAGTGCAACCAGATGGGGCTGCAAGTAAGCATGCAGTCAGCCTTCTGCCGAACCTCCTGAGCCAATAAGATCGAAGACATTAGCCTAGTATGACGACGCGATAAGGCGACATATTGGATGCAATTGGAATGTATCAAATCAAGTTTACTGCGGTGACAAATTGTGGTACCTATTGTAACGGAGGCGTTTTGTATATATTCTGGTGGCATGGCGGACAGGAATGCAGGCATTTATCTCTTGTACGGCTACACAGCACCTCAACTTTCATCAGATTGATTGTGAAGAAAGATTACCAAATATACCCAGGATGCCACTTTCCACGGATGCTCAAGTTCTGGAGACGAGCAATGGCCTTGTGAGCACGCTTCGCGGTATGGCGGGCGGTGCTGCACAGAGCTTTAGACCAGGTACATTCAATCTCCCTGCATGACCCTTTTCCAGACTTGGGATTCATGATAGTCACCCATATAAAGCCTATTAAGGTTTGTTCTTGATGGTAATTGCTAACACTCACCTCCAATAGCCCACGCAAAAGGTCACCTTCTAACTGGAACTTTCACGCCCACATCATCGGCCTCCGAACTCACCTCCGCACCGCATTTCAATGCTCCATCTACGCCAATTACCGTACGCTTCTCTTCCTCTACGGGCTTCCCCAACATCCCTGATACAGACCCCAATGCCAACCCACGCGGCATTGCAATCCGATTTCACCTACCTGAGCGCGACGGCAAACGCCAGCACACTGATATCATCGCCCACTCCACCAAATACTTTCCCACGCGCACGGGAGCTGAATTCCTAGAGTTCCTCAAAGCTGCAACTGGCGGCAATGCCGAAACAGCAGTCCCCGAATTCCTCGGTCGACACCCGGAGACAGCCAGGTTCCTTCAGGACCCCAAGCCCAGTCCAGAAAGCTTCGCAACTGAAAAGTTCTTTGGCGTGAATGCCTTCAAATTCACCAAGGATGGCAAGACCACGACGCTACGATACCGCATCGTGCCTGTCGCAGGAGAAAAGCACCTCGACGCCGAAACGCTGAAAAGCAAGTCTTCCACCTACCTCTTCGACGAGTTCCCGCAGCGCCTTGCCCAAAGCCCGATAGAGTTCAAGCTCGTGGCACAAATAGCAGAAGAAGGTGATGTCACTGACAACGCGACTGTGATCTGGCCCGACGAGCGGAAACTAGTAGAGTTGGGTGCAATCAAGATCGAGAAGACAATCGGCGACGAAGAGAGTTTGGAAAAGCAACGGACTGTCATTTTTGATCCTATACCTAGAGTGGAGGGGGTGGAGCCGAGCGACGATCCGCTGTTGGATGTCCGTGCTAATGTGTATTTGATTTCTGGGAAGCAGCGACGTGAGGCTGAGCCGGTGAAGGGCGGGGTGGAGGCTACGACGGGCGCTGCCGTGGCTGCGACTTAGGTTGTGTAGAAAGGTTAGATTGAAGGGTTGACACGTTGAGGTTAGCAGTGGAATTCAAGACCCTTTTACCACGTGTGAATGTCTCGGGTTATTACATCTTTTGCTTGTCTTAGTTGATGCTGACTGACCTGGGTGACACACGGCTGTCAGTGCTCCAACAAGCTAAGTGTCGCGTATCTTTTCTCGACCAAAGTAGTACCACAATCCTGGTGTGTACCTCTAAAGCCTCCACTTACTCCGTAGACACAAGCTCCGTACGACACGGCGGCTATTTGAGAAGTACGAAACCTATACCTCTAAATTTCCGATCGCGCCAAACTCGCGGATTTGTACACTTTCATACTGGGCGGTGTCTCAATCGGCCAACAGACTGCCATCGTCACTGGAACATCAGAGCGTAGAAAGACCCTCTGTCGCACCAAAGTCCGAAAAATTAGAATGATACCAGGTCAGTGCTTCCTGCCGAGGAGGCCCGGATCCTAGCGCCAACGCATGGCTCTTTTGCCCAAATCATGATATCTAAAAGATAGTTACTTTTTCCGTTGATGAGCCAAGAATCGTCTTTCTTTTTCCATCGCCCCACACTACTCTCTAATCATAATTTTGAAAATGCAAGGTTGCTATTCGTCAGGGGATGATAAATAGGGTGTAGGACAGTGCTGTATGATAGGGTATATGCCATGCGAGTTACCGTACCGATGAGGTGGAATGCAAATGTCGGCGTCTATAACATTGCGTGACCTGGTAACCGGAAGTCGCCTACAACCATTTACTCAAGGGATAGGGTTTATGTATCTTGGCGTGTTTTCATGGGTATGATCTGGAGATGAAGTGAGCATTGATGATATGAACACCAGTGTGGTTCAGTTCTCGAGTGGGGTGATGGCTTGAGAATGCGGGACTATGCATCGCAGCCTCTACCTTCCAGAACAACGTCTTCTGACCCAGCCCGGCAAACAATCGCAAGGGATCTCCATTACCCTTTCTAGCGTCAGCGGTATCAATACCCTGGCGTGTGCCAGTCCCGAAAGCACAGATGCATGCAGCCATGTGGGAGCTGCGGGGAAAGCCATGACAGATCTGCTTGGCAATCGCCCTTTGTCCCACAACGATTGCACTGCCCTCGGCGAATACTCGCGCCTATTGGTGTAGTGTTTCAGCCATGAAAGCAATGTGTGCGTCTATGTTCCCGCGAGAGTAAAGCGCGCTTTCTGGGTTGTGCAGAGGACTTGACGGTTGCGGATGCTCGTATCGTTGTTAGCATTCATAGATGCTGTGCGCGTTCTGAATAAGTAGACGGGATTTCACCCGATAGTATACAACATCGTGGCAGTGTAAGTATTCTTCGTATGTTCAGGTCCAGCGTCGCTCGAGTTGGTTCCAAACGGTTTCTTCGTGGTACACGCAAAGTCAAAGTGCTCATCTTCAAGCCCAACACGCGCCACCTCACGTTTTTCATTCGTTCAGCACGGCCATGGCACAAAGCCGCGCTGACGGTGTCATTGTACGTTCCCTGCTTTCTTCGAGTTTTCCTTTTTAGGCTTGTGTGCCACGTCGTGTGCAAGGATGGGGTACAGCTTTCTGTATCGCATCGCTAAACTGGCTTTGTACATGTGATGGTTACTGTATAAGCCATCGCGGGTTTCTGGTATGGGCTGAGTGCAAACACACACACCACACTGCTGTCTCAAGCCGTTTTTTCTTTTGAGAGGGTGTAAGCGGACCCCGCTTTGTCTAAAAGACTTTGGGGCCCTGGTGCTTTACTTGCAGTTTGGCTCGTTTTCCGTATTCATGGTCATCCCTTCGATGAATTAGACCCAAGCCCTTGCACAGCTACTTTACCTCAGTCTATACATTGACGTCGTACGCAGCTCTGACGTCGCTTGCCAATTGACTGTCGGTGAAGGATATCGTACCGTGCCACATGCAAGCCCACTATCTCACCTGCTTGACTAGATGGCACGGCCACTACAATCCTTAAACAACAATACCTTCCTGATACGAAACCGGACTGCCTCTCGCCGCATACCTCTCTGCTCGTAAATATGGCGATCCAACTAACTAGAAGCCAAGTCGCAGCTTTCGAAACCGCAGCACGCGCTTCATCGATCCTATCAGTTGTCGGATCCTTCATCATCATCGGCACTTTCGTTGCCTTTCCCTTTTTCAGAAAGCGTAAGTTATACTGCAAGAAGGATTTTTGCGTGTCTCATACTTCAATTGACTGACTCTCGATCTAGCGATCAACAGACTCGTCTTCTTCGCCACCTTCGGAAACCTTCTCACCAATGTAGCAACTCTAATGTCAACCTCGGTACTACCGAAGCCTGGACAGCCTCCCTCAGGTCTATGCGAATTCCAAGGTCTGCTAATCCAGTGGTTCATGGCTGCGGATGCTTTTTGGGTAAATACACACAATTTCCATGAGTCCTTCTCAAGATTCGGAAAAAGATAGAAGAGACTAGAGGAAAAGAGATGGTCAGCTAACTCGTACAAAACAGATTCTCTGCATGGCCACGAATGTCTTTCTCGTCTTCTTCAACGGGTATGACGCGCAGCAGCTGCGGCATCTGGAAAAGTGGTATTTTGCGTTGAGCTACGGCATACCTGGGATACCAGTTCTGGCGTACGTCATACTTGGTCGGACAGGACATAAAATTATAGGTTCTGCGACAATGTGGTGCTGGGTCGCTGTGGACGTTGAGTGGATGCGAATCGCATTCTTCTATGCTCCAGCGTGGTGAGTTTGAAGCTCCATATGCAATTGGCATTGTCTTACTGATATGAACGGGAAAGGATTCTGATTTTTGCTGCCATTACCATCTACAGCATCACCGGATATCGAATCTGGCAGAAGAGCGTCGAACTGGAATCCATTTCACGGGACTCTAATGAAGCGACAGTGCGGCTTGCGAGCGATCTAAACACCGTGGATACGTTTTCGGAACCGCATAATATTATTGTGACGACGCAGATTGAATGTAATATCCGAGAGCAGAACGCGACGTCTCGAAGTGACTCGCCAGACCCAGAACGCATTTCGATCCGCTCCACGTCTAGTACTCCAATGCTATCGAAACTGACTAATGCCCAAGACCTGGTTTCAGTACCGCCATTTCGTCCTTCCTCCGGAATAACTCGGGTGCGACTCGACGACGTAGAAGTCCAGCTTGATCCACGCCAGGGCGCAAAAGGACGAAACGGATACAAAGCGAGAATCATCTCGACCAGTCGACCCGAAACAGCCACCTATGAACCGGTAGTCTTATCAGTTCCTCGTCCGCCAGGCAGAGGAACATCCGAGCGCCATGCGGCAGCCATGGCATACTTCCAAGTTGCCTTCCTCATGTTCCTGGCCCTCATCGTAGTATGGCTACCTAGCAGTATCAACCGGCTACACCAATTCGTCCACAAAGACCATAAGGGGCTCCACTTTGCCTTGAACCTCATGTCAGCAATTGTGCTACCGCTCCAGGGCACCTGGAATGCCATCATCTATATATTCACTACTCGGGCCGAGTGCAGACGCGCCTGGAGTATGGTGGTTGAAAAAATCAAGGGCAGGCCTTTGACATATCAAACAAAACAGCAGCGGTTTCGAACTAGGGTGAGCGCGAGTTCGCAACGCATGCAAGAGTCGGGTGCGAATGTTGACATGCACGCCATCTTCAAGAAAAGTGCTCAAGTACACCATATTGAGGCGTCCAGAACTCACAAAACGGACAGTGGTGACTGGCAGGGCGAGCCGATCTCACCATGATGTGGTAGCATTTCAACAGTGGGACGTGCTACTCTGCGGTACATATGCTTGCTTTGTCGACATATTTCCAAATTTTGGGTTTTTCTTCTTCATTATACGGTCGTTTCAAAGCATGTCTAGACACCCTCTAGTACAGTCATTTTTCTTCTTTCTTCAGATCGCTTAGGGTCATCAGGTTTGGACCTTGGATTGACGGCAGATACCCCGGTTATCCGGCGCACGGCGTTTTGAGTCTGCACTATCATTGCATGCGTAATCAGGGGCCCGTATTTTTTGCACTAAGGGGAGGTAATCTTAGTCTTTTAGTCGTAATCACTAAAAACTCGATTTTCACCTCAGTCTGCTGAACTAGGATCCTATGCTCAGAGAGATGATATGCACAATCGTCCAATCTTATATGGTGCACTTGGGTTGATTGTCGTGAACCTATTCTTGCCAACAACCCGGCGCTGTTGAGCGGCCTGTGTGCTATCCCGGCATGGCCTTGCACCATCCCCCTAACTCTTCTTCATAGCGTACATCATCGTATTCCTCGTTACGTGTTGGTTATTTTCACTGTGCATCTCATCAACCAATCTTGGCATTGGAAAAGTCCATCTCGGGATGTTGCTCCTGGAACTTCTTCAAGATTTCGGCCTTCTTCTGCTCGTCACTGGTAGGCTTGCCTTGCTCCTTTTGCCTCTGATCGTACATCATCTTCTCCACCATTCCGCGTGTCTCTCCATCGAGATCGCCTAATTTGCTGTTCTCAGGCTGGATCTTGGAGGTGTCGATCTTGGGCGCGGTGGTAACGACGTGGGGCCACCACTCGAGCTGGTTGACCTTGTCGAGATGGATAGAAATCTCTTTTCCGGAATTGGTCGAGGCCAGTGTCCAGGTGGAGTCGTCGACGCGGATGGGGTGGGGGAGCTCGCCCTGGAGAAAGCGTTAGCCCAAGCTGTTGCTAGAGACAGGTCTGCTGTGACGCACCTGGAGTATAGGCTCCTGGCCTTTGATTCCGGCCTTGATGGAATTGCGGGCAATGTTGATATCGAGGTCCTTGCCCTTGTACTTGGCGTCGATGGTGATTGTGATGTCAAGGTCCTTAATGGTCTGTTCCCACTTGTAGGGCAGGGCGGCCTGCTCTGCCTGCTCCTTTGCGCGGGCCTCGGCGTCGGCCTTTTCGCGCTCCTCAGGGGGCGGTGAGCCGGACATGGTGACGGCGTGCTTGGTGGTGGCGAGCAAAGAGTTTGGTTTGGTCTGGTGTTTGGAGGGGAAGGACGAGCGGGACCCTGAGAGTGTGCCCAAGGCCGAGTGGAACAGTGGACCCCAAGGAGCGTCATCGCCCATCGGACATGAGCAAGCTCCACCATGCGCCCTGCCTCGTTCCTCCACCCCGGTCGACTCTAATAACGGACAACTACCGCGGTGTTGTGGTCCACAGGCCTATCCTCACCCTCTCCTCTATTGATAGCACTCGCCTCTTCCGCCCGCCCGCCGTGTCGTGATGCTGCCCTAGGAACAGCAGAGCCATTGCGACAGACAGTGCGACTGCACCACCCACCGACGAAGCACCACGACCGCCGTACCAGCATTCACACGCCCTGCCAGCGGCCCAGTCGGGCATCCATCTGTCGGCGCGGCAGTAATCCTCGCACCCAATGGCCAGCTCCTTCGAGAAGAGTGTCAAGGGCGGCACCAAGATCAAGGCAAGCAGCCACCTATCTCTACATGCCATGTGCTAACACAAGGCCCCTGTGCAGCTCGCAGCACCAAAGTCCAAGTATGTCGAGCATATTCTCGTTGCGACACATGCTGGCGAAGCAGGTGTCGCCGAAATCTTCCGCGCTCTCACCAACCGCCTGCGCGACTCGACATGGACTATCGTCTTCAAGAGTCTTATCATCGTCCATCTTATGATCCGAGAAGGCGAGCCTGAGGTCACGCTTAAGTATCTGGCCCAGAATCCGCACCGCAAGCTGGCAATCAATCACTTTACAGAGGGTACGTGTCGACGTGGCCGCATGTGCTGTAGACCACACAGCGACCCCTTTCCCCATAACTTCGACAGCGGTCGGGTAGCCAGTCTAGTGGCCGGGCTTCTGCGGGCGGAAAGCGGATGAAATTTGGCATAAGCTCGTAGACGAGAATCGACTGCTGACATTGCGCCCAACAGTGCAGACCCAAGGACACAACATCCGGACCTACTCTGAATACCTGCTCCGGCGCGCCATCGAATATGGCTCGACAAAGGTGGACTATGTGCGTGGTGGCGAGGGTCGCCTCAAGCGCTTGACCATAGAGAAAGGCCTTCTTCGCGAAGCAGAGAGTGTACAAGATCAGATCAGAGCATTGCTCAAATGCCAGGTACGATAGTGCTCCCCCAACGAGCGACATTTGCAGTTGCCCTGACTTCAACCCAAACAGCCATTCGATGACGAGCCCGAGAACGAAATAACATTGACTGCTTTCCGGTTGCTCACAATGGACCTGTTAGTGCTCTTCCACGTCATGAACGAGGGCACTATCAACATTCTTGGTGGGTTGACCTCATGTACTGGAAACTTCGGCGTACTAATGGACTAGAACACTACTTTGAACTATCAAAACCTGACGCAACGCGCGCCTTGGCAGTCTACCGCACTTTTGTCAAACAAACTGAAGCTGTTGTTCAGTACCTTAGTCTTGCGCGATCACACGAACACTCAACAAGATTAGAAATTCCAAGGATCAAGCATGCCCCGACTAGTCTGGCAGCATCGTTGGAAGAGTACCTGGCTGATAAGGATTTCGAAATCAACCGACGGCAGTACATCGCCGAGAAAGAGGCGAAGAAGAATGGAGGCAAGTCCACCAATGGAGCCAACAAATCTCAGGATTCAAAGCCTGCGCCTTCTAGCAATACTACTAGCCAACAGCCGGCAGCAGCTCCAGCAAAGCCTTCTGCAAATGCGCCTTTGATCGATTTGTTTGAATCACTTGAGGACAACCAACAGACTATGGCTACACAGCCAATGATGCAGCAGTACCCGCAACAAACAGGCTTCCAGATTCCACAACAAACGGCAAACATGGGCTTCCCTCAACAACAACAGCCCTTCCCAATGCAAAACGGACAGGGTACAAATCCCTTTCAACTGGGACAACAACCACAAGCACCTCAGCTTCAGTCCCAGTTTACCGGCGCAGGCTTTGGCGGCTACTCACCACAACCCTTCAGTCCACAGAACGCTATGCCATCAATACCACAGAATGGCATGCCCGATTTCTCACAACAGCAGCAGCAACCACAGCAGATGCAGGTTCCTACCATTGCCGAGCCCTTGCAACCTCAACCAACCTCAACCAACCCATTCCGACAATCAATGCTGCCCAGTAGCCCCACTGCTACCAGCTCGCTCAATCGTGCGTCGACGAATCCATTTGCAAAGCACAACACCGGAATTTCACAGCAGTCTCAATCACCTGTCAATTCTTCGCCTTACGCCATGCCATCCGTTCAAGAACCATCGTTTGCTCCTATGCAGCAGCAGCAGCAGCCGCAGTCAATGCAGCCTCTACAGCCTACACCCACAGGCACAAACCCGTTCGCACGGCAACCGTCCCCACAGGGCACCCTATCCCCACAGGGTGGGCTCACTGTTCATGCAACGGGTAGTACGAATCCTTTCCGGCAAAGCGCCTTTGTCAACCAGCAAACAGGCCAAGGCTGGCAAAATGCTGGCAACCAAGGGACGATTGGCGGGATGAGCCTGGACCAAGTACCCACAACAAGCGTATTTCCACGACCCGGGCAGCAACAACAGCAAAACTTCCTGGGTTAGATTTTTGGGGCGACGAAGAAGTAATGAAACTATTGTGTGACCACGGTAGGCCGTTTGTGGATGATTTGTCGAAGTTTGTGATTCCTTTTGCGTGGAGTTTCCTCGATGCTGCTTAATATAACTCGTGAGTGATTGCTCTGGGGTATGATTCTACTAGACTGCATTCAACTGGAAGCGGGAGTGAGTCTATATTTCTACGGTTGGCACAAGAAGCCCGATGCCGGAAGGTCTGGAGGCAGAATGAGCTAGTCTGTAACTTCTAGATGATCCAATCATCATTTTCTAGTCGGTATCCGAGCTGGGCACCTGCCAAACGCCCCCTGCTAATGAAATATTCATAATTCATATCATTGTTCTGTGTTGCACTCACCTTGACTGATTGCTTACCCGATTACGCCATCAGGCTCTTATTTCCAGGGCCCCACATTGGGCTTTAAGGTTCAGAGAAGTGCAGGGATTGTGTCAACCACGTGACGACGCGACTTCCTTATAGTCTAACGCGACAAATGAAGCCGTTATCAGACACACATCACGACTTCACTACTACTTTACAACGCAGCATTGGGCTGGAATAACCGACAGCTCCTTTGGAGTAACCATGTCCTTTGCTATCCTTCGGTTTGACAGCTCGTGTCTTACATTGACCTGAGCGTGGATTCGCTGTGTCCCAGTTCCACCACGCCACAATGGCACGTGGCAACTCTCTCGACGCACCTGTCACTCTTGAAGACAGTTATAATGGCGAATTCAGATATCTGCCTGTTCCGGCACCCATCTTGTCTGCAAGACGACGCAATACGCAGACCCTTGACCAGGATGACATTGAAGAAGTGGACCATCACACTGCCTGGGAACAAGCCGTCGCACAAAGGGCAAAAGCGAAAAAAAAACAAGAGCAACTAAGGAACCTGACAAATCTGACAAAACCCTACCCACAAGATGAGCACAGTGGGATTCCCGAGCCACCGTTCAGGCGGCCGTCATCAGTCAAACCCATCGCTATTATCGATCTGTTGACTGATGACGACGAATCGACACGTCCCAGAGTGACACAACAAGGCGCAGATGCAGGACCCAATCAAACTCTTTTGCATGCGCAGCGATTCTCCTCCCATCATCCCGAGAGTTCCAGCAATACAGGCATTCCACAGGAGACTCGACCCTGCAGAATCCCAACCACACAGCCTACTGTTCTCAATGCTGTCACAGCACGACCTGCATATATGTCACCCTATTCGATGCAGCCTCCCATTCTACGCCCTTCAGAAACGGCTCATGAGGCTGTGCAATCCAGCGGCTTTCCGTTGCGCATGTCTCCCGTCAGGCCTCTACCATCTGTCCCGATTAATGCAATATTAAACCACGATACCTTTTTAACAAAATCTTTCCAAGACACAAATTTGGTGCCCTTATCGTCGCACAAACCTGATGAAATCGCGGTACATGACACAGTACCTTCATTCTTGCCACCAATCGGGGTTCTCGCCGGCCACCAGCGCGAACGGACCACTTGCCGTCGCGTAAACATCACATCGGAGCGCGCAAACGTGGCAGGGCATCCCGACAAACTTGAACCGCCGCCTCCTATGGCTGCAGAAGCATATACATCGAGTAGCTCAAGCGTGACTGTCTTTCCCCCGAAGCAGAAAGCAATCAAGTCCGTGAGACAAAGGAACTATGTCCCACTCAGAACATCGCCTCGGCCTTCCACAAACAAAGACGACTCGCCATGCACACCCCAAGATGAACCCCATCAAAACTCAAACAAAGCAGCATCCCGGACAGCGAGTCGTAGTCCATTCAGAGGAGCCGCACCTCAGACTAGCACTGTTCTCAATAATGAAGTTCGTCTGACGGAAAGGCCTAAAGATCGCAATGCCACGCTAGACCGATTGCCCCTGGAGCCTCAAGAAAGAGCTGGGGGTACGTCTCGGGAACATTTCGAAAACCCCGGTCATCATGCGTACGACTGTGCAGCACCATCTGTCAATTCCTCGATTTCACCATCATTAGAATCCGACCAAAACCTCAAGGCCCTAGGTGTGAGAGTAGACAGCGCAGCAAATATGACTCCTATTGGAGATCCTTCCCGGGAAGCCACACCGCTATCAAATGACGTGTCGCCAAACCTCGATGAAGTCAGATCAGCGTTAGCAAATCATGTGCATGACCTTACTGCTACGCAGTCAGCGATAGACGCATGCCTAAAACGCCATGTTGCGGAGCGGCACGAAATGCATGCCCAGTTAACACGGATCAAGATGCGGAATCACAGGACATGTCAAGAACGAGATCTCCGTGCTCGGTATCGTAAAGAGAAGCGTGTCCTCCACTCAACTTTGCCAGAGGAGTTTATTCAACACACTTCCCCCTTTGCACACATGCCTGCCATACAGATGTCATTTGATCGGAATTGTGCTTCCAAAGGTCTACCTGATATCGGCCAGGAGATCTTTATCAAGGCTAAACCAAAGGACCCGGTCGTTCGCTCCACATTGTCTGCACCCACAACCAAGTATCGTTCAGAAGCTGTCATCATCCCTCCATTCAAGGAATATGTTAGCCTGAAAAACAATATCTTGGCTGACAATGAGTCGAAGCTGCTTGCGACACCGTACTTTGAAGACGAGGATTACGAGAGTCGCCAGGCTCTTTTGGATGCTCTTCCATATATGTACGAATTGACGCACGACGAAAAGGGGCCACTCGATCTCCGCAAGGAGCAGTGCCGGTTCTACAAAACTTCTATCGAAGCTTTTCTGAAAGAGATTGGCGTAACTTGGGACAACGTCCTGTATTGGTTATTAGCACCTGATCATACTCTCAAGCACATTAACGCTTCCATATCCGGTAGTGAAAGTTTCTCAACAGTGGTACTTGAGAGATCGCAGTACAATATCGAGGAGTTTGAGCGTGACGGTGAGATCAAGACGACTACCCTATTTGACCGTGGCGACGAGAAATGGCGCAGCTTCCTCCTGCAGCTTGAAGAACCCTCAGTACTGACTTTGAGGCTTGCGGCCACAGCATGCGCTGCTGTGTTTCAGGAATGCGAATTCAGCATCTGGTACTTAGCAGAGCAATCTAGTTCGGTACAGGAAAATGTCTGGAGAAAGACTTCGAGCGGCAAAAATGCTGCCCAGTCTGCATACAGGCAGATTGTGTGCAGGGTGTGTCATCAGTGAGTACAGACCTTTGATGCTACGTGTCACAATATTAACAATATGTACAGACACAACTGCCTTCTTCATGGCGAGTTAAGGCAAGCCCCTGAAGACTCGTGGAAGTCTGAATCAGAAGAGGAGGACGAGGAGTTCCAAAGCAGTCGTTGTGGCTCAAGAAGCACCCTTGACGAAGATACTGATCCTCTACCTGCTCATTTTGATGAGGACTCCGACATTGAGAAGGTAATCAACTACAAGCTGCCGGCAAATCCCGACGCCTTCAATGTCTGTCCTGAATCAGAGATGATTACATCTAGGGGTGCAAAGCCGCCCCCAGGAAAGTTCAACGCCCACTGGTGGTTGCAGCGAGACCTCACACAGCATTGGGAGAAGAGGAAACCATTTTTCCCTTGTAACCACGAGGGCAGTTGTGAGAATGCCAAATGCCGGTGCTTTAGGGAGGGTATTACTTGCGAGAAGACCTGCAAGTGCTCCCACTCTTGTAATCGACGCTTCCCAGGGTGCAGCTGTTCAACCATCCCAGGAAAGCGGGTTTGCGACTCAGACAAATGTCTCTGTATTAAATTTCACAGGGAGTGCGATGCAGATCTGTGTGGGGCTTGTGGTGCAACTGAGATCCTCGACCCTGTTAATCGATACAACAAGGACGTCATGGCCCGCAACTGCTTCAATGTGGCAATCCAACGGGGTGTTCCTCGGAAGACGTTGCTTGGACATTCGGAAGTTCATGGGTTCGGGCTGTATATGGGCGAGGATATTGAGAAAGGAGAGTATATTGGTGAATACACTGGCGAAGTGATTTCAGTCCATGAAGGCAATCGCAGACTTACAATCTATGATTACCAGAAGACCATGTACCTGTTTCGTCTAAATTCGAGTAAGTTTTCGTACTGCGCGTTGTTAATACGCTGCTAATCATATTTTGCAGAACAGGAAGTCGACGCCACATATATGGGCAACAAGCTGCGCTTCATCAACAATGCCGACGACAAATACACAAACTGTGCTCCAAGGAATCTCCTCTGCAACACAGTCTTTCGAATAGCACTCTTTGCCACGACCAATATCAAGGCAGGAACTGAGTTGTACTTCAACTACAATTATCCTAAAGAGAAGACAGCACAATTCAAGCAGCCCAATGGAAAGGTCGTCGCGGTCAAGGAGAACAAGCCAAAGACAAAGAAAGCGGACGGAACCGTGAAACGCAAGCAGCCGGGAGAGGAGCGCGACCGCTCGCGTATACTCGCCGCCACTGCAAAAGCTAGAGCCGCCAAAGCCGCCAAGAGGCAAGCAATGCTAGAAGAAGCAGCTAGATTGGCTGCTGCAAGACCTTCGGCGGTGCCATTTCAAGCACGCAAAACAGCCACGGCAACCCCCAGTGTAAAGCCAAGGTCAAAGTTGCGACAGCGTGTCAGCAGAAACGAGTCTGTCGAATCCGACGGTGGCTTAGATGAGGATGAGGATGAGGATGAGGATGCAAGTGACGCTGAAGCCTCAGCGGCTAATGCCTCACAGGAGACAACGGCAAGCCAATCCCAATACGTAGGGGACGTGGATGGAGACGACGAAGAGTTTGTTGTGGACGATACAGAGGAAAACGATGACGAACAGTCGCATTCATGGACGAAAGGTAGCAGTGCTACGTCGCGATATGGACCAAGCAGACCTCGAAGAAGAACATCCAATGTCACGCCTGTGATGGCGAGCCAGAAGAAGACCGGGAAAATGGGCGGAGCGCGACCAGGTGCTGGTAGAAAGAGAAAAAGACCCGTCATACTTAATAGCGATGACGAGTAAAATATCTATACCAACAAGGGGTAAATATAGAAAAGAAAAAAAGTTACATTTCATGAGGCGGACTGTTGCAATTTGGTAAATGTATTGTACATGATACCCAGCGTGCTGCTGCACAGGTCAGTTTGTCCAGCTACAACTAGAGTGATGGTGCGCGCGGATATGACGTACAGAGCCGCTCTTCCGGGCTTGAGTACATGGGTGTGTGGATGTTGTACGAACATGCTGTCTCCTCGTAAACATGTGCACAGCAGGTTAGCAAGGGGGGTTTCCCTTTACCTCAACAAAGCGGTTATCCTGGCGTCTGTTCTCATCACTTGGCTGAGGGCATCTTCGCCACACCCACTACACTGCACAAGGGGGGGTTCCCTAGAGCTCGTTACAGCCCACCACTATGCATTGCAGCTGCTTTCATCTCAACCCTTGTCTTGTCACCTATTCAGGGCGCAGCCGTGACGAAAGCCCTCATAGCCCTGACCGCATCCCCATCATTCGCACGCAGCAGCTCCGTTGCCTTTGCCTTTGCAACTTCCAGTTCAGAAACCTATTTGTCCCTGTCAGCCTGTTCTTTTCTATAATTCACCCCCTCTTATACAAGTATATCGAGCATAAACACAGGTGCAGCAACGTACCAACAACGCTACATCCGCCCCCTCAATCTTGACATTCTTCTTCTTCTCATCTTCCGCTTTCTCCTTCACACTCAGCCCTTTCATCGCTTTGTCGAGTGCCTTGCCATCGACTTCTTTCTTCGTCCCATTGGAGCTGGGGTCTTGGGTGTCGGAGAGCGAGGAGAGGGCCGCGGCGCCGGTGAGGTCAGAGGGTCCGGTAGGGGTGGCGGCGCCTTCGTGGACGTTTGAGGGTTGGGGTTCGGCCATTGTGTCTTGGGGATGTGGGAAAAGCGATGGGTTGTTGGCTAATGTTAAACTTACTTGTATACGGCTGGAGTGAACATGCGGGAGAATGACGAGGGTGTGGGGTAAGAAATAGAGTGGATTGGCCAATGGGAAAATCCTGGGGTTGTGATTGGTAGTTTTGTTTTTCTGTAAGAGAGTCTGCTCACGTGAAGGGCCGACTAATTTGAAGATCACTTCTACTCGATTTTCAGGAGAATACGAGGCATGGATACACTAGTCTCTGTTGCTTCTCTCTATACGAATTTCAAGGTGAGTTTACTGTGTAGTTGACGTCATTCTTGGTCCCTCTCGAATCCGCTTTTGAGTTTGCAGATTTTGTTCCTTGAGTCATGGGCGCGCTTTAGTCTTGGTCTCTTTATTCGCCATCGTCCCGCGCCCTGCGTAGGGCAGGACCCTTGCCGAGCTTTCTATATTAACGGAGCAATAAAAGTGACTCAAAATATCATACGTGGTTTTGAACTCACCCTCTCACAACACGTGTTTGCTTGCTGATCTGGAAAGGTAGTACAAATATTCTGCACGTGTGGGATTTGCAAAATTAACAGGTTACACAGCCAGATTTACGACACTAGACAGTCGGCGGCAGATACAGTCTACACTGTAGATAGTCAACGCCGGATCAGCGCAAGTCATGGCTAGTACGCAGCAAGGATCAACGGCGCCTGGCGGGTCTGAGGCTTGGTCGCCGGACTGTAAGGGCGAATGCTACCCTGAAGTGCATATGCTAACGAGACGCAGCGTGGAGGTCAAAGCCTATCAAGCAGGTCGTCACGTATGAGGATCAGGCAGCGGTGGCTTCTGCTTTGAAGAAGCTGTCAAGTCTACCACCTATCGTCACACCAACAGAGATTGCCAAGCTCAAAGCCAGTCTGCGTGATGCCGCCCTCGGAAAGTCCTTCTTGCTCCAGGGAGGCGACTGCGCCGAGTTGTTCTCCTACTGCGCGGACAACCCGATTGACGCCAAGATCAAACTTCTTCTCCAGATGAGCTTGGTTCTGATTTGGGGTTCAAACAAGCCCGTCATCCGTATTGGTCGCATTGCGGGACAGTATGCGAAGCCAAGGTCAAGCCCGACTGAGATGCTGGATGGCAAGGAGATTCCTAGTTTCCGAGGCGATATTCTCAACGGATACGATCCAGACGCCAGGAGAGTAGACCCAGAAAGACTGGTCAGCGCCTACTTCCACTCTGCAACGACATTGAACTATATCCGTGGACAGCTTGCAAGTGGCATTGCTGATCTGCACAATCCGTTGGACTGGGAACTAGGCCATGTTCGGGACGAGGAACTGCAATCCAAGTACTCGCAGATTGTACACAGCATATCTGACTCGCTTCGCTTTATGAACACGATTGGTGCAGATACATCTGGTCAGCTGCAAACAGTAGACCTCTTCACAAGTCACGAAGGTCTTGTGCTAGAGTACGAACAGAGCTTGACAAGGCGGCTCAAGCACCCTGCTGGTTACAAGCCGTCTCAGCCCTCGAACGACGGCAAGGGCTGGTACAACACTTCTGCACACTTCATTTGGATTGGAGACAGGACACGTCAGATTGACGGTGGTCACGTAGAGTACTTCCGCGGCATCGAGAATCCTATTGGTATCAAGGTGGGGCCTTCGATGAAGAACGATGAGCTTGTCGAGCTGCTCAATATTGTCAACCCTAACAGGGAAGTCGGCAAGATCACTCTGATTACCCGCTATGGCGCGGACAAGGTGGAATCCATGCTAGGTGCGCACATTGAGGCTGTAAAGAGCAGTGGACACGTTGTAGTCTGGCAGTGCGACCCGATGCACGGGTAAGTTGAGTCGATACATGATGCCTCCTGCGTCAGCTAATCTCCCCGCAGCAACACCCGCAGTACCCCGGCCGGCATTAAGACGCGCTCCTTCAACAGCATCTTCTCTGAGCTGTCATCTGCGCTCAAGATTCACAAGCAGCACAACTCTTTCTTGGGCGGTATGCATCTCGAGCTCACAGGCGACGCCGTGACGGAATGCACAGGAGGAAGCGAGGGACTTGTAGACGAGGACCTGAGCTTGAATTACACTACGTATTGCGACCCGCGGTTGAACGAGAAGCAGGCATTGGAGCTGGCATTCCTAGTTGCAGGACATTATCGCGCAGACGAGAAGCTACCGTAGGTTTGGGGTCTCCCGTGTCTCAGATAGTATTTCGGTAAAAGTCGCGATCTCAAAAGGTGCAATTGGATTCAAGAATCTCTCTCATATCCATGCATTTATCATTAACATAAATACGCAACTTCATCTCATTAGCAAATACCCCTTTCCATCCCACCTCTTGGCCTTGTCATGTTCCATCTCGACTACATCATCGGTGCCTGGCCCGAGCTTCACCAGAAGTTGCCCCCCAACAAATGCATGGCTATCGCGCCGCTGACCCCATCCTTATCGAACAACAATACCTTGCTGCATTTTCTCAAACACTGTGCAGTCCCAACAAAAACCCCCCCACACTTTCCCCTCTCGTCTCAACAAAACAAGCCGCGCGGAGCAATGGGTGCTGGAGCATCTAAAAGCGCAAAAGCCGCTGCCGGCTCGGCTGCGCGGAAATATCCTACCAGGGCCCCTACAAACACGACGACTGCGAGGACTGTTGCACCAGCACAGAACACAGCGACGGGACCAACGGTACATCCTCCAGTGCAAGCGACGAGTGAAAAAACAGAAGGTATGTTGCCGAATATATCTGTCGGTTCTTCCATTCACATTACGGAAAACCAAGTCTCCCCCCACACACACCACATTGTCCCTGTTCCCTCCGCCCGGAGTTGTGAGAAACATATATATATATATATATATATATATATATACACATAGAACTAACACTACCTGCTCGATAGCCGTACTCCAAGATGGCCGCGACCCCGCCTTCGCCTCTCGCCTCAGCAGCCTAGGCGCCGTCCAACCCAACCCACACTTCTCGCCCTCATCCGCCTCGCCCTTTGACCCACAGCGCCGCACCAGCAATGCCGCACCCCACCTCCCACCCGATACCATGATGCAATCAGCACCACAGTCAGCGTTCCCCGACCCGCGGAATAACCCTGTGCTGCGCGTGCTCGAGGCGCGGCAGCAGATTGCGGAGACGGCAGAGGAAGAACTGAGAGAAGCGGGCAGGAGGGGGTTCGAGGGGAGGAGGTATGTGGATGCGGGCGTGATTACGCTCGCATTGATGAGGAGGGGGAAGGGGGAGCCGGATGAGAGAATTGAGAGGAGTTTAGGAATTAGGAAGGGGAGGTTGGGAATCTTGGGTAAGGGGGTGGTGGGGGCTGTGGCGATGGCGTAGATGGGGTTAAAGGAGAAGAAAAAGGGAAGATGACAGGATGCGAGAGACATGAGATGGGTAAGAGGGGGAGAGAATGAACATCACAGGATATAAGAGACATTAAAGAGAGAGGGAGAGAGAGAGAGAGAGAGAAAGAGTCAGGTTGAGCGGCGAGCAACACGCCGGCAATGATCGTCATTTGGATCTACGAAAGAGAAGAGTGTACAGCGACAAATGTACATATGAACAGGAGAGATGAAGGACAAAGAAAAAAACAAAAAGCAACCTTTTTTCCAACACCGGGTTTGATCCTTCCTTTCCGACGCTATGCGGTTCCCAAGTCGTTACCCCCAGAAAAGCAAAACTCGACTCCGGCTCCAATGCAGGGAAACAAAATCAAATACAAAAGAAAGAGAAGGAGATGGCGTGTATGTGTTCATCATGATTCATCATAGTCGGCGCACTCGTGGATGAAATTGTTGAGGGCGATCAAGGCCTCCTTGAGGCATTCCTGGTCGACCTCGAGGCCGTCTCTCGACATCTCGTCGTAGCCTATCCGGACGACGCCACTGGGGTTGTTTGGGCGCGATCGCTTCTGGTTCCATCTCCGGGCAACTTCCCATCGCTTGCGTGTCTGTGTAAAAGGCGGGCATGAATCGGCAATTTCCCTTCTCTCGCGCAGGACAGTCAGGGCATTGAGGACGTTGAGGAAGATGCTAGATAAAGCAGACAAGTTAGCGGGCTGATAGCATGGCTGGGGTAGAGAGAGAGAGGAGGGGCGATGACAACATACCCTTGGGTGAGCTCGACGTCATGGTCCCAACCGTAAGCGACCTCGCTGAAGCTGTTACCCTGAGCGACAATGTCGAGGAAAACGAAGAGCGACTCCTCGACGCTGATTTCGGGCGATATTTGCGAGGCGACGTTTGCGAGGATCCAGTCGGAGAGTTCGAAAAATGTCTTTTGGTCCATGTGGGCAAAGCTGATGAAGCGCTCGGGGACCGTGAACATGAGCGACATGGCTCGGCGTGCACCGGGGGCCTCTATGCCGTCCATTACTTCAGACAGGGCGCAGGGCTGGCTAGACTGGCGTGGTGATGTGGTAGTTGAGTATGGCCGTAGAAGGTGTGGTGTGTTCTGGCTGGAAAGCGGAGTCGAGAGGAGGTCAGGTGAGCGTTGCTGATAAAGAGGGGGTGGTGTGTGTGTGGGTGGGAGAAGGATGGGAATGGGATGGCCCAGAGCTGAGGACCAGAGCGGGTACCGGCAACAAAACTATTATCAGTTAACAACCCACGACCACAAGCAACACGCAAAGTGCCGTCGCTCACTCCGGACAAAGGAACACAACGTTTTATTTTTCTTCCGCCTTGTCGTCGGGAGGCAGGAATAAATGATGATGACGACAAAAAGCCACGAGTAAGTTGTTTTTTCGCCTTTCGGTCTATTTCTCTTCTCCTTTTCTGTCTTCAAACACGGTTCGATGGACGACAAGTCTGCGTGTTCCCTGGTTACGCAAGCCGGAACAAGGCTCAAGGGCAAGTGAAGCGCAAGCGCACACCATGGAATTGCACCTGGTTGCATATGAGGTGCGAGTGGGGCCGCTGTCCGTGTTTTGCACCTACTCCCGGGGCGGCGTGGTGCCAATGCAAATGCTGCAACGCGCAACAAGTCTGACATGTGAAAGTGGCACGGGCCATATAGGACATGACATCAGCAATCCATGCTCGGCCAATCGCATGGCGGCATAGGCCGCTGCTGCTGCTGTCTGGGCTGGCTGGGCGAGGGGGGCTTGGCCCGACGCGACGACGCTGAAGGCCTGTGGCTTCTGGGACAGATGCGCTTCGTGCCCTCCCGTCGTTTCCCCGCTCCATGTGGTTTGCCTCGTCCTCTCGTGTCCATCTCACGCGCTACTCGTGTGCGTGTGAGGGGAAGCACGCAGCGGGTTGGCTAGACGGGTAAATTATGCGCCGTCCTCTCTCTTGCGAGGTTGGCCGAGCTTCGAACTACACGACTGGCGCCGCCGCACGGTCTAAGCCGCATCGGGCAAATAACGGGGCGATGGCCTAGATCAAGCAGGTGGTGGGTGGTCTTGTGCTGAGGTTCCGGGCTGCGGGCCATTTGGATTTGGCTTGAGTGAGCAAGTGTGTGTCGCGGGTATTATTACTACTGGGAACTACTAATTTGAGACATGGGACTAGTATGTAGATGCAGTTGGATCGGGTCTAAGGCCTGCTCGGCTACGGTAATTAGAAGGTGTAATGGATAAGTTGCAGCGGGCTCTGGGCGCTGACTAAGGTGCTATATGGAATTGTAGGCGTTACACGGAATAGAGTACGTGTTTGTCAGAGAAGGATTGAGAACGGAGGAATGGTGCACTCTATGTGAGGAGAGCCTGAGATAGACACAGTGTTAGGCCTTACTTTGGGTGCACCCGGAAGTATTCTTCCCGAGTCGATTGCCTCCAAACCAGCAAGCACTCAGCTGAGTAAGACGCGATCCAGTGTCTCAGACACTTTCCCATCATCAAGAGACCATCATCGTGATGGCAAATCCGCATATTGCTGTTCTTTTGCTTTTGCCCTTCCCACTGTGCAGTTCCCATCTCTGCTCCCGCGCTGGAAAAACAATCTCCGCCCGCACGCTCCGCCCGCACTTTCTCCGAGGGAGCGAGTGCGCGTCCCCACCCGCAAACCCTAAATATGCTGGGCTACATTTCGTCGACGCGTAGGAAGAGTTGCACAGCGTGCGTAAAGGCCAAGCGGCGCTGCGACCTAGGCTACCCCTTTTGCAAACGCTGTTCTGTCAAAGGCCTCGACTGCGTCTACCCGACTGCACGTAAAACACCTGTTTCGGTCCGCGACGCCGAGCTTGTCATCAAACACACGGCCGTGGTCCTCGATGAGACTACTACTACTACGGCTGCGGCTCCCGCTACCGCTGCTGCTACAAGTGTGGAGCCGGACGATAACTTTGGCGATCTTCGTGTCAACGCTCATGACCTTGGCAATATAGCTCGCCAACCTTGGATGCTAGCGGCACTGCTGTCCTCGTCAGAAAGCGAGTCGAGCGAATCCGATGTCTCGACATCGGAACCAGACACATGGCAAATAGGACGTGACGAGAGCATGAAAGCACCACCACTACCGCTACATAGAACCTTGCTTCCTCCTGTTGTTGTCCCGATACTCCTCAACGAGAAGCAGAGTACTGCCGTCATCGAGGGACTGTGCTCGCTCGTCACAACCATGGCTTGCTCCGGTGCCATGCCTTTTCTCCATCCCAAGCTGTATCCCGAATATGACCAGCCTGCTGCGTATCAGGATTGCGTCGCTATATCTGCCCTGTACATGATGCGGAATGCGAATAACGCTAACATCCTCATCAATAGTATCAATGCCAAGATTGCGGCCTTGGTCAAGGAATCCAAATCTTGGTCATTGATGCAGCATCTGGCGGCTGTACAGGCGCTTGTTGTATATCAGATTATTCGTCTCTTTGATCCTACCTTGTCGGCACAGGAACAGGCGGTCAAGCAAAATGTTTTGCTGGAGCGCTGGGCTACGAGTCTTTTCCATCGCTCTTCGTACGATATGCCTTCGCTTGCGGGTCCGCGTGAGCGCTGGGTTTTTGCTGAGTCACTGCGAAGGACCTTGTTCATGTCTGTATTCACGCGGTGCGGGTGGACAGTATTCTCAACTGGTGGACTTGCGAGTCAGGTGCATGTTCTGGCCAGTATGCCGGTAACAAAAGATACGAAGAGATGGATACAAGAGGGTGAGGAGGAGCAGTGTAGAGATGAGAGTATGCACAGTCAAGATCAAGGTTTGGTGACTTATTTCGACTTTGCCCTGGACTGGTCCGATACCAAATTAATCGACGAGCTGGACTCGTTCGGAAAGTTGATTCTCGCGCCTTGTCGAGGCCACGATGTAAGACTGCTGGTATAAATTCTGCATGTCGAGTTCAAGGCATGAGATATACTTTGTACACTTCTTCCCAGAAGTCCACGACAAACTCGCCGCCTTCCTGTAAGTAGAGAATAAAGGATGGGTGCCTGGAAAAGGCTGACACGTTGAGAACCATGTACTCAACTACTAGTTGCCTCAGCTCATCTGTCGTGTCCGCGCCTTGGGTGTACGCATATCTGGCGAGTTCCACAATGTCGTTTACTCGCCGCTCGTAAAGCGAAAAGCCGAGTAGCGTCTGGTGGAGTTTGTGCAGCGTGAGTTTTCTGAGCGGGTCTACTAAGCGCATACAGGAGAAGGTATATAGCCGTGCATGTGCAAGCAAGACGGGTCTAAAGTCTTGATCTGGCGCGTCGTTGTGTTGAGGTTCAAAGGCAGCGAGCATGGCATCCTTGGGATGGCCTGGGGCGAGGTAATTGCGTTCGTCAAACTTGACAGAGAGAAAATGCATTCTCCCATACTTTAGGTCCTTGCCCCATTTTCCCAAGCGGGCTTCCATAGTCTCCTCTTTGGTTGCGGGTCTTGGAGGCGTTGGAGGTCTTTCCATGGTGGGTGATATTGGAGCTTCGCACTCGTACGATGCCTTTTCTTCTACGTACGTCTCGTCTCTGATCCACGATGGCGCCGTGTAGTCATAACGATATGCGTACTCGACAAAGCGAGCAAAGTCTTCTGGTTCCATGTCGGGGTAATCCACGATTGCCGTATGCGACTCCACCATCCCGTTATTTACTAGGGCACGAAAATACCCAGATGTTGCGGCGACAGCTTTTGAATGCACCAAAAACGTCTTCCTCTTTTTATCTTTGCCTACGTGAAATGTGAAAAGGTCCGATTGAACCAGCCTATGGAATATTATTGTTAGGAAGCAAGGCTTTTGTCGCTTGCTATACGTACTCCTGGAAGGGACACGAAATCAGTCCTTCGTTCATATCTTCTACTGTCACAGTAATTCGCGTTTCAGATCGATTGCGGATTGTAGGCATCGTACAGTGTACTGAAGATATATGCGCTCGAGCCGGGGTGTACATAGCAGCCTGATGGTAGCAGAATGTGTCTGCCTTGCTGTGGCTGTGACATTATGAAAGTTCCCTAAATACATCACTTTCAGTACTGCCTTGTGATAATTGCCTCTATTGCTGCAATTGGCAATTATGCCACGCTGAACTCCGTTGTTCTTTAGATTCTCATAGTATACACGGTTTTGTCGAGTGCATAGGAACCTCAAGTGTAAGCGAAGACTAGCCTACATGGCAACTACAGCCGCCTGCGCCACTGGTGCTACTTTCTCATGTCAAAAACAGGGTTCCATGGCGCTGCGTCATCTCTGCTGCTAACAAGATGGCAGCGCGGGATGCGACACAAGGGGGTTCCATGCTGGTCGACGCTCTCCAACGAATAGCATGCGGCGGTCACTACGACGTGCAACCACGTACGTCACCGTTCCATTGAAATGGTAGATGTTCCAGATCTCTCTACTATATGCCGTTGAAGTCAACAGCAAGCAAAGCCCAGATACACTAACGGCACTTTTTCCCACTACATCTGTACCTTACTTTCCTGCTGGCGTACTAGCTAGCTCATTACAAGTCGTCAAGACGGCGCCCCAAATCCCTTCTCGTCGCGCGCTCGCTGGAATCGCGCTTGTCTCTGTTTTGTCGGCGGTGGAACAGCAGCAGAAGAGGAAGAGAGAAAGAAAAAACGGACACGAGCTTTCAACTCCTGAGGACATGTCGGGTGAACTTCAGACGATTCCTGCCCGCCATGGCGTGGCGACGTTTGTGCCGAGGGGTAGGACTATCAAGGTTATCAATACGTATGGAAAACAGGTAGTTGGCATGTGGGCATTCAGTCTGGGTGCCCCGCCAGAAGAGGGGGATGAGGAGGTGAATGAGGAGGAGGTCAAGAAGGAGGCGGAGGAAATGAAGAAGGCGGTTGAGGAGGGTGGAAAGCAGGATGTAGAGACTGCGAAGGAGAGTAATAAGGAAGTTAAGAAAGAGGGAGATGACAGCAAGGAGAAATCAAAGCAGGAGGGCGAAGATAGCAAGGATGAAGCAAAGAAGGACAGTGGAGAGAGCAAAGATGAAGTAAAGAAGGAGAGTGAAGACGGAGCAAAGGAGACACAGTCGAGTGAGGACAAGACCAACGAAACAAGTCAAGAAGCCGAAGATCCACCAGAACAAGCCCCAGATACCCCCGAGAACGAAAAGACGACTGAAACCACGGAGCCTTCGTCCAGCAAAACTACCAAACGCACTTGGACCTCTTACCTGCCTTCGACTTACCTCCCTTCGATACCCTATCGCAACAAAGGCGGGGCGAACAAGCAAGAAGCCGAACAAAAGCCCACTCCGGAGCAAGAAAAGAAACAGAACGAGGAAAACACTAAAAAATGGTCTTCATACCTGCCCACAGGCAAGAGTTTCACCAGCTACGTGCCTAGTGAGTCGATCGTGAGCGCATTCAAGGCCAGCCATCAGCGTGATCCGAACAAGAGTTATGCAGAGCAACTGTATGACTTTTCCAAGACGCCTGTGGGTGCTGGAACCATAGCCGGTACGTCGTTAGAACTCCTCGCTACTTAGATTTAAGCAAACTAACTCTTCCACAGCTGCCACAGGCTCCGGCTACGCATCCTCCGTCTACGCCGCCTACTCCGCGTATGCCTCGATGCATCCCTCGGACGGCTCCCAACCGCCCATGGAATACCTCTCCCTCCCCCACACCCGCGCCGCATCTCATAAGCTCGTTCCCGAAGTCAATGATGAACTTCTCACCAATCTCCGCAACCCCATCCTCACAATGGTCGAAGATACTTCCCCGGGCGGTCACGACACTCTAACTGCCGCCTGCGACGCAAACCAATACGCTGCACTGGGCGTTGACAAACCCGCCGAACACGGCAGCTGCGCTGAGAACCTCGTCTTCGCCCTTCGAGAAATCAATGAGCGCTCCGGCCTCAAAGGCGCAAAAGCAATTGGCGCCGACATCACCGTTAACATTGCGCCTACGCCCCTGCACCTCTTCATGAACGCTCCTCTCGAGGCAGAAGGAGACTTCCACGATGATGGCGCTGGCGCTAAAGGCGTGACGATTAAAATCCACGAGCCAAAGGGCAAGAAGAGGTGTTTTGTTAGGTTTCGTGCTGAGCGCGATGTAGTGGTGGTACTGAGTGCGTGTCCCATGGATGTAGGGGAGCAGAATGGCGGGCGGTGTATGGCGGCGAATTTTATGGTGGAGGAACAGCAGGCGGGAGAGGATTTGGCGGCTTCCAAGGTGGAGAGTAAGGCAGGAGATAAGGAGAAGGAGGAGCAGAAGAAGAAGAAGGAGGATGGGGCTGGAAAGGAGGAGGAGAAGGGAGAGGAGAAGAAGACGGAGGAACCCAAGCCAAAGAAGAAGCCCAAGAAGTTGGAGGTGAGGAAACAGTCTGCGGCGCCGTCGTCGGCTTCCTCTCAAGCTTGAATATGAATATCTTTACGGTAGGAGCTGTTGTGGTAGTACGTTTAGCTTAATGATGTAATTAGATCCCTCTTCTCTTGTTCTCATCTGAACATCTTTTGCTCCCTAATTGGTCTTCACATGCTTCATTGACTCGTCTCATTATATGTCAAACAAGACACTCATTCACATCATGCCCAGAGACACACATCATTTTTTTTAATTCTTTGTCAACTAACGAGAAAATATAAGCGATTGTAGTTCTTCCTCTCCATACATCCCAACCCCCTCACTCGTCCCCCTTACCCATTCACAAAACACATCGCTGTTTCCCGCTCTCTTCCCTCTTCAAAGCCTCCCCCAAATCACCGTCGCAGCTGGCGGTTCAATCCCAACACTATCCACCTGGCTCGGGATACTGGGCGGCGGAAAGTCATCATCATCCTCTGGTGGTGGCTCCGTGTCGTCCTGGCGCTTACCCCAGATCACGGTTGCGCTGGGTGGTTCGACGCCGATGCTGTTGGCCTGGCTGGGGATGCTGGGGGGTGGGAAGTCGTCGTCGTCTTCAGGGGGTAGCTCGGTGTCTTCAGGCGAGGAAGGGACGCCGGTGGGTTCGTCCCGTGCGGCTTTGCCCCAGCTTATGCTGTATTGAGGGGGGGCGAGTGTGATGTCAGGGGGGGCGTAGGAAGTGTACTCTGAGGTTGGGGTAGGGGTAGGTGTGGGCGTGGGTTTCGAGGAAGGTTTAGGCGGGGGTGTTGGTGTGGGCTTTGTAGTGGGCTTGGGCCATTTCGTGGGCTTGATGTAGCGCTGTTGCAAGCCCCAGCTTATACTGTACCCGGGTGGCGGTGGGATTGCAGATGTTGATACGGCTGGCGGGTTGGGCTTCGTCGTCGGCTTCAAAGTCGTTGGTTTTGGTGGCCAGGGGTTCCATGGGTTCCATGGGTTCCAGGGGGGGTATCCGGGCTTCTTAGTCGAAGACGTTGGCTTAGGGGTGCTAGAGCTGGACCAGACAGGCGGAGCGGGTGTAGTAGATGGAGTGGGTTTTGGTGTAGGTGTGGATGTAGCGCCTGGTCCTTCTCCATCCCAGCTGATGCTATAGGTTGGGTTTCCGATACTGATTTGATCACTTGGTTTTGAAGGAGGATCCTCGGGCTTGGTTGTTGGTTCGGGAGAGCTCGTCTCCCAGCTTATGCCGTATGATGGTTGTCCGAGGCTAATCTGGTCTGTTGGCTGGGACGGGGGATAGACAGGCTCTTCAGGAGCAGGGGTAGTTTCAGGACTGCCACCATCCCAGGAGATGCTTTGCTTAGGGGGGTTAATCTCGAATTGACGCTCTTGGAGGCCTGCAGGTGCAGCACGAATGCTAATGGGCGTCAGCATGGATAGAAGATACAGGCAAAATAACAAACCTGATAGCGAGGCCAAGCAGCACCAGCACACTGTTGCGTGCAGGAGCCATGTTGGTTCAACAATAGACTATGCAGGAGTAGTTGCTGTGGCTTTGTGGATGTGCTTTACGCTGTCCATTGCGACTGTGCGGCAAAGTTATAGACAATTTTTTGGGTCCTTCATTTGGTCAATCAAGGGGTACATGCAGCATACAGTTCCAAGATGAAAGATACGAGGCCACACGACATGAGCCCGTAACTAACTTCGGTTACACAGATGCAATACTAAGGGCATGCATTAGCGAGCTGTGTTAGTCAAGGTCCCGGGTTCTAGGTTGTGCTTTTGAGCTTGCAGTGCAATATACACTGATAACCGCCGGGTCCATTTTCAGCATCAATTGAGGGAATCCTAAATTTGGATATGTGCCTTCCGAAGGAATGCGCTGATTCGACGAAATGTGGAAGGTACCGGGAGAATTAAAGTGCGTCTTGTTTGGCTATATTGCTGGTTATTTTGCATGATCGTAACATGGTTGCAGATAGCCGGAACTACAGGGTCTTCCACGTGAGAACTTTGCATATTATATGAATCGCTTGACCAGCAAAACTGTCTCGCTTATACTGCCTCGGTTCTGAAATGAATTTCCAAAAACCTGTCGGCTTTGTCGGATGAGCGCAAGGAAGAACATGCAGTTCTTATTGGTACAGCCACCCCGGTACCTGTCTGGGAATACATATGCTAGAGCTCCGCTTCGTTTTGGAAAGAGGAGAGAAGGTTTTTACAGCAGACGGCGGACTGAGAGCATCCTTGTCAATTGATCTTTCGAAATCCCTGTGAGCTGCCGTATCCAACTCGCGATAAACATATTGCTGATGGCCAGTCACCGACCAATTGGTGGGAGCCATTAAAGGACGCCTGTTTGAGCAAAGAATAGTGGTATACGCCTCGACTTTGAGGGGGAATTGCATCCTCCAATTACTCCTCGTGCACATGCGATGTACCTGGTGTCACCCGTCGTGCGGGGGATCAAGAATTTTATCTAGAGGCCATTTACGTATGGCACGAATGCTTAGCAGGTCTAGATGACCCGCTTCGAACATTTCCAGTCCAGCCCACCCAATCATAGCAGCATTGTCGGTACAGAATTTGGGAGGAGGAAAATAAAGTTCAACGTCTGGAAATCCGTGAGCGCAAAGGGTACATGCGAGTCTGGGCGTAAGTCAGCATAATCTATCTTCAGTACTAAACGAGAGTGGCCGCAAGTACTGGTCATTGGGTAGACGTACATGTGTCGAAGAAGGGAATTTGCAGCGACGCCTCCGGCTAGTACAACCGCAGGCTTGGGCGCTGCAATGTCCTGCTGGGACTGCAGACCCAAAACTACTCGAGAAGCTACATGCTCAAAGGTTGCACGCATAGTCTCTCTAGCCAGATCTCTTCGCTCTTCAATGTCAATGTCGGCAGCTGCTCGCTCACTTTTGTTGAACTTCTTAGTAACGGGGTCCATGCCGTGCCGTACGATGCGCTCGACCATTGTGGTGATGCCGGAAAAGCTCATCTCAAGACTATTGATTTTGATGCCTCCGCCAGACCTAGTCAGCGGTTTATTGAGGGCCCAACCCCATTTCGTAGTGCTTCTCCGCATTGCATCTTCATGATTTGCCGGGACCTCATACCACTTGTATTGATATCCATGGGCGCTCAGGTACGCTTCAGCAGAACAAGTGGACTGTCGGGATAGAAGTGCAGTTTGTTTCGCGGTTGTTGGCCCTCCCGGGCTTATACCAGGAAATGCAAACGCTTCAAGAAGTGCACCGTACATGGTGCTCTTGGTTGTCTGCAGTAGTTCTGCAGGCAGGACAACGCGGGCGATCTTGTCCAAACATTCGCCAATGGCAATGTCATTGGTACTGCCCAGCACACGATGATCTGTCAGAGAAGCAGAGTGGATGAGCAACGTGTGGCCGCCCGATGCCAGTACTGACAGGAACGGAAACTTGGGTGCAAGTTCATCACTGCTAGGCGCTTGCATAGTGGATTCATTGGGCAAAGTACGAGCATGGGATTCAAGAGCGCTGACCATACGTGGGGTGAGGGCATGGGCTTGCATGTGATGAACACCGACAAGAGGTTTCTGGTCTATGTGTCAGTCACATGTTGACGAGAAGACAAGCATGCAGTACCTGCCACGCTACGGCGAGGCCCTTTGCGGTATCAAGACCAGTGAACAAGTTGCTACGCATGCCGGGTCCGCGCGTAACTGAGATGAAGTCGGGCAGCCTTCTTTTCGTTATATCCACGTCGCCTGGTTGCACTGCGCCTGCGCCTGCATCTGCAAGAATCTCCCCGTTGCGGACCGGTAGATGGCGAATGGCTTCACGAAGAAGAATCGCCAGGCTCTCCTGGTGAGACTGCAGTGATACTAGTGGATGCACGCCTTGATATAATGAATTATTGGATGTCACTTTCTCATGGAAATGCAGCTGTGCTGTCACCCGGCCATGCTGGTATGCTTTCTCGACTATGGCGACTGAAGTGTCATCGCACGAAGTTTCGACGGCAAGGGTCATCAGGCATCTTTGCAGTCTCCATTGCAGCGAACGAGGCGTTTGTGAGCGGAGGGCGGCCTGGAGCACAAGGGAACAAGGCCGCATACCTCTGGCGGTGGCACGTGAAGATTGCGGGCGGTTGGATGGTACAGGCACGGCGACGGAGGTGTGGTGGTAGCGAGTAGGATTTGCGTGCATGAACTTCGGAAGGGTTCCGAGGCGGGTCCCTGGCCAGGCCCTGTGACGTAGGGCCGAAGCTTCGAGCCTCACATGCGCCGCAATCAGCACATCTGAGCCCGCCCATCTGGCCTGACCTCATCCCTTCGACCATACGATGAAATGCATCCATAGACGTTCTCCATTCCATGGCTGATATCGACAAGAAGACCGACGGCCCGGAGCCGTATTCCGCGGCTGGCTTCGACTTTACCCTCTTGCCAGATTACGACGATGACTTCGTCCAAGAAGACCACTTCATCGAGTTTGCCAAAGCGCTGGCTGCCCCCGAGAACTCGCCATCCACCGAAGACCTCACGTCGCCGCCCCCCGAGCGAGCCTTTATCTCGGCGCAAAACGATTGGCGACCCGTCCACCAGCGCGTCAAGCGGCGCAAGAAGACAAATGCCCCGCCGCGACGTGGCAAAGATGAGACACGCGAAGGCTTTGTCTACGTGCTGCTCAAGTGGCCGCTGCTGATTGTGGTGCTCGGATGGCTGCTCTTCCTTAGCATAGCCTACATCTTCACGCGCCTGTATATCTATCTGTACGAGCACTGGGTTACATGGCGGGGAACACGCCAAAGGCTGCGCCAGCGCCTACAGGACGCGAGATCATACCAAGAATGGGTACGAGGCGCAAAAGAGATGGATACATATCTTGGCAATGACGCGTGGAAGGAGAAGGCTGAATACGCCTACTACGACAGCAAGACGATCGCAAAGGTGCACCAGCAGATGGTCAAATTGCGGCAGAAGGCAGAAGCAGAAGAGAACACTCCTTCTGGCCCAAAAGACAAACAAGGTTCACATACAGCCGTCGAGGACCTTCGTGCGCTCTTAGAAGGTAGGAGTGTCCCCAATTATACAAGAGTCGGCCAACTAACGTCTGCATACAGCTTCAATGAAGAATAATTTCGTTGGATTTGAGAACCCTCGACTGTACAGCGAAACATACTACGGAACCAAGAAGCTTGTCCAGGACTTTGTGGATGAAGCTGAGACCTCGCTCTCCTTCCTCCTGCGGACCACACAACTTGATGCCGACAACAAGCGCGCACTCTTCAAGCACTTGGGCAGCAACTTTGGTCGTACTGCACTTTGCCTTTCAGGAGGAGCCACATTCGCCTACTACCATTTTGGTGTGGCTAAGGCTTTAATGGACGCCGATCTTCTGCCAGAAGTTATCACAGGCACGTCGGGCGGCGCCCTTGTTGCTGCGCTGCTATGTACAAGGACAGATGATGAGCTTAAGAAACTGCTTGTACCAGCGCTTGCTTACCGTATCACAGCCTGCCACGAGGGATTCCTCACATGGTCAAAGAGATGGTGGAAAACCGGCGCCAGGTTCGACAGTATCGATTGGGCCAAGAAGTGCGCTTGGATGACACACGGCAGCCTTACGTTCAAAGAAGCATACCAAAGAACTGGCCGCATACTGAATGTCTCCTGCGTCCCATCCGATCCGCACTCACCGACCATCCTGGCCAACTATATCACCGCCCCCGACTGTGTGATTTGGTCGGCAGTCTTGGCTTCAGCTGCTGTTCCTGGTATACTCAACCCTGTGGTTCTGATGAAGAAGAATAAAGACGGAACTCTTGCACCTTACTCTTTTGGCCACAAGTGGAAGGACGGCAGTCTAAGGTAAGCCTGAGAATCCGAAAAAAGCTTTTATCTACTGACGATAGCCCGCACGGGTTGTAGGACGGATATTCCACTCAAGGCCCTAAACCTTCATTTCAACGTGCGCTTTTCAATAGTCAGTCAAGTCAATCCTCACATCAATATATTCTTCTTCTCGTCTCGCGGGTCGGTCGGTCGACCTGTCACTCATCGACGCGGGCGCGGCTGGAGAGGCGGTTTTCTTGGCTCGGCTACAGAGCAGGTATGTTGAGCACGTCCTCGCATCCAATTAATTTCCTGTACATTTTCTGATGGCATCTGTAGTATCTCAAACTTGATCTCTACAAGTGGCTCAAGGTTCTCCGTCACCTCGAACTTTTGCCTAGACCACTAGGTCAGGACTGGAGCGAGCTGTGGCTCCAACGTTTCAACGGAACGATCACCATTTGGCCCAAGTCCATCCCCTCAGATTTCATTCACATCTTGTCTGACCCTACTCCACAAAGACTAGCTCGCATGATCCATGTGGGTCAGCAGTCTGCTTTCCCAAAGTTGAAGTTTATTGCAAATCGAGCCAAATTGGAGCGCGCGATACAGGAGGGTAGGCGAAAGTACAGGCCTCGAGGTGCACGCGATGAAGAAGCGATCAACGCGCTCAGCGAAGAGGACCTTCGCAGCTTGCTCAAGCGCACACATAGTGACGGACCTAATGGGGATGTTCCGTATCCCGCATCTGGTTCAGAGTCTTCGTCTTCTGCTGGCATTTCACGACCAGGGTCCCCGATAGAGCTGCCTCTGGGCTTCACCTTTACCCGCAAGCAGAAGGCCAAGCTTCCCAACATCACAACAAATGCTGAAAAACAGCCTGAAGTTCCTGATAGTCCCTCCTTCTCCAAACGTCTAAGTGGCTGGTGGTCAGCCATGTCACCACAAGCCTCTTCGCGTCCCGACGTTGCACAACCCCCAGCGCCTCAAGGCAAGCTACGTGCTTCACCATTTAGTCACGATCGTCCTAATTCGATGTTTGAGTTCCGCTCTCCAGGTGTGTTGGGCGATTTCCCCACTGGAAGGAAGCAGAGCAGAGTCTTTGACGACTCGGACGATGATGAAGCGATCCCGAGTACTTCTCGGCGCAAGCAGCAGCAGCAAGGTGCTGAGTTTGGTGATGCAGGCGCAGGAGATGGAGAGGAGCATGGTGAAGCAGATTTTGGTGATGATGAGGAGGAAGACAGAAAAGAAACGCAGAACGTTGCCGTAGGCCTTGGGCTTGAGTGACAAGCAATATAACTCATTTCGGTTGTAATAGTTGGACCTAAATTAGACTGTAGAACGTGTACTCTCTAGAATTTGCTAATCTTAATCTATCTAAACAAAAATAATTGACACAAAGGCCGGTCCATCCCTCCAGAACTACCAAAAATACAATAATCAACCAATCTTCACTCTTCTCAGCTTCTGTTGCCCCAACAAATGTCCGGATTCGGACGGCTGCCCTTCAAGTTTAACAACCCTAGTGTGGGATATTGAGTGAAGAGAAAGTAAATGAAGTGAGAGAGCGGATTGCGATTGTCTTCTCTGCACATTGTATGGCGTCTTTGGGACTCAGACAGCGCGTGTTTGCGCTGGTGGAGTTTTCAGAGACTCTAATAACCTGCAGGCAATTTCATTTGGCTAATCTCACAGTACGAATACGTGACTGTCGCGTGGTGGAGACGGGCCAGGCTTGGCATGTCGTCATCTGAACGCGCCTTGGACGCGCGATCACCAGGCAACAGGCGCCATGTCTTAACTTCCCTTGGACACCACAGGCTGAATCCATTCATCAAAACTCATGGCCTGCGGCTATAGAGGAGTGCCATGGGTGTCACTGGCCTCTGGACCGTCGTGCAGCCCTGCGCGCGGCCGATTAAGATTGAAACGCTGAACAAGAAACGACTCGCTGTCGATGCTTCCATCTGGATTTACCAATTCCTCAAAGCTGTTCGTGACAAGGAAGGAAATGCGCTGCGCAACAGCCACATCGTTGGCTTCTTCCGCAGAATATGCAAACTTCTTTTTATCGGCATCAAGCCGGTTTTCGTCTTTGATGGCGGTGCTCCAGCGCTGAAACGACAGACCATTCGCCACCGTAAGTCGCGCCGAGAGGGCAGACGGGACGATGCAGTCAAGACTGCCGCCAAGCTGCTGGCGATACAGATGCAGAGGGCTGCTGAAGAGGAAGATTTGAAGAGGAGAGAAGCTACAAAACATCCACAGGAAAAGGAGCACGAAGAGGAGATACCTGAAAACTTGGTGTACGCAGACGAACTACTCCAGACGCCCCAAGAGCGGACGCAGAATCGTACATTCAAGAAGAAGGATCAATATCATTTACCAGATCTCGGCAGATCCATGGCAGAAATGGGCGCTGCAAATGACCCCAGAGTCATGTCGCTTGAGGAATTGGAAGAATATGCGCGGCAGTTCGATAGAGGCGAAGACATCAATGTCTACGATTTCTCAAAGATTGACTTCGATGGTCACTTTTTCCAAAGTCTGCCCCCCGCCGATCGTTACAATATTCTGAATGCAGCCAGACTCCGTAGCCGGCTGAGAATGGGTCACTCTAAGGAACAGCTTGATGCAATGTTCCCGGACAGAATGGCATTCTCAAAATTTCAGATTGAGCGTGTACGTGAACGCAACGAACTCACCCAACGGTTGATGAATCTCAACGGCATGAACGACGATGCTTTTGGCAGCGGGGGTTTCAATCGCATTGCAGGTGAGAGAGACAGGGAGTACGTCCTTGTTAAGAATGACGGGGTTGAGGGTGGCTGGGCACTTGGTGTAGTCTTGAACAAGGAAGCAGGAAAAGAACACAAGCCAATCGAGGTGGAACCCTCACGGCCTACAACTGAGAATGATGGCGAGTGGGAAGATGACGAAGATTTTGAGGATGTACCAATTGAAGGCTTAAACCGGCTGCCTAAGCCTAACGGAGGGTTGAGTGCCCAAGAGAAAGAAGGTCGTGAATTCATCGCCAACGAGTTGGCAACAAGGCGTCGACAGCTTTACAAGTCGAGGAAGGAAAATCCAAAGCAGGTCGCTCCCAACCGGGCCGCACCAGTTGACCAGAATCCTGACTCGTTATTCCTCGCTGATGATAACGACGAACAAGACTGGATGGATTTACATGGCAATGACGACAATGACCTAGCCGAAGATGCAGGCGACCAACTCGAGAATGAACAGCTCCAACAAGCAATTGCATTATCACTGCAGTCAGGACAAAAGCCGCCCCAGGAAAGCGCCGAGGAGTCCGAAGATGATCCTGTCCGCGAGGTTTTCCAACAAAGACGTGCTGAAGAAACTAATCCCTTCGCCGGAACCAAGAGCTCTGGTCCTGCCATTGGAAGGCTTGCCAATCAACGCAGTAGTAAACTGGCTGTCAAAGGCCCCTTCGACGGTAGCGATAGTGAGGACGAGATAGACCTTCAGGCTGCGCTGAGCGAATCTCGCAAGTCGAAACGCCCCGCAAAGGTGCAAAAGCCATCGCCTAGACCTCAAGTTCAAGCATCATCATCCACTATTGAACCCGCACCCGGAAAGATAAACACAGCAGGTTTTGATGGGCCGCTTCCTTTCGAGAGACTCAATCTGGGTAATTCTCTCCTTGGTAAGAAGAAGATGGAAAAGTTGGAGGCAGACAATGCGGGAGGCTTTGAGAAGGACTACGCAGAGGAGAAGAAGGCCGCAGCACCGCTTCCGCCTTGGTTCAACGCCTCAAGAGACATTGCGTCAGAAGTCAACTCTCAGCGACATGAAGAGAAGCTTCTATGGGAAGAAGCTCGTAGAGAGGAAAAGAACAGGTTTCAGTTCCAGGAGCTCCCGAGCTTGCGCAAGCAAGACACAACGGAAGTCATTGATGTGGATGCGCCAGCGAGTCAAGATCAAAACCAAGTGATAATGATTGACTCGGATGACGATATTGATGCGCACATGGAGGATGTGCCTGCTGAAGAACCAGAGGTGAAGATGGGTGATCTGGCCGACAAAGTCAGAGCGGAGCCTCCAAAACCGCTTTCTCCAGGACAGCCGTCGCCACCTCTCCAGGATCATGCGTTATTGAAGAAGAGTCCATTTGCAGATGATTCCGATGAAGGTCCGGTTGAATGGTCAGAGAGTGAGCCGGAGGACGAACAGCGCGCGCAACAGAAACCCGCAGATGATTTGGAGGCAAAGTCACCTCCACGACAGATCTCTGAAGCTCCATCTGATGAGTTCGAAGATGTACCAATGCAGACGGAGCCGGCTCCTGCACCCGAGCCTGCCAAGTCACCGTCACCCGAATTCGAAGACGTGCCTTTACAAGGTGGAAGCACTGCAGAACCCGAGCATCCGAAATCTCCATCGCCTGAGTTTGAGGACATTCCCCTTCGACAGGACAAACCACACCAACCCCAGAGAGAGTTTTCACCGCTGCAGGGACCAGAAGATCTTACGAAACCCATTGTTCCACACAGTGGCGTTGCTAATGACAATCTTCCTATAGACGTGGCCGAAAGGGACGATTCTGACCAATACTCTGATCCCGAAGACGAAGACCTTTTCGCATCTCTTGCCAAAGAAGCAGAAGAGCACGCGCGTTTTGCCCAAGAGCTAACCAACAACACGGCCGCGCGCATAGATTTTGACGAAGAGCTCAAGCAACTACGCGCTCAACAGAAGAAGGACCGTCGAGACGCTGATGAAGTCACGCAAACCATGATATCAGAGTGTCAACAGCTACTCACTTTGTTCGGCTTGCCATACATCACAGCGCCCATGGAAGCTGAGGCGCAGTGCGCCGAACTCGTCAATCTGGGTCTTGTCGATGGCATCGTGACTGATGATTCCGATATTTTCCTCTTTGGTGGCACACGTGTGTACAAAAACATGTTCAATGCAGCCAAATTCGTCGAATGCTATCTTTCGCAAGATCTCTCCTCCGAGTTCAGCCTCACGCGCGAAAAGTTAATCGACATTGCGCAACTCCTCGGCTCAGACTACACAGCCGGCATCCCTGGCATTGGCCCCGTCACCGCGCTAGAAATCCTCTCCGAGTTCAAAGATCTCCAGAGCTTCAGAACATGGTGGGATGGCGTACAGAGCGGAACCATCAAGAAAGAAGACGACGCAAAGAGCTCGTTTCGCAAGCGGTTCCGCAAGAATCAAGCTACGAAGTTGTTTCTCCCATCGTCATTTCCCGACCCCAGAGTCGCCGAAGCATACCTGCACCCAGAAGTCGATAACGACCCTGAGCCTTTCCAATGGGGCGTCCCCGATCTCGCGGCTCTCCGCACATACTTGAGTGTGCAGATTGGATGGAGTACAGAGCGCACGGATGAGGTTCTTGTCCCGGTTATTCGCGATATGAATCGCAGGGAGAAGGAGGGCACGCAGTCCAATATCACGAGGTTCTTTGAAGGCAGTGTGGGGGCGGGCGCTTTTGCACCGAGGGTGAGGAATACAGAGGGGAGTGGGCCGAGTGGGAAGAAGAAAGGGAAGAGTGCTGTAGGGAAGAGGCTGGGTACAGCGCTAAGTAGGTTGGCGGAGAGGGAGGGGGCTACGGGTGGGACTGAGGAGAATAGTGAAGATGGGGCTGAGGAGGAGTTGGGCAGTGGCGATGGTACAAATAGCAGGAAGAAGAGGAAAGCTGCTACGCGTAAGCCTACATCGCTGGCGGAGAAGGAGGACCAAGGCGCTGGTGATGATGCTGAGGAAGATGAAGACGACGAGGATGAATTATACGAGGAGCCCTCGAAGAAGAAGTCTAGGAAGACTCGCAAGGCAAAGGCAGTCTAGTCGACTCCAGCAACGCAATACTTTCAGCTTCAGATGCAACAACAGGCGTGAATAAATGACTAGACTATAATAACGATATCCTACAAATGGTATAATGCCATCTTTGACCTTCGCATCGCTTCAAAGCGAGTAAAGACACAATACAAGTCCCCTCTCAAAGCTTAACACCCCCGCCCTCAATTGTCTCCAAATCAGCCTTTGTAAACCTGACATAAGTGCCGTTCTTCAACCAGTACAAGAGATCTCCATCCTTCTCCACCACAGCCGGATCGATACCGTCCTTCTGCAACAAATGCTTCTGCTGCTTATTCGTACCTGTAAGCTGCATCTCCTTTGTGACGCGGATCCAGATGGGGGCCGCGAAAGCCGGCAACTCCTTCTTTACATGCTGAGCCAGCGAAGACAGCACAGCGTCTGAAGGTGCACCAGCAGCCTGGTCCTTGAATACAACAGCAGCGCAGCCCGCGCGGCCATCATGGCGCGGGATCTGCACGCCGTAGACGTTTGCTTCAGCGACGGCGGGGTGCTTGCCCAGGGCCTCGCTGACTTCAGCGGTAGAGACGTTTTCTGCTTTCCAGCGGAAGGTGTCGCCGAGGCGGTCGACGAACCAGAAGCGGCCTTGGTCGTCCCAGCGCATGAGGTCACCGGTGCGGAAGTAGGCGTCGCCTTTGGTCTTTACGTCGCGGATGATTTTGCTGTTTGTGGCTTTGGAGTTGCCGAAGTAGCCTTGGAAGCTTTGCTTGATGTTGGCGGCATCGAGTTTGCTGAGCATTTCACCAGGTTCGTTCCAGTCGCAGATCTGGCATAGGCCGGTCTTAGGGTCGCGGATGGGCTCTGGAGGGTCAGATTCCGGATCCATGCGTACGAGGCAGTTTCTTTGCGCCATGAGCATGGTGCCTATTGTGCCGTTGCGGGCAATTGCGCCGGTGGAGAAGGAGTTTGAAGAGCGGTTGAAGAGGGCGCCAGGACTCTCTGTTGCTGCATAAAACTCGAAGATGGTCTCGATGCCAAAGCGTTCCTTGAAGGCCTCCCAGACGTCAGGGCGCAAGCCGTTTCCAAAAGCAGCGCGAAGTTTGTGTTGCTTGTCTAGGGGCGATGGAGGCGCGGAGAGGAGGTATCGACATGTCTCACCGACGTATTGGAGGATAGTGGCGTTAGATTCTCGGATCTCAGGCCAGAAGGTCTTGTGAGAGAACTTCCTAGAAATGCATATTGTGCTCCCGGCACGGAGGACAGAGCACAAACCCAAAATTGAAGCAGAGCTGTGGTATAGTGGCATAGATGCGTACAAGACATCGTTGTTGTTGAGCCCCAGCCATATCGCAGTGAACTTGGAGCCAATGGCAAATCTTCCCCAAGCCATGTAGGCGGGCTTGGGAAGGCCAGTTGTGCCGGATGTGTAGATCAGCATGGCCATGCTGGTGCGCGTTTGGCCTGAGCGGACTGAGTCTGGGAAGCGTGTCGCCGGCTGGGTAAGAATGTGTGATGTCAATGCGTCATCAAAGAAGATGACTTCGACCTTTCGCTCAGCGCTTGACTCGACAGCGGCGTCCGAGGACTGTGTCTGTTTCTTAAGGGATCGCGGGATGTCGGACTCTTCGAGCTGGAAGCTGAACTCAACCTTGTCCGCGCAGTCTGTTCGAATGAAGCCTTGCTCCCTCATCGCGTCATCATTAAAGTTTGCCTTGCTTTCTTGATCCACAAGCACCAGCTTGGCTGTACTTGTCTTCACGGTATGCACCAGCGGCTTTCCCGTAAGGTTGTAGTTGATAAAGGCCGGTCTTGCGCCAATGCTCCAAAGGCCAAACCACACCCAGACGAAGACATCTGAATTCACAAAGTCCATTGCGACAATATCATCCTTTTCTATGCCCTTGCTCTTCAGCCACACTCCATAGCGGAGAACGGTATCGTACGCTTGCGCGTACGTCCACCTCTTTCCCTGAAAGATGATCCAGGGTTGGTTTGCCCGTGAGGATTGCGCATGTGATTCGAGTTCGTAGAAGAGGTTCAGTTGGTCGCGTCGTTCGAGGAGCGCGCCGTTGATTTGGCTGCCGAAAAGGGCGGATATCATCGGCCAGTCGTACGTGAAGCCATGGCGACCGTTGAGGTATGCGACGCCGGCTGCTGCGGCCGGCAGAGCGAATGGAAGCACTGTGATAGCAAGGTTGATTAGCACATGCAGGGCTGACTGTACGCGGCTACAACGAGCGTACCTGACATAGTGGATGAGCAGGGGCGAGAAGTAACGGAAAACTCGCCCGATTTGATATCGTTATATCAAAGGAGGTTGAAGAGGGAAGTCAGAGTTGAAAGATATGGCTCAACCCCAAACCAATCGGCCACAACATACCCTTCATCGTTGGCTAGTGACGTTCGACCCCAGCTAGTCAGTGGAGCTGCCGAGGCAAGTCGGTATCGGGTACCCCTGGTAGTCTGCCGTGCAATCCATCCACCATCCCTCTTCCATGCTTCCCCTCATTACCCTGACCTGGTAAGCGTCTCGGTCTGGCAGCAAGGAGCCATACGGAGTATGCTGCTCGCTTTCGCTGAGCGTGGGGCGGTAACGGGGCTCAAGGTCCGTCTGCTGGCAGTGGGTATACCCCATTGCACTGACTCGGCCGGCAGAGTAGTGCACAAAGGATAATTTGCACAAGAATGCGGCTCTCCCGAAAGATTCTTCAAAAGACAAAAGGCCGCGAGGGCGCTTGGGTATAGTAATGTGTTGTAGGCATCACAAGGAAAGGAGCTTAGCTGGCTTCCCTGCAAGTTTCATAGAATCATGCACTGTCACGTGTCGACGCGTTCAACAAGCACCGCGCGCCAATGCCCGTGCAGCTGCGTGGAGAGCAAACTCAGAACGAAAAATGGATTATGATATACAGAAAATGCCTAGCGACACATGCGAGACTATAGCTCAAGGGACAACTATATACGTAATAACCTGTATCCAAATCCATCTTTCCATCCTTATCCCAAGGTATACCGCCCCCAAGACTATATGATTTGCGCCAAACAATCGCTCCAGAAAATGCTATTGGAGAAGTGAAGATAGTAAAACAAGTACACCCAGAGCCGTCGGACAAGCAGTCTTGCCAACAACCGGGCGAGTTCGCGAATTGTGGTATATAGATTACAGGAATATCCTGTCGTCAACCGTATACATACGAGGCGCACCAACCTTCATCTACCGTATTGTCTCGCCTTCGACGTGTGGCGTTGGCTGCTCTGGAGCGGAAGATTCCATATCTTGGATTGGGGCAGCTTCCTTAGCCGGCTCATGCGATACGTCATCAACAGGAGCGTCTGCAGGCGCCTGATCAGTAGGCTCAGGCTCCTTTGGCGCCTCCTCATCCGCCTTATGCTCCTCGTCTCCGTGTCCGTTGGTCACAGCCGCCTTGGCCTTGGATGCGACGTCCTCCACCTTGGAGGCAGCCTCCTCGACCTTCTTCTTTCCCTTCTGCAGAGTGCTAGGCTTTGACGGTGCGGGGGCTTTGTGAGGGTGAGCGACGGGCTTCTCGTGGGTCTTGCTAGAGCTTGCCGCTGTTGGGCGCATCATACGCTCAAGGAAGCCACCCTTGGGTGCTGCACCTACGGTTGAGGTACGAGACTCGGGACGCTTTGGCGCGCTAGGTCCAACTGAAGGACGAGGAGCCTTCGAAGCAGCAGGCTTAGGGGCAGGGCGGGTAGTGGTGGTGGCGGGTTTCCGAGCAGCAGCTGGCTCTTCGCCGTGCTTGGCAGCCGAGGCCGCAGTAGGTGCGGTCAAACGAGAAGGGAGGCCAACAGGGCGTGTGGGAGATTTGGGAACGGGTTTCTTGACTCCTGTTGGGGAGACGCTATGATATGGTTAGACTTGTGTATGATACGGGCTTTGGTGGTACGTACCTTTTACGAGCAGCAGATGCGGCTGGCTTGGAAGCAGCAGGCTTCTTGACCTCAGTAGCTGAAGCGGCCGGCTTAGCCTTTGATGCTGCACTGGCAGTGGGCGCAGTAGCTGAGGATGCCGCTGGGCGGAGAGAAGTGCGGCTAGTCTTCGTAGTAGGGACCTTCGCAGCCGGAGCCTTTGCAGCAGCCGGGGCCTTTGTGGCAGGGGCCTTGACAGGCTCCTTAGGAGCAGCCGGCTTTGACACCTTGGGCGCAGGGCTAGGTTTAGTGGCTGGTGTACTTGTCTTGGCTTTGGGTGGAGTCTTTGGTGCGGCCTTTGGAAGAGGGCTCTTCGCGGATGCGGGGACCGCCTTGGAGGATTTGGCAGTAGAGATTGTTGAGGGCTTCTTGACGTCAAGCTTCTTCGCTGCGGGAGTTCCGTTCGCTTTCGACTTGCTCTCAGTGGGCTTTGGGGTCTGGGCTGCTGGTTCGCTGCTCTCTGCTGGAGTCTCTTCAGTGGCGGGAGCCACCTCCTCGGTAATAGTGGGCACATCAGCAGGAGCTGCAGGCTTCGAGACAGCTTCCTCAGCAGGCTTAGCATCGGCTGGGGGTGCAGGAGTAGGTTCTTCTTCGACAATGGCAGGTTCATCAGCAGTCGCAACCTTCTCGCTCGCGTTAGCAGTTTCCGCAACAGCTGCCTCCTTTTCGACGGCGGCTTCCTCCGCAGCAGGCACGGCCTCTTCAACCGCGGCTTCTTCCGTGGCGGTCTTGTTGTGTTCGACAGCAGCCTCGTCTGTGGGCGCAGCCGGCCTCAGCGCAACTTCTTCCTGGGCGCCTGTGGTGGCCTTGTCCGGGTTCTCAGCAGGCTGGGCAGGAGCCTGTTCTGGGGCTGGCTCTGCGTCCTCGACAGCACTTTCTTCGGGTACGGCTGGTGTCTGCTCAACCTTGGGCTCCTCAGGCTCAGGAACTAGTGCAGGAGCATCACCAACTTCTGCGGCGTCCGGCTTGGGAGCTTCGACAGCTTCTTCTTTCTCTGGTTCCTTTCGGTCAAGAGGAGCCGGTTCCGAAGATTCTCGCGACACCACCGCTTGCTCGGGGACAGCTTCAGGAACAGCTATGCTCTTTGCACGCTCCTCTTTCTCGTTGCTGATAATCTTCTTGAGATCGAGGAGCTCGTCGGGCCTGTCTTCGCTCACGCTGAAGCTCTCGCGGCGGTGGGCAATGGTGCTAGCGGCCGGGGCGGGCTTGGGCTGGCCGAGGTCGGAGGGGATGTAGGCGCTCGTGGGCTCGACGGGGACAAAGGAGGCGCGCACCTTTGACCTGGGGCGCTCTTCGCCGTCTGCGGGAGCGGTATGGTCGACTGGAGAGCGACCGCGGGGCTCGGAAGAGGCCGCAGAGTTGGAGTTTTCAAACATGGCGCGCAGATTGCGCACGCCGTTGGACATGCTGTGCGAGGACTCGACAGTCGTCAATGGGGTATGAGCAGTGTGATGTCGAGAGGAAGGCCGTGGCCGCGATATGGGATACGTGTGAGAAGTCGGTGGTCCGCGCCTGAAACCCGGGCAATTTGTTTATGTACAAGCAGTGACGACTTGGTGACAGGGATGCATGGGGCGTCCCACAGGAACGCAGGACTTGCAGGAAAAGCGGATGGGCTCAATTGGAGGGTGGAGCAACGAGGTTATGAATTGGGGAGCAGAGCAGAGTGGTGACGATGAAGGAACCCCTGGGGAAGCTGGTACAGGAAGGAGTCGCAGGTGCAGTCCGGAGTAACCATAACGACTGCGCCAACCCGAAGCGTCATAGCGCCAGTGACGTCTGGCCTCGACCTGGCCCTCGCTGCTCGCTCTCTGCCCGCTGCCATTCATAGCACAAACCCGCCCGGTGCACGTTGTAAACCTTTCATCTCACCACCTGAGCCCTCGGCGTGTCCAGTTCACCCTGAAATTACGACACAAAATCCCTCGTCTCGTCGGCATCCCCTGCGAACTCTTCTCATGCACACAGATGCAACTGAGCTGGCGCTGCTGCCCGAACCACCAAAAACCAGTTTATGCGCAAACAAAGCCACACGTTGCTGCAGCACCCGATGCACACTGCCCATAGCTCGCTCGTCGGGTTCCAGCCTTACATAGGCACAAGGGAATATCCATACTGTTTTACTTGTACTGCGGGAATCCCACGCGACAGTCAGGGATGAAGGATGCCCAGGCCAGCGAATCATGTCACTGCTAGGCATGAACCCATCGCAATCTTCTCGCCTCGGCCAATCAAGAGCATCCGCTCCAGCTATGCCCGTTGCCTCACGTGAGCCCCCTGATCTCTTGAACGGCTCTCCGCTCCACATCTGCCAGCTGCCCCCATTATGTGAAGCCCTAGACATATTGCTTTTTCGCGGGGTAGAAAGTGCCCGCTTGCCTTGCTCTCCAACGTAGGGTGTTTGCCCACTGAACCGCTGTGCTTCTCGACAAAGTCTCTCTCTATGCATGTGACAGACGGCTAAACCTACAGCCCAAGATGAGATACTCGAAACTTGGCGAAACATTGGACTGGAGCCTCAAACTGACAGTATGAACATTATCATTTACATATTAAATCATAGAAAGTATTTGTCATGTAGAAAAGCTCGCTCGTGTCATTGAAGCAAAACTCCTTAAACGGGGCTCGTCTGGTCGCCCTGGCAGCTTCCTGTAGCCGTACCACACCTCAAATGCAAGTCATCTGAAGAACCACCAATCCAAACCCCATAGTCGCCGTCAACAGCAGGAATCACCCAGTTCTGCTCTACAACATCCCAGATGCTCAGGTCCTTGCGTGTCAGTCGCAGCTTCAACGTCTGGCTGGCGCCGGCGGCAAGCGACGATGTCTTTGCAAAGTCTCGTAGCTGGATGATAGGCGTATCGACTGTGCTCTGGCCGGGGAACTGCAAGTAGAGCTGCGCGACCGCCTTGCCAGCACGGTTACCAGTGTTGGTCACCTTGACAGAAACGTCGTATGCCACATCAAAGAGAGCAGGGTTGCCACCTTGAGCACCGCCTGCCGCTGGGCCAGCCTTTTGCACATTGGAGTAGCCGGCAGGGTAGGGATAGGTCGAAGTAGAGTTTCCAATCTTCGCAGCAGCGTCGGCATCGTTCTTGTCAAGCCACGAGTACAAGTAGCGCCAGATGCGGTTGAAGTTGTCTGGCCAATAAGCCTCTGAAGCAGGCGGGATTGCAGTTGAATAGGATGGCGTCGAGCCCTTTGCTGGGCGTGTCGGAGGCGTCCTGCTGAGTGGCGTCACAGGTGTTATGGTTGCGTCGGAGAAGGAAAAGGTCGTGTAGCTGAGACCGTGGCCAAAGGCATAGCGGGGTGTCACGTTGGCCTTGTGGAAGTGGCGATAATCAATGTAGAGACCCTCTGTGAACGTATCCTGAGGCTGGCCAAGCTGGTATCCTACAAGATTCACAGAGTTGGGGTAGTCAGACTCGGCCATAGGGAGGGTGTAAGGCAAGTGGCCAGATGGAGAGACGTCGCCGTATAGAACCTGCATCAAGGAGTTTCCTGCTTCTTGGCCAGGCAGATGGGCAAAGACGACTGCCTTGACCGAAGGCAGATCATGCCATTCGTTCATGAGGATGGGACCAACAGTGTGTACTACCACGACAACGTTTGAGTACTTGGCAGCAACGTCCTTGACGAGCTTGTCACCGTTGTGCCACAGGTTCAAGTTGGCGGAAGTACGATCTCCTGGGTTACCCTCGACCGTGATGTAGTTTTCTCCCGAGTCGGCGGTAACAAAGACAACTGCAGTGTCGTTTGGAGATGGGTTCGAATTACCCGGGAAAGAGTCGGTGTTGAAGAACTGATAGTTGGCACCGCGAGCCTTGAAGCCATCAATGGGCGAGTCCATGTATGGGTAGCGAGCGCTGCCACTTCCCCAGCCCATTCCCAAAGTGCCCTTGTTACAGCCCTGGTCAGCACACGAGTTGATACCGTCGGGGTTCTTTTCGGCGTCGGTTCCGAAGATCTTGAGAGTGGCATTTGCGCTGAGTGGCAGGATGTTGCCCTGGTTCTTCAGCAACGTAATGGCGTCTCGGGCTACCTCGCGTGCGACTTCGGCGTGGTTGCCCTGGACATCGACAAATTCGTTCACCACACCCGATGGCGAGATGAGTGCTCCAGGGTAGAGCGGGCCCTCGGCATTCTGGGTATTGGTGTCGAAGTTGGGCCTGGGATAGTTTTGGTCCTGGCCCATTTTGAAGTAGGTGGCTAGAACGCGTGTCACGGCATCGTCCAAGCGGTCCACGGGAACTGAGCCGTTAAGCACAGATCGAGTTTGCTCATACATCCAGTATGAGTTTCCGAGAACAAGAGGGATGTCATTGCGGTCTCCAGGCATAGACATATCCAAGCCGGCAAGGGTTGAGCTAACACCAGAGATTTGGGCTAGCCAGTCCGACATGACAAAGCCTTGGAAACCAAGCTCATCTTTCAAGATTCCATTAATCAAATAACTGTTTTGCGCGCACGCGCTTCCGTTGACGGCATTGTAGGCAATCATTACTGAGCCAACACCGGAACGCACACCTAGTAGATATGTTAGCCTCGCTGCGCCTTGTCTTACTCGTTACGTATCATTGTCGCCGTTTTATCAAAAGAAGGGGAGTAATATACGCATATCGGCCATTCTCGAGGGAAATGAGTTTCGGCTTACCTTCTGCGAACGGCCAGAGATAGAGCTCGTGAAGGGTACGGTCATCGACATTCGATGAAATACCTGGCTTCACAATGTTCCACATACGGTACATTTCTTGCTCATTCGCAATCAAATGCTTAATCGTGGCAATGACGCCAGTGCTCTGGATGCCTTCTACAGACAGCGCACCTCCGAAAGCCTGAAGAACCGGGTCTGACCCGAAACCTTCCCAGTCTGGAGCAATTGTAAGCGATTTGACACTGAGAAACATCTTGTTCGAGATACATACTTCTGCCGCCTCGTGGCTTGCGTCCGAGAGGACCAACACTCGGTCCCAAATGGATGTTAACGCCTTTACCGCGGAATTCCTCGCCTATCGCCACGGCACGTCGGTACATGAGATCTTTGTCCCACGTAGCACCGACTGTGATACCTGGTGGGAAAGCAGTGTTGTGGTCGGTATTTCTTACGCCCAAGGGTCCATCTTGCAAGCAGAGCTGAGGAATACCGACTCTCAAGGCGCTGCCAGTGTTTCCAACGCAGCGACCCATAAAGATTCCTGTTCCAGCCGTCATGTTTGTCTTCTCGGCGAGTGTCATGTTGGAGACAAGAAGAGACGCTTTTCGGTAACTCTCGGCCCAGTCTGATACCCATCCCCCATGAGGTGCTTTTTCGAACGTTAGTATCCCGAACTAGAAAATTGGACTCTTGAACAACGTACCTGGGTAGTAGGGCGGTGCGACGTATCCTTGTGGCACAGGATCGCGAGGCTGAATAGCAGCACCTGACGCGAGGCCAGAAAGTGACAAGAGAAGAAGGGAGGCCATGATGGAAGAACGACCTGTTGTAACAAAAGCGTACGGCTCCAGTCACAAGGCGTTCAGATGTCTATTGGTTTGGTACAATGTACGAACCAAAGGTCAATCACAAGCAACCCTCGACGATACCGTGGACGACACTCCGAGTCACTTTGAACGGGCGAACATGACCTCTGTATATAGAACCCCGCAACACCATGTCTGCGTGTATGTCGGCGTACTACCAAGGCAAAGCGTGCGCTAGCTATGGGGCTATGAAATAGTGATGGACATGCACGTTACGCGAACGACGTATGCAGACATATGACCGAGGACGATTATCACGTATACCGGGGTCGAGATTGGGCCGGATAAAGATCGGTTTGTTCACACTTGAAAGCGGCTGACAGGGGTGGAGACGTCGCGCGCAACCTCGAAGTACGAACGAGGCATGTGAACAGGACAAAATGTACGAATGACGGTCAGAACACGACTGCTGTATTTTCTTCTGAAATATGCTTTTCGTGTGTACACGTGTGAGTCGATCCGATGCCGCGAAACAACCAAGCTCGCTTCTGGGTGTGGCGCTTCAGCACTTGCTTTAACTCTGATCGCGGCTGGTCTTTGTGTCACACGACATTCTGATCTGCCCGTCCGTATGACTTGTAGCCGTGTGTAAACTTCTTTTTCCATCCTTGTCGTATCGAAGTGCCTGAATATGTCAACATGCTCCGCTGGCTGTCAAACGCTATTTGGTGGAAATTGTAATCGTGTCTTTACCATGCGGTTGGTCTCTGCAAGCCAGCCACCAGGACGCCACGTACCAGAACCCATACCGTACCTGATAATCGGCTTTCAGCTGTGCTCCTGCTTGGGTCACTTGCATGCGTCCACGGCAAGCCCGGAATGCCATGCCATAAGGTCTGGATACCCGATCGGCGGAATTGCGGGGTGTGCACGAGTAAGGAAAGATAGACAGGCACAGAAACGGGTACCAGGCTCGGTTGTAGTTAGCGTTACGTGGGTTTCCCCTTTCTGCGCACGCCACACCCATTCTGTGTCTTCTCCGTTGCGATCCATCCGCATTTCGGATGCGCATGACCTCATTTTCAATTATCTGTATATTATGCATGTAGGGTGTTCTGGGGTCAAGTATCGAAACCTGTCTTAGCATCATATATGTACAAGTCAATATGTACACTAGTACTCCGTAGTGTGTCTGCTACAGCGTCTATCGCGAACATATGGATACGCATACGTGCTCGATACGGTGCCAAGGGGTCGGATCTCTTCAGCCTTGCAGCGGTTACGCGCCAGGATTCTGGTGACTACTGTGTGAAAGGCGTAACCTCTACCCACGTGTGGATATATTCAAGAGTCTACGGAACTTCGTGCGGTACAGAGTAGGCATCTCCAGGCGTCTTCCATAAACTATCTGTGAACCCACAACGGCAACTGTTCAGTTCATTGTAAGAGGCGGCCACGAACAGGCAGCTGAGGCCTGGGCGGGCGCCAGATTGCAAGACGTAGCTCAGTAATGCGTGGTTTCAATGATGAGTGTCGCAAGTAGAATCGTGCCAGCCGTTCATACCTCGAACAGAGTTCATTGCGCGTGCATTGCTCGGCACTGCAAGGCCTTCCTTGTATAGCTCCAGGCACATGATGCCATCGTCAAAGAGACATTAACGCTTACAGAGTCATTGTGCACATCAAGTCATTCTTTGACAAGGATCGCAGCTAGGTACACGCGACGCAAGCGACACAGCTTCACGAACCCAGTGACACATGACACGAGACACAGGGCACCTCAAGAGTAGCAGTTGGCATAAGAGGATAGTCAAAACACCATACGCATATTCGTCTCTAGAGGCCAATCACCACACTTGACAGGCATGCTCACGGGTTGGGAGTCACAGCATCGAGGGCACACCCTGAGTGGAAGACAAGCAACCCACATCACAGCAGCAGAGAAAAGAGTATATGGGGCACAGGATGGAATTGTTTGATCACTATCTACTTTCAGACGAGGGGCGACCTGTCCACGCTGGTACAAGCAACCAGAAAGCTTATGCCATGATCCTAAACCTCTCCACACTGGTACGAACAACCAGAAGACCCATGCCGTGATGATCGTCTGCTCTCAGACTTGAAAAACCCTATGAAAATCCTCCGCACTGGTACATGTTACCAGAAGGCCGATGCCATGATCCTGATTACAAAACAAAAAGGGGAATAGTGCTCTTCAACCTACAAGACCCTCCACCGTTGACGTCGTCCTTTTGGGGTACGTTTGAACGTGAGCCCGATACGATGTTAGAGAAGCTTGAAGATGCTGTTCCCACTACCACGAGTGCTCAACGCCGAGTGAATGTAGATGGGGAATGACCTTGAGAGGCTCCGCTAGCATCCGTATGCAAGTGGGTCCTTAGGCATGTGCGACATCGTCGAATACAGGAAGGGTGACATCTTCGTTGGCACCGAAACGGAATGCATCGTAGTCGATAAGCTCTGGCATATCGGTAACGAAGTTGTTCATTCCGAGGTATGCCTTGCCGCTATCGACAAAAAGGTGGTTAGACAGTGGTGCACCATCTGGGTATCCGACATTGGCCTGTTCCATGGCCATATGCTCAAAGATGAGGTTGTTCACACCCTCGTAGAACGGCGTGAAGTCAAAATCGGGAAGAGGGTCAGGGCCAACGAGAGTAGCGACGGCCTGTACGTGAGCCATCTCGCGATGGAGGGTTTCCTGAAACTCCCTAGCCGAGGATGACTCAGCTATGGACATGTTATGTTCCTCCGGAAGAGCCTGATCTTCCTCCAGGAGAGCCTGATCTTCCTCCGAAGCAGGCAAGTTGGCCGACTGTCCAAGGAAGGTTGGCGAGGTGTCATTAGTAATGGGAATGTACGCCGGAGCATATCCCGCTTTGCGGACAAAGGTGATGATGTCCTCGACAGAGAGTGCTAGATCAATGTAACTACTGCCGACAGATGCAGACTTGGAATCGATACTTTCGACAAGTGTGGGATCTCCCTCTTGATTGACAACGAGGATCCATCCATGCAAGTCCAGGTAGGAGGCAGGGTCGGGCAGCTTGAGGTGAGGACAGATGAGGTTGAAGAACGCGTCAAGCGGAGCTTGGTCTTTGCCGACTTGATCACGAATGTTGGACCATGCCCTTGCCATCAAGGACCAAAGGGACTTGTTTGGGTCACGATCCCATAGAAGGCTGATCAGGTTCGAAAGCTTCTTCATAGGCCACTGTTTGAAGGCTGGAATCGTGATGTAGTAGCCTGTAATGTTCCAATTAGCTCATGCTGCATGTAGATGTACAATACAGACTTACAGCGAAATCCAACGAAGGCGTTGAGGGCTTTCTTCGCTCTGGGCGGAACAGTGGGCTCGACGCTCTTGGCAGGGTTGATTGTGAGCAGTTTGGCTGTAAAGGCAAACTGAGCAGCTGGTTCTTTGATGCAGCGCATCAACTGTAGCATCTGAGCACTAGTACGAGTAGCCAGAAATCGGGCAATCTCATCCTCGGTAGGCTCTCTTGCTGAATCCATAGCGGATGATTGGTGAAAGAAGTTGTCGTTGATGTTTGGGCACAGGTTGGGAAAGCCACGAGTGGTTGAGGGTAGGGAAGTGTTTGTGGAGTGGACAAAACAAACTGGGCAGGTCGAGGGTTTATATCTGTGGGAGCTACTCCGTTTGCCTGCTGGCGCCAAGCCTTCTCTCGGGCAAAAGTCTCGCTCTCGCTGGGAGCAAACGGACAGCTCTCCTCGTTCACCTCGAGATGTTCGCCTGGAGCCCTCTGGCAAACACGTGGGGCGGGGGAGGAGTGGGTCCGCAGTCTGCTGGGAGGCTGTCGTCTGGGGTAACCACGTGGCTAGGCGAGCCGATAACGGGCTGGATTCGAGGAATGAGGGTGAGTTGTGGGGCTAGGAGCGTTTGCTGCATGAAACGGCCGTTGGTGCCTGGGCAGGATGGTCAGGCTTAGTACGGTGGGAGTGGTGAGAGTGAGTAAAGGGCCACGAGCTGGCAAAGGCGGTGCCTCACCTCATTGGCCAGAAAAAAGAGCGTATTTATGCAAATTGGGATTCACTGCTGGTGATGTGTGAGTCGTGGCATGGTGAGATGTGTGGCAAGTGACGTAGGCACTAGGCCTTGTGGGATACAGAAGAAAGGAGAGGAATGCGAGCCACAAGCTCTGAAGAAGTTGGCTTTTGATCCAAGACTTGATATATGAGACAAAGGAAATAGGAAGGCGCCACAGGCCGATTAGTACTAAGACAAGTCGATGTGATTTGGCGCTCCACGTGCGGCAGCCACTTCAGTTCAGGAAGGTACCCCCTTGCATAAGAGACATCACTGAGTGGCGAGTTTGCACGAATTCCTGCAGTCCGATTTGATGCCTGTGCATGTATTTCAAGCAAAGACTACATGGCTTGCCAGTGTCTGGCGTGATGTGGTGGTGGCGGGAACGGCTGGACCCGGTAGACATACTTCAGGACAGGTACGGCGCAGAACACCGTCTTGTACTAGGCGCCTTGCACAGGCAAGCCCTGCGAGGGACACTCAGCTGAAGCATGTAGCTGCTATGAGACACATGGAAACATAGCTTCAGACTACACAATATACGCATTTTCGTACCTGTGGTCAACAAGAAAACCGTTACGCTGTGCCGTTTGGCAGAGAACCTTGGGTGCTGTCTGACAGCCTCCAATCTCGCACTTGACCTTTCCAATCTGCAATCCTTCCGTCACGAATCTTGACAATCACCACTCTGACCTCTGCTCCGTCCAGATAGCATTGGGCCCCTCCTTCGCCCTCGCCTGGGCCCCCTTCGGTTGCAGCTCTACCACCCCACAATCCCTCTCCACCTGGGGATGTCGAGTAGACATCCTCTGCGCCGTCACCAAAGGTATTGTTAGCTACATGTTGAGCCTTGTACCATTTCTCTTCTTCTGAGCCAGATGGAATTAGCTCGGCAGTGCCATTGATGGTGGTGCTGATTCGACTCAACGATGCCGTGTTCATGCCGAGGAGAAGCTCGGCCAGTGATCCAGAGCGAGGCGCGGGCCGGGTTGGCGATGGCGAGCGGCCTGGCTGGTTGAGAGTGGGCGGTCGATGAGATATCCAGTCATGCACCAAGAGAGACACAAGTGAGTTGGACTCGAGGTTTTGAGTCTTGCGGGATGATGCAGGTGTTGTCAGGATGATGATCGGACTTGAAGAGTAAGGCGTGCTAGGCAGATAGGTGTAGTTCATGAGCGAGACATGGGGAATATTTTCCGAGCATGTTGCAAGATGAAGCTATTACATCCATCAGAATCAATTCGCAACAAGAAAGCGATGAAATGCACAAGAGCACGTGACACCAAGACAAATAACCATTCGAGACAAGATAAGGGGATGACGGGAGGGAAATGGGAGAGTGTAGTCTATGCTGAAACGTATTTGACGAGGGAAAGATAGGACGAGAATGCTTGCAAGATGGAATACTCACAAAACGGGCATTCTGCAAGCAGGTTATCACTTCCTCAGGCAAGCCGTGGGACATGATGGGCGTCAGAATGAGGACAGCAGTGTCCAAGACAAGAAAACAAGGGGCACGGTCCTGCACAAGAGTCCGGGAGATGCGAGGCGGGCGATGCTTGGGTGATCGGCTGCGATGGGGTGGCAGTCAGAAGCTGACAGCGGGAACGATGACGTTGGCGCCGTCGGTCCAACTCTCCACCTGACGCCTGACGGGTTGCGCGTCCCCCAATGTTAACGTTGGCACACCACCATCATGGCTTCTGAGTCCGCGCCTACACTTCCGCCCATGGAGAGCACCGATACCTTCAATCCAGAATTCAACAGCGCATCTGACCCCCCAAAAGATGGCGCCCTTACCTCTCCGACCGACGAGCCCGCTCCGACGTCGCCCGACCAGCGGACTGCTCCCCAGGATGCGCATACCCAACAGCGCGTCCACGAGATCCTGCACTCGGATGTAGGCGTTGCGACACTGCTGAATCGCCTCAAGGCCAGCATTGCGAGCGCCAGGGTCAGTGGACATGTACTTGAATTATGCAGCACACCCCGCTCACATACGTGGTAGGACTTCGCCGGCTTCTTGAAGCGCCGAGGCGCCCTCGAGGAAGAGCACGCAGGCAGCCTCAAGAAACTCAGTCGCATGACCCTCGACGGCGTGCGCAAGCCTGATACACGACACGAGAGCTACCAGACGCAGTTTGAGCAGGTCCTCCATGCCAACGAGCGCATCGCCGACAATGGCACCCAATTCGGGCTCGCCCTGCACGCCATGCATGAGAACCTGTTGCAGCTGGCCAACAAGATGGATGGCAACCGCAAGACCTGGAAGCAGCAGGGACTGTCTGCCGAGAACAAGGTACAAGAGGCTGAACGGCTGGCGGAGAAGGCAAAGGCCAAGTACGACCAGCTAGCTGAAGACCTCGACCGTGTCAAGACGGGTGACACCGGCGCAGGCAGGAAGTTTGGTTTGAAAGGACCCAAGTCAGCCGCGCAGCACGAGGAGGATCTCCAGCGTAAGACACAGGCGGCAGACCAGGATTATTCCAGCAAAGTGCAGACAGCGCAGGCCTTGCGCAAGGAGCTTGTGGCGACTCTGCGACCCCAGGCCGTCTCTGCACTCCTAGACCTGATTAAAGAAACCGATGCCGCACTCACCATGGAGATGCAGAAATTTGGTAAGTCTGTCACCTCTGAATCAAAGACCCAGCTCACACAGTCTTAGCCTCGTTCAACGAGAAGCTTGTTGTCAACAATGGCCAGGTTGTCACACCACAGCCGCTCAAGGGCAGCACTGCTCACCCTCCACCCAGCATCAACCAGCTCATCTACCAGATCAACAACGAGCGAGACTTTGAGGAGTTCGTCTTGAGCCAGGGATCCAAGGGGCCCTTGTCCAAATCGGAGCTTCAATATGTCAAGCATCCAACCCAGTCGCAGACACGGTCTCATCCAACAGCACCAGCTGGAAACGGTCGTCCTTCGATGCAGCTGCAGAGCCAGCCGCCACCACCGACCTTCTCCATGCCGCAATCAGAGCCCAACCCTACTTCGCCCTTGCAGCCGACCATTACACATGTCGAATCCTCACAGCAGCCTTCATTTGGGTCTTTTTCACAGCCACCGCCTCTGTCGATGCCACACCAAGCACCGCAGCCTCAGCCGGCGCCATATCCCACTGGCCCGTACTCGCCCACAACCCAAAAAGCCTACCCACCAGCCGATTATCCGCGTGGACCGGCCGGTCAGGCTACAGCACAGCAGACTAGCGGCGTGCTCTACAACAGCAGCCAACCTCCCGTCAATCCTGTCTTTGGTGTCACCCTGGAAGAACTGTTCCGGCGAGACGGCTCGCCTGTACCCATGGTGGTCTACCAATGCATTCAAGCGGTAGATCTCTATGGATTGGAGGTAGAGGGAATCTATCGCATTCCTGGAACCTCATCGCATATCCAGCAGATGAAGGCTTTGTTTGACAGTGGTATGTTACATCAATAAGTTGCGTTGGTTGGTCAAGCTAACACGGAGCAGATGCGTCCCAGGTTGATTTCCGGAATCCAGAATCCTTCCAGCATGACGTGAATAGTGTCGCGGGCTTGCTGAAACAGTTCTTCCGGGAGCTTCCTGACCCACTTCTCACGCGCGAATTTTACGGCAAGTACATCGACGCGGCACGAATCGACGACGATACGATGCGCCGAGACTCGATGCATGCTCTTATCAACGCTTTGCCTGACCCGAACTACGCGACGCTCCGAGCGCTTGTTTTGCATTTGCACCGGGTGCAACAATCCTCAGAGATTAATCGCATGAGCACTGCGAACCTGGCCATTTGTTGGGCGTAAGTAAGACCAGTCGAACCATGCCACGTCAACTAACTGTATACAGACCGTCTATCATGGGCCCTCACAAAGGCAGCAACATGGCTGATGCCGGACTGCAAGCCCGTGTCATCATCACCATCTTGGACAATGCACTTCAGATATTCGACGAGGACTAAACAGGCTGGGACATATCGGATCACTAATCTCACTGAGAGATGTGTACCTGCAGCAGGCGCCACTGGTCGTTCAAAGTCGTACCCGGCGACTGTCCGCTACCATTGGCCCTTGCAGACGCCGCATGCCCTAAGCATAAGGCAGGACGACTGCTGTGCCCGAGTAGTGCAAACAATGTTTCCAGCTGTGAGTGAATGGCGAGAGATATGTAACATTAGTGGAAATTGGCAGACTTCACAGTACACTGGACAATTTCTCAGTGAGAAGAGAGGTCGGCGACACCAGCACCAAGCCCGAAGACAGCTCGTGCTTGCAAATGGGTTCAAGAGATTATCAGCAGTAGACAGTGTGATGTTGCGCGCTGTAAATAACCAACCAATCACGATGAACGTGTATGGCTTAATCTCAGCTGTTGCACAGCAAATTTCACCCTCTCCTTGCGTGTCGAGCGACCAAGCAATATACGATGCAGCATTACGTAGGCGGTCATGGGCGGGTGGAGACGTTCGTCTATAGTGGGGCACACTTACCCCAGTGTCCCGGCGCGCTAGCTAGCGCGACAGGGAGAGCTGGGGGGTAGATGAGGGGAAGCTCCAGCCAGTACGCCCATGCCGCTTCACATACACGCTGACATCAACGATTTCGCCGTTGATTCCAGTCCTGGCCTCCTACTCTACCCTCAACACCATGCTCTCACGTCGTGCTTGTGCAAGCGTGCGCGGCAGGCTCATCCCGCAATCGGTTCCGACTGTTCGCACGCGAGCTTTTGGTGCTGCTGCTGCCACACAGAGTCCGGCGCGGGCTCCTGCGCTGGCCGATATCACGCCAGCTAGCGCTGCGAGTTTCAATGAGAAGCAGAAGAAATTTCGCGATGGCCTGGTAGCAGCCCAGAAGCGAAAGGAGCAGGAGGAGAGTACGTCATAGCCCCTCGGCAGCAAATTGGCCTCGACAACACTAACATGAGTTTGTAGAGGAGGCCCGCGCCCGGGAGCAAGAGAATGCCAAAAAGAAGGGTGGTGCGCTATCATCGCTCATCTACGGTACACCCGAGGGCCGCGAGCTCGACAAGGACATTGAGCGCAGCTTCTCTCAGGTCCTGGCCCGCGGCAAGTACGTTCACTCAATTGTCTTTCACGAGGTGAAACAGGAGAGCGTTGAGGAGTATACCGAATTGGTTGGAAACTGGTACCCCAAAATGGCTTCCATTCCCGAGAACAAGGTCCATCTGGTAGGCAGCTGGAGGACTGAAGTCGGCGACTGCAACACATTTGGTAGAGCTCCCTACCTTTTCCATGCTTGCCGTTTCTCTCCTCACTGACCTTGTCACACAGTGCACATATGGGAGTACCAGCGATACGAAGGATACCACGAGTCGCTACACAACATTCAGTCCCATCCCGAGTTTTCCGAATTCGATGCCAAGCTCAAGAAGTTGATCTATAACAAGCGCAACTCCCTCATGCAAGAATTCTCATTCTGGCCGACTACACCCCCACGCCAGCTTGGTGGCATCTTCGAACTACGCTCGTATACCCTGCACCCGGGCAACCTGCTAGAGTGGGAGACACACTGGCGGCGTGGACTGAAAGCCCGAAGAGAGGTCATGGAGGGCGTCGGCGCTTGGTTTGTCCAGATCGGCGACCTCAACACAGTACACCATCTATGGCAGTTTGCCAATCTCGAGGAGCGCAAGATTCGTCGCGAACAGAGCTGGAGCATCGAGGGATGGGGCGAGACGGTGCACAAGACAGTACCCCTCATCCAGACTATGAAGAGCCGCATCCTCGTTCCGTGTGCCTGGAGCCCTGTCGCTTGATCTGCTCCCGAGGCAAGCCAGACAGTGCTTGGATCTCAAAATTCCATACAGCCAGAGTGCGATGCTTGGGCAGAGTAGCAAGACTCGCACTTTTCCATATCGAAGAATCACTCATCACATGGTCCGCAAGGACCGAAAGTCTTCTGGGTCGGTAAATTGGTTGAGGTGCTACTTTATTGCAGGACTGCGGGAGTATGACAGCTAGGTATACTGCAATACTATGATTTGATGCCACATCATGAAGATATTTTGGTCAACAATCTGTCCAGCGCAATCTCAAAACAATAACAAGAGAGGGCTTGTCAATGGTCCAGACTCTTTGCCTGTGTTTCGCACTAAGAAAAAGCAGCAGGAAACAGGCCAAAGAGGCGGGGTACGTCATACGTCCAGCGTGCGCACGGACCACTTCTTTCACGCACACAAACAACACAGAGCTCACGCACCTCAGCGACAACACGACAACGATTTCTGATACCGTCTTGGTTCAGAGCGAACCGCTTCACCATGGTGTACATTCGACAAGACAAGCTGCCCAAGCTCAAAGAGTACAAGTATTCTGGTGTTGACCACAGTCTTCTCTCGCAATATGTGCTAAAACCCTTCTACACCCATGTGGTGATCAAATGTTTTCCCATGTGGATGGCGTAAGTTGTCGAATTTTATAACTCTACATTGCTAACTATTCCCAGGCCAAACCTCGTAAGTCTAATGTTCTAGGACCCTGATTCGCTTTGCAAGCAGCCATCCAACCCCACCACAGCCATGAATGTCTTGTATTTGCACTTACACAACAATATAGATTACACTCTCTGGGTTTGGCTTTGTTGTTATCAATTTTCTTACCATGCTCTGGTACACACCAACACTAGACCAGGACTGCCCGCCGTGGGTGTACGTTAGTTGGGCTGTTGGGCTTTTCCTCTACCAAACATTTGACGCTGTAGACGGAAGCCAAGCCCGCAGGACCCGTCAGAGCGGCCCTCTTGGCGAGCTGTTTGATCATGGTGTTGACGCGATTAATACCACGTTGGAGGTGTTGCTGTTCTCCGCAGCGATGAATCTGGGTCAGGGATGGAAGACGGTTCTAACGCTTTTTGCTTGTAAGTGCAGTCTGTGATTCGATGATTGAAAGGACTTTTTTGCTGATCACCGTAGCATCGTTGACGTTTTATGTTCAGACCTGGGATGAGTACCACACGCATACTCTGACCCTGGGTATCATCTCTGGGCCAGTAGAAGGCATCATTACGCTGTGTATTGTGTACGCCTTGACTGCTTTTCTCGGCGGCGGCAGCTTTTGGCAACGCTCCATGCTCGAGAGTGTAGGTATCAAGCAGTATGACTTCATTCCACCGCTTTTGTACAACATGGCATGGAACGAGTGGTATATGGTTTACGGAGGAATCGTGCTAGTGTTCAATACCGTCTCAAGGTAAACAAGTCCGTCCAGATAACAATGTCAATGCTAACAGTACTACAGCGCCCTGAACGTCATGAAAGCGCGCCGTGCCCGAGGTCAAAAGACGCGTGTTGCCCTGCTTGGTCTCCTCACCTTCGCAGCTGCCTGGGTCTTAATTCCCGCCTACCTGTACCTCCAGCCCATCATCCTGCACCACCACCTGGTTCCCTTTGTCTTCTACGCCGGCCTGATCAACGCCTATTCCGTCGGACGCATGATCATTTCTCATCTTACCAAGTCGCGCTTCCCAAGGGGTAACGTACTCATCTACCCCCTTATTTACGGCGTCATCGACTCTCTCGGCCCATGGCTACAGGAGCATGTCGGCGTGGGCTGGCCAAGTGCCCTGGGTAACGACGTGTACCAAGTCGCCTTCGTCTTTATGTGTCTGGGGCTTAGTGTTGGTGTGCATGGAAGCTTCATTGTGGATGTCATCTGGACTATCTGCGATTACCTGGACATCTGGTGTCTTACGATCAAGTACCCGTATCAGCCTGTGGAAGAGAACGTCGAGAGGAAGAGTCAGTGATTGTGTGGTGGAGGTGTTAAGGTGTTGTGGATAGATTGTTAAATATTGGCCTAAGAGTGCCTTGATAGGACCGATTAGGTTACGAATTCGGATAATATAGTTTAGAAATCAATTATTCCGGAAGCTTCGGGCACAGGGGACACACAAGTAACGGACTACATGGCCCCTTCTGGTGATTTACCTACACATCCCCGCAGAGTTATGCTTGGGGTTAGCTACTAACGCTACTAATACTTATAGTTATATCCCTGTTATAGCTCGTTTGTTTCTGAAGTTCTTCTAGCTTGTTTTCAACCACATATGCTTTTTTAACAAGTCTATCAAATTTGCGAGGGAAGCCTTTTCTCTCCTATGTTTAACAACCTAGTGATGTTGATTTTGCCCTCTACTAGTGTATCTGTCATGGCAATCGCAATCATGCTGTGTTCGTTAAGAATGTAACTAAACCTAACTTCATAGAATGGTGCACATTTGCTTCTCTGTATGATCATCCCTGTAAGCTTTTTTATAAACGCCGGTAGTTTACGGCGCTTTACGGAGATTAAATTTGATTTCGAAATATAGCGAACCATTGGAACCAATCGCAACAGCCTTCCCGTTTTGGAAGGCAATTAATGCTCGGTAGGATGTATTAGTTTATGCTTCAAGAAACACAAAATTATAAAAACTCATCTTCTTCAGCATTATCGTCCTCACGCCTCACAGCATCTTCACTTCACATTCTATTCATTGAACTACATCTCAATCATTCATTCAATCACCATCTTCCCAAGTATCCAGAATGTATGCCTCTACCATCGTTCTTGCCCTCGCCGGCGCCACTAGCATCTTTGCTGCCCCTACGGCTCAGTCTACTTCAGATCCAGCCGTTCCTCTCGGCAGCTGCCCGACTTGGGGTGGCATCTATGGTCGCGAGGGCTCTTCTAGCTGCTGTGTATACAGCGGTGGTCCCGTAAGTCTTCCCTTCCAAAAAAAAAAAAGAGTCCATGTCAGCGCAAAGTAAAGCTAACACATTTCATCCTCTGCTCACAGTCAACCTGCTGCCTCAAAGACTCGCCGGTTAGCGTATATTACCCTGACCTATATCAAACGTGGCTCTCTTGCCAGTCGCCCTGGTTCGCAAACCCAAACGCTTTCTCGACCTTTAACCGTTGCAATTGGCCCAGCAGCGACGGCACGGGGCCATGCGCCGGTGTCCCTCGGGTTTTTGGAAATTTCACATCCTAGATTATCATCTGTCTTGTATAAAATTGAGACGGGAATGGTCTGATACATAATAGCTAGATTTCATTGTTTAATATACAGATCGTGTTTCTCTTCTTGAATGTTGATTCTATATTGAGGTAATCAGATGATGTTCTATGATAAATTGAATACGTAGCTAAGCGATAATCGATGCAAGGAATGGACATTGTAGTTGCAAAACATGATATACAAAAAGAGGTCAAGGCACTCGCCCCTTCATCTCCTCTTCTGCCTCACAAATGAGCTCATGAGATTTGCAAATCTCATGCTCTGCACTCAATCGCTTTTTGTACTTTCTCCCTGAAGCATGAAGCAAGTTCACTGTCCAGCACTGCATAGCTCCAGGGCGTCCACCATGGCATGGTTGCTTGGGTGTACGCAATTACTTACTTCTATATACAAGTTTGCCTCACTTCGGTCACAAAAAAGTTCTACAGAAACTGACAACGCCTCGTCCAACGCATAAGCTTTATGATGCCGAATCCATAATTAGTGTAGCTCAGGTCACCATTTCACAAATTGTTTGCGTTAGCCAGAGCCTCGAAGGTCGCTCTGCTCGCGTGCTCGTCCATGCATCGATGGCCTGTCACAAACGACACTAGACCGCTTTGGTCCACCTCCGCCTGCAACTCCGCATTTACACTTGGAAAGTTTCTGGACACTGCACTTCGCTATCGCCAACATGTCGGGGTTAAACCTGGCTGTTACCAAAGACGGCGAGACCTACAACAAGCTATCGCGTCCTGATGACTACCTCGTATCGGCACAGCACCCTCCGCTATTTGTATCTGCTGTATCCGCCTCAGCAATCTCAGGCAGCAAGAGAAAGCACGAGTACGAAAGCGCGTTCGAAACCAAGCGCGCAAAAACTGACCGGAAAACTTCACGCTCCAAGATTCGAGGACGCGTCAACGATCAGTTCCGGGAACCAGGAGTGCGATCTGTACTTCCAGGACTTGAAGGAGAAGAGCAATTAACAGACGAGTCGATCGATGAGGCAGTGGCATACCTTCGGAGTGTCAGGTGAGCATTTGCATCTCGCGCATTGCTTATACCGTACGAAAGGATTTGAATCGTAGCTAATATCTCCAACCAGGTCTGAAGCCTCAGCAATACCCACCCTTCTCGTAGCCCCAAACGATCCGTACGACACCGACAGTGATAGCAACGATGCCAGCAATTCAAACGAAAAACTTAACCTGGAAGCACAACGCGTAGTATACAATGATGGCACCTGGGTTGCTCTAGAAAGCGAAGGCGACAATGCATCAGAGTACTGGGACGGAGATACAAACGACCTCGATCCACAAGAGAGCTGCCAATGGATACTCGTCCAACGGTTCTGCTCTCTTCGCAGCCGGCTCTCTTCGATTCGGGGGCGCACACTGCCCTTGAACGAAGCAAAAAGCTCCAGGAAACAAAAGCGCACCGAACAGTCAAACAAGCACCAGTGGGCGGAAACAATCGGTCGCGACTACCCTGCACTTGAAGAAGTCACTCAGATGGACGAGTCAACTTTATATGTGGCACTACATGGCTGCGCTCTCGCACTGGATCGATCAACAGAGGTTTCTCGTCAGAAGAGCTGCTGGATCTGGACATTGCTAGCCTTGACAGGAGATTTTGGGACTTTGGACCATGAGAGAATCGGCAAGATCCGGGACCTGGGCCTTGCTGCCAGCCGACTGGCCAAGCGATTCTATGCTAGTAGAATCCCAGAAGAGCAACGCGCTCCAGAATGCGAGGCACATTCCAATAGGGGGTCTGGTGTAGAAGATGGGGAGCTGTCGGATTCTGCCAGTCGAAAAGAAGACTGTAACGGCAAACCAGATGCGGACAACAATCTGGAAAGTGGAGAAATAGCGGATGACAACACGGACGATTCGGGTGCCGAAATGATGATTTCAGATGATGAGGCAGGATCTTCGGATGCCTTAGAGGGTGGAGCCCTCGAGAAAGCAAGAGCACGCCTCCTTGCACAGCTTGGGGATCGATTGGTGCAGCCAGCAGTGCCATCATCAAATTTGCTACCTGAGCCAGTTCCAGCGTCAAACTTTCGACTGCTGTCGCGAGCCGAGGCCGAAAGACAGCGGCAAGAAATACGCAACAATAAGCCTCAAACAGAAGATGTCGCGCGCGCTTCAGCCTCCACTTCGGACCCAGTACGCATCAAGCGTCCCGCGCCGGACAGCACACCCTTAACCGAGAGTGAACTGGAAACCAAGGCTGCAATTGACATGATTTTGACAGTAGTAGCAGAGTGTTATGGACAGAGAGACCTGCTGGAGTTCAGAGGAGCGTGGTGAGAGCAGGAAGCGTACTAGATACCCCTTACGATAGTAGCAATATGTAATAATACTAATAGATCAGTGTCTTTACAGCGCAGCCGTGGATCGCACCACTGAGTTGTGACGTAGGTAAGCACGGGCCATTTTTGCGAATTGAGACGAATGAATCTTTTGCACCGGCGCGCTCCTGGGCCATTGAGTCACTTTTATTTCCAGCCCATGCCGCGCATTTCACCCCACTTTGTCTGCCCCGCGCTGCTACAAGACGCCTTGCGATATACTTTCGCCTACCGCAAATTCACCCCAACCCCAACAGCTTTTCGCGTTCGCCTTTGTATATCCCGCCGCCGGCTCTGCACGCAGGCTTCGCCTCTGATTGACGACGAAATGGGCAAGGAAGACAAGAGCAAAAACTTCAATTTGAAGGTGCCAAAGGGCACGCGCGATTGTGAGTTTGCTGAACTTTTTTTTTCTAGCCCGTCTCTGTTTGTGTCTGTCTGCGAATGCATTCTCTGACTGTTATCAGGGACTGGCGAAGATGCTGCCCTCCGCGATCGCCTCTTCGACACCGTGACCGACGTCTTCAAGCGCCACGGAGCGACGACACTTGACACGCCCGTCTTCGAGCTCAAGGAGATTCTCAGCGGCAAATACGGTGAAGACTCAAAACTCATATACGACCTGCAAGACCAAGGTGGTGAGCTCTGCTCATTACGCTACGATTTGACAGTGCCCCTCGCAAGATGGCTCGCCATGAACCCCAGTGTGCAGAGCTTCAAGCGATACCAGATTGCTAAGGTGTACCGCCGTGACCAGCCCGCCATGACCAAGGGCCGCATGCGAGAGTTCTACCAGTGCGATTTCGACATTGCGGGCTCTTACGATACCATGATTCCTGATGCCGAGGTGCTGAAAATTGCTACCGACGTGTTTGACTCGCTTGAGTGGGATACATACACGATTAAGATCAACCACAGGAAGATTCTCGATGGTATCTTCAAGGCAGCTGGCGTGAAGGAGGAGTTGATCCGTCCTATCAGCTCGGCAGTTGATAAGCTAGATAAGGTAAGGGAGATGTTTGCAAAATGCCTTTCAGGGTACTGACACACTGCAGATGCCGTGGGAGGAAGTGAAGAAGGAGATGGAGACCAAGGGCCTGGCAACAGAAGTCGCGGACAAGATTGGCGAGTGGGTGCAACGCAAGGGCGGCGACGATATCATCGAGTACCTCAAGACCAACGAAGAACTGTCCAAGTCGGAGGATGTCCGCCAGGGTGTTCAAGAGATGGAACTGTTGTTTGCCTACCTGGACGCGTTTGGCGCACGCAAGAGGATATCGTTTGATCTCTCGCTTGCAAGAGGTCTCGACTACTACACTGGTTTGATCTACGAGGTTGTCACAGAAGGCTCGGCGCCGCGTGTGCAGGGACAACAGCAAGAGATTGGTGTGGGAAGCGTGGCCGCAGGTGGTCGTTACGACCAGCTAGTCGGCATGTTCAGCGGCAAGCCCATTCCTTGCGTCGGCATCTCCTTCGGTATCGATCGAATCATCAGCATCATGAAGGCCCGCGGCCAATCGACACAGCGCGCCAAGGAGGTGGATGCCTTTGTCATGGCTTTTGGCGGCAAGGGCTTCAACGGTATGCTCACGGAGCGCATGCAAGTCGCACAGGAGCTGTGGGCTGCAGGCATCAAGGCCGAGTTTTCCTACAAGCTCAAGCCCAAGGTTCAGCAGCAATTCAAGCAGGCTGAAGTTGCAGGCGTGCCGCTTGCCGTTATTCTCGGCGAGGATGAGCTCAAGGATGGCAAGGTCAAGATCAAAGTCCTCGGCATCAAGGACGAGAACGACCCGGAAAAGGATGGTGTGCTGGTCGACCGGAGTAGCATGGTCGAGGAGATCCGAAAGAGATTGTGAGCGCAGCCTGAATCGATGGAGAGGAAGGGGAACAGGAGCATCCGCCGAGAATGCGGGTGCAAGAGATACCCATAGACTCCTTTTCTACTCATTTCATGATTTGATGGGCGCAATGCTAGGGAAATGGGAGTAAAAGCGAAAGAAGGGTGAAAAAAGCAACGACTGCTATGAAGGGCACGAGGATAGGATATGAGCGATGATTTTAGCAAGCACAAGCGCATGTACGTTTTTAGACGCCCCGTATTGTACGGAAACAGATGGGGAGAAGCAGGAGAACGGACCTGTCTGTCGAGGGCATCCAAAGGGGACAACTCTGGACATGGATCTGATGAGAACGAAAAGAGAAAATGCACTTTATCTGCACTCAATTTGCATATGTGAACCAATTGAGTATTGGTGACGGATTCCAATATACGCGCGAATGAGAGATTTTTGTAGAAAATAGGACTGTGATGGAGAATTTCCAATATTCTATACCGAGCACGCACCCCCCTTTAGTCCTATGTACAGACGCATGATGAAGACAGTGGAAATGTTGCACAATTCCACAAACCAGCTCTTGTGTAGCTGGAAGCAAAGTTCTCAAAGCTCAATGGCATTTTGTTTAGTAGCCGTCCTTGCCCCACTTGTTGTAGGTGTCGTGGAGTTCCTGCACGGTTAGCACAACGCTAGATAGTCAATTGGATAGGGACTAATTGCGTACCTTGGGGAGGGTGACGTTGGGGATGACAACGACGTTGAGAGCCGAAGGAGCATCCTTCTTGACGCTCGTGTCACCACCTGGGTGGTACTGGTAAGGGCTGTGGCTGATGCCGTCGCGCTTCCAGGGCTCGCTGTCCGAGGCCTTGGCAACAGTTCGCTCAGACGAGGCACTGGTGGGCGAGCGGGCTAGAGAAGCGGCTGTTAGTACATTGGGTTCATAAGTGATGGTGGAGGGAGCTGGTGCTCACAGAAATGCCATCCTGCAAGGCCAAAGATGCCGCTCATGATGGCCAGGAGCACCTGCATTCCAATCAGCAATCCATTCCATCTGCAATCCAGCGGGCGCATCCGAGGCGTACGTAGAGTTCCGGGTCGCGCTTTGCGCCCGTCTTGAGGGCTTCCTTGCTGCGCTGTCTCTCGCCCTCTGCAGCGGCGCTGGCCCATCGGCGGAAGGCAGGGGTGGGCTGGATGCGCGGGGCGGCGCGGAAGGCGGTGCGAGCAATGATGGAGGACATGGTGAGCTGCAATTGGGACGCGGGGCGGTGGTGGTGGTGTTTTGGGGGGCAGTGAATTGGTGGTCCGATGTGATGTTGAATCGAATCTCGCGGGCGCCAAGCTTGGCGGATGCGTCACCGAGGCCGCCATGCCGCAAACAGCCTGGGGCCCTGGCAACCTTGCAACGCTGCGACCTCGCACGACGAAGTTTATGCGCCCCTTTCGCTCATCACACACGCTTCTGTTCATCCTCTCCACCCCCAGGCCCCGGCGCAGCCGCCGCTGTGCTCCGCTCTCTCCATCTCTCGCTCACTCCCAGTCGCTCCTTCATCCACGCCCAAGCCAGTACCGTCCCGTTCCGGCCCAGCCGCGTCGTGCTTTCGTCCATGTCATGCTGCTTGTAGCCACTCCGCCGCCGCCACCCACAACAACACCATGGCAATGACCCCGACCGAACAGAAGCGCTCTTCCACGGGCAGCCGCATCCTGGGCATGACAGGTCCCGCGGGCGAGCCAGGCCTGCCGCCATCGCGACCCTCGTCCATCACCACCGCGCACTCGGGCAGCCAGAACCGATGGTCTCAGCAGAGCCCGCGACGGGGAGGAGGCATGAGCGTCGCTGGCAGTCTGGGGCATCAGAGTCGCCCGACAACAGCTGCCAGCAGGACCCATGTCCCCCTCGCCGCCCACGGTTTCTTCCGGCCCATGAGTTCGCAGCGCCTCCAGCAACAGCGCAACCAGCGTCCCACGTCGCTCCTCGGCCACAACTCACTCTACTCGGAAACTACACATGAATCAAACACCAACCCCTACCGCTCCAGCGTCGGATCCACCCAGACAAACCGCGGCGTCATGACATTGGGCCTCCATCACGAAGAAGACCTGCATCCTCCGCCCTCGCGCGGCACCGACATCACCGACAGAGACATGCCCGACCGCACGACGGCAAATTCGACCCCTACCGGCGCTGAAACGGTGCGCAGCCACGGCGAGAGCATCACTCCTCTGCAACGCCCTCGGCCTGAGCGCCTTGATCTTGCCAATACGCGCGGCGCAGAGGCTGGCAAACTCCCTCCTGCTCCCAGCAAATCCCCGCGTTCCTTCAGGTCCAGCTTCATGATATCCAGCCGCGACGGCCGATCGAACCAAATCAGGCCCCATCAGGGACACGAAAAGCTCACCTCTGCTGAGCCGTCTCCACGATTGGCGCGCAAAGAAGCTACAAAAGAGGCAGTCAAGAAGGAGCTGGGCAAGAACTACCAGTATTTCACTGGTAACACTGCTTTCTGTTGGGGCGGTCGGCTGCAAAACACGCGCGACCGGCCAGTCAACGTTGCGACGGCTATACTCATAATTCTGCCTGCTGGTCTTTTCTTCGGTTTCTCGTATGTCCAAACCCCGTGCTTCGATCTCACTGGCTATATACTGATTTTTTTACCACAGGGCGCCTTGGCTTTGGCTCCACGTTTCTCCTGCGATACCCATTCTCTTTGCGTACCTACTTCTCGTTTCTGTTTCTTCTTTCTTACATGCATCTGCTTCAGATCCCGGAGTATGTATCACCTCAATTGCTCATGAAGAGCCTCGCTGACCCCGCCAGATACTTCCCAGGAATCTCCACCCGTTCCCTCCGCCTAATCCTAATGATGACCCGCTAAGCCTTGGTCCGCCTACCACGGAATGGACCATGGTTGTATCCGCGGTTGGCGCTAATGCCGCCATGGAGGTCCCGACCAAATACTGCAAAAGCTGCAACATTTGGCGTCCTCCCCGCGCTCACCATTGCCGTGTATGTGACAACTGCATTGAGACTCAAGATCATCATTGCGTTTGGCTCAACAACTGCGTCGGTCGTCGCAACTATCGCTATTTCTTTGTGTTCGTCTGCGCCACCACTTTGCTGGCGCTCTTTCTTCTTGGTGCTAGCCTAACGCACCTCCTAGTTTGGCGGTCACGTGCTGGCGTTTCCTTTGGTGCGGCTGTGAACGAGTGGCGAGTCCCCTTTGCCATGTGTATCTACGGCTTTCTTGGCTGGACATATCCATTCAGTCTCGGCGCATACCATCTTTTCCTCGTCGGAAGGGGTGAGACGACGCGCGAGTACTTGAATTCGCACAAGTTTCTCAAGAAAGACCGACACAGGCCCTTTACCCAGGGTTCGGTCTTGAAAAATTGGATAGCCGTACTACAGCGCCCACGCCCACCAACCTATCTTCATTTCAAAAGGCGATACGAAGAAGGCGACCAACGGTTTGGACCTCGCAGAGACAAGCGAACTGCACCGTTGGCGCCAGAGCAACAAGGGGGTGGCGTTGAAATGCAAGATGTTCGCACATCAGAGGCCTTTCAGGGCCGCAGTACTGCAGATACTGGTGCCGCCTAGACATACAGAGACTAGATCCTCATCTGTTTTGTTATGATTAATCAGTTGTATCGAGCTATAGCGTTTACATATTGTCCATACGTGACAACCCTGGTTACTACAATGACCGAGAAACGAGTGTGACGTCCTATATAACTATTCAAATTCTTTCCCAAATGCTTCTCTAATGCTTGAAACCCGTGAAAGAGGTGTATTTTAATAGCGCTTAGCAAAGCGGATCACGAGAGGGGTGGTGTTCGTAACACTGGGATGGATGGATAGGAACAGCCTAATTGGCCGACCGTAGACTAGCTACATATGTTTACCTCCTCACTCCTTCGCCCATCAATCCACACTCCTGGAACGCCGCACTTCTCAATGCATGCACAGTACTTGTTCTGAGTCTGGTCGACCGTCATACACGTTTCTACTGCCGTTGTTCGCTTTGTGCGCGTGAGCCGTGGCAGTGTTGCTTTGTGAGCGCCATCGACCCGGCGAAACCGTCGACCTCCTCAGCGCGTCAGTGCCTCACCCCTCAAAGATAACGACCGCGACACGCGTTACACCCTTTGTCCCCGACTACCATGGCCGAGCGCGACACTTCACCCACGTCGACATCCTCGACACTGTCCAACATCACTGTACGAACCGACAAGCAGGCTGACAATCGCGCCATGTCTAGCGCGTCGCCATCCATCTCAACTCCGCCCACGAGCCTCGGCGACGAGGCCAGCGTCGCCTCCGAGATGCCCAAGATCGAACAAGTCATCGAAGTACATGAGGAGGTGTCCAGCATGGAAATACTTTCCGACATGACACCGTTGCCAGACAACCCTGGTACCGTAGAGGCCAGCAGCGAGAACCGCCGGCCCGCGAGAAGTTCGCGCAAGTCCGTTGCCACGTACAATGTGCAGATTCTCGCCGGAACCGCCATCCATACTCCGACAAAATATCTCGAGCGACATCACAAGACGGTTGTGCACGGTTCCCTGGACGAGATTATAAAGAATGAGCCGCTACCCCCAAAGCGAAAGTACACAAAGCGGAAGTCTGTAGCCGCGGATGGCAGCGACCTGGCTGAGAAGCAGTCAAGTTCCAAATACCTGAAGCGGAAGTCTGTAGCTGTAGATGGCAGCGACCAGGCCGAAGAGCAGCTGGCTTCCGAGACCTCGCTGGCAGCCCAGCGTCGCACTTCGTCCCGGGTGACAGATCTCCGTAAGGAGGTGCTTCGCAACATCTCCGGAGTCGGAGAGGCAATTACTAACACTCTGTCGGGAGGAAAAGCACTTCTTCCAGGAAACCTGCGGCGCATATCCTCAGCGCCTCAGCTGAAATCTCAAGCCCAATCTTCAGCGGGTTCGCTCAAGCGCTCACGTGCGACAGCCGAAGAGACCGACAGTGTCCAGGAAAGCGAACCGCAAGAGGTCAAGCCCAAAACGAAGGTCTGGCTGAAACAAGGTCTATATGTGGGCCAGGATCGCGACTTTGACCCCCGTCTGTCAGAAAGCCAAAATCGCGCAAAGAAGAGGGCCAGGAAGTCCAAGGACGCTAAGGGGACCAGCGCTCTACCCCTCCCCATCTTCGCTACCGAGCGCCTCCTCAATGAAGACCCTAGGCACGTGTTCCGCGACTTCAAACTGCCGTTCGATACATACCACCCCCTGCCCCGGAAAGTCAAGGTCGAGGGCTGGACCAAACTTAATAAAAGTAAGATTTTCGATATACCCTGACGACAAAGCTGACAATCCGCAGACAGGTTCATTGGCGACGCATCGGCCCTATGGAAGCGCGACAAGCAGGATACTTCGCAGTGCTATTGCGATGTGGAGGACGGGTGCGGAGAATCCTGTCATAACCGCATCATGGCCTACGAGTGCGACAGCACCAATTGTCCATTGACCGAGGAGCAATGTAACAACCGACCTTTTGCACAGTTGAAGAAGCGTGCAAAGGGCAATGGCTATGACTACGGCGTCGAGGTTCTGAATACCGAGGATCGTGGCTACGGTGTGCGTGCAATGAGAACTTTTGAGCCGCATCAAATCATTGTCGAGTACGCTGGAGAGATCATTACGCAATCTGAGTGCGAGCGACGCATGAAGCAAATTTACAAGAAAGACAAGGTAAATTTCTGGCGTTGTGGGTCGACTTGGATATACTAACATGCAGTAGTGCTACTATCTCATGAGCTTCGACAACAAGATGATAATTGACGCGACCCGCGGAACGATTGCTCGTTTCGTGAATCACTCGTGTGAGCCCAACTGCGAGATGATCAAGTGGACAGTCGGAGGTGAGCCTCGAATGGCTTTGTTTGCTGGATCTCGAGGAATCATGACTGGCGAAGAGCTGACTTATGACTACAACTTCGAGTGAGTTTTCTCTTTTTCCCTACTATAGGACGACTCTGACTCGCGCAGCCCCTTTTCACAAAAGAATATCCAAGAGTGTCGATGTGGAACTGAGTCTTGTCGTGGTGTACTCGGACCTAAACCCAAGAAACCCGTCGAGGAGAAATCCATCGCTTCAGCAATCATCACCGGCACCAAGCGCAAGCTCCAGGACCTGCTCGGCAAAAGACGAGCCGGTTCCGAGAGCGGCCAGAACTCGCCAAAGAAGCGCAAGCTTCTTGCAGGAAAAATTGGCTCCATCAAGGCGAGGAACAAGTTGATTGCATCAGAGACAGCACGCCAGCGAGCGGAGCGAGAAGCCACTGAACTTTCACGACAAAACGCATCTCGCGAAGACCGCGCTCTCAAGAGGTCGGTACCCGCCAAGGGCAAAGCAGCCACCTCAAAGACAACCAAAACCACACGCCACACAACCGTTACGTTCCAACGCAAGGTCCCGCGACCCGGAGCCCTGAAAGCCATCAAAAAGCCATCCCGAACACAGCCCGATAAAAAGCGCAACGAAGCGAAGCCCAAAGGAAAGAAGGGACTGCGAGCAGCCCAGCGACCCAGCACCCCCGACCGAGAAACGACCGCTACCGCATCTGACTCTGAGGAAGAAGTCGGCTTGTCTGTCAATATCACGCCTGCCTCTCTCCGCAGCGCAACTAGGAAGTCTGCCCAGGCTAGCCCCCTGCAGCCGCAGTCTACCCAGAGTCGATCCCGCAACAGTGTACGAGCGAAGTGAACAGATCATGCTTTCCACGACTTCAACAACAACAAGTGAGAAAAAAAAGATGCATGTCGCTGTGTGTGTTTTTCCTAATTATCAGTATATTTGCTGAAGATGTCATGGGTTTTTAAAAGAAAAGGAGTGGTGCGGGCGCGTGTATAGGATCGGTCTGTTTACACTTTTTTTTGAGCATGTGTTTATTTTCCTTCTCGTGTTGGGGGGCTTGTTATTTTTTTTTTACAGTTGGATGTTTTGAAGCATCTTTTTTGTGTGTTGGAAGGGGGTTTTTGTTTTATCTGAGGGAGATTTTTCTTGTCATATCTATTAGGGATGATTGATAAAATCTCAATTAGTTTCTCTTTCCTTCTTTTTAGGTTTCTCATATTAAGATTCTTATATAGCATGTAGGTAAGGGGATGAGATGGGAAATCGAAGTGTGGAAGGGAAACAGAGGTTTGTGACGGGTGGTATCGTGCTTCTGCTATTTTCTCGGAGGGAAGAGAGCAGTGTGAGGGGAAGGGGCATGGTCTTATTTTCTGTTGTTGGGCAGGGGATAGGGGCGGAGGTTATCATCTTTTCAACATGAAGTATGTATTTATTGGCTGAATGTAGCGCTTAGTTAGTCGTATTGCTTCAACGCTTATTCTAGAGGATCTCATGTTCTGACGAGGTCTGTTGGGTGTGGAGGTGCAGTAATGCCGAGGTAGAATGGCATCCTTAATCATATTCAAGGGTGCGTATGCGTGAGTATTGATCGGTGTTGTGATTCGTATTGGAGACTGCGCATGTATGAGTGTTGATGCGTCTTGTGATGTTTTTTTTCTGGCGTGTAAGATGACTTGTAGAATTTGTTCAGCATGATATCTATCTATTCAGAGACCGTCACTATAGTGTTCGTTGCATTGTGGATCAATTGATTGATGCCCTTGCTTTGTTCAGAATGAGCATGAAAAAACAATTTTCACTGTTGAAGAAGTTATTTTGCTTTGGGATCAAACATCGTAATAACTAAAAACTGTCAATACCAGCATCGGCAAAGCAACAAGAAAGCTGCCAGCGCCAAATGTTATCTCCCAGCTGCCCCAGCAGAGTTTTCCTAGAACTACTGCGCAGATTAAGAGACCGAGGAAGACATAGAGACATTTGATCGGGTCCCAGGTTGTTTCGATATACAAGCCATCTAGCTGTAGATACCTCGTCTGCCCTCCCACTCCCGAGTGCTCCAAATCAATTTGTCTAACAGCGCTGATGTCAGCTGAACCTTATAATATTTTATCCCAGCATCTGAGACTTACCTATAGCGGTAGATGAAGCAGTGGTCATCGAAACCCTCAAGTATATTCTGATAGCGTGCACCCACTGGATTGCGGAAGTAGCAAGAAAGGAAAGACGCACTTTCGATCCAACGCAAGTATTCAATGCAGTTCTCCCACTCCATATGCGGAGAGACTATACCATTAGAATTGATTAGCAAAGGGCCATCGTCATCGCAGTACTCGTCTCGTCGCTCAGAGTAGATAGCGTGGTATCTAGCCAAGTCCAGCGGTTCAACAAACGCTGTGAACTTCTCTGCCGAGCGGCAAATCAACCGGAACTGCACCTTGACTTTAGTACAAAACCAGGTACATGCCCCATGAGATTGTAGTGGCATACAGTGACAGGCTTGAGTTTACTGAATTTTCGAAACGAAAGCCAGGTTCGCCAGAAGCCAAGTTCTTTGGCATACTGTTTCGCCAACGAAGCGAACATTTCATCTTCATCTTCCAGACTGACAATGGGAACATCTGTCGCCCACGTAGTGGACCGCTCGGAGTTTTCGGAGCCCCATAGTAAGAATACACAGCTTGCACCGTCTTCCCTCTCAGCTCTATTCTGGAAGTAGGTTATTAAAGGATCTCCTAGTGTTTCCTTCGGCTTTGGAGTGATATCGTGGGAAGCTCGTGAGCGTCTTCGGCTTTTGGGATCTTTCAGGCCTTTATGGGGAGGGAGTTGGAAGCCGCTCGTTTCCACTGTGGTATTCTTCGAATTTTTGATGCGGGCGGACTGTGGTGGCGATGGTAGGTTTGCCAACGACGACATAACGCGTAAATTGGCCCGCCCAAGGCAAACGTACAGAATGGACGTTCCCTTCTGATTTTTGGGATGTCGAAAAGCACAGCGACATTTGCGAACAGATTGTTTAGGCAGCATTTTTCATCGGGGCCGCTACTTTCATGCGGGCGCAACGCATCCAAGTGGACGAATAAAATGTAGTTCAACTCCTACAATGTACGCAAGGCTGGAAGCACTGCCCGGTTGGGGCGGAGTAAGGCTGATATTGCCTTCCCACGCAGCGCATCAGTCACCTTATTTCCGTGCACCTCTATGAAACTTTGAATGACAATAATGCAACTGGTAAACGCTATCCCGTGCGGCGCGTCGTATCTGTAAAATGTATCAGACGGTGATCATACTAGACGTGGGGTTCGGAGTTCTCATGTGGGCGATAAGAGGTGTGAGAAACACGCTACCTGGAGCCTTTATTTTCATGGAATCGCTCAAATTTGATCATTGCATGAATTCTTCAACAAAACCGTGTAAACCCTACTTCCTGGATGCACTTTCTTAATACTCTTCAGCAGACTTGCAAAGCCAGCACTCAATCGATCACGTGACTCTACCATTATCTGTAACAACCAAGATCCCTATGCTTATTTTTCAAGTTCTTGCCTGACGTATACTATTGTTTTGTCTTGAGCACCTGTTTATAGAAAGGATGCCGTTTCATACATAGCTACGCTATTTGACGATCTGGTCTATGTTGGTGCCTAGTATCGTGGATGATAAGAACTTTATCGACATACACTCGATTCCGTGTAACTTAAGAGCATGCAGTATAGCATAGGACAATGGTTGTAAAGATTCATTGTTTGGCGAAATCTGTTCCATCGCGTGCCCCAGTTAAGCCGGCAAAAGCGGTTCCAGCCTTGCAAGCGCTTCCTACCGCTGCAACCCCAGCGTCTCGACGCGCTGGACAAGGGGGCCCAGCGTATCGCCTCTAATCTTCGTTCCCTCTACGGGCAAATCTGTCTATCTGTTACTTACCCTGCTCATCACGTTTTGTGCGAAATCTTTCAAAAAAATTTCGCAGCCTCTCTTCACTCAAGCAGTTTTGCCTCGTTTGATTATCGCCTTTACCTTATACTGCCGTTGGATTTTGAGAATACTCCGCAATATCACAAAGCTCATACTTTTCAAAGACTCCTATGTCTTCAACCTGAACAATCCTATACCAAACCAGGTAGTCACATCCTCGGCGGCGCCTCAATGTCTATAGAACGAATTGCTTACGGGGACTTCGGTGTCTCTTCTCAAAATACGAAAAGACCAGACCTCAACAGCTCTGCTGCGTCCACAGAGGACTCGTTGCTGTTTTCTCAGCAGAGGCGTAGCCTTGACGATTATACTGTCGGCTGGATCTGCGCCATCACCGCTGAGTACGTTGCGGCTCAAGCTTTCCTCGACGCAAGGCATGATACGCCAGAAATGACACCTCGAAACGACAACAATAGCTATACGCTGGGTAAGATCGGCCACCACGACGTAGTCATCGCTGCTCTACCGATAGGCGAGTATGGCGCTGCCTCTGCGGCGAGGGTAGCCACGGACATGCTCCGTACCTTTCCTAATGTTAGAATCGGGTTGATGGTAGGAACCGCAGGCGGCGCTCCGAATTCTAAGCACGACATTCGTCTAGGTGACGTTGTTGTCAGCGTACCTCATGGTGGGAAGGGCGGCGTGTTTCCGTACGACTTTGGCAAAATAATCCAGGGAAAAGATTTCAAGGTTTCAGGACACATGGACAAACCTCCGATCACGTTAAGAAATGCAGTCATGAGTTTGCAGACGTCATACCAGCTGAATGGCCATCAGCTTGATGATGCTATCAACGAAGTCCTGGAACAAAAACCGCGTTTAAAGCGGGAGTACAAACGACCGGATCCGAATACCGACAGTCTTTATCTGAGTAAAGTAACGCATCCTGGCGGCGACGAATTGAGATGTACTGAAGTCTGTGGAGATAATCCTCTGGAGTTGGTCCCACGAAAACCAAGGACTCAAGACGACGACAATCCAACTATTCACTATGGCAGAGTGGCTTCAGGGAATAAGCTGGTGAAGGACGCTTTTTTCCGTGACAAAATGGCTAAGGAAAACGGCATTCTATGCTTTGAGATGGAAGCAGCTGGATTAATGAACCACTTCCCGTGTCTAGTTATTCGAGGCATTTCTAACTACGCTGATACACACAAGAATGATGAATGGCAAGGATATGCATCCATGACGGCCGCCGCATATGCTAAAGACCTCTTATATCGCATTCCAGCCAACGATCTGAGAGCCGAGAGAAGTGTCAGTGACATCGTGTCTGCAGGTTAGTCCCTTTTTCCGCGTTAAGTAATTTGGTTAACAAAAGTTAGTTGAGCGGAACATCAACAAGACACGACGCGATATGATAGACTCTTTGCTCGAGCAGCGACAGGCAGAGTCTTATCTCTGGGTTCCAGCACCGGATCCATCAACAAGTTACAATAATGCACTGTAAAAGCGCCGCTAATACATGAGCTCTTGGCCTCTAAGAAGCGATCTATTTGTGACAGATAAATAGCCGGGAAACTACTTGTTAAGATTTTATGGGAATGCGAGATGCGGCAGGATCATTCTCATGTCATCCATTGCTAATCATCCTCGAAGACGTTTTCTTGAACACACATCCTGACTTTAATTCAACACCAAGAATTCTGGAAAGAATTCCGATAACATTTCTTTTTGGCTCTCTCATTAAACAGATTTACCCCGCATGTGAGATTACTGGTGTTATCGCATGATATCGTTTCGCTGCGTGAATTGGGTTACACGTAACCAAGTTGTGGATCGCTTCGTGTGTTTTTCATAATTTGAATGAGCGAGATAAGGAAGCATGAGTTTCTCAGGACGTAGTTGAAGGATACATTGGTTGTTAAGGATGCTGAACTAAGGGACTGCCGTAGAGTGTGCGAAATCACATGAAAGTGAATTGTAAACTTCGCTGTTCAGTCACGCACCAGCTAGAAGAAGACCTTCAAACGGACCTAGGTAGCTTTACTAGTGAGAAGAAAAACGTTTTTCCAGAGTAATTTCGCCAATGGCGAAACATTTTGCACAAATGGCCTATGCATCAGCTCAATCAGCAACAATATGGCATCTCAAAGTCTAAGAAATGTCATGGCTATGATACCAAGCCCAAAAGTCAGCGAACAATCTATACATGCGTTCAAAGATTGTACAATGTGTATGACAGGATCGTCCAGTGGCATTTTGATACGTTTGAGACAGCATTCGCATGGGCGGAAACTAGGGGCGGTTTCTAAGATACCTGCCGTCTGTGCTGCATGATCAGAGGACCTAGAACAGAAATGAGGACAGTAGAAGACAATGTGGGCAAGTGCTTTTTGAAGTGTATTTCATTTTCAAATTTCTAAGCCGAGGGTATATATACGTTGGCCAATCAAATAAGGGCTCTCCCTCAAGTTTGATGCCAAAACAGGGTCCCTCTATGTAGGTTTTCTCATCTTAAGACAAGATATGCACATTCCTTTCCACCCACCGTGCCGGAAACACCGGCAAATGCACAACAGCAGCAGCAGTATCGAGTTCCCATGGAACTGATATAGAAGCGAAAGGAGAGAAAGAGTGGGTGTTATACAACATCCAAGAAGAAGAAGGAAAGAAAAAAGCGGTCGCAGACCTTTTGTTTGAAAAGAAGGGAAATGAGCGTAAGAAGGTAGACATCAAGTCACTCCCAGATCGTGAAGTGTACGAGCGCCACAAGCGCTTAGTTCGCAACGCGGCGGTTGGACAAGCGGGGGCGAACAACACGGCCATGGTAAGCGCGCTTGGAGATGACACCATTGGAACACGTTGTTCCAGACGCAACTGCCTGCCAGACAACGTTGCCATTGTTGCAGATACCGAACTGGGTTGAGCCGTTGCAGACGATGGCGCCGTTTTGGCTGCAGGTACCGGAACCACCGCCAGTAGAAGGAGTGGAAGGAGTTCCAGAGCCACCACCAGTAGAAGGAGCGGTAGGAGCAGCAGGAGAGCCAGTTCCAAGAGGAGGGGTAGGCCTGACTGGGGCTGTGGGTGTGGCGGTGACAGTAACGAGCGTGGTCGAGGTTGAGGGAAGGGCGGGAGCGCCGGTAGGTCCAGCAGGAGAGCCACTGGAAGCGCCAGGAGCGAAGACACCACCACCGTTGGAGGGTGCAGGTGCAGCAGAAGGCTTGCCACCAACAGCGGAAGTAGGAGCAACAGAAGGCTGGCCAGCGACGGGAGGAGTAGTGCCAGAAGGTGATGCGCCACCAGCAGGGGAAGAGGGGACAGCAGATGGGGCACCGCCAGCAGGAGAGGATGGAGCAGAGGATGGCGAGCCACCAGATGGCGAAGATGGGTCAGCAGGAGTAGAGCCAGTTGCACCGCAGCTACCAGTGGGGTCCTTCAAGTCATTGGTGCTGCCCTTCTGTACATCCTGACCTGGGTTGGGGAACTTCGTAGCAAAGTTCTGAGGCGAAGTGCAACCCTCGTTGATGTTGGCAACAAACATGTCTGGAAGCTCGTTAAAAGCAGAATCGTCGCTAGCACCACCAGTGACTTCAATGGGAGCACAGTTCATGTACAGCTCAGGTGCTCCAGACATCTTGGAGAACCAGGTCCAAGCAAAAGTAGCCTTGCCGTTGGGCACACTCTTAGGAATTTCGAAGTTGTATTCGCTGGTTTGGCCATCAACACCAGGGCATCCGCCCTCGATGGACTTGATAACCTTGAACTTGGAGTTCGCAGTAGGCTCAGTGTCCATGGTGACACTCAGTTGGCAAGAGCCACCACCGTGAACTGCTGTGCCCTTGAACTTGATAGTTTGTTGCTCTCCTACAGCCATCTTGTTCATCTGAGAGACAGTAAACCCATTTTGTGACTTGCAAGGGAACTGGGATTGAGTGATAGGGCTGTTGTCGATCTTGTCGACACTGTATGGAACAGGCTGCTCCATGATGATGTGGGAGTTGGCGCTGGCGAAGAAAATGGCCGCAGCCATGAGAGTAGATCGGATAGACATGATGCTGGTGGAAGTGATAATGTCGTACAACAACAGGATGGAGAATTCAAAGAATGCGTAGAGAATGTGAGTGATCTAGCCCAGCTAGTCGTCAAAGAAAATGCTGCACTGCAAAGAATGTAGAAACTGCTGAGAGAGTGTGTTGTGATGAGGGCATGTCCTACACGGTAGCTGTGGTCCTTTATACAGGTACCACAACCTATAGAGTGGGGATGCTATAGCCATAGTGTGCCGCCACTGCAACCTCCACGAAAACAACCCTTTCGACGATCCCTAATCAAACGACGCCTCTGGACACCAGCAGTGTAGAGCCAAAACGAACGACATGGGACGCCGATGCTCCACAGCGGCGAGCGTTTACGGGATGAAACAGGCGGCCTAGGTACGCTGAAGCTCTCAGCCAAAGAAACAACAGCAATCTCCAGAGCCAATGCAGGTACATTATGCGTTCGATGCCCAAGTGGAGAAATGACGAGTACGTGAGCTTGCAAATCCCCATGTCCCGAAGTAAGGGCCTTAAGGAAGGTTTCGTTTCCATCGCCCGCCCGGTCGATCATTGGCTGGGGACCAATCGCTTGGCAGGTCGGCAAGCGAGCCGGACCCCTGGACGTTTTATGCTATGTCGCACCTCCGGCCTTGCAATCCCTGTATCGAGTGGCCGATTGGGTGAGCCGCTTGCTACGTAGCCTACACCGATGAGTTTTTGCTGCCATAGCTTGCTCCACAGCGCCTGTCCACGAGGCTTGTTTTTCGGGCGTTGGCGCAGGGCCTGTCACATTCGCTGTCGACGTGTGGACAAGACTGGCTGAGGTAGAGCGCCAAATGTCGATTGCCGAGTGGCAGCGAAGTAAAGTATGGTTCTGATTTGGAGCCGTCGACAACGCGTTGTTTCAAGACCCGTACTCATGTCTATCATATCGCGAGCACCGATATAGGGAATCTTCACCGAGGTTTTCCACTTTTCGAACCGCAGGAGGCTATCGGGAGCTGAATGTATCCGACCAAACGCTGCGCCTCTCCTATCTTCGGACATGCCCGACTTGGGTTGCTGTCGCAGGCTGCTGCGCCACAGCTGCATGAACAGCAGACTGTGGCGAATGTGGGTATTCTCTCAAAGGTACAGGCGACCCCGGTTGAGTTTCCGCATGGGCGTACCAGCAGCGAGCGCAATGTGCCCGACATCTTTGTCGCCACATACATCGCCGATATACACCTCAAGGTCTTTCAGAAGCCTAGCTCTTTCCATCGCATCAAGGGTAGTGCCTCCTCGAGGCACATTTAGGTAGGGGTTTTCGTATGTCATACTCGTTACGAACCCAAACATTTCTGGACCCAGTGTTTTCCGTTTGAGTACAAGTGATGCAGCGCCTACTAAAAATATCGACACGGCGGCAATGAACAGCAACCCAAGCCAAGCAAAGTTGCACACGTAGATTGCGTGCGTTTTACTGATGGTCGCATTTGTAGTGGCTCCGATAAAGTACAAGGACGAGTCGTGCGTCTTCAGGTCGAAGAGTCTCCACCAATTCTCGAATGTAGTATTTGCTGTGGTGACGTTGCTAGGTAAGTAGACATCGACGTCTTTCACCGGCATCGTATCGGGACCAAAAGCCGAGAAGTTGCTCTGGGGTAAATTCCCCAAGTACGCGTTAGGCGCAAGGGTAAGCTGATAGTACGTGTTGAGCACAAGAGCAAATCTCCTCGAGAAGTCTTCTGGAGTCAACTCTGACAGGTTTACCCATCCCGGGTTGTCACCTAACATAGTTGTAGGTGATGCCAACTGAAAAGAGGTGGTGTTATAGATGAACTGTTCGGTTGGATTAGAACCTCTAGACCAACCAAAGGCTTTTGGGAATGCAGCAAGTGCCAGACTCGCAATCAAGGCGTGGTCAAATGGTGTGACTCTGGTGTCCCGAAAATCAGATAGGGACCGGCGAACTTTGACAGCGGCGCAGTTGTCTTCCGTACACTCGACTATCGTCTCGGTATGACTTTGACCTAGGGAGCAATTGGTGATAGATAAAGTGGTGTTGTCCAGTGGCCCGAAACCAAAGCTTGAGGCGTAGGTCAACTTGCGTTTCTGGAACTCCCGGCCAATCATGGACGCATTGATATAGCCACTGAAAGAGCTGAAGCGGCCATCTCCGTCATCGCCTCCCTGGGTAATTGGGAGGTCCGTCTGGAGAAAGAATGTTGACCTCTTCCCTCCAGCCACATTGTCACTGCCCCAGGGGTTGTTGGTGACAGACATGTTCTTCCAAATTTGCCCTGGTACGAGTTTCCCGAGGTTGTAGAAGTCAGTCATCGACTGAAGGATACGCGTTTCCCACGGCTCGCACTGCAGAGTGAGTTGGCTTGTCTCTAGACTGAATTTACCGTCTCTATCTTTTGGGCGACCCATGACAGGTATGCCAACCAGGGATACGTAGTCTTCAGGCTTTGTTGAATTCGGGCTGACGGTGATCCATTCACTGGTTTTGTTTTCATTCCCCTCGCGGTACTCCATGTATGGAATCTTGACATTTCCCCAAGTGTCTTCGGGTCCTTTTTTAACTTTGTCTGAACCCATTAGAGCCGCAGCGTATAACGCTTCTACCTGGCTCAAGCTTCCGTCGGTTTCAATGTAAGTTCCACTGCTCATTGCCCAGGCTGCGCTACCTGGACCGGTCGAGAGATAGCGGAGAGGCGAGTAAGTATCGAGAGTGCGAGTAGATGTACTCATCAGACGAAGCGACGCCTGGCCGCCTAGGGGAGACATGGCCCAGAGGAATAGTAGGTTTACGCCCACGAGTGTCACTCGGCGCATCAGCATTTGACTTTCAACTGTACCCCACACAGATTGACTCGCCATTAGCAGTTCCAGGGTCTAGAGAACATCATGGTTAGTACGTTTGTTCCCATTTTGAACATCAAGATTTCGATGCCTCACGCTGAGTTTTGCCCCCTTCTCCGCTAGATATCTTGCAACCATTTTCATACTACGCCCGCTTATGGCTGCGAACATGATTGGGAACAATGTAGGGCCCTGGGTTGATCAGTACAAACACACTAACTGAACTGACTGATCACTGACAAGTTGAATCGCCTGAGTGACTTTTGACGCAAAGTCGTTATCAGCAACAGCCTTTCCATTTAGTGTGATAACTGCAACACCGAGGACTAAAGAATCTTAACGGAATATTCAAGTACTTAGAGCCAACCACCTACGGATAAAATAGATGGGAAGCAGGACCAGGATGATGTCTGCCACAAGGTATAGCCATGAAATCCAGTCGTGCTGCTTCAGTGTCTGTGCCTCCTCAGGCCAGCTCGGAATGCTTGTTACTGTCGCTTCTGTAGTTTTCGGCCTGGGTGCTACCGGGGTCGGTTGTGCCTCGGGTGTCTCTTCTGCTATCGAACCCAGGACATGACGTCGGAATGGATTCCATCGGGAACTGGTTGTCGTGCTCATGGTTGCTGATGCGCTTCGTCACACGACGCTTCGAGGCCAAAGTCGTGTAAGCAGATGCGGCTGATGGTTCGCGGGCAGCGAACACCTTTCTTTTGCATGCCATCCATGCGGCACAGCAATAGCGAGTCCCCAGCATGGCGCTAACAGAGTGTGCCTTGGATAGGAGCGCGCTTCAGAGGGGTGCTACGTTGGGGCGCTCTCAGCGAATCGGTTGGTGGGGTGAAACTCGAAGCGCCCGGCGAGCCCCAGTAAATGTCCGCGGGTACCTGCCGGAGACCGACGGTAACTAGAGGACCTGCATGCATAACAGATGCTGTGAAATGTCCGTCATTCATCCTGAACTGCGACGAGGCTTTTGGCTTGATGGATGAACAGATCGAGTGACGTAGTCACATTGGTGTGTAGGGGGCTTGGGAGACGCGTGCCAAAGTACAGGTGCGTGGAAGCGTCACCTGAGCACTTGTCCAATCCCCAACAAGAGCACGGCCTTCCCCTGCCTACAAACTAACTTCACGGTACGGGACGGGACGGCGTTCCAAATGTGCAAGAGATAGCCGCCACAGCTACGCCTGTTGCGATGCGCGACCGTCGATCCACCTGCACTACAGGGCTGTCAGTATCGTCGCAGCCCACCTCAACCACTATGTATTCACAGTGCACTTCGACGACACCAGTCACTTATCTCTTAATTGCTTAACGAAGAATCTATATCGCAGGACATGTCCAGGATACTGTGGTCGCTATCTAGGCCATGATTGTCTTAGAACATGTCACGCAGGCCACTTGAGCATGTGGCGCGGACTATTCGGGCCTCGTCTACAGAAGGCTCACTCAGCGCATCAAGTCCACGCGCGAAGCAGCAACTCTGGAGGTATTTTGAGGAACGAGCGACTCAGTGGGCTTCAGGTCCCTTATGACTATTCTGACACATCTCCCCATGGGCTCATTTGGCACTCGTGTGGTGGTCAGTACGAGCCACACCCATCATGAGGTTTCAGGCGCCACGTGAAGGGGCGCAAGCATGCGACTGCCAACACCGGGTCCTGAATGTACTCATGAGACACCAAATGCGAATACATCCCTTTCACCTGAGTTCGTAGTCGCTGTATGATCTGGTGTAGAAATAGTTGCCTGGCGTTTCGGCTGTTGTCAGGCGCAAGATGTAGCCTTTCATTTGATTCACACACACACTCTCCTTTCACTTCGCACACTCAACCCATTTTTCATACTCCTACTTTTGTCGAAATGAAGCCAGAAACAGAGGAAGCAGTTCAAGCGGTATGTGAATATCCAAAATCTAGCAGTCCAGCAGGTCGACCATGATAAAGTACTGATTGAGTATTTGCAGGCCAAAGGCTTACTCCTAGACTTGGTCCTTGTCGCGTCGCTTGTACGAACATTGACTGACTCCTTTGGATCAGCAAGCGACCTGTATCAGAGGCTCAAGCGCAAGTCCAGTCCCATCGACAGCGACGATGATGAAGACGACAGATTTCACATCCTTTCGCGCAGGCGCCGCGACTCTGGGTTCAGTTCATCAAGGAGGAACAAAGACGCGTACGACAGCGAAGGAGAGATCATATTCACATCTTCTACACAAATTCGAGCCGAATATGAGCACGGATATCGAAAGTTAGGAGAGTCTTTTGCGCGCGGTGATGGTATGACCTTGCTTTAACTCGAACGGCTGGTCACTAACACGATATAGCTACGGCGCAGATCCAGCTGCAGTCACAGATTATACAGCTCCAGCAAGTGGTGATCTCTATCCACCAAGACCTGATGGTGAGCTCGTATATCGCGCCCTCGTCTACGCACTCACACCTCGTCCGCCTCGTTCAAACCACACGGACAGCACGCGCAGCCTCGATCGCAGCGCTGAGCATGCAGTACCAGCGTATGCTACCTCCGCCACCACCATCGCCCAGACTACCAGATCCGCCGTGTAGTCCCCCTGGCGCTTTTCCGGAACCCGAGGGCACCTGGCACACGACGAAGCCATTCAAGCCGAGGCGGCGCACTGGTGACAGCTCTAGCTCATCGACTTCCTCGGAAGACAAGGAGATTAAGATCCAACCGTTTCCATTCCCAGTATCGAAGCCGAAGCCAGAACCGAAGCCAGCGCCAAAGCCAGAGCCCAAGCCGAAACCCGATGACAGGCCTCGTCCCCCGACGCCGTCCAACAATCGACTCTTCTGCATCTACGCCAAAGAGCTGCAAGATAACCCCAGGATGCCTCTAGCCTCCGCCTACAAGCCCTGCGGTGACGGAAAATGCCCATTTTGTCGCACATACCTATCTATGCGGACGGGAAAGATCTGGGAAATCGTGGTGGACAACTGCCTCGAGTCCAAATACTATCCCCACAGGCCGGACTACCGCGTCTTCCGCATCAAGAACCGCTTCATTGTAAAATCGCACCGCGAGAACGGCGGTTTCGCATGCGTTCTCTGCGCCCGATTCCGACGTTTCGACATGTTATGCGCAGACATTGGGTCACTGATGGACCACCTATGGCGCGAACACTCTGGCGACGAACTAGCATGGGACTACGACATTGTCGAGTGCTGAACGCAGCGTTTTTTGATATCTGCTTTCCCCTCACGGCCTACCAACGATACCCACATTTGCATTAATGAACATTTTCCTTTGTTAGTTGATTAGGTACTCATAATTAGTCGTTAAATTACACTGCATCTTGCCTCTAAAAGACTGCCATGACTTCCACATCTGCTCGCACACCCCTGATCTTCAGTGACCCCCTCTTGGTGTTGTCAGCATCGCACACAGACACGCTATTGAAATACCACATATGCGCGCTCGCATCTACCAATAGCCACTTCATATTTCCCCGAAAGCTCACTGCTCCCTGGAATACCTGGACATCGCCAGTCTGCACATCCTGCCCATTCGGCCTATCGATATAGTACTCGGGACTCGTATGCACGTATCCCATTGTCAGGAGCGGTAGTTTAGGAACGGGATCGTTCCAGTGCGTGATGCGGTAGTTGCCTCCGCTTTGCTTGGAAATGTAGTCACTGATCTTTGTTCCGCCTATGCGCGGCGAGCCATATGTATACAACGCTGCTGTCTGACCCGCGTTGCGCATGCTGGCTGCGGCAAGGGCAGCGATGGCGCCACCGAGTGAATGCCCCGTTACGCGGAGTTGGTACGATGGGTTTGCGGCTGTGGCCTGCGCGACGGCGGGCAGCACATGGTCGCGGGCATCGACCCAGGACTGCCAGAATCCATGGTGGGCCGAGCATGAGGCACAGATGTCGGTCTTGGTCATACCAATCTCGAAGTTTGTAATCCAGTTATCGGGAGTCTTGCTGCCCCGGAAGGACACAATGATGAGTTTGTTGGTGTGGTCGGCTGCAATGTAACCTGTTACATCTGTGGATGTATCTTCTCTAGAGAGTTGGTTAGTCTTTGAGCGTCGCTTGAAAACTGGACTTGTTTGACTTACTCATTGTATTCGTCTACAGTCTTTGAATCTGCGCCTTGAACGAGCGGGCACTTTCCGCTAGCACAGTCGACCTTATCACCAGGCGAGTTATAGTTCTCTGAGCAGTAGGCTGCTGATGCATACTGTCCCATCAATTTCATGTCACTGAGAAGATTATCGGCAATGCCTGTTCCTTCATGTTAGAACGCTGTACAGAAACAACAGACTCGGCCGAATAGTCGTACCTCTCTTCTCAACAGTGACTGGAGAAGCATTACTGGTAAAAGCGCTTAGCAGCGCAGCAATAGCGAGTGACGAAAAAGAACGCATGGTGTACAAGGAAAATAAGCTGACTTATAAAAAGAATGACTATGGACCTGTGACTGGACAAAAGACAGAGAACCCCAAGATAACTCGCCAATAAGTTGACAGGAACCATTCTCATATAAACAATATCCACATTTGCTTTCCCTCCTAGTCATGTTGGGTTCCCGAACAAACAAACGCCGTCGAGCAGAAAATCAAGTCCAGACTTCCGAATGCGGAATTACCAACCGCCACGCTGCGACACATTCCTTCTGCGGGTCTTTGGAATCATGGGTCTTGCCAGAGTCATTGGAGCGTTAATGTGTCAAGAGGCTTTGCTTCACACTGGGTGTGTCTAATTTGGGAGCGACTTCTGGACTGTGATTGGCTGGATGCACACACGCCCGATCCTGCTAGTTCAATTGACGGCGCGTGCCTAGCGCTAAAGAATGGGACTTGGCCGCGAGAGGTATGATTTTGATTAATCGAGAAAAATGTGACACTGACAGTTCGTTTAGTCTAGTTTAGTCTCCGTAGTGTAGGGCGGATAGGTACAGTGAAATGGAACCACTTTATATAGATATCGATCTGTAGCCCGGTTTCAGCAGTAGGGACCTTCCTCATGAATTGAAATGTCGCAGTTCCTTGTCTATGTTCGCCGATACCTTGTTCTGATAGGGGTGTTTGAGTATAACCGATGTGCGTGAAGTTTCATGCAGGATTTAAAGTGTTGCATGGGCGCCTTCCTGAGTCTAAATATTATCGCATAAATATGTGACTATACGGCAACAATCAAGCGCTGTCCGAGTATCAGAGCTTGTCAGCGCTTCTGATTTCAAACCGCCTAATTTCTGACCAGAAGTTTGTCTCGATGCTCGTCGAGAAGCGATGGTTTGGGAACATGATGGCTGAACCTTAGTGGAGAGACATGGCAAAGTATATTTAACTTATATATCGACTTATCGTTACTACAGCGCGAACTGTACCACTCTAGGTCCTAGGATACCTGTTCATGGCTTCAACAATGGTCTGCATTCTCACATCCGGCAGTGCTTATCCACATAACTGGTATGGACTGCTCTTTTTTTTTGAACAACCAAACATCATGAAAAAGTTGCACAAACTAGCGCTCTTTGTCAGTTGTGTCCATCGGATAGTGAGGTATGACGATTTGTGATCTCGAATTGAGCAACCCACAGTTCTCGAGGTAAGTGATTGGCCTATTTTTTCACAAAGATGAATCAATGCGAACAACTCTTTTGAATTGTTTTTAGGATCCGAAGTAAAGACATGCGGTGTTAATACAGATCCAAATCTAGAAATGTCGCTAAGGTTTTTGGTGTTCGTAAGGTTGTGTCGTGTCAGTCAAAATGGACTTGGATACGGGCAGACTTCTAAGATCTGATGTGAAGTGCATGAAAGATGTCGAGGTCTACGTTCGTATACAAAGGATGCTCGTGCATGTCGTATGTCGCTGATTTTCAATCAAGCATTCGAGGAGATTGCAATGAGATTCTTGTACATACATGGAAAATATCTTGTCGGATCGATGGTTCTAGGCCACGCGGGGTACGCACGCAGTTGATGTTCGCCACTAGGAGATACAGAAGTGGATCTCCAGGGGCACGCTAAACCATTCAGTCACCGCCCTGCTGCTGCTTGGCGGCACCACCTCGCTTCCATTACACGACGACCCTGTGCAGACCTCTGTCCCAGACTTGTACATTGCTCTTGGATTCCATGTTTCGCTCATATATCTAGTGTTCTGCGGAGCCTGTTCTTTTTCGGTTTAGCGAGCTTGCTCTTTCCGCTGTGGCCATCACACCACCCCGACATAGCCCTCTACACCTAACCTTTCGTATCACACACACGATGGGCAAACTCGCTTTTCCTTTCGACCCAAAGCTCACTTCCCAGGACCGCATCATACTGAATATCCTACAAAAAGAATATGAGCTACATGGGGATGCGGCGGCCGGACCGCCATCAGATGCAGATGAAGATTCTGACGACTCGGGTATCAAACACTCCAAGATTATAACGCCATCACCAGAAGGTACGTTGCTCTCTCAGCAGTGGATTCCTTTCTTCAAACCAAAGTGCTTCAATTTCATTTGGGTAATGCGGGGCTAACCCTTGTAGACCTCCAAGATCAGGAACAACAGGCAATTAATCATTTCAAAAAGCTCAATGACCCGAAATCCGCTAGTTTTGAGCCTACGGTATTTTGCATGGTTGATGAAGCCAACATCAAAAATCCCTTCCTGCGACAATGGATTATCGATCCCTACATCCGCTGGGCTAGAGGCGTGGTCCGAGTAGAGACCGACGTTGTCATGATTACCCATCTCCTCCTCTATTTCTGTACCAGCGTCCCATCAGCCATCTACCTCTACATCAACTTTCACTGGTGGCACGCTCTGCTCCATTGCGTCATGCAAGGCTGGTACATGGGGCCATTCACCCTACTGAAACATCAACACATCCATATGCGTGGTGTACTGAATCAGAAGTACAACCTAATCGACCGGGCCTTCCCGTACATCCTGGACCCGTTGATGGGTCACACCTGGAACTCGTATTACTACCACCACGTCAAGCACCATCATGTGGAAGGCAACGGGCCCAATGACCTCTCTTCCACTATTCGTTATCAGAGGGATAGTGTTTGGGACTTCGCGCAATACGTCGGTCGCTTCTATTTCCTCGTTTGGTTCGACTTGCCTATGTACTTTGTGCGTACTGGTAAGCTCAACCTTGCGCTTCAAGCTGGTGCATGCGAATGGAGCAACTACATTTTCCTGTACCTCATGTACAGTTATGTCAACGCTCGCTCAACAGTTTTTGTCTTTTTGATTCCTCTCGCCTTTATGCGCTTGGCTCTCATGACGGGCAACTGGGGTCAGCATGCGTTTGTCGACGAGGTCGAACCGGATTCAGACTTTCGATCCAGCATAACGCTCATTGACTCAGTGGTAAGTATAGGATGAGCAAGGCAATATCGCATATCAGCCTAACACTTTTACAGAGTAACAGAGATTGCTACAATGACGGTTATCATACCTCTCACCACCTGAACCCACTTCGCCATTGGCGCGAGCATCCGGTCGCGTTCCTTTCTCAAAAGAAGCAGTACGCCGACGAGCACGCAATTGTGTTCTACAACATTGATTACTTCTTTCTCACGATCACTCTCCTGCGAAAGGACTACGAGCATCTCGCAAAGTGCTTGGTACCAATCGGCGATCAGAAGAAGCTTACCCTTGAGGAAAAAGTGGAAATGCTAAAGCGCAAGACAAAGAGGTTCACAGAAGAGGAGATTGCAGAGAAGTGGGGAAAGCAGTATGCTAAGAAGAAGTAAATAGCTTGCACGGGGCTTGTATAGATGTGTGTCTGCGTAACTTCGAAGAGCGCTCTAAATGTTATTTGGTCATTGGCTTAACTTTTATTCTCCTTGCAGCATTTCCAACAGGGATTCATGCTCTTCGAATCTTTAAAGGACCAAAGGTAGATTGAGTCAGGCTTTGGAGACCCTGGGACCGCGAGATGGTCTACATATAGGTCTCAAGATGACACGGAAGGCCGATGAAGTGCGGCCGCCTTAACAGGACGCGAATGCTTGTTCGTCCTCTTTGAACAGTTGATCCTCTCCCAGCGTCTGAAAATAGTGGACGGAGTCGAGGAGAGTGCAAGTGTTCCACGGAGCGCCTTTGCTGTTCTATCGTGGGTCTCATAAGTGATGTACCAATGTCCCACGGAGTGAAGCTACCGAACTTGAATAGTTCGGTACCCAAACAGAACCACGTCTATGGCAATCGAGACAATAACGTCTGCAAGGGGCATATGGCTCTTGGCGAAAGACCACATGCCGTTAAGACCGGAAGTCCCAGCGTTGAATGTAAAGCATCGAGCCATATTCCCAAGTTGAAAGCATGAAGCTGGCGAAACGAGACATCGCAGTACCCGTTCTTCCTTTGAGAACCTCATCCGCGCATGGCCCTTCTTTTCCCACCAAAAGTCCATATTCCCAGCCCTCTTTTACTCTCTTCTCCTAGCCCCGAACCATCCACCCATCCACGTCCCCCTCCGCCTCTTCCCACCTCTACCCCCTTCCTCCACACTCGCGTCTCCCTCTGCATATCCTTCCTCTCCCTTCTCTTCTTCGTCTTCCCTTCCTTTCCTCTTCTCTTTCAGAAACCTCGCCTCCCTCTCCACCACGGCCTTGGCCATCTTCCACATCATCCACGTCTGACACGCACTCGAAACCAGCAGCAGCATCAATACAACCAAACAGGCCAGGAAAAGGAACAGTGCTATAACGGTGGGCTCATTGCTTGGGGGAGGCGGCGGCGGCGGGAAGCGATTGGGCATGCTTGATGCATCCTTTGAGAATTCGTGGAGAGAAGGCATGGTGGATAGATGAATTGCGTATGTGGTGTAAAAAGTCCCAGTAGGGGGGAGGATCTAAGGAGTAAAGAAGAGGAAGAAAGAGAAGAAGACTCGACACACGTACTCCGCCAAACCCAATATATCAAGCGGAGTTTTCCGCTGTGCCTTGATGCGACGACACACGTACGGAGAAAGAGTGCACGACATTCCGCGTTGCTTATATATCTGCCGTCAAACGATACGAAGCCATTTCCCCTCCCAGCAAGGGTGTTCCCCGCGGGTTTCCCACGCGTTCCCCATTTATTTTTTTCGCGGTGCTCGGAAATGTGGGGAATCCATTATCGCGTTGTCGTAATCAGGGGGCGTCGCAGATTGGTTTCAAGCAGATATTGGAAGGTAAGGGGGGTGCGAATTGGGTGCGGGGAAGATCCTTGTTTTTTTTTTTGCCGTCGGTCCTGTGGTGTAGGAAAGCGGGATACAAAGACGGAGGGAAAGAAGAAGCGAAGGACAGACGAGAGAGTATGTTAGTAAAACGCATGAAACTGTTGACTATTTGACTACGTATGTCTGCATTTTTTTTTCTCTCCCCCCTTTGCCTCGTCCTCGCCATCAAAAACATGATACATATGAAATCAAGGAGAAAAGAGATACCACGCTATGCTCGGAAAAGACATACATACGTACATACATACATTCACACTACGCACTTTGTTACTCTCCTGGGGAATAGTATCGAACCGATCAAGCCCTATTAACCGCAGCCATTGAAAACCCAGTCATCAAAAGTCGTTACTCTAGTAGTAATGAATTGTCCCAGCTGATTTTCCCTTCGTATCAAATAAAAGGAAGACAACGAACTCCTTCAACAAACAAACAAAAAAAGAGAAGAAGAAAAAGCAATTTTCTGTAATCAAAGGTATTTGTGGTTGTCCAGCCCAATGTAGAAGGGTAATGTGGCAAATGAACAAGTCCTTGCAATGAGGGGAAGAAGAAGAGAAGCCCAAGCCAAGAGAAAACATCCCTTGCGAAGCTGAAGGGACGTGCCTCAGGAAACTTTTTCAGAATCGGATACAGCTGCACTCTACGCAGCTATCAGTTCCTCTTCGCCGTTGCGCTCATCATCCTCTACATTCTCATCAACGCCAAACCCAGAGTCCCACTGGCGCCTGGAGCTCTTCTTCTTGCCTTTCTTGCCAATCTTGACCTTCTCGCTTGTCTTGGACACCTTGCCGGCGACAACGCGGTGCAGGTCGACGCCTTGAGTCTTGACTTCGATACGCTTCAGCTTCATTTCTTGTACGGCCTGGAGAGCCTCCTGGTTGCGGCGCTTAAGGTCGTCGGCGAGGCGCTCGTTTTGTTCTTGAAGCTGGCGCTGCGAGGCAGTCAGGGCGTCGATGGTAGCGCGTGTGTCTTGCTCGGCGAGGCGGAAGCGCTCCTTCATCTCCTCGATTTGGGCTTCAAGTAGGACAATGGTCTCTACGCGAGCATCGCCGACGAGACGCAGCTCGGTAATCTCGTTGTTGCGGTCCTCAAGCATCTCCTCGTACTCTGTCGCACGCTTAGCGGATGCGTCTTGGAGGTTCTTGATTGTTGCCTCATGTGATTTGATGACCGAGTTCAGAGAGTTGACCTGGTCGTTGTGCGCACCGACAATGTTCAAGAGCTCATTGGCCTCAGCTTCCACGCGTCTAGACAGCGAATCATTCTCTTTGCGGTAGCTTTCGTTGTCGGCCTTCTGGTTGGCCAGGTCTTCCTCGAGAACATCAATCTTCTCCTGGAGGGCGGTGGTATCCTCGAGGTACACCCGCTCCTTCTCAGCGACCTGCTCGACAAGATCCTCAATCTCAGCCTGCTGACGCTGCACCTGGTTATTGAGGTCGATGATGTTGGCTTGGAGAGACGCGATGGTCGAGTTGGTAGAGTTCTCCAAAGCGGCGTACTTGTTCGTGAGGTCTGCGAGTTGAGTACCGAGGTTGGCGACTTGGACATCGCGGTCTTCCTCGAGCTGGTTGCGTGCTTCTGTCATGTCTGTAAGGTTGCTCTCAAGCGTTGAGAGATCTCCTTCCAGTTGCAGGATCTGTTGTTCGAGTTCGCCAATAGTCTTCTCAGCGTTCTCCCGCTCCTGAGACTCGGCCTCAAGCTGGTTATTGAGTTCGTTCTCGCGCTCCTCTGCCTCCTCCTCAAGCTCGGCGATCACTGTCTCCTTCTCTTGCTGCAACTGAAACAGCTTCGAGCGAAGCTCGTTAGCCTGAATGCCGGTGTCGCGGAGACGGTTGTTGAGGTCTTCGATCTTCTCGTTAGCTTCTTCCAAATCAGCCTCGGTCTTTTCGCGTTGAGTGCGCTCAGCAGCCAGGTTCTCTCGGTAATCATTGAGCTGCTCCTTGAGTTCGGTAACAGTATCCGTGAGGTTCTCGATCGTATTGGCGTGCTTGTAGACCAGCTCAATCTGTTCATCCCGCTCGTTCTCGGCAGTTTCGCGGGCTGCGATTTGTGTAGCCAAGCGTTCCCTGAGTGTGCTCATATCGGTGGTGATCTTGTCGACATCAGCTTCCATGCGTTCAATGCTCTCTTCCAGTTCCTGAATGTGCGCATTCTTTTGAGCAACATCGGCTTCGGCAATCTCACGGCCTTCTTGTTCTGCAGCACGCATATCCTCTAAGTCGGCCATAGCATCGGCGTGTTCCTTCTCCATGCGAGCAATGGTTTCGTGGTGAGTAGCCTCGAACTCAGTAGCTGCGGTAGTGACGTTGTCCAAGTCCTGGCGGAACTTTTCGAGGGCTTCTTCGAGCTGCGCCAGTCTGTGCAAGTGAATTGCCTTTTCGTCTTCAAGAGCGACAATGTCAGCATCTTGTTTGGTCAGCTGAGCCTCTTGTTCATCGTTGAGGGCAGTCAAATTGGCATTGCGCTCCTCAAGCTCGAGGATATTGCGTTGCTTGTCTTCGTTTGCCCTGTCAAGCGTGAAAACGTCGGACTCGAGCTGCTTTATCCGCTCCTCGGATTCGCCAAGCAGATCCAGTACACCTTCGTACTGTCGTCGAAGAAGGACCTCGGTCTTCTGAGAGGCATTGAGCAGGGTAAGCTTCTCCTTCAGCTCAAAGAAGAGGCCGCCGAAGAGCTCAGGAATCTTTTGAAGAAGCTGTTGGGTGGTGATACCACTTGTGGTACCTGGAAAGAACTTCTCCACCTCGGCGCGGAGGTCCTCGAATCCATGTCGCAATTCAGCCAGGATCTCGCTGGATGATGCGCCAGCCTCGACGAAGCGCAGATTCTGTAGCTCGATTGTGATCAAGCGTAGTGCACCTTGAGACTCGCCCAGGGCCTTGCTCAGCTGCTGCAGCTCCCGTTCGTAGCGCTCAATAGCTTCATCCTCAATCTTGTCCATCATGACTTCCTCACCCTCGGTCAAGTAATCGCGGTTGAGCTGGGAGAGGGTCGGCAGAGACTCGAGGGTCATCTGGCTGGAGATTTCGAGCGCACGAGATGTGTATTTGCCGTTGGGTAGGGGCTCCATGTCCAAGTCCTGCGACATGTGTAGGTCCTCGGGGTCAACCATGACGAGTGCGTCCTCGTCGTCGTCGGAGAAGGTGACGGGCTCGGTGTCGTTATCGCCACCGTTGTACAGTGAGGATGCGCGAAGCTCGTCAATTTGTTGGCGAGCCTCATCCAGCTGCACCTGCAGCTCGTCGGCGTGTGCGTCGCTAAGGTCAATCTCTCCAAGGCGGCGAGCTTCGAGGCGGTACTCGAGGTCCTTGATTTTCTCGTCCTGTTCACGCAGCTGGCGGCGCAGCTCCAAGAACAGCTTCTTGTCCTTCTTCTGGTGGTCTTCGAAGCTGTTGACCTCTTGGCTGAGGTGGCTGCGACGAAGGCGGCGTCTGGCACGGCTATCAAGTACTTGTGTGAGAGGCGCAAACTGGACGCGGTTGCCGTTGTGCTCGTCAATTTCATCTACGCGCTCAACGTGAAGTTGGGCGGGCATGGACATGCGAGAACGGCGGACATTGACGAAGCGCCTACGGGCAGCACCGACGCGATCTAGGTGGGGCGTCAGGCCAGGCAGTGGTTGTGTGGAAGCTTCCGGGGACATGAGTTCGTCGACATCGTCATCGTCGTCAACGGCGGGGACAAGAGGCTCAGAATGGCGGCGGCCACGACGACGCGTGGTGTGGATGGTCTGCGTGTCGACGTTGATTGTGTCACTCTGTTGGGATCGCGAGAAAGATTCTTGGATTTCCTGGGCAATCTGGTCCTCATCCTCGTCGACGGTAATTCGCTTCGCGCGCTTTGTCTGCGAAAGCTCTCCAGAAGGTGAGGCAGTGCGCTTGCCAGTGGAGCTCATGTCTTCAGATGGAGTCTGGTTCTTCATGGAGGGGCGGCCGCGCTTTCGTCGTGGAGCGTCGCCAGGACCCTCGTGATGGTGCTCAGAAGGAAGACCGCTGAGGCGCGCCATGATTGAGCGTCTCGAGGTCAATTACAAAAATCTATAGCTGCTATTAGCTTCAGCTGTGCGAGAAGACTCGTCTACGCGTGATTCTGCGCGTGTTGGGGTCTCATACGTAGTTAGCAAGAAAGAAAAAAAAAAGCGGTCGGCCAACGCAGCGCTGTCCAACAGGCGGATAGTTGCAAGGCCAAGAAAGCTCTGACTGTGGATAAATTCAGGAAGCCGATGCCCGGGGGCGGAGTGTGCGGTGAAATGGGTAGCAGCGGGGCACAGGAAGAGCAGGGCCAGCTTTGATCTAGTCGTCGAGGAGGTTGAACAGGCGACTGTGCGTGAAATGGGGTGGTTGGGCAGGTGGAGGGAGGCTTTTTGCTACGTCAAAGCGGCCCATGCAGGACCTGAGGCGAGGCCAATCAGAGGCGGCCGTCGCGCATGCACGCTAGCCGTCCGTGGGTGACGTCGACGCGCCGCCCACTTGAGCTCGCGTCTTCACTAATCCCAGCGCCCTTACAGGTTTCCGCGGCGAACTACTGGCGCTTGCGGTCACCTCCCGCCTCTCTCCACGTCACTTGGAATCTGTGAAACAATGCCCGTAAAGTCATCAGCGGCTGATCTTCATCAAGTCTAGAATTAACGCCACGCCAACCCCGGCCATGTCAGGGGGATGTGCTCCGAGATGCATGACGCTGCCATTGTCACCCCGTCACGTGCCCTGCCATGGATCTCCAAGTCCCGACGTACATGTATCTTTCTTACTTTTTCAGCAAAAAGTCGCTCTTGAAAAACAAGCCCTTTGTCGCGCTGGCCACTCCGTACAGGCCCCCCAGCGGCCACGTGCTCCAAAACTGCCGGTATACCCAGTCGCTCCACGACTGCTTCGACTGCGGCCTCTCTCCAGCAACGCCCTGCAGATCGACACGCACTTTCTCGTACACGCTCGGTAGACTCTCAGCATGGTACTTCTTGCGCAGCTCCATGTACTTCTTTTCGTCGTAAATGTCCCAGAACTCTTGTTCGGTGTAGTATGCGTGCGCGTATAGACACTTCATGCCCCCGAGCTCCGTCACCTTGGCCTCAAAGTCGCGGTTCAGCCGGATGAAGGCATGGGCATTGCTCGGCCCCATGTCCCAGATGCCCACGTCAAGTAGAATGTCGTCTTTGATGTTGTTACCTTGTGAGAAGCTGCGTTCGCCCAGTGGTGCTGATTTGACAGGACACAGCCAGAGGGGCCAAATTCCAGTCTTCTCGTCAATCCATCTGATGAACTCGTCTGCACTGTCATATGGCACGCCATAATCCTGGATGATAGTTCGAGATGCAAGACCTGAGCGGTGCAGCGCGTGTACCATTGTCCGCGAATACATTAAAGGATCCAACAGGTACCGGGTGAGGCTGTTGAATGGTGTTACAAAGTACTTGAACGCCCGTAGCCCGGACCAGAAGACTCCTCGGTCGTATCTGAACAGATAAGACTGTGTGGGGACGAGCTCTCTGTATGTTGTGTTGCTTCCCTGGGTCCGCTTTACAATATCTTCAGCATGCATGTAGAACCAAGGGTCAGCAGGCTTGTCGAAACTCTGGATCTTCTTGTCCATGGGCGCATCCGTCAAGCGGCCAATCATAATCACTCCCCTGTCCATTGAGTACATGATGCCATCCATGTAGTCGACTGTATTGTCTTCCTGGTGGGCTCGAAGCCGCTTTACCGCTTCTTCCGTGTTGCGGACAGGTATGTACTCCAGTTCGACGTAGTAGCTGGCTTGAATGAGCTCCATTTTGAGCATGGTAATGACGCCCAGACTGCCACAGCTACCGGCTGCCATGAAGAATAAATCGCGGTGCTCCTCCGCCGATGCCCATATGACCTCGCCATTTCCCAGAATGAGCTCTATCCCGGTAATAGTACGGTCAAACAGTCCATACTTGTATGAACTACTTTCGCCGCTAGTACCGGCAAAACTAGTTCCGTCAGTCAGCATTGATGTCCTGAACATGTATGTTGTTGCATCTTCAAGTCGCGATAGAAAAGGGCCCGCGATCAATCGCAGGTGGGCGCACAAAAGCAACAACAAATGTCCCACTCACCCACCGCCAACCGTGATATTCGGCAGTTCCATGACAACCTTTGGCAGTAGTCCCTTTGCCATGGTAGCTTCCACGAGCTTGTCCATCGGAACATTCGGTTCTACCAACACCGTCTTTTCTAGCTCGTCAAACTGCAGCACATGGTTGAGCGAGCTCACGTCGATAACTTGGTTGCGTGCACGGGGCGATGTCCGTGTCGACAGCGTGGAACCATGATATATACGAAACGGCGTCTTGGAGGCACTAAACTGGGCGACTTGCGCTGCCAGAAATGCTACTGTCGAGTTATGTGTCTCCATGATAGAAAAACAGTAATGTGAGAAGAGGGCCAGAGAGTCGTGGGAGGTAATGAAGATGACGGACACATGGCGACGCCATACTTTTTGAATTATCCCTACATAAGCTGGGCTGAGCTTTCTCCACCATCCGTCCGATCCTGCCAGATCCAATGTTGACCAATCGCTCAGGGCCAAAGGTAACTTTTGTGCGGGACAGCCAGGATTGCTTGTTTTGACTTCCTGCAGGAGCACACCTTCGGGAAAAGGTATAGCTGCTTATTTTATGCCGGAGGGGTGGCATTCGAGTCACATGTACCATTGGAAAGCAACAGTCTTGCTTTCTGCTTCACGGTCGATCGGTCTGTGGATTCCATGGTGACCGGAAGAGCGGAACGGGCTCCACTCGCTGACGTACGTATGGTGTGCGGGAAGCCCTATTTGCCGGCCCGGCTCAGGTACACAGCCCAGAAACCATCTGGGTAGCTGGCGGAGCTGCATTCTTTTTATGCAGCGACCCGAGAAAGAAAGAATTGATCGTCGTCCGACCTGCCGCCGGAGTAGTCCACACCCCCCAGAGGTATTCGTGGGGCAAAGTACCACTCCGCTAGCGTAACCTTCCAGCCACACCTCACAGAAGATGGAGCGCCACAAAGCTACCGTGGAGACAGTACGCTCTCGCGTCCAACACTTTTACGCCACAAAGAAGGCTTTCCGCATCTACCACGGCAGTACAAATAGCACACGCCACGCAGATTTTGACCGCGATGCCATTGTCGACGTCAGCACCCTCAACCACATTCTTTCTATCAACCATGACACGAAAACCGCCTTGGTCGAACCCAATGTCCCCATGGACGTCCTGGTGCAAGAGACGATGAAAGCTGGATTACTTCCACCCGTAGTCATGGAGTTCCCCGGTATCACCGTTGGCGGAGGCTTTGTAGGGACCGCGGGAGAAAGCAGCAGTTTCAAGCACGGATTCTTTGACCGGACCATTCTAAGCGCTGAAATAGTGCTAGCAGACGGAACGCTTGTGACTGCATCTGCAAGCCAGAATGAAGATTTGTTCGAGGGCCTCCGAGGCAGTTTTGGGACGCTGGGCGTGCTGACGATGGTGGAGATGAAGTTAATTCCGCTGAGACAAATGGTCGAAGTGACATACCATCCCACTTTTTCGTTTGAGAACGCAACAGGCAAGATGAAGTATCATGCGAGCGACGAAAGAAATGACTATGTCGACGGTGTCTTGTTTTCAAAAGGCACAGGTGTCATTGTCGCGGGCCGGCTTGTGGATACGACTACTCACACGCCTGATCTCCCAGTACAGCGCTTCTCAAGGCCGTGGGACGAGTGGTTCTGGATCCACGCCCGGACTGTGTCATCTCGCGGTATCATTACAAAAGAGCTAGTACCCATCCAAGACTACCTCTTCCGCTACGACCGCGGCGCCTTCTGGATGGGCATGTACGCTTACAAGCATTTCATGGTTCCGTTTACGTGGCTGACGCGCCTCCTGTTCGACTACTTCATGCACACGCGCATCATGTACCATGCCCTGCATGCTTCAGGATATACAGATCGTTATATCATTCACGACATTGCCTTCCCGGCTGACAACGCAGCGCCGTTTCTCGAGTATGCTGACGAGGCTTTCGGCTTGTATCCCATCTGGCTGTGTCCGCTCCGTCGAGATGGCAGAGCCTCGATGGGACATGTGAAGCCTTTCAGCGGGCTGGTTGGCGGTAAGCAGGTAGACGCATACGAGGGCGAGGATATTAGTGTCGGGCTGTGGGGACCGTATCCATCCAATGAAGCGGAGTTTGTCCGTGCAAATCGCGAGATTGAAGCAAAGATGCGGGAACTGGGTGGCTTGAAGTGGCTTTACTCGCGGGTCTTTTACACCGAAGAGGAGTGGTGGCAGGTTTACGACAAGCAGGAGTACGAGCAGCTCCGTCTGAAGTACCACGCTACGTCCCTCCCCTCGATATGGGATAAGGTCAAGGACAGAGGGAGGAAACAAGATTTTGGACCTGGCGTGAAGGGATTGCTCAAGAGGTTTATCAAAAGTAATGCTTTCTCAGCCGGTCTCTATGGTATATACAAGGCGGTGAAGGGCGGAGACTACATACTGAAGAAGCAAAAGGCCGCATGAGGCACTCTCTGGGAACTAGAGTAGCCGGACAAGTACCAAAACAGCATACAATGAAATAGCAGCTCGAGATACAGCCGAATCGGCTAAGATTGCATTCAGCAGTATATACACATACTCCTGCAGACGCAAGGCACTATGCTAATCCATGCAAAGTAAATCCATGCAAGCGTATGGTTGTGAACCGGACGCTGCTCCATCGCGACGAAGCCTTTTGCCGTACTTCTAGCGCCAACGGCTTTCACTTCTCAGCCTATCACGCTAAAACCTTCTCCAGCTGCTTGACTTCCATTGACAACTTCTCCAACTCTTCCTTTTTGGCCTCGCATTCGCGCCTCCATTTCCTCCGCAGGCACCACCTCTCGAGATCGTCCTTGGGCTCTTCCGTCTCAAGCTTGACCTCTATTTTCTCCCAGTTGCGGTTCCATAGCATCTTGAATTTGGTCCAGAGTGCCAAGAGAGCAATAGTAGTGACAAATGTCAACGCAGACCAGAAGACGACTTCAAATTCAAAATCCATTGGATCCTCAACCTGGTTGAATGATGCCGCTGTGGGTATGGGGCCAGAGGAGGGGATCTGTCGGATCTGGTTGTGCAAGTGCGTTGGGACGAGGGTTGGGCTGAACAGAGGCTCCAGCTTGAGGATCGGGACAAGAAAAAGGTTGGCGAGGGATGCTTGGGGTGTGAGCATGGTCATGATTTCGAGTTTGGAGATGTTGAGGGCGTTGGCTACAGCATCGATGGCAAATCCGTCGGTCAAGGCCTTAAGGACGAGGCCATGGACCAAGGCGTCGAGGACGAAGGTTGCGTTGGTACCGACATGTGAGGACATGGTGAGGCTTTGTTAGGTTGCTGGGTCTGCTTAACAAGGGAGCACCTTGGGGGAGAGTGGGAAGTGTGAGGGTACCTTGATAAGTTTGATGGTGGATGTTCTCTGTTGGGTTGCAAAAGTGGTGGAGTGAAGGAGAAGGGGAAGTGGAAGTGTGAATGAGGTGGCTAACATCTTACAGCAAGAATCCATTGGAAGTAAAAGCATTTGTTCTAAGTAAGGTAAGAGGGACGTTCTTGTGGGCAATCATCACCACCGCAGCTGGGGAAATGGTAAGAGCCATGGAAGACACTGGTTCATGGCCACGTGATATTGCCAACGGCGCTGCCAACCTCTTCGTCAAAGCTGAAAATGTTCAGATTTGGCATTGAGCTGGCGAGTGGCTAGCCCGTAATACAAAGTAATCAGATGTGTCGATAACGCTACAAACCTTCGGTATTAGATGCGTCGTGTGCAAGGGCTTTGTAGGGATATCTGGAGTTTGCAGCCGCGGCAAACTTTTACAATTGCCAGCAGACAGCAAAGAGTCCTACGGGGATTGCACTGTGACAAACACGTGAATACGACAGAACCGTCACATCATCTATACTTGTACATGTATATACACGCTACCCGGCATGGCGGGCTGGCCAGGCTCGCTTGATTGGGCCGACGCACAGACGACAAATGGTTCGCGAGGTTTCCATTTTGCCTTCCGAATCAGTGCAGTTCTCACTAGCACTCTTCCTGCCTACACGCGCACAATACCCGACCCGCCTGCTCTCATTGCCTCTTCTTCCATCTCTCTCTCGTCCTCCACGGGCCCAAACCATATACCGCCATCTAATCCACTAGACGCCATCTCCGTCTTGCCTCGTCGCAACCCGCTGCCCGACTCCCTCTCTTCTCCGTCTTTGCTACGCCTTCGGTATGCGCCATCGCCTTGACCCCAGCATTCGACGCTGCGGATATTGACTCGCTTCTACAGACTCTAGGCGCTTGCCTCGTCCCTTGCCTGCCCCAGTCGCATCTCGTCTTCGCGCACACGGTTACCAATTCGTCGCAATCCTCGATCAACAAACCCTCTACCCCCGCTCCCCACACAGAAAATGGCTTCTACCGAATCATCCGGCCCCGTCAACGGCAACTACGCGACACAGGCATACGAGAGCAACTACTCTGCTACCGCCTCCAACTTCACACCCTCCCAGCAACCAGCCCCCAGCCAGCCCGCACAACAAGCATCTGCCTCCGAAATCCCCAAGGATGAGGTCGGATGGTACTTCGTTGAGCAGTACTATACTACCCTGAGCAAGAGCCCCGACCGACTTTACGTAAGAATCCCATTGCCAGTCAATCCTCACCGAGACTTTTGGCTGACCAAAACTCCAGCTTTTCTACAACAAGCGCTCTCAGTATGTTTCGGGCGTTGAAGAGGACAAGGTCAATGTTTGCTTGGGCCAGAAGGTACGTGGATGACCATGCAGGAACCTCATCAAGCTAACATGATTGCAGGCGATCAACGAGCGCATCAAGGAGCTAGACTTCAAGGATACCAAGGTCCGCGTCACCAACGTCGATTCCCAGGGCTCCGACGCCAACATCGTCATCCAAGTCATTGGTGAAATCTCAAACCAGGGCCAGCCCCACAGGCGCTTCGTCCAGACCTTTGTCCTTGCCGAGCAGACCAACGGCTACTTTGTTCTCAACGACATCTTCCGCTATCTTGCCGAGGAGCCAGAGGAGGATGAGGAGCAGCAAGAGCAGGCTGCGCCCGCCAACGGCGTCACTGAGCCAGCTCCCACCGCTGCCGTTCCTGAGAACACTGAGCCCAAGAGCGATGAGGTCGCAACCAGCGAGGAGGCCCTGAACAAGGTTGACCACAAGCTGCAGGAGGTTGCCAAAGAGGAGCCTGCCGAGGAGGAGGCTGCGCCCGCAGCTCCAGCCCAACAAGAGCCCGAGGTTGAGCAACCCGCTGCCGAAGAGGCACCCGCCGCCGTTGAGGAGAAGGCCGCTGAGGAGCCTCAAGCCCCTGTTGAGGAGACCACCGAGCCTCAGAAGCCTGCCGCACCTGCCCCATCGGCACAAAAGGCCGCCCCTGTTGCGATGCCTTCCGGACCACCCAAGCCCGCTGCTCCCCGCACTTGGGCTAGCCTCGCAGCTTCCGCACACAAGGTTGCTACCCCCGTCGTGAACGCCCCGGCTTCACAGCAAGCCCCTGCGCAGCCCAAGGCTGCTGCTGCCACTACCCCCGCCCCTGCTCAGTCCGCCACTCCTGCTGCCAGTCAGCCTGCCGCCCCTGCTCGTGAGCAGTCTCCCGCCGCAAGCCAGGGTGAGGCTGCCGGATGGCAAACGGCTACTGGCCACAAGAAGGAGCAGTCTCGCGCACAGAACGCCAGCCCTGCCGCCGACCCCGACCAGAAGCGTGCTTACATTAAGAACGTCTACAGCCAAGTCGAGGAGGGTGCTCTGAGGGCCGCCCTCACCAAGTTCGGCGAGATTGAGTATCTTGACATCAGCCGTGGCAAGGTAAGCGAAACCGATTTAGCATCCCCAAGATATCGCCTAGCTAACGTGCGTTTAGAACTGTGCTTTTGTCGACTTCAAGACCCCTGCCGGATTCCAAGCTGCTGTTGCTGCCAACCCCCACACGGTCAATGGCATCGAGATGAAGGTTGAAGAGCGTCGCCAGAACCCCGGGCAATTCAACCGTGGAGGCTTCGCTCGTGGCGGCGCTTCTCGTGGCCGTGGCGGTATGGGCGGCCAGGCACCTCGTGGAAACTTCCAGCCTCGTGGCCGAGGTGGTTCCATGCGCGGTCGCGGTGGTGCGGCTCAGGAATCCTAAAGGACGACATTTGTTACCAAATTTTCCTCACACACCCTTCATTCGTTCCTTGATGAGCTCATTCGACTCAATGGCCTAACGACTGACGGCTTTAGCTATGTACTGTACTCGACCCTTTTTTCAGCGCTTGTATAAAAGTCATTTCATTTCGAGGAAAAGTCTGGGCGTCTGCGTTCGTCCTTGGGGTTTTGAGCCCTTGCATAGCGAGCGGTTTCATTTCAGCATGGTTTCCTTGTGTAGTCATAAGTATTCGTCTAGTCCGTTGTTCGATTATATTTCCTTTCTCTTGTTCGCGCGCGCATTTCCGGTTGCCTAATGTATAGGAACGACGGGCTACCTGGTTGGTGGGTAGGTATAGGTGGGTGGAGAGGTATAGGCTAGGAGCTGATGTCATGGGTATCTATTGCAATGGATTCCTGAGCAAAGGTTAGCCAGGCACACGTACAGCATGACATGTACTAAGTCGAGATGAAACGAGGATAGGAAAGGAAATCGTAAAGACGGCCGAGTACGAATGCAATATGTGAGATATGTAGATGTATCATCTATTTAAAAATGCGTTACCACTGCTTCAACCTTGGCAAGATTATGCAGCTTCACGTACTCTGCGTACCGTCAGTTCAGTATACCTTCCCGCCCCAACTACTCTGGTATGAACAAAAACGTTGATTTCGTCTACCTTTCGTATCGTACAAATCGTACGGGTCGTGGCAATCGTAGTTCTGCCTTGTCTAAAGCAGCGTATACTACCTACGCGTGAAGGTAGTCTCGTCCAGCAAACAAGGTGCTCAGAACAGACACTAAAGCTCAAGAATTGGAAATTTACGGCCTGAAAATAATTTGCCTTTCCACTATCAATATTGCTAAAACTGCCTGGCAATCGTACACATTTTGCGGATCCCAGCCCATAGATCTTCAAGGTGGGGTTCCGCGTGGACTGCAAGGCGTAGCTTCCCGGATTTTGGGTAATTTCTGGACGGCGCGGCACTGCAAGGGCCCGGAAAGCAGGATGGTTGGTTTTGAAGAAATGAGACATGTGAACATACCCATGAATTGTCTGGAAATGGTCAGACACATTCATGACTATTTTCACACCTCTCATTGATAAGGCCAGCGTCGATCGGATCGCTAGGACCCATAGATGATTTTTTCCGACCGATAGTTGTGAAGATCCTGACGGCACTTGCTATGGTAGCCATGAAGGCTTTGTATATCAGTCGCCGTGGCTAGGGTAGCCAACGTCGCTGAAACGTTTTTGCAAAATGCCATCCTGTATCGAATTCGTGTCGGACGGAGATGTGTACTTTGACCCCACTCACGCAAGCTTTATCGAAGAAGGCAAGTGTTCTGGAGCATATATTGTTGGGGATAGTTGTGGTCCCGGGCTCTGGAAGTGCTGGTGCTCGTAAAATTGAGCTTCATATTACGGTTGCTGATATGATTCGTCACACCACTCTAGAGCAAGTTGCAGACAGAGCTATCGTCTAACCTGGGAGCAATCAGTCTGTTGGTTCAGTTTGTTGGCTCAATTCAGTAGTTGGTGGTGTGACGCGCTGTCGACCCTGATATCCAAGCTTCGCTGACGACATGATAACCCGCATTTTATCTCGCCTTTGTTTGTCACAGTCTATCCTCAGGTAAAAGAACTGCAAATCAAACGCTTTGCCAATACCCGTATTGTTACCATGGAGGGAGCACGTACCCTGTTGCGATGGCTTTGCAGAATGATCGGCACTCTCAGGCTGGGGCTCAAACAAGACTTTGGCATCGATTGCAGCATGTGCAAACTTGGAATTCTTGTCGTAGTGCTTCATGATTGGACATTTACATGCACGCAAACTTGAAATAGGCGATTTCTTTGTTTTGCTCCGTGTTTCCTTTTATTGTTGCATGTACTTTTCTTGTCGAAGTTGGAATGAGATCATGGTGAGCACCAACGCGGGCGTAAAGAACGGCCCCTTCAAGTTAGATTGTCCAATCTCCCTATTTTTGCGGTACGGCGGGCTTGCAGGATGAAGCGGTAGACGTCTGTATTTTATGCAAGGCTATAATAGACAGAAGTCCCAATAACACAAGTACCACATCACATCTACTTGAAACTGGGGCCTCGGGAAGATCTCAACCGTACCAAGGTCAGCTGATAAAGCGACGCGAAGCATGCATAGGTGCACTGATAGCTGATTCGACGACGAGCAAGCCCGCTTGCATCAGCAACAGCCCAATAGCTAGCTCCACGGCCGACTATGGCGTCGCCCTGATTGTACCTGCTGTACTCTCCGCCGTCTTCCTGTCAGCACTCGGTGACAGACTCGTTCCCCTTTGCTCTACTCCTGGCAGCACAGACAAGACGACGGGCGCATTGGCGCGTTCCACACGACACTAACAGTGCAGTAGCTCACAGTGGGGCGAACGCGGGGCGGGTCGCGTGCATCACATCACCACTCGGTACTTGGACGAGGCTTACAACTTCTCCCTTGGCCAAACCTCCCAACCCTCTATATCAGAAGCCATATGCTTCCAACGTCTTGCCGATATGCGACCGATACCGGGCGGCGACGCCCTTCCTACTGCTGTTAAGCCGCGCTCGCGCAAGTCGAGCATCGACCCTGTCGCCCCTGTATCTCATGTACCCACTTCGTTCGTCTTCAAGCGATTCGAGGACTTGGAGCAACCCGCAGCTCCGCTTCACACTCCAGCTTCCTCGGGGAAACATGAGGAACACAGCTCGTACGGCGTGCAAAGTCTCGCAGATACGCTGGAGGCTGCATTTGGTTCCGAAGATGCAACAAGGAGCAACGACTCGCCTAGGACAGATCGGACCAAGACCCGTGGCGTAAGGAGCTCGAGGTCAGTGTCGCATGGCTCGTCGACTGATTCCGCAACCTTGCCAGAGGACACAAAGTCAAACAGAACCTGGAAATTGAAGAGGAACCTCTCCAATCATGGTTCTTGTCTACCGTTAAAGCTGCCTTGCGCAGACGTGCCCTCCCCATACCCTACATCTGCAATGCCTAGCACACCGACCTCAGCTTCGATAACATCGCTCAAGCTGTCCGACGAAGATTCCGCTCTCGAGGAAGCTGCCAGTCAAGCCGCCATGTCGAGCGGGGGTGAGGAGGAGCATGTCGAGATGCCACAGGACACCTTGAGCTTTCCACAGCTTGTCATGCCCGTGATGCAGATGCCAACGAGACGACCTTTTACGACCAAGGGGAAAGCCATGAGCAAGCTCAAGGTGATGGTTGCGGGTGAAATAGGTGCGTGATGCAAAGTGCTGACAGCAAGTGTGCATGTTCAGTCCCCCATGTACTGATTTCACGATACAGGTGCCGGCAAGTCTTCTCTCGTTCGCTCAATCGTCCAGGCATGTGAAGACATTGTACACATAGACCCGCTACCGCACCCCCATTCGAACCCGCAACCACAGAAAAACAAGTCAAAGTCTCGCACAAGAAAGCCAGAGCATGTAGGCACCGCACGGGTGACTGAGATACATGCGAGCACCAAACCCTATCCACACTGGTGGGCCGACCTGGAAGAGACTCGCACACACAAGAAGAGGAAGAATAGCAGCGATACTGTCTTGGAGAGAAACATATGTTTTGTAGATACCCCCGGATACTCGCCAGGACCGACAGAGGGAGAGGATATGGGTGCCGTGATAAACTATGTCGAATCACTCTTTTACCAAACATCATCAGTCATATCGCTGGAAGACAGCGATGCACTTGGACTGGTCAGTGGCAGTGGTGGCGTCCTTGTAGACGTTGTAATCTACCTGCTATCACCTGGTAAGATAAGACCCATTATGACCCGTGCAGTTTTTCATTGCTGACATTTAGCAGGAAAAGACATCAGCAAGGACATTGACTATATGCAGCAATTGTCGTACCTCACCAACGTCATCCCTATCATAACAAAGTCGGACACTCTTTCTGCGCAGGAGATTGTAACATTGAAAACTTCCATCCTGGCCCAGCTGCAGACAACCGCCTTCAAACCTTTCTTCTTTGGAGAAACCATTGATGATGCTTTGCTCAACGTGCAAGGCCTTTCAGTAGTCTCGGATAATTCTGGAGAAGCAACGCAATACCCTTTCACAACACCTACCTATCCATATGCTGTATCCTCTACCCTGGGCCCGGATCACGACAACATGGACGCATCAGTGCTCATGTCGCCAGACTATGTGCAACCCCTTCTTCCTTCGGAATTGACAACGCTAGTGAACCGAGTGTTTGATCCCGAGTCTATCGACTGGCTTCGACATTCAGCAGCGAAGAAGTTTGTGGCATGGCGGCGTAAGATGAAGCTCCCAGGCGAATCGACCATGATGCCTAGCAGGATTCCACCACGCAGCCCAACGGTGACTTCGATAGGGCTAAATGGAGCTGCTTCCAATCGTGAGTATTATTCACATCAGAATTCATCATCAAGCTAATCCGTCCACCAGCGTCATTGGCATCTTCTGTCTTCTCTGCTACATCGCCATCAGGTGTCCTAGTACCAGGTTCAGGATCGCCATTCTACCCTTCAAACCTCCAATCTCCCATCCTAGCATCCTCCCTAGCCAATTCCGAAGGCCTCGAACCACCGGGCGACTTCTCCCTGACGAGATATGGCCAGCTTACGCAAGGCGACCAAGGTTTCAGCCAAATCAGAATCGCAAGATGGGCCACGGATCTACAGCGCAGTCGTCGCAACGAGAGAGACCGCTTCGAGGAGCTCCAGAGTAACGAGAGAGCAAAATGGCTGCTAGAGTGTGTCAACGAAGAAGTCCCCAAAGGCACAGTCGTTGCATCTCCAGGCGCTGCGCCTAGGGCGGAATGGGCTATGGTCCGGCACGGCGATGAAAAGAAGTCTCGCAGCTTCGGCCAGCGATACGTCAAACCCATGACTGGACTTGACTCACGAGATCCTCTTGGTCTCTGCGACTTGAGCGACGAGCTCAAGCGTCGGAGCTATGTTCTCGTCAAGATTCTGGGCGGAGTCAGTGTATTAGGTGCCGTTACGGTGGCTGTCACCAGGGCTTGTGGGTTCGAGACGGCTTTCCCACCCAGTTCGTGGTGGCCGTGGATTACGAGGTCTGATTGATTTGGTTCGCTAAGCCTTCACCTCCATGTATCTTCCCTGGTAGCTAGCTATCCGGGCGGCCGAAAACAACGTGAAGATCAAGAGTTGTGATGGAAAGTACTCTGTGGAAATCTTCCTCTTCTTGTCGGGGTGGTCTACATATGCACCCTTGACAAAGTGAGACATATACCCTACTCACACATGTTTCTTTCATTTTTTTCTCTCTCTAAATGACACTGTGCCGTGCGTGATGATAGATAGTATGTAAATAGAGAATGTCGTTCGATGAAATGAGGATATGAGGATACTTTGCGTCTTGTTCATGGAATTTTAGTGTGTTTATGGTTCAATTACGTCCGTCGTATCTGTTTGAAAATAAGTAGCTGGGAGGGGTAGAGGGGAGTTGCATGTCCCATCTCCCTCGACCTTTTCCTTTATTTCATTCCTCATGATCCCGGAAATTGAGTGAGACTTTGCTGGCAACAATTATTCATTTGGTCGACCGGAAAGGAAAGAAGTGAGCTTCCTGTTATGGGTTTGTTGGTTCCTTGGGTCGATGTTGAATGTATATGCTGGCTATAGCTACGTGTAATTCTAGAACAGATACCTGGTGAGAAAGGAACGTTGATTGCGGCTGTTCTGTCTGGAATGTGGCGAGTTTTCCCATTTTGGGGTAAGTGGTTTACGAGAGTGTGAGAAGGGTGAATTGGTTCGTTAGTTCCTGTTGGAATTTTGCTGCTTGCTGTGAGAGACGCGTGTTGGAGGTGGGAGAGCATAAACAATTGGTGACTTAGAGTGATAGGCAGCTATATTGAGGGTGTGATGAAGAAGGGTTTGTGTTGTCTATGGAAACGTTGGCTCAAGAGAGGGGAGTTGGCGCCAAGGTACGAGTGAACAGTGTGTAAGCAGAAGTTTGTTGCTTCCTCTTATTGCATAATCTATATATTATCACCTTTTCCCTGGAGAAATCTAATTGCTGGGGAATGTGGAAATGCAGAAGAGGACTTCACAAATGCACGCGAGTTTAGCGTTTGTGTAATGGCAAGATACTACATGCAGTGTTTTCAAGTGTATGTTCAGTCTGTATGTTGTGCACCAGTACTTGGTTATCTAGCTTCTTTGATGACAGTGAGGCGGGTGGTGAGGCGAGTGATAACCTCGTTGGTGCTGAATGACGATAGCAAAGCGCATGACCCATTATCGCGCTTCATGTTGAGCTCGTCGAATGGTCGCCTCATCTACTACCTGTGCCCTGTGCGTTTTGTTGAGTCACCGGAGTACAGCCACGAAGGATTATGTCCCCAGGCTCAAATACATGAGTTAATCAACTCAATCCGCGGCATGACAGATGGTTACACAGACTTGATGCACGCCACCACGCGCCATGGGTACGAGGCATGGGATCTGGCTTTTTGCATGGCCTCTTCGTTTCCACATGGGCCATGACTTACATGGCTAGACTTTGTCGACCAGGGCCGTACCTGTTCCGGCGGCGTACAAGTTGAAATGTCAGAAGAAGACGAAAACACCTGTGTCCACGTTTGGCCAGTGCTGACCTGGTGTTCGGAATGAGTGAAACTCACTTTACCGGAAGCCTCAACTAACTGGGAAGCGCAGAACTCCGTCACGAGGTGCAGGGACGTTGCAAGGGAGAGCATCTAGTGGATTCCGGCAAAGTGGATACTGTGCCACTGTTACTTACTGCGTATCCGTGCACATTTGTCCGTCTATCCAGCAAAGTTGTTCGGTAGTGGCCCATGCTAGAACATGGATATCATGTGCTGTAGGGCGTTTTTTGACGTAGTGACTAGTCAGTTGGATTCAGACCCCACATTTTCAAAACATCAAGCGGGTCTGGTGGCGGAATGTTGGCGAGATTCGACCCTGCAAGGATCTCGTGATATTATGGCGATTACCAGGCTGCAAGCCCGAGCCGGGGTCCGGGCTGGACCGGGGCATGTGCAAACTGAATTGAAAGACTTTACAAATCCTGACATAGGTTCCACGGAGATTTTTAACAACGGTCTTTGTATGGGTGTAGGTGTATGAGGTTGGAAAAAAAACCTATAGCGTTGGGAAGTACAGCGATCTCCATGGGTATCGTACCCGTCACTGGGACACAAAAATTACTGAAAGCGGTTAGCAACTACTTGGAGAGGACCTCGAGAACCGAGATTATGGATTCTTATGGCGTTCAATTATATGGCACTTTGTCGTATCGGAATCAACAATATCGATGATAAAATGGATAGCTGAGTAAGTGCACGGGCAGAATAGATGCAATCAGATCCTACGACTGTAAGAAAACGATATCGACGATAGCACAGACACGACATCATGCAGGGGCCTTATTTCACATGAATTGTGGAGATCTAGTGGCACGGCTGATCGGTGTCAGATGATAGTATGATGCGTACTGCAGCCGCGTGCAAAATGTTGTATAGAATTTGTCGACGCCACTTACGCATGTTGGGATTAGTCTAAAGGTTGTGGAGATGATGTTAGATACCATTGCCTCAGCGTCTGCTACGTTTCTTATACCGAAGACGTGGTTCGTCATCACACCTGTTTGCCTGGCCCAACTCAGCCGACCATTCTAAATGCAATATGAATAAGAAACCATTGAAGCAACTCCATGCTCATACATTGATAGCGCCACGTTAGCAACATCTCAAATGCCACAATGGCCTGCAAGTTCCCTATTGCGAGTTTTCCTGCTTACGCTCGGCCGCATCTTCCCAGACGCATCTAGTGCACATACAATCACCACCCAATGCCCCGACTGCCCACTCCCGTCTCTCCTTGACTGGCAGACGCACATCGCAGTAGTGACCGAAAACCTCGTCGTCTTTCTTCAGGCCAGGCTTCTTGCTAGGATCTCTACCTGTCCAGTCTACGAGCTCCTTGCGCGTCCAGAACCGCATGGACCCACACCACTCCCATGCTACGTTTGGGTCGCAGCTGTGATTTGCGAGACACCACATGGGGTGAACAGCACTAATCTCAGGCCTTCCGTCTAGGCCCTGTTGTGCAGAAGCTGTTCCTCGGAACTTTGCATACAGCGTATTGAAAACCCAGGTATCATACCTGTGGCTCTCGGTGAATATATTAACATCCATCTGCTCAAGAACATGAAGTGGCATAAGCACGTTGCTGTTGAAAGAAAAGGATAGTGTTTGTGGTACGTTTGCAAAAGGGTGGGTAAGATGACCAGAAGGACCCGCTTGCCACACAGAGTCGAGATCTTTGCCATGGTAGTCGCCCCAAATATAGCGTAGTTCTTTCAGTTCCAATGGATGAAGGTCCTGGGTCTGAGCCAATGCCAACGCACGAACCAGAAGAAGGCTATAGAGGTAGTCCGCCGCTTCCCGAGCGGAAACCTTGCTTTGGTCAACGCTTACGCCGCATATCGAAGGGTGGTAGTGATCCTGGGCGAGGTCATGGCATTCCTCGCTGCAGAAGAAAACCTCATTGCATTCTTCACATGTTATGTTTTCGTGCGTTGCTCCAGAATCAGATAGAGGGATGCTGCAAGCATCGCAATATGACTCGTGTAGTCTTGATATGCCAGTGAGCAGGGACTTCTCCTCCAGGATGGTCTCTCCAGGGGCTATGTCCTCTTTGGCGAACAGGCCTAGTTGCTTGGTGTACTGTGGCTCCAACGATGTTCCGGTGGCAGAAGGGGCTGTGGCAAGGAGTGGCAATTCAGCGACCCTTACCTCCAGTCTTGGTGCTATTCCCGCAAGCTCTTCGTTGAGAAAGTCCAGACATTCTGCAGAGAATCGATCTGGCTCATAATTGTTCCAGGAATAGTTTTCACGTCGAACAAGTCCTTTATCGGGATAATCATCAACCTCCATATCCTCGAAGTTCTCCCCGTTCTGCTCACAGTGAGACTTGAGGCGTTCTGCCAAGGACTCATCGTAGCTTTGGAAAGCTTTGTCATTGGGGAATGCTTTCATCGCGCGAGCAATGTAATCAAATCCACTGCGAAAGCAGCCGCAGTCTAATAAACTCGGGATCAGAATATCATAGCTGGGCGAATTAGCCTTTTTCCAAGTATGTTGGTCAACCTAATAAGCTGCTTACATACGCTGTTCTCGACCATTGCGTTCGCGCATAAGTTATGACATCTTCATAGCCTGAAGGAAGAGTCTCCTTGTCAGCACCTATTGATAAGTCTGCTATTTTTTCCGGAATAAGATCCGCGCGTGCAGCATCTAGGGCTTCATCATGGTATTCGCCTTCCTCAGTCAACTCATCCACCAAGACCAATGCTTTATAAGCATCTCCCGTAGCAAGATCTGGATAGCCAAGCTCCTTGTAGGCTTTCGCAAGATTCAGGCGATGCAAGATGCTGTAGGGCTGCTCAAGAGTGGCATTTTGTAATGCAACCAATTTTTCGGTCAATTGCCGACGCAAATTGATCATGTCCTATAATGGTCAGGGAGTATGATAGAAACAGGAGGATTGCGACTTGCCTCCATTTTCGAAAATTATTGAATGATGAGCCGCAGCGTGCTTGTTGCGGCGCTTTTTCTCTCTACAAAATCTTCTTTGGGGGTAGATTGTGGGGGCAGTTGGTACGTACCTATCGATAAAGATGCTAGCTTCATTCAGTCCTTCCCTCATTAGCTAACGTTCATCGCTCATACGCGCCACAACCATTCCAATCGAGCGGCTCGTACAACGGCCACAGAAACAACATCAACCGGAAATCATGCTTCCGTCAGCAGCTGAGCTAGTGGCTCGATTCTTGAGAGTTAATGGGTACAAACAGGTGACGTCATCTTGCCTGAGAGCTGGCATGCATCCATTAACACTTTACTAGACATTGAACAGCTTTGTTCAGGAAGCTGAACTACCTCCAGATATTGGTGCAGCTTCAGATGACCAGGTCACTATTGAGTCTGTCTTACAAGAGAAGAAGAGATTTGATCTGAGCCTCAACTTCGAGAAGCTTGGTATCGATGACACCGATCAAGGATGGGCCGTTAAAGCACCCACCGAACCGAAGGAAGTAGGGACTCTGCCCAACAGATCGAACATCCTTAGTATATCAGTATTGAATCTTCTACTCCCATCTGCAACAGCCAGCAGGCAATACATTGCGGTCACCACGGCAGATCGTCATCTCCACTTGATGGACCCATGTACACCTGAGTTTGAGCTTGCACACACATATTCCAGCTTTCAAGACTCGCCTACCTTGGACATTGTGCCTGTGGATACCCAACACATACTGATCGCCTCAATGTCAGGCAAGCTGACTTTGTTCAACACAGCGAACAATGCAATCATAGAAGAACGGAAAGACCACAATAAGTATCTCGTCAAGCTATCTAGCTTTCTGTCTGACGGAGCTTCGATGCTGGTTGCCAGTGCAGGGTGGGATGCCAAGGTATACCTATACAAACTCGACCTCAGTGCCGAAAAACCGCTGCTCGGTAACCCAATAGCAACTTTAACGCTACCAAGTATCCCAGAATCCACCATGTTTGTCGCCTTGCCTGGAGATGGTACGCCTGCTCTAGTAGTTGCCAGAAGGGACTCTACATTTCTTCACTACTACGCTGTTCCTAGCCCCAATTCACCGGAGTTCACCCTCCTAGGAAAACAGAATCTTGCACCTCACTCAAACGCTTGGGTGGCTTTCACCCCTTCTGATATACATATATGCCCTACAAATCCATACTTAGCCGCTGTCGCGACATCCAGGTGGGTATTTGCGCACAGTAAACATTTACGAATTGTACTAACCTTGTATCCTTGACGAGCAGCACCCCCCACATGAAGCTTCTGATAGTCAAGCTTCTACTACCTCCCACTCGGTCTTCTGGACTGGCCGCAGAAACTAGCCCAGGCCCGGATGGACTCGTCACACAAGCGTCGCAAGCTCGGGCAGAACTGGCTGTTGCAGATAAGGAAGAAGCTGCTATATTGGTCAACGTCTCCACTCTAGCGCCACAGACATCGTACTCGACTCCACGCCTGGCATGGCGTCCGGATGGCTCGGGTGTATATGTAAGCTCTGATGATGGAGTTGTACGTGGTATCGAAGCGAAGAGCGGGAAATTGATTTCCTCTTTGCAAGCGCACGAGCCTGGCTCGAAGATCCGCTGTCTCTGGGCTGGCTACATGATGAACGATGACGAGAAGGCCGAGTACTTGATAAGCGGCGGCTTCGATCAGAAGCTCATTGTCTGGGGATCTCTTTGATCCAACAAAGCTCGTGGTTGTCTACATGTAGAGATTCTTGGGCTAGGCTTCGTCTTGGCAAGTCAGCGCTTTTTTGACAAGCAACAGCTTTCGAAAACATAGTCAAACCAGGTAACAGCTAAAGACAATCAGATCGGAGGATTTTGTATTCTTGGAGCCGAAGTCTGGCAACGAGCAAGAAGAAATCGCCTGCAAATGGAGCCAATCATGTGACCCAAAAGTCGCAGATGTTTTTATGGATCTTACCAACATATGTGAAACATCGTCATTACTAGCAGATCTCGCAGGGGTCGAGTCAGGCTTCTGTACTGTCTGTGCTGAAGCTACGCCCACCAAACTACCCCACGAAGGCTGACCATGCGCCTTACATATTTCGATTAACATTCCAGGACCAAGAGTAATTGCTTTTGTCGGGTTGACTGTGTAAGACTCCGCTACACCATTTACAGTCCACAACTAGAGCTGAAAATGCGGTCTGCTCAAGATGGCAAAATACAAAGCGGTGAGAGCTTCACTACTAAGGCTGCAGCTCATTCAAAGATGCTGGCGTAATTCTCAAAGATAGATCGACAACGGCCATGAAGCCTTCCGTTTGGGGCGCAACCAATAGCACTTCATGGCTACCATGCAGGATCTGGGCGACCCGCTCCGGGTGCCGCTCCAGCCCTGATTCTCTCGGGGAAGCGGGCGGACCTCTTGGGCTTCCCTTTTCAACGCCCCATTGACGCCACAGTTTATGTCAACTAGATCAGCTCCAAAGACAAGAGGATTAGTATCCTCAGCCATTAATACGACGGGATATGCATCGTCAGTAGTAAGATTTCAAGATGTCCGCGGAGGAGAAGGTATAAGTGCGATGCCAATACTACCACATCTCAGGAACTCATCCTTTATGATCTTGCTCGTTCCTCTCTACTGAGTTTCGCAGATTAGCCTATTTACAGAATTATCCTAGGCTCGTTTCCTTCCTGTATTACCTGCTTGGAAGTTAGATTGACATTTGTTTTGGAAACGCTCTAGGCTCAACTGCTTCCTTCCCACTGATATGTCTTACTCGGGTTTGTGGAAAGAGAGCGATGGCGACTTTTTACTTGTAGTATCTGGCACGATCCGCTATGCACCGTATTTAGCTGGTTGGCAAGAATTCAAAGATCATCTTCGTAAAGTGGTCAAGGAACAGCCAGGTTGGGCCGAGGTATGTTCTAGTCAAGGTTATCGAAGAGGGGAGATGCAGGGATGGTGTCGAATAAGAGACAGAGAGGATGCGGATGCAGTGTTTAGTATGTGGTCCCGATTCTTAATAATGTGAGAGATTACTGACTCAAAGTCTAGAGGTCTATTACCTAGCCAAAGGCATGCTGGTGCATGTCTGGGAAACCAGCCGTAAGGGTGATGGCTACCGGTTGATGCGGTGTAATTGTTCTACTGCATTTCCCGAAATCCCAGAAGGTGGCCACTCCACCGGACGCTGTGGCATCGATATTGGAAGAGTTGACCAGTTGAGTGGGGGTCCAACGGCATATGCCGCAGTTTCGGCCCCGTATATGCCAGCACAGTCCAGCTACCCGTACCCCATGTACGCTCAGATGCAAGCCTATTCACAACCGCAGCAGCAGCAACAACAACTGGTATATGCCCCTGTTCCAGTTTATCCTACTTATGGCATGTCGAGCCCAGCGCTCTACTCAAGTAGCACCAACGGAATGCCCGTCAACATCCAAGGCGGAGCCATTCTCACAGAAGCTCGTGGTATTTTCATCCGAAACTTGAGCTACAAGTGCACCATGGAACATCTCAATGCTTTGTTGTTGCAGAGCGTAGGATGTGCCCTCGACATCCAGTTGCTTCGAGACAACAAGACAGGGACTTTCAAAGGCGCCGCCACTGCCAAGTTCGCCTCGAAGGAATTGGCGCAGCACGCGGCAAAAACCTTGAATGGCCAAATGCACATGGGAATGACGCTAAATGTGCGCATGGACACCGATACTACTGTCGTGGGGCAGACTGAGCCTATGGTCGTAAACGGGTCATACAGGGTGAGTTCAACAAAAGAATAATTTTGATGTTCACCTGACAACTTTCAGCCATGAATGTTTGACGTAACGTTGGATGCGGTATCATTGTTGCATTTTTCGGAGTTTGTTATAATCATTTGCAATCAGCACTTCCGGGAGCGATGTCGCTATGAGATATCAACATTACCCCACGACCATTTTTTTTCTAACGGAGATAGCAAAGATACATGGAGGCCAATGGAAAGCTTTCCGAAGAAACGACCAATCACATCGTGTGGCCGGTTGTCGCTATTGCATCATCTCTTGCACATCCATAGTAGAAGTGAAACCATGAAATGTGAATGGCCAGATATGTATGCATTGAGTTATGTGATTATGCGAGGCATCAAACTACGCAACCCTAGTAGTACACGCCATGATGTGTGCAACCAGGCAATCTCCGATGGGGATGCACGAAATAAGATGCAGGGGTTTGAGGTCTAACGGATCGTTCGCTTTGAGATTGTGAACAAGAAAACATACCGATAGTCCCAACTTGCTGGTTGGCCCAGACCCACATGAGGGGTTGCATCACATGCTCTTAATGCGGAACTTTGAGCGAGCATCAGTGCCTTCTGTTACCTAAATGACCCCTGTATATACATTCTTGGCGCAGGTGCCCACCGCTTGCTGGGTACACAAGCCTTCCTTCGCGTATCGAAAGCTGGGTTCCCACATTCCGTGCCCGCCCTGGCCCATGTGAATTTCGTCCTTCTGACCACCTCCTCGGGTCGCTTGGCTCGATTTGTGGACACATAGGCTAATGGCATCATCGGGCTACACTCGTTGCCGAACCGGGTGGGGCCAAGCACCTCTAGACACCCAACCTCCTCTACGTTCTTGAAGTCCGCGGCACTAGAAATAGATACCTACCCAGGTCTTGAGTAATCATCGTCTTATAGGCTGTGTTGCGTCCATTACCAAGCACTTCACTGTCGTCTCTGCTATCTTTCTTTTCTACCAAGAAAGACACACCACCAGCCTCTGTTGTACTGGATCGCAAAAGCAAATGTAGCAATGCAGGCATGGACTTAGCGGATTTACGCACATCTCGCCCAGGGATTTCTGTAATTGGGATGGAATGATCTCGCCCTTCAGCCTTAGATCGGCGCCTCCGGATCTTGACGAAAAGCAATCGTTGCAAAAACGTGTTGCTGAAACTAAGAGAGCTGAGACCAGGACAAGGGTTACTCAACTCGCTGGAGCCTACGCTGTGGCTGGTTGTCAAACCATCCAGACGGTTATGTGCTCCATAGGCATGCCAGCTGTGTGTACCGAACGGTACATATTCAACTGCACGCCAAGGACATGCGGAGGTTGACATACTGCCATGGTTGCGGAGGGGCTGAGCGAACACTGGTGCGAGGTCGATATGCATGTGACATCGAACGGTGGGGTACAAAAGCAGAGGTAAGCAATACTTACATCAGCCAACTGCAGAGAACAGAGCAAATTAGGATGTTGGAATGCCTACCTCTGGATGCACTGTGGCCAAAGTGGAGTGCATAGTTCTGGAGAATGCCGATCCCCCTCTTCTTCAAGGCCTGGTCCTCACGATCTGCGATGTTACAATTTTCTGCTTTTTGCCTTGGCGTGCTACCGATATATCAATTTCCCGACCGTAGAGCACGTGGATAAGGCGTCAAAGAAAAAGAGACTTTGGCTGACATGCTCATCTAGATGCGCCATATGTTTTCTTATCAAAAATCACTCATGTATGCCCGACGACGACCAAATAGGATCACATAGGATATTCTTGATGAGTGGCACAAATGTAACCTTCGCGTCCATACACGGTTTCTATCGATAATATGTCATCGTTTTCAGAAGATACCACAGTCAATGCAACACCGAACTAAATAGGAAAACACTTGTCCAAAAATTACAACAACTAGAACAAGCAAGCCTTGGAGAACCCCCGGAATAATCCATCTGACGGTGAGATTTAAAAAAAAGAACCATTTACACCACCATTCTGTCTCCAGCCTCAGAAAACAAGGGCCTGTCCAAAATCTAACAACTGAAGCACGACATATCACAACGGCCAGAATTAGGACTAGAATGGATAGTGCAGAGTAGAAAAAGGGCCGACTCCGGCACGCCATCGGTTCAACTCTAATTTGTTTGCTGGAAAAGACCCTGAGAATCACCCGCAAGCCACTGAGTCCCAGATCTACCCTGCATATCTTGGGTCAAGGTATGGGCAAGAAAAAAACAGCGGTCATATTGGGCTCCAAAAAGCACCAAACAATAGGAAATAGACTGCATTCATGTCCTTCTTTTGTTGTGAGTGTATGTGGGAGTTTTAGTGATAATCGATCAGAGAATATACTATGACAATGGAATGATGAGACATTTTGCGAAGAATCGAGGGAGGGTCAGACTAAATCATATCACTTGAAAAGCAACGTTAGAACTATTGGAAATTGCTATTGCGGAATAGTCATGTTATTTGCGGAATCAGCTTGACCTTGATTCCTATATAACCATCTATATCATTCCTATATTCTAATAGATGCTGCAGGATCGATACAGCACAACTACCGGGTATCAAACACCTTCTTCAATCCTATGGTCCAACCCTACGCATCTTTCCTGTCATCTCACAAGACCGACCTTTAAGACGTACCTCTCAACATCTCCTGCACCTCCTCCTCTCCCACCCTTTCTACCCCTTCCACACCCACCAACCTCTCCGCAACCTCATCCACAAACACCCTCCCAACACCCTCGACACTTAGGCCCTCGCACCCCTCCTTCTCCAAACTCGTCGTCCGCTTCCCTTCCAATCCACACGCCACAATGCGGTCAAACCACCACAAATCGGTATTAACATTCAGCCCTATGCCATGACTCGTAACATTCCTCCGCATATGCACTCCAATCGCCGCAATCTTATCCTCTGGCGTTGTCCACACGCCCGTATGCTCCGTCGTCATAGCCTTGACGCCATACTGCGCACACGTCGCTATCAGGCTCTTTTCCAGCAGACAGACATAATGCCTAGGTGATAATTTGTGCGTGCGCAGGTCGAGAATCGGGTATGCGACGAGTTGGCCTGGTCCGTGGAATGTGGTTTGGCCGCCTCGTAGGGCTTCGACAAAGTCGGCGCGGCCGTTGGCGCGGAGGTGCGCTTCTTGTTCTGGTGATACTTTGCCATTTTCACGGCGGCCACAGGTGTATACGGGATTGAAAGTAGCGGTTATAATGTGTGGAGGGGGTAATGGTTTGGTGGAGGGCGGCTTTGCAGCTAGGAAGCGGGACACGAGGGTTTCCTGGAGGCGGGCGGCTGTGGCGTACGGGACGATGCCCGGGATGTGAATATGAAGGAGTTTCTGCCGCATTGGGGCGGCCATGGTGGTAATTATTGCATGTGCATGTCTGGTTCGTGGCGTTGATGGGATGGTAGAGTTGTGGGGTTTGAGATGGAAGAGCCGTCAATAGCCTTTATCGATAAAGATTTTGTGACGCGACGCGACTGATGGTATTCGACAGATCAATTCAAGCTTCTACAATTCTCTCCTCCAAGCTACAACCCGCCTATGTCCATCGAAAATATGGCGGGCAAGAAGCGCTCCGCTAATGGTCAGGTCAAACCACAGACTCACTCAACCCCGCCAGCTGGGGACATCACAATGGCAAATGACACACCACCATGCGGCCAACCACAACCACCCTCCAGCAAGACCGCCTCAACTCCCAGCGCAATACCAGAGCGTCAAGACAAACTAGAAAACTCACAGCCCGAATCCACCTCCAAGCCAGCTGCACACACTTCAATACCCCACTCAACAACTCGGCAGAAGCGTGAAAAGCGCCAAAAGCTTCCAAAACTCCCACCCAGTACGTCTTTCCTCCCCCCCTCTCTCTCTCCTCCTTAACCTCATAGTCTAACCCATCCTCCAGACACATCCATCACCAAGCGTCCCCTCTTGCACCCTGCCCTCCCCACCCCCTTCGCATCTTCCTCCTCTCCGAAAACTCTCTACATCACCGCCTCAACACCCTACATCCCTGCCTTAAAACGCGTGCGCAAACTCCTCGCGCAGATAACACGACGGCACAAGCAATCTCTGTCTGCCAGTAAAAAGGCCAGTAGCCGAGGCGGGTATCTCGAGGCGAATGGGAGGCTGGAGGCGGGGGCTGTGGAGAGGGAGATAGTAGGGGAAGCGGGGAGGAAGGGGGAACAGGGTGCAGCGGAGGAGGAAGTGTATCTCAAAGCGACGGGGAGAGCAATTCCGAGGGCATTGGAGATCGGGTTGTATTTTCAGGAGGACGGGGAGTTTAGAGTGCGGATTGAGATGGGGAGTGTGGTGGCGGTGGATGATGTCGAGGACAAGAGGCAAGCTGGGGGTAGTGAAGAAGAAGGAAAGGAAGAGGAGGAGATTCCAGAGACAAGGTTACGGACGTTGAGTTCAGTGACGGTTAGTATTGGATTTAAGTGAGTGTGGTTTTTTAGCTACAGCAACAGGCATGACTATCATCATTGTTATTTACGGTTGTGAAGACGAGCGTGAGATATCACATCACGTTCACGACACAGGCTCAGAACACGCACTGGACAAAGCAAGGCAAATACTTGTCATTGAAAGTGTGTGATAAAAGAGAGAAAGGCACACAGAGATCCCCATGACAGACCTTCTTTTCCCCTTTGGCCTTTGTCTCTCCTTCAAAACGAACTAACACACTCCCGCCGCCTTCTCTAATCCCCATCATAAGTACCCATAATCCCAATTTGTAAGGAAAAAAAGGACGAAGAACACAACACGAATCCCGAAGCAAAAGAGAGGCAACCGAACACAAAAGAGGAAAACCAGGAGAGAAATAGAATGATTCTACAAAGGAAATTAGGTCAAGCTTCGCTCGCTTGGTCCAATGAATGTGTATGTGTATGTGATGGTGGCGATTGAGAAAGGAAGCTATTCTTTTCCTTTCGCCAACGCCTTTGCATGAAGTAATAACTCCATGTGCGGAATGAAAACAAAAAAGAGAAAAAAAGATGATTACTTCCCAAGTGGCACAGAGGCCTCTTCCGTCCTCGAACGCCCGTAGAATGGAGAAAAGGGCGCACCCAATGTACAAGGCAGCCAAAATGTACGCCGTAGTAGAAAAGGAAATCTGTCTTTGCTAAGTGTATGTCGTAACAGACATTAATGATCTGGATTATCCAGTGGTTGGTATGTGTGTGATGGTGTTGGATAATAGATCGGTTGTCTAATGGTTTGGTTGTGTGCATGGGGGCCATATGGATGATCTGCAGAGACGCACTACATTCGTGCAGCATCATACCCAAGCAATTCAACCTAGGTTATAACCAATACTGCAAAAGCGGTAGCAAGGTTATGGCTCGAGGATATGCTGGAATGATAATGTCGACGTAGTCTTAGCTGTTCGGTGTCTACATTGTAGCATCCAGTCTCTAGCGATGGCCGTGGATCTTCACCGGGACTGTTGGATATTCTTCAGAAGCTGGTCCCCGCTGGCTGTCGTTGGAGATTGGCTTCTTCCGGTGAAGCAATAGAGCTTCGTCTCAAGCCTCTTTACTCAACGTTCACCCTTGGGATATTGATTGAGCATGGCCATGACAGCGACACCTATTGCAACAACGGTAACCATGGCTCCGACAGGACCCCCATAATACATGGAGTCTCGATCTAGTCTACGAGCGACTAAAGCACTCGATTTACCAGACGGCTTTGAGCCATTCTGAGTGACAGTGTGTCCGTTTTGTTGGCTCGGTGCAGGAAGGGATGCTTCCGGACCATCGTCATCGAGGTCTTCTTCTCGGATGATGGTGATCTCACCCTCCTCAGCCTCGTGGACATCAGTATCGGTCTTCATGTCCGTCTTGGCAGATGCACCATCGTTTCCGCTTCGCCATAGAGCCTCCTTACTGGCGGCCTTTGCATTATCCTTTCGGATGTTCTCGATCATCTCTGCCAGTGACTTGCTGTTGGCCTCTGCGGTCTCGGCCCGCTCGCGGTAACGCTCCATCTGTTGCTTCATCTCGTTCATTTCCGCCATCATAAGATCGAGACGCGACTGCAGCCGGGCAGCAGTATCGTCGGCATTGCTGGATACAGGGCTGCCGTTTTCTAGCCCAGTAGTCTCTTCGTGCTCTGGGGCAGTGGCTTCAGTCTTTTCTGTCTCGTCCTCTCCTACTACAGTTTCTGCATCACTGTGATCCTTGATGGTTTCGCGCTCGAGGCGAGCTGCTCGCTCCTCAGCATCCTCTCTTGCGCGGCGCTCCTCGTTCAACAGAGTCTCCAGATCACGTAACCGCATGCCCTGTGACTCAATCTCCTTCTTGGCATTAGTCAAGGCTTCTGTTAGTGAAGACAACTGTGCATCGGAGCGGACTGGCGACGCTGCCTTGGGCCGTTCCGTGTCTGACCTCTTAAAGGATGATGCAACGTCAGGCTTCTCAGGCAAGGGCTGCTGGGGCGGGGGTGCTGGCGGGTCTGAGAACCTTGCCTTCAGGCTGTTGTCCTTGATTGGGGAGATCTTGACTTGGTTGATGGGAGACGTCTTTGTAGATTCTTTCTTGGGATCTGCGGAGAGAATGGCGTTGATGTATTGGTGAGCTTGCTGGAGATCTTGTGACTGCTGTTTGGCAGCTTTGATCTCCGTCTACTCGGGTTAGCGGCATGCCGCAAAAGGTTATCAGGTTGCACTCACGTTAAGCTTCTTGACTACCTGCTCCATGGTGATGGGTTGGAGCCAGAAGTTGGGATGGCGCGGCTGCGGCAGTCCATTGGTGTAATTGGGCATAGCACCAGGGCCCTGGAGCCGCTGGCCGTTCATGGAGCTTTGGCTGGATGTACGACTTCGCATACCTTGCATTTGTTGTTGGTTGCCGCCGACCATCATGTTTGACATTTGAGATGCTTCAAGCTCGCCAAAGTTCAGGTCCATCATTTCGTTGCTGGAGCGAGTGTATATGCCGGCATGTTCAACGCGTGCAGCAACTTTGTGATGTACAATAGTCTTTTGGTCTTCGCTGACAATATCTATGCCGAGCTCCAGCATGTCTGATTCGCGGAGCTCGTGTGGGTCCGAGTCTCTGTTCTCTTGTGACAGGCGGGAGCCGTTGACAAAGGTGCCGTTGGAGGACTTTACGTCTCTGATCCATATCTTGCCTTGGCGGTCTGCCCAGACCTCGGCGTGCTGTCTTGAGAGGACCTTTGAATCAAAGTATCCGTTGAGCGGGGTGGGTATCGTCTTGTTATTGGTCTGGCGGCCGATGCGGAGGACGTCGGGGAAGAAAGGCACGGTGATGGTCTTGCGCTCAAAGGTGCCGTTCATGGGGACGAGGTGCAGGACAGCGGTGCTCTCATGGCCCTGTGCCCGCTGGGCGCCGTTGGCCTGCTGCTGGGACTGGACGGGGCCATTGTGCTGCGAGGGGACCATTGCGGAGGGGGATTGGAGGGCGCTCATGGCCGAGGCGGCTGAGGATCCGGGGCCTGCAGATGCGATAGGCTGTGTGCGTGCGGCGGTGATTCCTGCGATGGGCTCAGTCTTGGTTGCGGGCCATAGTCCCTTTGGGGCTTTTGCTTTGCGGGTGGCAGTCCAGTCGGAGCCGTTCAGGGGAGCGGTACCGTTTGGATGTGATGAAGATGACGAGGCAGACAGGGTGGAGGATGCAGATGCTTGTGACGACAGGCTGCTCGACGAGTTGGATCGCTGTGCACTCTTGCGCGGCATGAAGATGCCACCGCCGTTGGGCATGCCCTCAGCGCTCCATGCCTGCCGGTTGATGTTCTGGTAGTTTACGGGGGGCGCAACTGCCGTCATTGACGAGGTGGTGGGGAGGGGAGGGCGTGGTGGTGTTTACAGTCGGGCGTCACTTTTCCTGCACGCTTCCCGTGGTCTCCGTTTTTAGCGGCGCGACAGCGTGACAGGCGCCAAAACAAGCAACGAGGGCAGAGCGAGGGCGAGGATACACACGTCGCTCAGGCACTCATGCGTCGCGGCGGGATGCTCTCGGGCACGATGGACGGGCTCGTTGTTGTCGTCTGCCGGCGGCCGGGCGGTCGTGTGGGAGCGAGGTGTGGTGCGTGTGCGTGTGCGTGCGGCGACGGGGCGATGATGCAGGGCGCTGCAACCGGGCACGCAGCACAGCAGCAGCCTCTGGCGGGAGAGAGGAGAGCAGGCGAGGCCGGAGATGGACGCGGGAGATGGGCGGTGGGGGGCGGTCTGGATGGAGGCTTCGAGGGGAGCAGGAGGTGTCGTCGGGCTGGTCTCACTGCAGCCGTTTAGTGGCCAGATGGGCGAGGCGACGGCGCAGACGCAGGCGTGATGGACGGCGAGACTATGGGATGCGTGCAGCACGGCGTCGAAACAGCGGCAGGACAGGACAAACGGCACTGGCAAACGACAGGCGTGGATGCGCTCTCTACACGAAACAAGCTGGCGGAGGTCCAAACTATCTTCGCCTCATTTACAGCCGCCGTGAAGGGGTGTCTGCCACGGTCACGTGCTCGCAACCAGCGACAGCGCCCAGAGCCTTGGATGTACTGTACACACACACTAGGTATTTGCCTGCAAGTCTGAGCGCGAGGCTTGCAGCTATACTACGCCAGGCCAGGTCACAATACATGCCCACATAGTCTGTGTCCTAGGGCTTTCCATGGTTACGTATTCCCCGGACTTGGGTGGTTGCTGCTTGGCGCTGCTGGAGCCGCGGCCAGCGCAAGCTTCAATGCGGGACAGTCGCTCCAACTGCTGCCATCCCAATCCTGCTTCACCTCGCGCACTCCCCCACACTCTATTCTTTGGAGCGCCTTCAACATGCCCGTGCCAGTTGGATCCATGCCCCAGGGCGCCCATGGCCCCTCCACGCTTGACAAGCGTATGCTCCCGTCTTCGCCTGTGCCTCAGTCCAAAGACGTCTAACATCTATGCAGTGAAAATGGGTGGCATGATGGGTGGATGTACGCCTCTCTGATGACCATATACACAATTCAAGCAACCTGACAATTCCACAGCGGTCGGTCTGATCATCGGCTTCATCTTCGGTTCGCGCGCCTTGCTCCGTCGCCCACACCAGTCCTGACTTCTCTAGGATTCACCAATATTGTCCGATTCGGCCCAGGTCCCAACGGCATGCTGCGAACACTAGGCCAGTACATGATGGGCTCAGCTGCCACCTTTGGGTATGCATGCCTTGTCTGAACAACTGACTGGCGCTAATATGCCCGCAGTTTCTTCATGGCCATAGGTACCACCATTCGCACAGACAGCTCACCGATTGCTACCCACGCCTTCAACAGCGCCAGCCGCCGGCCCATGGTCCTCCCCCGGAACTTCCAGTACCCACGCGACAACAAGAACTAGGCCAAACATAACATTCATGGCAAACTAGTCTAGTCCATGGATTGTAAAACAGTTGCGACTCGAGATTCGAGCATGTGTGTGTATGATAAAGAATGGAGCATTGATAAGTACGGTTGAGATGCAATGACGCAAAGACAAACGACACCCAAGGTTTGTCTGGCCCTTCACGTTCACCGTTCACCGTGGACCTAGAAAATATGACTATTCAGTGACACTAAGGTTTCACTCTCATTTTTCACTCCTGTCAATATGCGCCATCTCTAGCTTGTATATCTGCCCTACCTCTTCCCTCTCCTTGCTCTGCAATACTTACTCCCATAAACCAAGTTAGCTTGTGACATTACACGGCTACTCCTCCACCATGGTGGATACATCTAGCAAAATAACAACCACCTCCACAAGCAACGGATTCGGTCCACACGAACCTGTCACTGACAGTCATTGTTTGGGTTCCAAGGAAAATACACGAGTCGGCTTCAGACTGGGCAAAATGAGCGACGACAACGACGACAACGACAACGACGACGAAACAAAAGGTGCTCAAGCATTTGATAGGATCAGTTGGATGGCCAGAGCCAAGGGTTACAGTGTGCGTGCACCGAACAAACGTTTGCGAAGAGTTAGGGCATTGCCCAACCCTCCTGTTCAGTCCACAGGTGTCACAAAACGAAGGCTTATATACGAGGATGCAACATCTACAGCCGATACACAAGAAGAGGACGATATCGCAGTAGCGATAGCGCTCTCTTTGAAGGATATTCCTGCATGCCTCCCTGACTCACAAACCGAAAGCCAGCAGGGCTTGCATCCCCCAGACGTGATGGAAATTGAACCGACAGCTTTCACGCCAAGCCGACGGCCACGAAAGCCCACAGGTCAGGCTCGCTCATACAGGAACCTTGGTAGCAGCTCTGCGTCTACCGCGGCAGCCCCACACGAGGCACTTCATGACCTCTTGAGAATCATGGACGCAAGCATCAAAACTCTAGACGGTTATGCTCACGAGGGAATTGAGGTGGATGCGCAAGAGCTTGTAGACCATGTAAGCAGGTGGCAGGGCAGAATCAGGCAAGTCATTCACGCCAGTGAATTATCTGAGCAACGCCGGATCAGAGACCTGAAGGCCCAACTGGATTTTGATCAACATGTCGAAGAAGTCCACCGAAACAACATCAAGAAGCTCAATCAATCATGGACGGAAACAATGCATGAGCAAGAGAAAGAATGGCAGAAGGAGTCGAACAAGCTACAGGTGATTGGGGCTAGGCCACAATCAAACGAATCAAATGAATCCCTCGCCCAGCTGTACGCCACAGACATGCATCCAACACAAGGTATGCAGAGGCGGTGCTAGCTGGGTGCGCGCTATGACCAGGAGGCGTGCCATTTATCAGGCGCGCCATGGCAGAGGCGTGCGGGGTCGGAGCGATCCAAGACTATCCAAGTGCAAGGTCTTTCAACCCCGTTAGCAACATGCGCCGGCTACCTGATCAACCAACAGCAGAAGAGGTCCGTGTATATGCTGGACTAACCGAAAGAGAGTGGGATGTGTTTACTGTGAGGCCGCCTTCTTACCCCCTCATCCTCTACCAAATCTGACCGAAGACAGGCCATAATAACCGAAGAAGCGAGGGCGCTTAGGAAAGAAAACCCTTTTACACCATGGAAGGATCTTGATCAAAAGAGAAAGGAACAGGTCCACGACAGCGTCAACGCGAAGCTCGCTAAGAAGAGTATTCAACCAGTCGATCTGGAAGTTGTTGCGACGCGTGCTAGCCGCTCGTTATCTCGCATGAAGCATGAAGGCACGTGTAGTTATATACCTCTTGATCAATGGTACCTGACCTGACCTTTTTTTTACCCAGCTCAGAGAAAAGCCCAGGCTGCGGAGCAGAATGCACCTTCCAATACTGCTACTGCTACTGCTACTACATCAGCTGAGCGATCCCGGCCTTACGATCCTGTGCGAGACCTGTGATTTTGTACATGCATGTTTTAAACAGACTTCAACTTTGTTTTGGTGGTCCTCCAGACTCTCCAGTAGCCATCTCTGCTACATCGGATGTTCTTTGGTCAAACGGCGTAAAGTCATGTTACGTATGCAAAAGCAGTTTTGTGACACTGAAGCACCAGCAGCTCACCCGTTGTTATCACGGTCCAAACGATGGTGGAAACACTGCGCACTTGACATATCCTACATATTCCTCATTGCTCGACCGCTAGTCGTCATCTCAACGTGAGAAAGTGGAAAAATGCGGGGACTAGCTGGTGGCATTGGACGCAGCTGTGATTGCAGACATGGGCCATGAGGGTCGCCTGATCGAGAAATTGATACGCTCACATCAACGCGTGCAGCTGCCATCACTCAACCTGAGACGGCCCATGCGAGCCCGATTAGCTCCCCTGAGCAGATAGTGGCGCGTCCTGCGGATACCAACGCGTAACTGCACTAGACGTAGGCAACGACAAACGGTGGGAAAAGGCCAAGAATGAGAGAGTGGGAGAGCCAGCGGGGCCGAACATGGAGCTAATGCAGAGCAGTATGTATTCGAACGATTGTGGAATTCATGCAGACTTCCAGCTCGACGCAGGGAGGCAAGGTATTCTCAACAGGAAAGAGAGTACAATCAACATGCTCTTTCGGACCTTAGCTATCTCCTCACAAGACGATGCATCTCCTCAAAAACACAGACTGGATGATAGAGTGCAAGATACACGTGAGGAATCTGATTAGTCACCAAAAGGACAAAGATCGTTTTGGCCAACGAAAGGGAGAACGCCCGTTGTGCGCCGCGCAAACGCGAGCAGCGACGGAATAGGCCAACAAAGACGCATGTTACCGGCCACCCACTCAATTGATCCATATGGGTACCTGCAGCAACGTCCTTGCACTTGTATGCTTTTTCTTTCCGTTGAACTAGGCCTAATGACTCTCAGGCTCAATTCTGTATGTAGTCGTAATTGAACGGACTGTTACCAAAACTTTCACAGCGCATTCCTTGGGCTTCCCTGACCACACAATAGGCCAGCAGGATTTATTGTAAGCGTTTCCTATTGTAAGCGACATGCGTTGCTGTCAGTGTGAACCTGAAACACGAGGGTTTGCCAAAAGCAAATAGTAGATGCGGGGTGCCGAAAGTAGACTAGTGCGTATGGTAGGAGCTCCACTCATTGAATCCACGGTTGCTCGAGGACATTCATTGTTTCAGTCGCGACCGACTGCGCCCTCATCAACCTCCCTGCGTCCCTTTACCTCTTCTTTTCTCTTCATCACCAAATCTGCCACCCGGCAATAATTCCGCGCACAACTTCGCAAGGCCTACAAGAAGCTTCATCACCTTCTCTTTACGCGCCCCTGTCCGCGTCGCGTCCAGCCTAATACACACGTACACACACAATTCTCCGCGCAAACATGACGGAATACGCGAAGATGAAGAACGACGAGCTGTCGGCTCTCCTCAAAGAGCGCAAGCTACCCCACACAGGCAAGAAAGCAGAGATGGTTGAGCGCCTGCAGAAAGACGATGAGAAGGCAGCCAGCGCGAAACCTGCTGCTGGTACCGAAGATGAGATTGATTGGGATGACGATGAAGCCGCTGCTGCGCCTGCGCCTGCGCCCGCAGATGCATCTGCAACCTCTGCACCCGCTGAGGCTGTCATTCCTAACGAAGAGACTGTTGAAAAGGCAGGGGGTGAGGGCCAGCCGCCAAACCCGCAAGCAGTACCCAGCCAAGTAGCCGATACCGACCCAGCAAAGACCGACGACCTAACCGTAGATGCGCCAGCGGAAGGTGCAGCGACAGAGGAAGCAAAGACCAAGCCAGAAGAGAAGAAGGAGCCTGCTCCTGATTACTCAAAGGGCCTTGCAGCGACAAACCTCGACGAAGAGATTGAGAAGCGTAAGAAGCGCGCTTTGAAGTTTGGCATCAAACCTGAGGACGACGAAGGTCTCAAGAAGCTGGAGAGGGCTAAGAAATTTGGAGAAGTTGCACCGCCTAGGGGTCTCGATGAGGCTCTGCCAGAGCGTCGCCCCAAGCGCGGTCATGAAGGTGGTGATGATGCCAGCAGCAACAAGCGCCGCGAGGGAGGACGCGAGGGAGGACGCGCTGGAGGCCGTGGAGGACGCCGTGACAACCGAAATCGGGATGGCCGCGACAATCGCCGCAACGACAATAAGAAGAGCAGTGGAGGAGGAGCAGCCACCTGGATGAGTGAGAAGGATAGGGCAGCAGCAGAGGCCAGGAAGGCCAAATTCGCGAAGCCGGCTGCTTCTGCTTGAGCAAAGAGACATAATGGCGATTCTTTTATTTTTAGTACAGCGCCCGAAGCGCGACCTGGATGACGGAACTTTTCGATCCCGCGAGCGGACCCAACTGAGCAGTTTGGACAGCCCCGGCGCGTTTATGTAACACTTCTTGCGAGCTTTGTTTACCAGATTGCCGGACGAACTGCGATTGTCGATTTCTCAAGCATTTAACGGATATTTCAATTCAACCTCTTTTCTCTGCTCTCGGATGCCTCATCTTCTCTTGGCGGTTTATTATTCTTACCTCGACAAGTTCTGGGCTCAAGTCTCAAAAAATGTTGGGAGTGCAGTACCATTCATAAGCAAAAACGTTTGTGCTTAAGATATACTGGTTATCTCCTCGACAACACATATTGCCTGATAAAGCTGCACACGACCCAGTCATATCAACAGTCAGAGCTCGATAGTAGTTGAACATATAATAGTGGACTTCCGAAGACGTCCGAAAATAACATACTGTACACCAGCAACCACACTGCTGGGTTGCGGTGAAGGGTCACTGATAGATGTTGATTGCATAAACGGACCGATCTAGACTTTTGTCCACGTCCTCGTCCCAGTCCGATCGGCATAAAGTCTAGAATGAATGACCACTAAACGGCCCGTATAGTTGCTTATAGAAGTGCCGCGACATGCCTGTGGTGGACAGGGTGCACCGCGTATAGATATTTGGTGTTCTCAACAACTAGTCTGCCAAATCCAGTTTCGTACGATTGGATAGATGTAGTGCTAGCGCCACAGTCATTTGCTATAGCGCCGACCTCGGGTACTCGGCAGTTACACCATATCCCCGCCTCTAAAATGCCAATATTACCAATAAAAAGATCACCTATAGATTGCCATGGATGACGATTGTACTAACGCATCTGTTCGGCACTACTATATAAGCGACTCGTTTCCGCATACCACTTTTATATTCCGCTTTGTGTGCTAATCTGTTGCTCTTTGAGGTTGAGCTGTCCCACCACACCGCTAACCTTTACAAGAGACTCCAGTCTATCAAGAGATACGTGTGGAGTATTTGGATTTGAGACAGCTGTTGAGCAATGACCTAAGTCGGCATAGTCTTTTTGACTTGAAATACCATTCTACCTGTTCAAAGAGAAAAGGTCAGCAGGACCAAAAATAACAAAAAGCAAAAGACAACGAAAGAAGAATATCAAAACATACTCAGATGACGTCCCACTCTGCAACAGACGAGAAAAACATCAAAATCGATGACAAGGCCGTCTCACAAGAAGAATACAGTCGGCCTTCGTCTGCCTCTCAAAATGAAGAAGCCGTCGTCGAACCAAAGGTGGGACCAACAAGAACCAACGACTTGACTCCAGATCAAGAAGCCCAGGCAGACGTCAGGTCTACATTTACAGCTGAATCTGGTATACCGCCAGCTCCTGATGGTGGACTGCACGCCTGGCTCAAAGTCTTTGGTGGCTTTTTGATTTACATTAACATCTGGTACGTGAATTCCCTTCACCACCGCTCTTACAACAACCAGCATCACTACAATCCCAATGACATATCCACCCCCAACTTCCCAAACACCAGCCCACTAACACTCAACTCCTCAGGGGCTTCACTCTAACCTACGGAATCTTCCAAACCTACTACCGCACCACTCTCCTTTCCTCGTCCTCTGCCTCGTCCATATCCTGGATCGGCACCGTGCAAGCCTGGCTCCTCATCGTCATCGGCGTACTCTCGGGTCCACTCTTCGACCTCGGCTACTTCCGCAGCATGCTCTTACTCGGCAACTTCCTCGTCGTGTTCGGCATCATGATGCTGTCCCTCTCCACCACCTACTGGCAAGTTTTCCTGAGCCAGGGCATCTGCATGGGACTTGGTGCAGGTCTACTCTACATACCCAGCCTAGCGATGGTGGGAGTCTGGTTCGATAAGAGGAGAAATGTTGCCCTTGGCATTGTCATGAGTGGGATTGCAGTCGGAGCCGTGATTTATATCGTCATGTTTGATAGATTGCTCAAGAGCGCGTCTTTTCCATGGGCGATCCGCGCAATAGGCTTTGTGGCGCTTGTTTGTGCGCTGCTGTCGATTCCGGCGCTGCTATCCGGGTCTGGATGGCTGAAGCGCCCGCGGAAGAGGCGTGTGCTGTTTGATAAGTCGGCGTTGAAAGATCGTCTGTTTCTTATCTTTACGGCCTGCTCGTTCGCTACGTTCCTGGGGTATAATGTACCGTACGTGTATATCCCCACGTATGCGCGAGAGAAGCTCGGGAGCGATGAGAGTACGGCAATGTATATGCTGGTTATGGCGATTGCGGGAAGCTTTTTTGGGCGGTTGGCTACGGGCATTATGGCGCATTATATTGGGCCGATTGTTACGTGGGCGTTTTGTACGCTGAGCAGTGGCATTCTGGCGCTGAGCTGGATGGCCATTACGGAGGAGAAGGGGTTTAGGGCTTTTAGTATTTTGTGGGGTACGCTTTCTCTCTTTTCTCTCTCTTTGAAATCTGCTTTTTGGATACGAAGTCCTACTATTCAATGGATCTCAGCACTGACAATGAACAGGCTTCTTCTCAGCAGGTCTGGTCACAGTCCCGTCTGCGGCTTTTGCAAGCATCACCCCGGACCTCTCTCGTTTAGGTACCAGGCTGGGTATGTCGTGGAGCGTAAGCAGTGTGGCTACGCTGATTGGTGCTCCGATTGGAGGTGCGTTGCTGTTGAAGAAAAATGGAGACACCAGCTTCGTCGGTGTGCAGGTGTGGAGCGGTGTTTTTCTGCTAATCGGGACATGTTTTATCCTTACGCTATGGACTCTGACCGTCAGGAAGCAGAATAGGGGATGGAAAGTATAAGAGTCCGTCGGAAGTAAATGGAGGACAAATCAACGAGACAAAGAGTATGTAATTTATCTTTGTATTGAAATACTTCTATAGCTAGTTACAAAATGATATCAAGCTTAATACGACTGAAGGGTATATGGCAGGAAAGGAGGTTAAAATATGCCCGGCTAGGAAGGAAATTTAAAACGCAACAAACTATCTAGCATCTCAGATAGCATGAGGTTGAACCTCATTTTGCTTGTACCGCCACCACGTCTTCTCTCCTTCCTTGTCTCTCCCACTCTCCGACATCATCTCGTTACTCCACACACTTCCACTGCCACTCCCCCTTGCAACAATGACGGTAGAGTTTCCAAGCGCACGCTCCACATCGCCTCCACCTGCACCGCTCGTCGCGCCAGCAATACCGCCTCTGTTGCGCCACTGGCTCGCCTGCAACTCATACACATCGTCGCGCTCCCCAGCCAATTCCTCCAGTCTCGCGCGCTTCGATTCGGGCACCAGAAAACTCGTCAACATCCCGAGGAACATGAACAGGGCGAAGATCTGCATGACGCCGTGAATCCAGGGCGTCGGGTTATCGTGTGTAGCCCCACGCTTGATCATGGGCGCGAAGAAAACCTGCGCGAACACAGCGCCTAGTTTACCCATACCTGCGCTGAAGCCGTGCGCCGTGCTGCGTACTCTTGTGGGGAAGATCTCCGCGGGTGTGATGAACGTGGTGGCGTTCGGCCCGAAGTTGAAGAAGAACTGAGCGAGGACGTAGAGGGCGAGTAAGTGCTGCTTTGTAAGGTGTTGCCAGGCGAAGCCGAGGACGCAGAAGATAATGGTGAGAATACTGAAGCCGGCAATTTGGATGGTTTTGCGGCCGAGCTTGTCGACTGTGAAGACTGTGAGCCAGTAGCCTGGAAGGGCGCCTGCGCAAATTAGTACGATTTGGCCAATCGCGGTATGGCGAAGGTAGATGTAGAGGTTGTCACGTTGTGCGAAGCCCATGATGGCCATGAGAGAGGCAGAGCTGAAACCTAAGCCATAAAACGCCAGGTCAAGGAAACTAGGTGTGCGCGGTTAGTAAGGCTTTAGGACAGAGTGGGATGACGGTACATACAACCAAGACATTGCGGTCCCAAATATCCGGATAGCTTGACGTCTTTGGGAGAAGAAGCGAAATACTTCAAACAGAGACGGTCGGGGAGTTCTGTACTTGGCCATCTCGCTGCGAGCCTGTGCCTGAGTAACGGGATCGACCTCATTTCCTTCCTTGCCGTAGCGGTATTTTCTCGCATCCACCGAAGCCTTCTCAACATCGTATAGCACATCGAAAGTGTATCTCGGTGTCTCGGGCACCGTAAGACGGTAGTATAATGCGAACCACCCCGGGATGCCACCGAAGGCGATAATGATGCGCCACATCTTGTCTACATGCATTGCACAGTCCCCTACGCATTCGCCAACCCCCTTTGCCGTGACTAGGTGGTCTTTGTAAACGACAACGACAATGAGAGTAACCAATGCAGAAGCCAGCTGACCGAGGCCTTGCATCGCAAAGACGGCGGCAATAATGCCTCCTCGGTAGCGGGTACTGGCGAATTCTGCAGTGATGACAGCACTGAGGGGATCTAGAGCAATGGTTAGAATCGTTCAGGGGATGCGAAAACAGAAAGAAATCAACTACGAATTGTACTTACAATCGCCGCCGACGCCAATTCCCATAATCACACGATAAAAGATCAGGACACCAACAATGGATAGTGTCGAAGATTCTCCGCAAAGTGATTGCGCGAGAGTAGTGGCGATAATGATCATGAGCTCCACGCCATACATTCTCTTTCGTCCGAGGAGATCGCCCAGGTATCCAAAGATGCATTGTCCGAAGATCGCTCCGGCAGATGTTGCAACTTTGATGGCTGTGTCGGCATTGTGAGGCATGACACCACGATTCTCAGCATCTTGCCAGTACACGATGCCCAGCATTATCACTGCAAGATTGATTGCGAACAGCTGGAATATTGGTTAGTTTTCTAAAGCCTTACGTGGCTCTTCTAAACCTACACTGTAGGCATCTGTGAAGAAACCTATTCCTGTGACCACAGCCAGGCGTATGTGGTACCATCCGAACGGCGCTTTGTCGACCTCAGCAAGAGCCATGCGTCGACGCTCATTTGGGTCTGTGATGTGAGTCTAGCAGCCTCATCAGTAACGTCGTGATGTTGCAGTGTTGACCAGGACTTACATAGACCCCCGGAACATCCCGGTACGCCGCATTACCAGCACGCCCAAAAGACGGCATGAGTGGCAATCCAAGCGAATACTTTGGTGAAAAGTTGACTTGGAAGATCAGAGGACGCTCATGAGAGGATGTGCAGTGCTAAAGACTGGATCAGGCTGGCCGATCCGGAGCTTATGGACGTAATACGGTAGTGTTCGGCGGAGTGACTTTCACAAAAGATGGCAAAGCGAGTCAATAGATACAGAAGGTTTCAACATGCAGCTGCAGGGCCGATTTGCCTGTGCGAACGCCAGGTCTGCGCCGAGAGGCCGAGGCCCCGGGGGACAAGGAACCAGATGCCATGCTGCTGGATACCAATTGGTAGAGTCTCCGAGGGATTCCATCCATATTCGTAACAAAAGCCTTTCAGTAGGGCTGAGCAGTGAATGTTGTGCGGGAAGCCTCAAGGAGGCACACCAGACAGACACGCACGAGCTCACGTTGTGGCTTATGATTGGCTGCGCGCCATGGGACCTCGAACGACACCCATGCACGTTGCGATACCGACGGCACGCCCCATGTCCCCTTGAGCGAGCATGTGCTTGGAAAATAGTAATGGAATGATGCATAGTGGGATGATGCAGGTCAATATCGGCGCCATGAACCATTGCGCTGGCGTGCTGTTGGCTTGACATTGGGATGACATGCCCATCAATCCTTGGGATGAAATGATCATCAAAGTTCAGAGCGTCCACGTGGGGAGTAAGCATTCTGCCTTGCCCTGAGTCGCAATCTACCGTCCGCTCAGACACTCCCGGCTTATGTATGTGACACTTGGCCCAAAACGCATATTGGTGGCTTTGGAAATTCCACAACGGCTGCCGACTCAGGGACCAAACGTTTGAGCAAAGTGTCGGATGCCTATATGGCCTGACAGAGACAGCGACCCTGGTCTGATCTGATGGGCCATTTGTAGCGAGTTCAAGAAGTCTTGCGAACAAATGTGAGCGCTAGTAGTAGTTATTTAGCTCGAAAGATGGGATGAGAGCAAGGGAGCTCGAGAGCGCCCCCAAAGTCGAAGCTGGATTGGACAATCCGGGGCCAGGAGTGGGGGTCAAGTTTTTCCATCTCGCTGCAATACGGTGCTCCACGCGTCAGCGGCACAATGCAAATCTCGCTTCCTGTAAGTTTCGCATCATCTCAGCTCTTCATGATGTGAGCGAAGCTCTGACCTAGAAGCATGCACGTGTGCACCTTTCCCGTCTTGTTTTGAGGGATAATCTAAGCACACTTTATGTTTTGTTTTTAGCACAACTCCGACTCTGCCTCAGTTATGCTCAACAGAATGACAGAAGGTGTCATTCAACAGCAGAGTTGGGACAAAGTTCTCAGTATAGTCTTGCACCTGTACGCTAGTGGTTGTAGGTGGTCCCTTACGCAACCTCTACTCGGAACGAAGCCAAAGCTCCTGAGGCCATAGTTAAATCCATAAGAGTTGTGTATGCTACGTGGAAGATACGGTCAGTATGTGATGCTGTCCTCGTGCTTCCCCAGTGTGGCTGGCGTAACTGCGTACACTATCGTCTCTGGCCCAGGCAAAATTCGAGTAACAAGATTGCCAAGGACAGTTACTAGGCTAAAATAACAGAAGAGACCATATGCTTTTTTCTTTGGATGTTGGAAGTGGCACTTTACAAAATGATGTTGGTGTTCGTGGTGTTGCACTCGCGCTGCTCACTGGTCGCGCTTTGAGACTAACCACGCTAAGCCAAAACAGACTAGTCTCACACAATGTTCGAAATTCGCTACCCGAGACTTCTCCAAAGCGCACGACAATTCGCGACAACACCACCCTCCGATACTAACAACAGCGTCACAAGGTGAGTCCTTCTGCCATTCCGCTGCCGCCACCCAATCACTGACAATTATCGTAAACAGTCCCCAGCCAAAATGAGTACGCCGCCCTCCCGTTGCCCGTTCGACCTCGAGCCTGGAGACTGACTATGATATAGCGAAGGGTACCTCCAGTTTCGGAAAGCGCCACAACAAGACGCACACGCTCTGCAGGCGTTGCGGTACGTAATTCCCCTCTCAATGTCGATTCTGGAGATGTAGTGGCTTGGATTGGAGCTGTTGCGAGAGCGGAATCATGGCAGGAGCAGAGACTGACAGACAATGCACAGGTCGCCGATCCCTTCACATCCAGAAGCACACCTGCGCCTCATGCGGCTACCCTGCTGCTAAGACCCGCAAGTGTACGTTTACCTGAGACCGCGAACGCGCATACCGAAGCAAGCATCAAGTTAACACAGGACAGTCAACTGGGGCGAGAAGGCCAAGCGAAGGAAGACCACTGGTACCGGCCGCATGCGATACCTCAAGACCGTCAACCGCAAGTTCAGCAACGGATTCCAAACCGGCGCTCCCAAGGGTGCCAAGGGCCCCACCGTCAACTCCTCGTAAACGAATCAACCATGAGAACGCGAACAGCGGAGGAGTAGAGGCGCGATGAAGGCCATTCGGAACGGGTGCATGATCGTAAAGCGGGGTTCTTCTACAAGCAAATGGTATTGCTCGGCATGGGGCGTTCTGTCATCCCTCTCCCGGTTGCTTGTCCATCCTACATGACGAATGAGGGTGGCATCACCGTTTGAGCGTATAGCTCTGGAGGGCATAACTACGGAAAATTTTCATCATGTTCTCTCGGAATGAAGTCTTGAAATGAAAGCATGAATCAAGCCAGCTGCTGTGTCAGAGCCTGCCGAGGCCATGTCGTTCACTGAGTGACTGGGAATATGCAGAGATGCGTCCTCGACATACCAACACTGACGCAATTATACATTTGAACAAGGCTATCTTGAACGCAGCGGTACGATGCGCCTAGGTATGCACTGACCAAACCAGACACGAATGCCACAAGCACCAACTATGACAACAATAACAACAATAACACCCAGGAAATGCGGACCGCATATGTACTCTTACTTGGAACCCATTTAAAACCACCGCCTTTCCTCAAGCTTCTTCCACCACCTTCCCGTCTCTCCTTCCTCTCTCGGCCCCACAAACTCCAGTACCTGATCGCCCACGCCAATCCTAATATCCAGATCAAAAATATCACTTGCAATCCTCCTCTCCTCGTGTGTACCCAGACAAAAGCTTGCCCTAACCCTAACGCCACCCTTTCTCTCTTTCGCCAGCGGACTCAAATACGGTCCAATATCTCTCGCGACGCGGTACGCCAGTGCCGAAGGTGAGAACTTAGTCTTGAGCGCCACGGCCCAACGATTGAAGTCCTGGGGCCGTGGTGCAACGCGTGCATGGCCAAAGTGCGGGAAATGGCCTGGGTCAACGGGCTGGTCGGCCGTAGGTGAGGCTGGGGGTGTGACGACAGTCAGGGCGGTAGAAGATGGAGACCGCGTGTCGAGCCACGACTGGATGATTTCGGCGTCGCGGTACGAATCTTCGTGCCATGTGAGCAGCCAGAAGGAGAGGACGAGTTGTTTGAGGTTGTCAAAGTAGCGGAGGCCGGTTAGGAGTGGGTTGGCGATGGGCGTTGGATGCGATAGAATTGGGCAGCCGGTGTAGCCGCAGATCTTCAATTCTTCAATGGTAGAAGCGTGGTGGAGGGCGATGGTGTGGAGCAGGGGTGCTTGCGGCGGCCAGCCGTACGTGGGCTCAAAAGTGAAGTCTGATGGTCGATGGAAGCCACGGCGATACGCAGCGAGCATGCCGTCTAGATCCTCGCTCTCAAGCCCGTAGAAGAAGTCAGAATCAGCCTGGCCGGGGTCGAGTGCTCGCAGTTGGTATCCTCTGGCGCCCCATGTGTTGCCTACTGGGAAGGATGCTCCTATCATGACAATCTTCTTCAGCGGACACCAGTGTAGGGCGCGAAGCAATTCCCGTTTCTCGTCTCGTGGTATACCGCCCTCTAGCTTCACCTGCTCTATTTTCCGCATGTAAGGCACAAACTCTGCGATAAATCTTCTTCGGCGTATGCGTTCTTGCGACTGCTCCATTGCCCCAGATTTGTCGGTGACTGGTTCACCACGTGCGACGTGTTGAGCGTCGATACGGAGATCGGTGAGCATAGTAGCCAGATGTGCAACCAGCCGCTGAGATCGAGCCAGGACATCGACAGAGGGTTTGATGTGGCTATAAACCTTGTCCATGGGCCAGCCAAGACATTGAATCTTCAAGTGTGCCTCGAGAAATTCCAGAAAGGTGTCTTCTAACAGAAAAATACTATCCGGAAGCCTCGTGGTTGGCAGAACAGCATTTCGAATCTGTAGTGCGCGTAGATGTGGAAACCGCAGTTTACTCAGTTCCAGCAGGAAACGCTCAGAGTTAATGGGATGACTGGGGTATCTTTCTTGACACCGCCAGTGCACCCAGTCCAAGTTCAAGCTTGTGAGAGTAGAGGCTGAGCATCTGACCAGCCATTCCAATGAAGATTCGAGAGTAGGCGCCATGGGACCAGATGGAATGGAACTATAGCCCATTAGATTTGCTTGGACGTAATCGCTAATCTCCGGAAGCTCTTCCCATATAGCGTCATCGAAGGCTTTACCTTTTTCGACGCGTCTCTTTAGTGAAGATTGAGCGGCTTGAAAAGTGGGTTCCTCGTCACCTAATTGAACAGTGGTTCGGATGAATCCACCGGCACCATTGTGTATTGGGAAGTTTTGCTTCCCACCTCTTGAGAGCTTGAACTCCATCGGCCCTAGGCGTCGCCGTTGCATTGGATTGAACATTTCGTTTCCCAGTCTACGTAGGCGGATGCTTTCCAGGCCGGTGGTCTTGCTTGGCAAAAGCCAGTACATATCCTCCTGTTGGAAGCAGCAGCATTCCAACCAAAGCTTGCGAAGCGGTACATTGCGTGGTCGATTTTCGTCGAGAAAACCGCCGACGAGCGCATTTGTAAGATTCCAGTGCCCATATACTATTCGCAGCGTGTGCACATTTGCCAAGTTACGGATCGCTAGTTTGACAAGCGCACGTAGCCGTTGGTCTTGAGAGAGATTATCGGCATCGAAGAGCATTCGCGGAAGTTCATTGAAGATGTTCGGGGTAGGCAAATGACAGCGATGTGTTAGAACTTGGACTTTTGACGCGATAGCGGGATTGCTACTCACATCAGTGAATGCGCCATATTTTCCAAGCCATACTTACGTCGCCAGTATATACAACTTCTGGATTATGGGTGTATCGTCGTGCTCATCAAGTTCCCCACGTCCTCGGTCGGTGGAGATTTGTTCGTTCTCCTCGCCTACGTTCAGCTTCCATTGGTCGGACAGGCAGACATCATGCCAGAGAATATCGATGGCATATTGGTAAAGAGTTTGTGAGACCAAGGCAACATCTCTGAGCGTCGAAGTGTCGAGATAAGCAACTATGAGCTGGAGCAGTTCGCTTGGCAATGATTGGAGCTCCGGAAAACATTAGCAGGGTTACAGATATTGGCGACTCATATAAACGACTTTGCACATGTGTAGAGAGTGGGGATAGTGCACATGCGGTACGGACTAGGCTCGAGTCAATGTAAAGTACATACAGAGAGAGGGCGACCTCCGTCGCTGGGCGGGATCTCAGAGCTTACGGCGACGTTCAGCGTTGGATGAGGCATTATCGAGAGGCGCGATCAAGGCACATATTATAACATGTATATTAGGGTGCCCTATCGTATAAGACTGAGGGTTTTGAGTATCTGGTGTGTGAATTCATGAAGCCTAAGCGGCGACAAGCATCAGCGCCCACGGTGGGGCCTAGGCTAGCTAGTAGCCCCGCAGTCACACATCCATGTACTTGCCACACAGACAAAGGATGCTGGACACCGTCCTTTGAGGCTTATACTGAGAGCCAGAATTCGAGATCCTTAATCTTCCGCAGCAGTTTCAGCTTGTGCTGCGTAAGGTTATCTGTGCATGTCGCCTTGTAAACATGCCCCGCCTCTATTTCAGCTGTATCATCCGCGCATCCCGACAAGGCTTACATCCTCGGGGCCCTACACAGCATCGTACCCATATGCCGGTAGATTGAACAAGCAAATCTTCAATGCCGAAAGCACAGGCGTATTCACAGAGTCTATCGGCACTTGAGCAGTGCGCTTTCTCGAATTTTTGAACCCATGTAACACGTGCTTCAACATGCGCACGTGTCTAAAAAGGAATGCTACGGTGCCAACTCATCAGCCTATCTTGCCTACGACCTGCACTGGTTTTGCGTTGTATTATTCGCATGTGCTTGCATGAATAATCAACATTGCGATCCTGGGTTCGTTCACCGTTCAAACGGCGATCTTTCCTTAAGCGTACCAAGTTATGTTATCAATATGAGAATCTGATGACGACACATTTCGAGCTGTGCTGGGAGTTTCTCAAGAAGTCTTTGGTACTCGTTTATGCAACTGACATTGCGGAGAATTCTACGTGCCCAGGTTTATAGAATTTGCTGTATGCTTGGGGTTTGAACATTGCTTAGTTCGAAGCTTTGGACAGGTAATCGCGGTCGGATCTGAATACGGCTTCTATTCTCGTACCGTTAGTAGGATCCAACCATGTGTTCTGGATTTTTGCTTCATGGTATACATGTATGCAACTGGGTTGGGATGTGTTGTAGTAACTGAAGCGTGGTACAAAACTACAATCGACGTTGAAGTGGTGATTTACCTGGAAGGAAGCTGTGCATGATCGAAGCGATGGCGAACATCTGAGATATGTTGTATGAGATGCATTGGTACGACCTACATGGAGCATAGCCAACTGATACAGGAGTAAGATGGCTGACCATGCATCTTCGAACATTGGGAACAAGACCATCCACATGCAAGGCACTACAGAAGGAAGGGCCATCTTGACCATACCAGTCGCATCGCACATGAGGCTGTGTAACTTTTGTAGTACAGGGCTCCAGTAGAAACACGTAGCCGGTGACACGATCACATCAACACGTCCCGGAAGTACGGTTTTTGGGTTCCCAGTGGGGATTATGCCCGTATTTCATCGGGCCTAAAAAGCACCCTGCTCGTGTATTCTCGATAAAAAGCTTTCTGGATAAGTTCTTTTTATAGATTTTCGAGGGCACAACTTTGGGAAGCGGGAAACGGTGAGTTTATCCGCCGATGTGCAACCGCTCTGCCTTGGTCTCAACTGCTGCTTATCTGGTTCACTTGCGAGCTGTGCAGCTAAGCCCAGACAATTTTTCCAGCCCCCACGGCCGGGGCGCCTCCGGGATTTAGGAAGAGGAGTTTGGAACGTATGCACAAAAACTTGTCTGTGAGCGACTCACTGAAGCCCAAGCAAAAGACCTGACTTCAACACGGTGATGCAAGTGGCAGAGCACATGGCACGTTGCTTTTTTGCTAGGTATAATATGCTAGTATCTCTGCGTAGTGACGGAGACACGGGATGGCGTACGCGCCGACACGGCTTTAAGCAGGCAGCTGATATACATGTGAAAGGGCCGATATATCGTCGACGACGAAAGCGAAGAGGCGCTGAACAGAAAGCTGAGCGCCATATAAGATTGAAAAAGCATCTCGACCATGCAGTGTCTGGCTGACACATTCTCTTTAGCACTGACCAAGGCATCGTCTTTGCTGATGAGGGGGAGTTGGTAGACTGGACCCTTCACGGTGCCGGAAATATGACGGCTCAATAAGGTGAGCCACCATTGTTTCATTCCCAAGGATGCGGGGAATTTGCCAACTCCGTCAGTTGATATCGGCGTGAGGGGGGTTTGGGGTTGCCGACAAGGGCAGAGGGCTTTATCTTCTGCTGAGGGTGGCTAGGTCGGCTACTGCAGCCTCAGGGTCCAGGCAAGACGAGATGACGCCACATGAGATACGTGTCGAACAGGAGTTTTTGGTGGGCAATCGGCGATAATAGTGTTGAGGGTACAATACGAGCGTCGGAGAATGGACGTCGGCTCTCCACAAGCCTGTAGTCAGAGCAAGCGAGGCTGGCAGGGATTCGGGTTGCTAAGCGGCGATCGGGCCTGCGCCTACCGGCCGATCGCTGCGCCTTTCTGGCAGACCGGCCCAAAATAGATTAGCCCCTGTGGTCCACACCATGAGTATCAACCATCTTTTTGCAGCCAACTGTAACCCTTCATTGCCAACAGTGCTGACCTCCTTGCAACACTTGTGTTTTTCCCGTGCATGGACGGCCCTCCCAACTCAGCTGCCATCAGCTGGCGGCTGCCTGAACCCGCCTCACCGTCTAGCCAAGGCCATGGGCATGCATGCCTTTCACGCGTGCTGACTGCGTTCCAGCACGAGCATCAGGCATAGTCGAATGTTCCAAAGATTGACCTGAGGCGTGAGCTGACTCCACTCGTGCTCGCAATCTGGAGAGCGGGTCGTCTTTCATGTCCATGGTAGGCTGTCGGTTCACCCGCAGCGCCGACATTGCGAGCATTAACCACAGCTACATACAGTGATCGCCGTGGCGCTTTCCCAGCAAGTACCTTTCTCGGCTTGCTTCTTGGACGCCTAGCCGCAACTGGAAATAGAGACTTTCCAACCGGTATGGCGCCAGCTATCTGTGGCCAGCACGCAGCCCAGCCAGCAAGCTTGGAAACCGCTGGCCTTTGCAGACCAGTGCGATCTTGGAAAAAGCGGAGGCACCGATTGCAATCAAGGCAATTCAGCACGTTAGAGGCTATGATCCGCCCGTCTCGGCTCTGACACGCAGCATTCTGCGGCCGTGCACAGCACGTTGGCTTTGAAACCCCCCTGCCCTGTGAAAGACGATTGTCGCCAGCAGGCTGACTATTGCCGGCTGTGATGGCATCCCACTAAATTTGCCATGGCTTCTATATGTAGTACTGCATGCGCCCATCTCCTCTAGTAAGCCTGGACACCTCCTGTGCCTCCATATACAGGTAGCCACCCACCTGGAAGTGAACTCTCTTGATCACCTCCAGTCCGTCATCATGGCCGTTCCTTCGCTTCTGTTAGCGCTTGTGTCTCTAGGTGCATATGCGCTGTACAAGATATGGGAGTCTTCCCGCCGCAATAGGATACCGACAGGTCTGAAGCCTCTTCCGGGTCCAAAGGGTAAGACAAACACCTCAAATCCATACCACTCAATCATACTCCACCCCATCCTTCATAGATTAAAGTAGCATGTACATCATCTAACCCACCTTTACCAGGATACCCAATCATCGGCGTGGTACCTGAGGTTCCAGATAAGAATGGATACATCAAGTTCTCAGACTGGGGCAAGGAGTATGGCCCAATCTACCAGTGCAACCTAGCTGGAGACAACCACGTCTGGGTCTCGACGGACCAGATTGCAAAAGACTTGTTATCCAAGAAGGCAGCTATCTACTCTGACCGACCGCACATTCCATCCCTCATCGCCGATAACAGGTCGAGTGACCAGTATCTTCCCTTGCTTAGTAGGAATGGTAAATGCGCACATTGAGATGGGTCTTGCATTATGCTAACACTTTTCAGACGGTCACACTCGCCAGAGAAAGTTCGCAAACATCATCATGCGTGAGTCCGAAAAGGCTTCCTTCCACCGATATCCTGAGCTCGAATCAAAGCGTATGATGGCCGAACTCCTGGATGCACCAGATCAGTACAACCACATTATGGAATCTTACATCTCTCGTGTCACCTGCCGATTGGCTTGGGGCCACAGCGAAGGCAGCGACGAACTGAAACAACGCGCGCGTGAGCTCCTGATTGGCGTTTCTCCTACAGGTTCTCTGAGCAACAAGCTTCCATTCTTGATGTCTCTGCCTGACTGGCTCTCACCACCTAAGGCATGGGAAAGGCGACGTGCCAATACAGAGCGCACATGGTTTCAAATTATGCAGGACCAAGTTGCCAGTGATATCAAGTCCGGGCAAGCAGCGCCTTCGTGGATGAAGACATTCTTGGAAACTCGCAGCAAATGGGGCTTCAAATCTGATTTGGAGGGCGCTTACGCTGTCGGCATGCACGGAATCGCAGGTGCCCTCACCATCGCCGCTCCTATGCAAACATTTTGTCTGGCAATGGTCCATTACCCCCAATTCATGCCTATGCTGCAAGAGGAAATTGACCGCGTTTGCGGTGATCGCCCCCCACGTGCAGAAGATCGACCCAACCTTCCCTTCCTCCGAGCTGTCATTCGCGAATGCCTTCGCTGGCGCCCGCCTGTCCCCACTGGTATCCCTCACTACTTGACTCAAGATGACGAGTACAACGGTTACCACATTCCTAAAGGCAGCACAATCCATCCTCTCGAATGGTAAGCATAAAGCACATCTAAACATACTAGACATCGGCGTACTAATGCATCGCTATAGGGCTATTTCACGTGATCCTGATCTATACCCTGACCCTGAAGCATTCAACCCCCTCCGCTGGGTGAAGCCCGAGTATCCCACCTACCAGGAACCCTTAACCCAATACCCAACCATTATCAATTCGACACAATTTGGCTACGGGCGCCGAACATGCACTGGTCAACAGGTGGCAGACGAAGATATGCTTATCGGCGTCGGTTCAATCGCTTGGTTGTTTGATATCAAGAAGTGTTCCGACGACACTGCTATCCCCGCTAACAAAGAACACGCATACGGTATGAATGAAAAGGCAACCATTTCCAACGAGGAGATCAACGCAGGGGTCGACCGCAAGGAACCTACAATGGAAGACAAAATCCTCGCCAAGTTTGCCTATCCTGGATCTGAGCTTGCTAGCGCGCCATCGCCAAAGAAGTCGAAGTCTGACCAGCCAGCGTACAAGCCCATGGAATGGGGTGATATCACCCAGAAGCCAGAGGACCCTACGCTTGACTACTCCATCTTGCTGATTGCAAAGCCAATACCCTTCAAATTTGATCTCGTTCCCCGTGACCCTACGCGGGTGAACAAGGTCCGTGACATGTTCCGACAGGGTGTAGACAACGGGGACTACCCCGAGAGCCGGCAGTACTGGGGAGAAAACCAAGGACGTGACAAGCCTGTAGGCTGGGGTAAGGTGTAAAGCAGCCTTGCATTTTGGGTTTAGAGGTCTAGGGTAGCGTTGATCGGAGATTTCCTTTGTAAAACGTCGAAGTTTCATATGTAATTGGCCTTCTCGAATTAATTCTTGTCAAGCAACTCACTGGCCTCGGCGTTGGCTTTTTTTTTGCTGCACTTTAGAACACCCTTGGGCACTGTAGATTGTCATATCCTCATCTTGCTCATAATAATGATACTACTCAGTGTCGCATATTTCTGTGCTGTCTCTTCTATGTGCAAGCTATCATGATGCGCTGTGACTACCAAGTCTCAAAGCCATGAGTACATTCACGTGATGCATACCCGGCCCGCTCCAGCCACACCTCCAGCCACATGACGCAGAGCCGGACTAATCAACCGCAGCGCGACATCATCTCAACAACACCTCAATGCGCCCACGATAACCCGACCCAGCTCTTCGCGAGCGTCAATCGCCCAGCCATGTTCCGCACTCAGTTCACTGCTACGCGAACGCAAATTGCATCGTATCTGTTTGGCGTCGCGCTCTTCAGCATTAGTTTCCTCGTCTTCCTCAACAGTTCCATATCCTTTGTTATTACCCAGCGCATTGGACAGTCACATAACGTCGGCGACGCGGTCGGTACCCTGGGATTTGCGGATGAGTTGGTCGCGCTGGTAGCATGTCCCGCGTGGGGCTTGCTGAGCGACAGGATAGGTGTGAGGAATGTCGCTGTACTAGGCTATAGCATTGTCGGCCTTGCGCTGTGGGTGTTTGTGCAGGCAAAGAATGTGTATCCTGAGTTGTTACTTGCGAGAATATTGTTCAGTTTGGGTGGAAGTGCGACGTGAGTTTAAAGTGTGAATTGGTGAACATGGGGCTGATGTTTGAACAGCGCGACTATGGTTACCGCGATCTTACCTACGATGACTATTGTCAGAGACGTCAAGCCGGATCCACGATCGCCGACGCAAAATCGTGGCAGAACTCATGCGACTGTTGCTTCGATATCGTCTGAGCTTACTATTACGCCGGCGCGCTTCCGATCGAGTTCTCCAGAGGACTATACACAATCGACTGTGAAGAAAGACAACAGCGCATCGACATCACAACTGGCAGGACTAGTGGGCATGTTCACAGGATGCGGCGCATTGGTCGCACTTCTTGTATTCCTCCCTCTTCCAACCAAGTTCCAAAATGCTGGCGAGCGACCTGCTACCGCAGTCGCAGATGCATTCTACGTGGTCGGCGCAATCGCATTGCTAGTAGCCTTGGGCTGCTTCTTTGGTCTACGCCAACTCCCCGGCGAAGAGGGAAAGGGCTGGAAACGCCTCACCAATACGAGCGACTATAAAGAAACAGACTCCCACCTCACGCGCGATGTGGTTTTATCCTACCCACGCCTCTTCCTGGAGAGTATCCGCCTCGGATTTACCTCACCCAACATTGGACTCGGCTATGTAGGAGGTTTCGTCGCGCGTGCATCGTCCGTCGCAATCTCCCTCTTCATACCGCTCTTCACAAACCACTACTTCCTCTCAACCGGGCGTTGCAAAGTCGATTCTAGCATACCCTCCGACATCAAAGTCGCATGTCCAGAGGCATACAAGCTTGCTGCCATGCTAACAGGAATCAGCCAACTCATTGCACTGCTTTCCGCCCCCATTTTCGGCTTTCTATCTGGCCGCTTCCCCAGATACAACATCCCGCTTCTTGTCTCAGCCGTCGCAGGCATAGCAGGCTACTCCGCCTTCGGCTCACTCTCCAGCCCCGACTACAAGAGCGCCGACGGTACAGGCGCAATATTCTTCATCGTAGCCCTCCTCGGCATCAGCCAAATCGGCGCAATCGTCTGTTCTCTCGCGCTTCTCGGCCGCGGCATAAACAACGACGAGCCCTCTTCTTCCTCTAACCTCTCCCATCACGCTTCTTCTTCCCGTCCAGCTAGCATACACGGCGCCACCAATCACCCTTCTGCCGGCGCCACTCCTCCCCATAGCCGCCCCATGAGCCCCGTAGACGAAACAGCATCGCTTCTCCCTGGCCCGTCTCGCCGCGCTTCCACCGCCGGTCTGACTCCCCATACATCTTCACACAACCACATCAAAGGTTCAATTGCGGGAACATACAGTCTCCTCGGCGGCTTTGGCATTTTACTTCTGACGAAAGCGGGTGGAGCACTGTTCGATACTGCGGGACCTGGGTCTCCTTTTTACATGATGGCGGCGTTCAATGCTGTGCTAGGTGTTGTTACGCTGGGTGTTAGCGGCGTGAGGGCTGTGCGGAGTTGGAGGGAGAGGAAGCATGAAGGGGAGGGAATGGGGTGGGGGTTAGGAATTGGGGGCCTGGATGATTAGCGGGCGATGTCTGTGTTTTATTTACTTGGATTTTGGATATATTTTTCTGATTTGGATATGCGTATATGTGCATAGGAAAATGAAGGACATGTTGATTGGGTGGCGTAAAGCCCTTTTTTTTCTTACCCGCGTTTTGATTTATTCATTTGGCTTTTAGTGCATTGCATGAAATTGTGTATTCGAAACTGCTCAGCTTATGTGTCTTTCAAATAATCGTAAGAGCACCAACACTGTTTGTGATAGGTTATGTGGGTTTAGATGTATTTATATATGTTTCATGTCCCTAAGGGCTGAGAAGTACGCTGCATCAGGGCTGGTGAGGGATTTTTTTTCAAATATTTCGGTATGTGAGGAGATTCGTAGGGCCTTTTTTTTTATGGGAATGGAATGGACACATGATAACACGTTGACATCTTCTACACTTTTCTTCTGAATATCACATCGATACATGTCATAAAGGGTTTCCTTCCATTCGCCTTTAGCCTTGTGATGGGATGGAGAAAAGACTCGTTTTCACATTTACAAAGAACTTCAAAACACAATAAACTGACATAATAAACTGACAAACAAAACATGCTACCGTACAAACATGTCCTCAAAGAGGGGGTATCTCGCGCTCGATCACACTATACTCAAACATATAGGAAAGCAAAAACCGCACGTCTCCTTATCAATCATCTCCATTTCACGAAACATCACACCGCCACAAAATGTCCACTTTTGGTCTCGGAATGTCGGCAATACTGGGTTTGCAATCTAGACTTCTCGGCCCGGTGAATGCTCCGGTAGGCTCGAGAAGAAGGCAGTAAGAGACATAGCTTAGCTCTATTTTTGTTAATCTGGGTGCACGAGCAAAGGTGCAAGATGAAAACTTACTTGATTATTGTACCTCCGTTGGTAGTCAGCATAAAAGTCAGCATACGGGTCGCCGGTGGTCTCGGGTAGCGAGGGGCGAGAAGTGCGGGCTTGTTTGCGTGGAGGTGAGGAACTCCATTTTGAAGAAGGCGTATTCTGGCGATAGTCTTGCTGGGCATGCGAGCTTGGAGGGAGTAATTGGCGCGGAGTCTGAAATTTTGATGCTGAAGGTGCGCCCTGCTGATAGCGTTGCTGAGCGTATGAGCTTGCCGGGAGCGATTGGCGCGGTCGAGCATGCGGTACAGCGACAGTCTGACGAGGTTTGCTTATCTGATCGAATGACCCGGGAAGCGATCTTCGCGGTGGAGGTGACGTCTTTGGAGGTTTGCCTGACGCATCCATGCCTTCTCTCAGTGCTTGTTCCAGTGTCTCTCGCCCCTTGATGATGCCTTTGCGGTACATGGTATCGCAAATCTTGTCTTTGTAGAAGCGATAGTATGGTTCGGGAGATTCTGCGCGGTCGATACATTTCATGGCGTAGTTGCAGAAATCCGTTCTATCTCGAATGATAAAGTCATCCCATTGCCATTTTGGCACCATCTTATCTTCCAAATCCCATTTGTACATTTTTTCGCATAGATTATGGAAATGGATCCTATTACCAGTGTATTCTGGATATGCGTCTTTGAAGGATTCAAAGACTGTCTCGTATTGCGATTTATTGTCAAGCATATCAGAACTGTCGAGATCCGTAAGATTTATGTTCTGGTGACCCATGCTCCGGTTATCCATGCTTTGGTTGTTCATGCTCTGATCATCCATGCTCTGATCATCCATGCTCTGATCAGCCACGTGCTGAATATCCATAAGAGTGCTTGTCGGTAGACCAAGACTCACAAAACTTGTGCCTGAGTTTCTTTCTTCTCGAAACTTGCGGAAGGATTCTGCCCGCTCCTCACTCAGCGTGACTCGGGGATCCACCGTTGGGGGCGGGTCATCTCCAAAGCCGATGAGGCGAATCTCGCGTCGCTTAAATTTCCCTCGATTACCCGTAGCTGGCGACGTTGGCAGTTTGCGTTTGGTCGATAGTGTTACGGCATGAGACGTGTTCGAGTGAGAGCCAGGGACGACCTCCACCACCTTCAAAGGCTTTGGTGTTGTACTGGACGGGCCAGCTGTGTCTTCCGCCTCTAAAATTTCATCGACCATCTGTACGTCTTGAGAAGTATGAACAGCCACGGTTCCAGCCGTTTCGTCTTGTGGCTCTTGCTTGGAGTTTGGTCTACGAGGTAAGATGCCGTCCGTGAGTTGTGTGGTTTTGCCTTTTCCATATGGTGTTTCCTTGACCTCTACCACTGATTGCGGTTGAGCTAGTTTGGGGCTGGAAACGACTGGAGTTTTTGTGCGTGGACAGGGTTTCTCTGGGAGGTCTTCGCCCAATGCTTGTGGTATGAACTCCTCCATCTCCATCTCGTCATCTGAAATGGCAAGGTTTTGGACGGCCAACGGCCCGTCATCCGATAAATCGACAGCTTCTGGATGTTGTGGCTGCCTGAAAGAGGATTTTTGGGGCATTCTAGACGGCTGCTCCGCAACTGACTTCTGGATTACAGGACTGGAGTCTGGAGGCAAATCTTGGTGACATCTCAACGGTCTCTGTGGTGACTCTGGACTAGCAGACCAGTGAGAAACCGTGCCTTCTTCGTCGGTTTCATTGGTTTTCTGAGTGGTCTGAGGCACAGATTCCGCAGAGAGATTGATGACCACCGGCAGACTATCAGGCGAGGGGTCAATATCGGAATCGACGTCGCTAGTTTCGTCATCTTCGGCACTCGCTCGCTCGTCCGCAATCCTGTGGAGCACTGCGAGGATTGATTGCGGCATGTTGCCGTCTTGGAAAGGAGGGCACCCGGGTGGAGGATGCAGCCAACTGGTGTCCTTTGTTAAACACTGTTGTTGCAGCCTAGAGACTGTGAGAGTGTCGCTGTTGAAAATAAAGCCTCTCATCCAAGAACACTCTGGACCTGAGGCAGTGTCCTGTTCAGGAGCAACGTGGGCACCCTTGTTATCTTGTTCATCTTCAGAGTCCGTATCTTCCATGTCGCGATGTCCCTCGGCAGATCCTATGGTGTTCCTGTTACCATGTCCCTCAACAGAGCCTGTGGCTCTCCTGGTACCATGTCCCTTAGCAGATTCTGTGGCTTCCCTGTTCTCAGAGATGCGGGATGATACCTCCTTACTAGACTGTGCTAGGCTTTTGGGTGGTTGGGGCTCCTCTTTTATATTGTCCTCCAGCTCTAAAGGTGGTGGTGCTGTGTCTTGTACATCCGATCCTCCGTTTTCAGGTTTGATGTATTCCGCATCGAGAAGTTGCTGGTTGGAAGACGGGTCTGGAGCAAAAGAGCTCAGTATCCGACCTCGCTCAGGAGTAGTGGGTTGGTTTGGTGGCTGCAGCTGAGCCCGCGTTCTCGGCCCAGGAAGAGCGGCCCTTAGACCAGTGGGTCGACTCTTTCCTGGATGCCCATGAACTTCAGCTAATACACGCTGCAGCCGCTCATACTGAGTGGCTTCTTGTTCTGCCCGAATCTCGACACATTTTGTATGTCTATTCGGCAATGTCACTGGGGCGAGGCTGTTTGTGCTTATAGACTGTGCATGGTTAGAGTCGGGATGTGCTGGGGTGGCGTGTTGCTCCTGGTTTCTGAAGGGTGCTTGGGTATGGCGCATTTGAGAGAGTAGCTGGGAGCCAATGTCGGGGGTGTCATGACTGTCACGATCCATGGTGTCGTTGTTTTGGGCGTCGCCAACAGAGAGGCATCGACGGTCTTCGCGTGCGCGTGTCTCGTGTAGCTGTTCCTGCACTGCGCGGATTGCACCTTGGTTATATAGCGAGACTAAATCTACAGTGGTTAAATGGCTAGCAGTCTGGCTGCTTGCGCCAGCCCACTCAATGTGGTGTAGCAAGAAACGTAGCCTGTGGCGCGGGGGCCCGTACGAGGTGTACTGGATGGTATATTTACGCACAGCAATGGTACTGCCGGGGCTCAAGTAGGACACGGCACGGTAACGGGTTGCAAAGTCTCGAGCGCAGTCAGGCGTGAGGTGGGCGACGACGTGGTGTTGGCCATCCGTCAGTGTCCAGGGTACAGTCTAAGGGGAGATTAGTCAGGTGGCAGCAAACAGAACAGGCACAGTGGCGCGCACCTCGAGGACCTGCAGTGCGCTGTTTCGCTCGGGGTGAATTGAGTTAATGATTTCCAAGCACGAGCCATTGGTGTGGTAGAGACCCTCCCAAGCCCGGTCGCCCTCTGTCTTGACGCCAGATTTCTTCTTGTCGTGTCTTTCCTGCAGCCAATGGTTGGCTAGCACCAGCTGCCACTCGAATGTCTCTGCAAGCCACGCGTTGAGCCGCACGGCCATGTAAAGACGCTGTTTGTGTAAGGGAGACGCGACGCGTTTGCTCGGAGCGACTCTGGCACGGGTGCGAGCGGCAAGTTGCGGTCCAAGGTGGCTGGGAATGACATTGCAGACAGTCTAGGAATTAAAAAAAGGCGTAGAAGAGAAAAGACAGTGGAGAGCGACAGGCATACGTAATTGTGCCTCTTTTTCTCCGTCTGGCCCATTCACGGCGAGCGTGTACATATTTCTCGCTGCTGTGAGGTGGTGCACATCGGCAGAAGGGCGGGGCGGGGCGGCGGGGCGGGACGGGGCTTGGCGGGGGCGCGTCATAGCAGGCTAGCAGCAAGACGGTGGACAGCAGCTTAACTCGTGATACTGCAACTAGGCACCGTAGCCTACCGTCTATCTATGCTTACGTCCGTTGCCGACTGCCATCTTCCCTCCTCGATCTGTGCCGTCCATGAATCACCCTTGCTTGCTCTGCAGCCCCCTCCGGTTCAGCGTCGTGGCCTCGAGTCCAAGTGTGACGAAACTTTAGACCTCCACCTCACCTCTTATCAGCCCATGATTCTCCCGTGAAGCCTCATGTCTTCCTTTAGTGCCTACTGTCGCACGTCTGACTCCTTGCATTGCTCTCCAAACCCCTCTCTGCAATAGCAGCCATGTCGGGCGACTCAAGGCGGGGTTCCCTGCAGCCTTCGCTGCACCAAATGCATGCAACAGCCTCCCGCTCCGACACGCTTACCACCTTCGACGACTTCACAGTCCCTCCCGCGCCCTCTGCTGTTGGAGAAACAAAGGGCATCGATCTTGTGCAGGGCGGATTCAGCGGTCTATACAGCCGCCTGCGAGCTTCTGTCGGAGGTGCAAGGGAACAACCACAAGATGGACAGGCCAGTGCCGCAGGCAAAAATGGCACCCCACCAGCCTCTAGGCAGGGTGCAGCCAATTCTAGCCCTGGTAGCACTTCTGTATCCTCACCCGTCGTAGCTTCGGGACCGTCTTCAAGACTGCAATCACCAGCGACAGCCACCTTTTCTGAAGTCCTCCCTCCCTCGCGCGACTCCAACATATCCAACGCGACAGCGACAAGCAAGGCCTCGATATCCACGACCAGATCCAGGCCTTCTATCAGCACGAGTATCGATACTGTTTCTGCTGCAAGACAGGAAGACACCTACGTCTTAAGCCCCGTCAGCACTCACTCAAAGTCACACGGCCCATCCCTCGCAGAATCGCAACGAAGCAACACGCCTAGGGACCTGGCACGACAGGAAGATGGAGACTTGGATGAAGGAGATATGGCGGTTGTTAGGGGCGAAGGCTCTAACAGTGAAGCTGTCAAGTTCAAGACTAGCGCAGACACGTCCCGTGAAAGTTTGAGCAGAGTGACTTCTCGGACGGAAAGCCAATACCAACCTCCTCGCTCTGCATCCAGTAAAGCAAGAGATCCGTTCGAACAGTCTGCAGAGGGTGCCCAGTCCAACCACACTGCTGGGAATACACAGGGTTCAGTGCACAAGCCCGAACCACTACGTCCGCCCCTGCTTTCCGTCGGCCCCTCACACCTTCCTGGCTACCGAGCCTCAAGAGCTTCTTCCTCTGACGGTTTAAGCTCTGTCGCAACTTCGTCCACGATACGTACTCCTACAGTTGCCCCCATTGAGGAGATACAGCGTCGAGTTCAGGCTGCCCCTTCTGGCCAAAACACATCACGAAGCACATTTACCCAGATGCGGCGCAAAATTCTGGATCGCGAGTTCTGGATGCGAGATGAGAATGCCAAGGCTTGCTTCAATTGCGGTGATGCTTTCACTACCTTTAGACGAAAGCACCACTGCCGAACATGTGGGCAAATCTTTGATTCAAAGTGCACTTCGATCGTGTCGGGTAAGATGTTTGGCCAACAGAGCAATCTCAAAGTCTGCAAGCCATGTGAGAGCATCATCTATGGCCACGAAGACGACTCGTCCGATTACACAGACGAGGGTGATCAGGCTTCACTCTACGACCATGGTGATCAAGCACAGTACTCAGACAATGATGAACCCGAGCCCGTTGAAAACGATCACACCAAGATTGGGACACCCACCATTAGTATTCCCATGTCCAGAAAGATGGGCAGTGAAAAGAAACGCCGACAGCATGTCATAGAAGTTGGCCCTCCGACGCTGGCTCGACCGAGTTCCTCTCGGTCTCTACGGTCCATGGTAGGAAGACCACGCTCCTCTAGCCACAAGCGTCATTCCTCCAAGCATCAGCACATGCGGAATGTCAAACACGATGACCGGGCGCCGTTTCACCAGTATCATGATAACTCACGTAGCCAGCCAAGTCTGTCAGCTTTCCATCATGATAATATTATCGATCCAGATCTTGCTCCATTCATGTCCGATGAGGGCTCGAGTGAAGAAGAGCATGCCAACATCTTCGCAACCCTCAGGGAAGACCCCGCTACAAGTGCAAATCTCGACAGCGAAAAGGGCGGACTGGGTGGTATTTTAGCGGCAATGAGAAAAGGAAAGTCGAGAGCTGGTGACAGAAGTGTCATTGGAACAGGTCACGCTCGAGACGCAGACAACGTCAGCATTACGAGTCGCAATGGCAATCGGCCATCTCGACGAAGGAATTTGAGTGTGAGCAGCGTGACCCACAGAGCCTCCCCCAGACGATCGAAGAGCAACACTTTGCTGAGGCCTTACACGGGTTATGGAGCTAGTGGTCCAGGCACACCACAGCTGCAGCCATCACCATCACCAACACCCTCAGGGTCGAGAATAACCCGTAGTGCTTCAATGCAGGGCATGACACCCAAGGTTGAGCTTAACAAGGCCAGTCTCGACCATGCCAGGAAACTCCTGATTCAGATGCTCAATGATTCGGGTGTGCCTCACGCATCCAGCTGGGAAAAAGCCTTGATTCCAATCTTGCGACAGTGCACCGATGATGTTAACCCCGACGTAGACCGAGGCGACGACATTGACGTGAGGAATTATATAAAACTAAAGAAGATCCCTGGTGGGAAACCAAAGGATACAGCCTACATCTCTGGCGTTGTCTTTACTAAAAATGTTGCCCTGCGAAGCATGCCACGCAGTATACCCAACCCGCGCATCGCAATCATAACTTTCGCCATTGAGTATGCACGGCACCAAACGCATTTCATGAGTCTTGAGCCTGTCATAGCACAAGAGCGTGAGTATCTTCGCAACCTTGTCAATCGCATAGTGGCTCTCGAACCTCATGTACTGTTGGTGCAGCGGAATGTGTCTGGCCTCGCACTCGAGTTCTTGGAACAGGAGGGGATAGCTGTGGTCCATAATGTGAAGCCAACGGTTCTGAATGCCGTTGCTCGCTGCACAAACTCAAGGATGATTTCGTCAGTCGACAAGCTTGCGATCGATCCTTCCCATCTCGGATCATGCGGCAGCTTTGACGTAAAGACGTATGTGCATCGCAATGCAAAGAAAACCTACATTTTTCTCTCCGGCTGTCAGAAAGAGCTCGGGTGCACGATCGTTCTGAGGGGAGCCAAAAGTGACGAGCTTTCGAGATTGAAACGCATCACTGAGTTTATGAGCTACGTTGTTTACAACCTTCGTCTCGAGACTTGCTTGATGCGAGACGAGTTCATAGACACACCTACAACTTCGATGACTGGGACTCTCACATCTGGCACTGAGCAAGACGAACAGAAGCCACAGAACGTCGGTGTTGATCCGGCTACCCAACGGACTGGTGATGAGGACCAGTCCAATGATGCTGCTCCCTCTTACTATAGCGATATGGTTGAAAACCATCGAACTAAGATCCTATCTTCGTCACCTTTTGTCAAGTTTATGCAGCCTTATCTACTTGAACAGGCTCGTCAGTACGAGGCAAAACTAGGACATCTCAAGAAACTCAAGAATCAGTACACCGCTGACGGTGCTGACGAAGAGAAAGCAGGGGAGATGGGTCAGAAGTTTGAGCTTGTGCAGCCTGAGATGGTTCACACAGTCGTTGAGAAGGCTTCTAAGCAAGTCCGGGAGTTCTTATCTGCTGTCCACGCATCGGAATACGATCGAGCGATGCAGCAGTACATGACACAACGACGCCAGTGGGAGCAGTATCTGTCTGGAAACACTGATCTCTACGATCCATTCAATCATCAGAAAATCGCCGTTCTATATAGTGTTGTTAACACGATAACCTCAACGCCTTGCATTGGACCTGAGATCATCGCTCTAGGCTTTTACCAGGAACATGATTATGATGACGGCTTTACTCCAGACTGCACTCTTGGACAATACGTGGAGGATTTGTGCACTTCGGCTGGCGTTGCATGCGAAGTAGGCAATTGCGACCGAAGGATGGTTGATCATTCTCGCCAATATGTACATGGAGAGGGTCAAATGACCGTGGTTGTTCAAAAGCATCCTCCGAAGCTGAAGGGAATGTACCAAACTATCCTAATGTGGAGCTGTTGCAGGATATGCGGCCAAGAAACGCAGGCTTTTCCCATGTCCGAATGGAGTTGGAGATACTCTTTCGCCAAATACCTCGAGTTGACCTTTTGGAGCACGCCACTGCATCCCCGCGCTGGTATATGCCCACACGACATTCACAAGGATCACGTCCGTTACTTTGGATACAACAACGTCGCTCTTCGAATTCAATACGATCCCGTGCCAATGTACGAAGTCATAGCACCTAAACCAAACGTTACCTGGAAGGTCGACAGCGATCTGAGGTTGAAGAACAGCCAATATCTCATGATTGAGGAGAAGCTGGACTGCTTCATGGCTTCGCTCCGTGCCCGTATCCAAGGCATACATGTCGAAGACGTCATTCCAGAAAAGGTGGATCTGTGTCGCAAAGAAGTCGACCTACTTCTCAAGCGTGCAAATGAAGAGCATGAATGGCTGAAGGCTAAGCTTCAAGACAAGTACATGAGCTCAAAGTACTACGAGATCATTCCCATGAATCGCGCGATCCGTGCGATCCAAGAAAAGGCCATTGCTTGGGACGTGACGTTTACCGAGTTCGAACAGCAATTCTTCCCCACTGAACGAGATATCCGAAGATACGCAAATATGCAGCTCAAGAGGTTCCTGGAGCGTGACGAGTCGACAAGTTCCTTGGCGTCTGTTGAAGAGGGCGCAGAGTCAGGCGCAGATGATTCGTACATGGATGAAAAAGACGAGCCGATAGCATTGTCTCCTAGACCTTCCAATATGTCTCCAGAAATGGCTCGTGACATGTTGAGCTCGGTTGTTAAAGAGGAGAGCTCGGTCGGAAACCAGCCAGCAGACGAGATGCCTTCGACGCCAGAGAGCAAAACCCCCACCTCTCCAAAGGCGACTCCAGACTTGGCGATTCAAGCTCCTCGTGAGGCGATAGAACGGGAGGATGTACGTCATCTTGATCTGGCTGTTTCTTCTGATTTCCCAGATAATCACACAGCCCCAAGTGAAGACCTAAACACTAGTCCTATCGTCGCTTCTGATCCGGGCAGATATGACCCAGGGTCCCCGACGCCTACCAGTCCTCCCAAAGTGAATCCTCTCGACAAACAGCTCGCAGATGCAATTGAAAACATGCCTAGTAGCCCAATGACTTTACAGTCTACTGCAAGCCTGGCTACAGAGAGCAAGATACCTCGCCCGGTTGAACCTATGAGTAGGGAAACTGCTACACGGCCAGCGCCACTGGTCAGAACACAGTCCCAACCAGGAAACATCGCAAAGCACCTAGGTCCTTTCCCAGGATCTTCAGTCCTCAACAATGGGCCTACCACACCCAAGGCCGCTGCCAACGATACTTCGAAAGCATTTGAACGCATGACTGAGCGCCTAGGAATGGGTCCTACTAAACAGAGCAAATCTTCGTCTCGCATTCCACGATCCATTCCTTATAAGAGTCAGACCAAGGTATCAAAAATCGCACAGCATTTTGAACAACTGTCGAGAGAATTCCAAAACCAACGTTTGCGCGAGCGGCGCAATGATCGTGCCCGGCAAATGCGCGCTTTCCCGTTGGCGTCCTCAAAGCCAGTTGTCGAGGTGTACAAAAACGTGCATGATGCTGTGCAGGAGAATGAAGATTCTGATGAGGATATACCTGAGCAATCTCTTTCCAGAGGTAGTTTGGACAATAGTACTCTTGGTACTAGCACCTTCACCGAGCATGCGGACGACACGACTACAGCCTCCCAGTCCCCAGTCGATGAGCGGCACGGCAAAGAGGGACTTTTAGCACCGCCACCGAGAGACGAAGAATCCCCCAAATCTCGGCTCCACTTCCCTAACGACGTTGACAACGATGTAAGCGATACAGAGACAACACCAGAGGATATTCCTTTGCCCGACAGCCTCGCTAGCTCCCAGCTTTTGAACCTCAGCGACTCTCAGTTGGAAAACTCTTTGGAACTACCCAAGCATGAGAAGAACACTCTGCTGAAGATATTGACAAGCTTCTGGTCTGAGCGGTCGGCTAGTGGTTGGACGCCATTAGAGTACCCATTCTCGCAAATCGAGCATGTGTGGGAGAATTCCGACATTATTATCCGGGAGGACGAGCCTAGCTCCATTATTGCTTTGGCTTTGTCATGCCCTGATTATGTGGCCAAACGTCAATCGTTCCGCGATTTGGGTGCAGCATCCGGCGACGGCCACGTGGAGACCTTTGAAGAGTCTGTCGAACGGAATTTGCTCCATGAAGAGAACCACAATATCCGCTACAGCTTCACGAACCGTGGAGTGAAAGCACACTGCAAGATTTTCTACGCGCAATCGTTTGATGCTCTTCGGCGCAAATGCGGTGTTGCTGAGCGATTCGTTGAATCTCTCTCACGCTGCTCCAAATGGGATTCCAAGGGCGGAAAGTCAAAGTCCATTTTCTTGAAAACCCTCGATGACCGTTTTGTCCTGAAGTCTCTCTCCCCAGTGGAGGTCCAAGCATTCTTCAAGTTCGGTCCCAACTACTTTGCTTTTACACATCAGAATCTGTTCAAGTCTCTACCAAGTGTGATTGCGAAGATGTTTGGTCTTTTCCAAGTGCAGATCAAAACACCAACCGGCCGAGACTTTGACTGGTACATGCTCGTCATGGAAAACCTTTTCTACGACCGCGAACCCAATCGCCGCTACGACCTCAAAGGAAGCATGCGCAACCGAAAGATCCAAGCCACTGGCGAACGCGACGAGGTCCTACTTGATGAGAACTTGGTCGATATCATTTACTCCGAAACTCCCATCTTCGTTCGTGAGCACACCAAGAAACTGCTCAAAGCCAGCGTGTTCAACGACACGCTCTTCCTCTCGCAGAACAACGTCATGGACTATTCCCTAATGGCTGGCTTTGACGACACCAACCGCGAGATCATTGTTGGCATCATCGATTGCATCCGAACGTATACATGGGATAAGAAATTGGAGAGTTGGATCAAGGACCGTGGCAAGAACAAGCCCACCATCACGTCGCCTCGTGATTACCGCAATAGGTTTAGGATCGCCATGGAGAAGTACATTCTCCAAGCGCCTAATTGCTGGCATCAGTTTAGCGGCAGGCTAGTAGGTCAGAGTATGGATACGCGTAGGACCATTGGTGACGGAGGTGCTATGCCGTCCGATCCAGGGCACAAGCGAGTATTGAGTAATGCTAGTACCGCGGGATCAGCAAGCGGAAGGGACATGGGGGCGTCGCTTGCATGGGGCGCAAACCCACAAGACGCGAGGAGAGTCTGAGCAGCTTAAAATGTGTAATAGAGAGGACAGAACTTTTTTTCTTTCTTTTTCTCTTTTCTCATTTTCTAGAGCGATTGACGAGATAAGCATAGCGTTGGTGTTGGGATAGTTTGATAGTTTGATAGTTTTCATCTTGTTCCTCTTTCTCAGTATGAAACGTTTGGTAATGATGTCACATAGGACTGTCGAGTCTTTAATTGTCCAGGATTATGGTTTATTTCGCACTATTTATTGACTTGAATGAGTGCCATGGGAAAATTGTTCTTGTCTCTCCTGCAACCAGTTTAAACTGAAAAGTTAAAATGAGCTCACCTGCGCTGTTAACAGAGTGAAATAGTAACAGTGAAAACTATAGCAATCTTTCAAAAGGGGCGTTAAAAATGCTAGAAATACTGAATATGATGGGAAGGTGTAGCAAGTATAGCTACTTTTAAATTAGTGGCTTGTGTAGGACGGTATATGTTCTAGTTTCACCGGTTGCAGGAAACCTTGTTAATCATTACTTCACAATACATTCAATCTTATGAACGCTTGACTTCATCAAAATCTTACTCTTATATCGTGATATATACACAGGAGCTGCCAGAAAGCCTGATACATGTATATACATAATTTGCATAATAGCAAAAACGTGACAAGCCTTTGCAAGTAAAAGACCATCAACATCGAACAGAAGCGAACATCAAAGCTGGATATTTACAGTCGTGACCAGCCTCTCCACAACTCCACCGTCATACTTGTAACGTGACGTGGCATACATTAGGCACTTTGCCTAAGCCAAAGGCTTCAGCTTGTCCAAGTCCTTGGACTGAACCTGCCATCCGTCGGCCGAGTAACCCGACTTGAGGTACTGAGCGCCATTCTGGTCGCCCTTGAGCACCCACTGTGCCCAAGCGAGGATAGCCTTGCCGAAGCGTCCACCGTTGGCATCACCGAGTGTGCCTCCGTGGCCAACGGGGATGTTTCCCTTCCATGTGGGAACGCCCGCAGGAATGTTGCGGTAGTCACGCTCGCCCTGTCATTTACATCAGCTTTTGTCCCAGCCAAACACCAATCCCCCGTCTTTTACCGGAGAGTAAAGTAGATGAGGAACTTACATTCTGATACGCAATATCTCCACTGCCACCCAGTACAAAAAGCACCGGCTTGTTCCACCTCTTCGCGACATCATAGTTCGACAACAGTCCCGAACTCACAATGCCAATTGTATCCACCCTCTCGTCAAAAATGTTGTCAATCGCCTCCACGCCTCCGCACGAGAATCCTGCGGCCATAATCCGGCTCGCATCAACGTTCGCATAGCGTCCTGTGCCCGCCGTCTTGCTGATCCAGTCAATGGCTTGCTTCATGGTTTGCGCGTTGGAGGAACCGCCGCCGGAGAGACCGCCCTCAGAGATGGCGATGAAGCCATTGGCAGCAACGTGCTTGAGGAGAGCGATGTTGGAGCGGCCGTCGGTGCTGCAGGCACCGTTGCCCCAGACGAAGACGGGCCATTTGGTGGAGTTACCGGAGCCGGAGCCGGTGCTCGTGGGGAGGTAGATGGTGTGGCCGGGGAGACTGGAGTCCATGAAGGGGTCGGTGCTGCCGCCTTGCTGGGGGAGGGTTAGTTTGGTGTGCTGGTTTAGTAAGGGTGTCTGGTGGGATGGTTTGGGGAAGATGGAGATTCGGTGGAATTGTGGTCTTTTGAACATGTGGATTTTAGCAAGAGGAGGAAACGTACACGAGGCTCAAGTTGGAGAGGTGAGGCAGTCACGCTGCTGATGAGGGCCACGAGGGCGAAGCTGAATGCGCTCTTCATGTTTGTGTTTTGAAAAGAAAGACTACCAGGCTTTTTTTGCGTATAAGAGAAAGGCAAGTGGTGAAGTGAATGTAGAGATGCTTCTGTACTTACTCAGGCACCGCCAGAGGAGTCTGTTTTATATGGGAACTACCCCCATCCTATTTTATCCAGAACAGCGTTCACCCATGTCCTTGTTGCAATCAATTGATCGATTGAGTGTCAACGATCACCCATGGCAGCGCAACGTTATAATACCCACTCTAAACTTGTTTAATATGTTTCAAGCCGGGTTTCTTGTCCAAACACCCACCGTGGACCCACTATGTCAGAACCAGGGGCAGCCGCACAGCAGAAGGTTTCTTTTTTCCCTCGGGCCTACTCGTTGATGGGGTAAATGGGGCCGTTGGGTGGGTGTGTCGAAACATCCATTGCAAGATCGATGAGGCAAAGATCAGAGGGGCGGAATAGATTGGGTGCGTGAACCAAATGGGTGGGGATGTTTATGCATGGGTATAGGCTTGAAGGCTAGCTTCACGGATCTTGTCAGAACCTGAACAGCACAGTATTAGAGCTTTCCAATAGGGTTATCACTAGATTTGACGTAACCCCAAAGTACTTTGATGACTCGATTGCTTCACAGCAAAAGTCGCACAGTTACCTTCTTCGTCACTCAAGTGCACTAGTACCTCAACTTAATTTACATAACGTCTTGTGAGTTGGCGGTAGTGAGAGCTTGGCTGGCGGGCAACAAGAGCTTGGCCGGTGGCTAAGATGGGCAGCATCTTGGGTCACCCGTCCAGGTGGTATAATACCTCGATATTGAGGGATCGCGTATCGGGCAGATCTGGAGGAGGATCCTTCGAAATTGTTCCGGGTGCGGGGAAAAGAAGCGCTTCTGCATTAGCGCTACCTCTCGGGTCAATTGCTGTTACGTGCAGTGGCATGTGTGGAGTGCATAGCGTGCATAAACAACTGCCGAGGGCGTTGTCCGCTCGCACGAATCTATTGTCGTGTCGTGAAACGTCTGTTCTAGAGCTGACGTCAAGCTCTCAGGTACTAGACCAGGGAATCAGGAAATTTACAGGGCACACACGGCGCTTACTATCGTACAGCTGTTTCTTATAGGGCGGGTTATCTTATACCGAGTGTCTAATGCAGTCTGCATGGTAATTGCATGAGAAAGTTTTTATATAATCTCGTGTCTTCTCATCGGTGGAGTTTCTGAAGTCGTATCCTTACTGTATGCCGTCCATCGTGGGACTGCTGCCCCTTACGCAAATGAAGGCTCGGCGTGTAACTGACCCTATGAAACACCGAAACACTTGGCACGAGAGAAGAGATGCCGAGAACTTCTCAAAAAAGAAAAACCGAACAAATCAGGAGGCACCTTGGCATGCTGTTCATAAACCGCTACATGAACATTTAACCTGTCCTCGCCTTACCCTGAGGAAAAACCTCTGTATTATCGGACGCATCACAAGGGAGTATGGCTAATCCCGCGAGAACGCTTCCATGACATAACAGATCGATGAAACTTTTCCGATTAGCCGGAGGAACCAACCCATTGCAGATCTCTGGCACACTGTCAACCAGCATCATATCCCAATGTGTACTGTATCTCAATCGTGCCCACCAGTGTCCACAAGCATGAACCCAGCCAGCAACGGCGGCGGTGGAAACATGTTTGATACAAACTAGGCCTAGACGCGCGAACGACCAAGCCATCGTTTCCGTCTGCACATCATTAGCTTCCGCAGTCCAAGTTTCAAGCATTACCACTAACCCTGTCGTCGCTGGAGCACCATCACTAGCGGCAGGCGCCGTACCATGCTTCTTCCACGTCATGATGCCCAGCACAAAGCTAGCAAACCAGAAGATAGCCGCCATAAAGGAAAAAGCCTGAATGGCATTCCACTTTCCACACAATCCATCTCTCAAACCCATCGTATTCCAGTCCCACTTGCTGCCACAGCGCATGACATCTTCGTACCAGTCTTGGAGTAGGCCGAAGACGGCAAACCAGGCGCCGCAGAAGAGGAGATCGGCAATGGTGTGGGCGACGGGCGTGAGGGTGCTGGAGATGAGCCAGATGAGAGAGGCGATGAGGGAGGTGGCTGCGATGATGGCGCTGTAAATGAGTCGATTGAAGGGGCCGCCGATGTTATGCGCGTACTCGAGGTGGAGGAGATAGCCTGCCAGTCCTAGAACGACGGCGGCGCAAGTAAATTGCGCCAAGCGCAGGGCCATGAAGGCGGAGCGAGGGACAGCCATGGTGTTGGTGTTGATGTTCTTGATATTATTGAGGCCGAAGGGCTGGGTTTAGTCTTGTCGAGATGTGATTTGAAAAGATGCTGTAGTAGATCTTGAGGTTATTGTGCGGGATATGAAGACTACTGTTGTGAAAAGGTGAGGATAGCTATTCCTTCACTTGTCACCGGGGCCTCGAGCTTCACTTCACCTGCTGTCCACATGTCGTGCCATGTTGACGACGTGGTTCATTGCAAACGTCGTCATCCCACGTGCAACCTCACTTGCCTTCGTCGCTTGCTCTCATCGAACACTTGTGTCGTACAACAACGAGCTTTAATCTAGTTTCAAGTCGCTATCCACATGTCGTTGGGATGATTGGAGAATCGCGTTTGCTAGTTGCACCGGTGTCCCATTGAATGCTAAGCATCATCATCGAATCGACTAAGCCAGACTCCACCTCAGACGTCAAAAATGCAACTTCGAGATACACCAGATGACCAAAGGCCTCCCTTTTAAGGATCCCACGTCTTACTAACCTCTCTCCATTAGCTATTTGTCATCCTCTATCAACCCCACCATGTACCCCACTATGTCTACCGTCATCCTAACACAAGTACTACCATCACCCATCACTTCCGTGTCACACTCTCCCCAGAATGGCGCAACCACAAGCCACCATCGCCATCCTTTCAATCGGTCAGATGGGCCTTGGAGTCGCCTCGCTCCTCAAATCCCACAACTACACCGTCACCACCAACACCAGTGGCCGGAGTGCTGAAACCAGTTCCCGCGCCACGTCCATTGGAATCCAGGCGCTAGGAACAGATGAAGACCTCGTCGAATCGGCAGACTACATCTTGAGTATCGTGCCACCACGTGACGCAGTCGCAACCGCCGAGCGCGTCATTGCTGCCTTGGAGAAGCGCAGGAGGGCGCCAGACCGCGTGCTATACTATCTAGATCTGAACGCCATAAGCCCAGAAACAGCACGCCATATCAACCAGCTATTCGCAGACCGCGCAAAGGAAGTACATTTTATCGATGGAGGCATAATCGGTGGTCCACCCACAGCCCCTTCCACTTCTACCCCAAAGGAATCAGCTACGACAAACAGCCCGGGATCAGACTGGTACCGTCCCAGAATCCCCTTATCAGGCCCTCACACCATCCCCAGCACACATCTCTCCTCTGTGCTGAATACGAAACACATCAGTCCTACTGTCGGCACAGCCAGCGGTCTGAAATGCTGTTTCGCCGCCCTGAGCAAAGGCTTCATAGCACTGGCGTTACAGTCTTTCACCACGGCATCATCGCTAGGCGTGCTCGACGAGCTAAAAGAGTACATGGACGTATACAATCCCAATGCGCGGGTCAAGGCGGAGAAGGATGTAGTAGGGTGTACGGGGAAAGCGTATCGGTGGGTGGAAGAGATGAGGCAGATAGGAGAGTGTTTTGCAAGCGAGGGAGGATGGGAGCAAGCGAGTGTTTTTAGAGAGATTGCAGGAGTTTTTCAGGGATTGGCGGATGTGGTGGAGAAGGAAGGGAGGGAGGGGATGGGGGATGTTGAGGGGGTTGTGGGTGTGTTGGGAAAAGAGCTTCACGGGAAAGAATAGAATAAATTAGATTAGATTAGAACTCTCTCTCTCATTCTCTCTCTCGCAAATGATGAAGCCGGAAAATGGCGGCCTGCTAAGTCACCCATTTTCTAAAAAGTATCTGCAGTTAATTCTTTCTATGTTGATAGTGCAGGTGAGTTCGATTTAAATCGGTTCTACCGGTTACGTGATAAGAAACCTAGCTTGGATCTTTAACCATTTTCCTTCTGTCCTATGATTATTCAAGAAGATGCCGCCAAACCCTGATATACTCCCATCTCAGCCATTACCCAGGCCGGAATCACCTTGCCATCTCCATTCGGCAACACTTGAGCCGCGAGCATACCAGCAACACCCTTTTCACGATCAACCCACCAGAAGCAATTGCACAGGCCCATCCACCACATCGTGTTGGCTCCACGCCCTGTCTGACCCGGCGCAATGGTAAGGAATCCGCCGAATCCCCATCCCTGAGGCGGATTCCCCGGCTGAGGATACATTTCCTTGGCGTGATTGAGCAAGAGCGGATTCGCAGGCGCCATGTCCATGCGCGCGAAGTCCGGTTGATCCGGGATCTGATTTTCCCACATGAGGTCGACAGTCTCCTTCTTTAAGATCTGCTTGTTAGTGAGGGGACTGGTGCCGTCGTTGAGCAAGGTAGCGAGTATCTTGACGTATTCTTTTGGCTTGGAGAAGAGGCCAGCGCCGCCGGATTGGAGAAAGTCGGCTTGTTTCTCTGGTGGGCAGGTCAGCGGGCCGATGTAGAGGTGCGGGTTTTCGTGCAAGACGCCGGATGGGTCGCGCTGGTGCATGCGGGCGAGGTTCTTTTGCACACTTGGGGATGGGAACATGGTGGCGCCGTCGGCGGGGATGTCTAAAGGATCGAATACGTGCTGTTGGAAGTATTCGCCCAGCTTTTGGCCGGTAACCCGTTCGAGAATGATGCCTGCCCAGTCGATGTTGACCTGTGATATGTCTTTAGCTGCCTGGATGGCTTGGGTCTGTTGTAATGAGTCCCAAACTTACACCGTACTCGAACATACTACCCGGCTGATTCAGCAGCTTCGCATTGAGGATATCGTTCTTATCTCCATGGCTTCCTTCAATACCATCCTCCTTGATCCTTGGATCGGCAAATCTGTATCCAAACCCTGCTGTATGGCTCAACAGCATACGCATGGTAATCTCCTTCTCCTTCTCAACACCATTGACACCATCAGGATAAACCTTCTTCTCGGCAAGCTCTGGTGCAATCTTCTTCACAAACTCGGCATCGTCCAAAGGTATCTTGTTCTGCTCAACAAGCTGTAATACCGAAATGACTGTGACAAGCTTGGTGCAAGAAGCAATCCAGAACATGGTAGTCTGTGCATCCATCGGCTGATCAGAATCTACTCCGACGGTGCCCGAAGCAAGCTCGACCAGTGTCTTGCCTGACCTGTCAACGGCGTGGAAGACGAGCCCTGGTGCGCCATCCTTGACAAAGTTGTCCAAAGTGCTCTTAATATTCTCAACACTTTGGGAGCTGAGTGACATCGTAACGGTATTTTGTAGTCAATACAATATGAAGCAAAGAAGTTGAGTACAGAAGCACAAGTCAAGACAAGCGGAATTTATACACATAATCACACATGTACCGAGGGCAAGGGCCGGCAATACCGAAACACATGGTCTACTGCGATTGATTGATTGACTGCTAAGTGGTCGGCTTATCGGCCAAGAACGCAACTGCTGTGGAGCGCTAGTATCCTCCACTACCCCGCAGCGGGGACATGGAACCTGAGCAGAGCTTGTTGTTGATCTCGGGAATGAGTCCGTGTGGCATTGGGATTGTATGGCGAGTTTCCATCATTGAACACACATCTTGTACCACACTTGGGACTGTATATAAAACTCTCTGTCGGCTCTCGAATGTGCGGTATGCTATTAGGGCTTTCCTGAAATGCCAAGCTCGAGCTCTAGGATGGGAAATTAATGTATGGATGCATAATCCTTTGGCCTGTATGGACCGCAATGTTGTCCCAATCAGCCTTAGCGCAAGGCGTATTTGACTACTCGAATCAGGTTCGCTTCAGTGCTGACTTTAACTCCTTCAGCGCAGCCATTACAAGAGGAACTGTGATTGGGCCTAGCAAGGGTAGGTAGACAGCGACCTTGTGCTCATCTGGGAAGTAAACTTGGCCAACCATAGAGCGCTCGAAGAAAGCCTTCTCAGCCTCTACCTCTGCAGCCCGTGCATGTTCTAGCGCGTTAGGGAACCTTCCGTCTCGGAGATAGTCGCAAGCTTGCTGCAGATGAGCAATAGTGCGATGTGTGGACTGAGCCACGTTATCAGGAACTGGAATAGAAGGAAGCTTCTGATATACTTGGGCTAGGGCCCCTAGAGTAGATGAGGCAGAGAAGATCAGTGAAGCAGCTCGTACGCGTTCCAACGTTGAAATGCGCAGAGGAAGCGATGCTGGGCTTTGGGGTAGGCCAAACAGCGAGATGAGTTGATTGGAAAAAGTGTGCATGGCTGGCGCGAGCATGTCTGCAGTGAGAGCTGACGGTGTATCTGACTCAGACTCGAGATTCAGGATATGCACACCTCCCCATTGAGGAATCAGCCAGCTATTGCCGCCATTCTCCTTTATCAGCAATGGAGATTGCGCGCGATCCGGAACGTAGAGGATAAAGTTGACTGTTGGTCCCTCGCCAATGCTAGGGCTTAGGGGCCATTCGGCGGCGTTTACGAAACCGCTTAGATCTTCTTTGCGAAGTGTCCACGCTTTTCTTTCTTCATCATATTCCGGCTGTCGAATGGAGGGCGTATAGGTGGCATATAGCTGGACTTGAGTGTCAACAGTAAAGTTACTGATGGCAGAGAGCGCGCCAAGGAGAGGGCTCATGTAGCTTTCGAGCGCCGCCTCAATGTCCCATTTGGAGGGTGCGAATGATGGACTGAAGAGGGAAAAGGTCAGATGGTATGTAGGGGCATATTTGAGAGCGCGAGTAGATTGACGTTGGAGCTCTGCTGTTGTTTCGGGAGAGAGAGCTTTGATCTTAGCAGCATGCGCGTCAGAGGAAGCCGAGAGTACATGGGCTAACTGAGCCTGCTCTTCTGCGAAGATGTTGTGTAATTCTTGGGCAAGAAAGGTAGCGAGGCTCGAGCCAGTCGAGGATTGCGCAGGAATCTGGTTGGGCGAGTAGTATACATCCAGGGTAGCGGAGTAGGGCTGCAGGTGCGAGCGAGGCGTTGTGCCGGTTTCGACAGGTATCAGACGTACAACCAGAACTATGTCCTTATCGTCACTAGGAATGCTTGTTCCGTCACGGATCACTTGTTGCGAGGCATTGGGTTGGAACGGCGGATCGGCGAGCATCAGACGGAGATGGTGTGCTGAGAAGTCGTTGATGTCGTCGAGAGTATGTTGAGTGGTGCGTATAAGGTGCTCCACGTCAGGCGAGGGGATTGTAGCTTCGACGGCTATGCGCAGAGGGAAGACTGGCTTGCAGACCTGCAATCGTGTCAACTTGGGTTGCCCTTGGATGCGCATAGCGCAATCATACCTTGGCCTCAGCCCAGTCAGTCATTTCCTGCAGCGGCAATTCCGCCCGATATATGGCTGTCGTCTTCAGCCATACCGGTAGTCCTAGGAATAAGACGACGGCCCAAAAGGAGATAATTGACCATCGCCGCAGCCACAGGCTTTCTGTTGTCTCTGGGGGGAGCTTCTTCTGTGCCTTTGCAGCGACTGCTGGCGCCACTGAAGATGATTGCGATGGCTGCTTTGAATCGGCCGTCGGCGACGCGTCTGCGTCTGTTGCTGCCGCCATGTTGGGTTGGGGTTGTCGAGTGTTACTCTGGACGATGTCGCGCCATGATGCGCGTCCGTGCGCGTCTCCACTAAGTAGGCCGAGAGTTCTGTTGTATCACTGTTTGTTGACCTTCCTCAACAGCCAGTTTGCATAGCTATATCAGGAGAGGCCGGTGTTATATTCACAATTTCATATCCATGTTTTCCATCTGAACCTCTTTTCCGTTTGGCGAGGACCGCTGTGCACGTGAACACCCGTCTCGTCCACGCATCTCGGGCAAGGCTTTGCATGGTTTACTCGGCCCTGTAGTGTCTCCAGCCCCTGTGTGTGACACTAAATCGGCGCAAAGTTCAAGCCAATGCATTAGCCTCCATTCAATGTGCCTATTTACAAGAGGGTTGCATCCGAAGGGCAGTTGATTCCTAATCGGCCTTCAATCTCCCTTTCCAGCCGGCATTGAGGATGCTTGCGAAGAGATTCGCTCGAAATTGGTATCCGATCATGTGTTTTGAATGGTAGAAAGGGATGTTTTCTAGGCCAGGCTGCTCTTCACTCGTCTTGTAAACTAGTCGTCGCGTGGAGCAAGTAGCCTGTGAACGGATGGTCTGTGCACGGTGGTTCAATGAATGACCCATACGTTGGCCCACGATCAATGCCATCGAACGTCTGAACGATGTTATATGTCGCAGTATAATATATCGAAATGATTTCAATGTTCCAACTCGCAGGACGCTGCCCGGGGCTCCCAGGCACGCGAACAATGGCTGGTGCGGTGCAAGCGTTCAGTGGCTCGCACTTGCGATCGCCCTGCAGCCCCGCTCGACTAGGCCTCTTGCGACCAGCCTGCGGTCCGTGCCATGCGGGGTTGCATATCTGGGGAAGGGACTCGACAGAGAGTGACGCGGTGCTCACGAGATCGAGCCCAGCTACCCCTCTCGGCTGAAAGAGCTTCGCCCTGGCCTTCTTCTCCCTCTCTTCTACACACACCTCGTTCCATGATCCATCTCTCATTCTACTCAATCCATTCCACATCACCCACATCCAACCATTCAAGATGAGTGCAGTTGCAGACAACACCGATGGCCGCGTCGAGCAGGTCAAGGTGTTGTTTGCTCTCTTCGACAAGTACAATACGCTCGACGTGGCCGGTCCCCTTGAGGTCCTGAGCCGCTCTCTCCAGGACCCCAAAGATCCCAGTAAGCCAATCTACTCATCCCGACGACCAATTGCTCCTTGTTAACGCCCTACAGAGAGCAAGGCCTTCGATTGCCAGTTCGTCGGCACGGCAGCGGCAATGACCTCTGTCCAGGGTCTCACCATCAAGGCCGACATGGACTACGAGGTACGTGGTTTCTCCAAGACATCTCAATAGCTTTACTGACGCGCTGCTCAGGATGCCAACAACGAGCTCGAGGACTTCGACGTCATCATTGTCCCCGGTGGTGAGGGTGTGTTTGACGTGCTCAAGAACAAGTCTGAGCCTTTGAACCTCCTCACCAAATATGTCGAGCTTCAGGAGAAGAACCCCGTCAAAGAGCGCACCATCCTCGCCATCGATGTGGGTGCCCTGCTCCTTGCTCAGCAAGGTATGCTCGAGGGCCTCGCTGCTACAACCCACCCAGACTACTACGTCCGTCTTGAGACCATCTGTCAAGACGCGGCTAGGCGTGACATGTCCATGCGTACCGATGTCATGGAGGAGCGATACGTTGTCAACAACGCCCGCTTCGATCTCGGGGAGAACCCCGATGAGAACCCGTGAGCCCATCACAAGCACTCTATCATGCCACCAGCTAACCCTTGCAGGTACATTATCAAGAAGTCCCGCGCGGAGCCTGAGGAGCCAGAAGGCACCAACATGGGTCACGCTCGCAGAAAGTCCATAGCCCGCAAGGGCAGCAACGCATGGCGAGACTCTCGCCGCCGCGAGTCCATTGCCAGGCGTGCTTCTATGCCCCTCGGTGGTATGCGTGTCATCACCACTGGCGGTGTCACTGCTGGTCTCGATGCCAGCCTGTACTTGGTGGGTTCTCTTGCGTCCCACGAGTCGGCTTTGGAGGTCGCTCGTGTCATGCAGTATACTTGGGTCAAGGGCGTTACGGTCGATGCAATTGATGTCTGAGCTACGGCTCAGCGCAACAAGCGAAGGCGTTTTTACGGGTTGGGTAGAACAGAGATCTGGACGATCATCTGGATGTCGGGAATCCTTGGGATTGACCACGACGAATCATGTGAGGATTCAACAACAAATGTAAAACATCATGAGATATTCGGTCGTGCTGCTGTGGCGTGATGATGGGATTGGAAGCAATGTTCGAGGTACGAGGAGCTGTCGCGCTAGTAAGCTCGTCGATGCTCCACAGCTCCACTTGCGTTCCAGCCTCCTTCTTCAACTTTTGCACGTGACCGTCCATGCATCCATCGTTCATCGATATTTGTGCAAAAGGAGAAAGGCTAAGACGACCAATCATAGGTTTGCAGTGACATGCTCGCTTAGCTCATTTGCAAAACCAAGCCAACGTCCGTAAAGTGCTAGTGTTTGGCTTTCTCTCCCCGAACGATGCCCGCGATATGCAAAACACATGGGTGAGGTGATTGGGCCGGACGATTGCGCCATGGCCATGGCTGTAGTTCTGCAGCCTTGGCATCTCGTTGCAAAGCCCACACCTTGGGTTAGACGAAGACCGTGGCAATGTAAAGGATAGCTATCTATCTTGTTCGACTGACACCCCAGTTCTCGTATCAACACCACAATCTATGAACCTGCAGCTCCAATGTCGTCGCTGCAATCCCTCATAGGCTCCCTCAGGCGCTCACGCCTATCCTCACCACCATCTGCTGCCCCCTCGACAGATTTGCATGCCAACACCGACAAGCTCCCAGGGCGACTTCTCGATGTCTTCCTGAGAATGTGGGACTTGGGCTTCACGGCGTTTGGGGGACCGCCCGTGCACTTCCAGATCTTGCATCGTCGTTTTGTCGAGGGCAAGGGAGGGAAAACGGGCGATGTTGGGAAGAAGTGGCTGGATGAGCAGGCTGTAAGTGTAGTTTTTGTTGGATCTTGTTTGGAATGAATGGAGAGGGAAGAGTAAGGAACACGACAATAACTTGGCTAAGAGATGGAAAGACCAGGAAAAAATCGATCGTAAGCTGACAATCCATTCAAGTATCAAGAACTTTTTGCGATATGTCAAGCTCTTCCAGGCCCTGCGTCAACAAAAATGTGCTTCTGTATCGCTCTTTTACACGCCGGCATGATCCCTGCCGTTTTCGCCTTTATGCTCTGGAGTCTACCAGGTGCCATTGGCATGTATGCCCTCTCCCTCGGTGTACAGAACATGCCTGAGCGTCTTCCTTCGATTGTTTACGCCTTGCTCTCTGGTCTCAACGCTAGTACCGTTGGCATCATTGCGCTGGCTGCTGTGCAATTGGCCGAGAAAGCAATCAAAGATAAAGTAACCAGAATCCTGGTCATCTTCGGTGCATGTGCAGGACTATGCTATAATGCGTTGTGGTACTTCCCTGTATTGATCATTTGCGGAGGTATCGTGACCGTGTTATGGGATATCTGGCTTATGCGATGGGTAGGCAAGATGCAGGCAAGATATCAAGCTCGACGGCGTCGAGCCCGAAACGAGCAAGGCGATGCTGAGGAAGAGATTCAGCATGCAGAAACACATCAGACTCCGTCCGTGGATCTTACGCGTCCCCAAGCCATCAAGCGGAGACCACAAGCTGGTAGCTCAAGAGTAGACGACGCCGCATCTTCACGCGAAGACCTCGCTGCAACACAGCCTCCTGTGACCGTCGATGAACCCGTAAGACAAATACCGCAACCGCCAGCAGCAGCAGCAGACTTTAAATCACACATTATCTCCGTCAAAATCGGTGCTACACTCATCATCGGCTTCACCATCTCCTTCATCGTCATCATGGTCCTGCGCGGCACCCTCGACTCCATCCCCCGCCCTTTCGCCGTCTTCTCCAACATGTACCTCGCCGGCACCATCATCTTCGGCGGCGGGCCAGTCGTGATTCCACTTCTTAGATCCTACGTGGTCGACCCTGGCTGGGTGAACCCACGTGACTTTCTGCTCGGTCTCGCTATCATCCAGGCGTTCCCAGGCCCAAACTTTAACTTTGCTGTGTACCTCGGAGCCCTCGCCGTCTCTTCCTCGCCTACTTCGACTCCAACAGTCTTCGGCGCCTTGTTGGGTTTCATTGGTATTTTCTTCCCTGGTATCGTCTTAGCGGTTGGCGTGCAGTCCTTCTGGCAGATACTTAGGACTAAGCCGGCCTTTGTGAGCTTGCTCAAGGGGATCAATGCGACGGCTGTGGGATTAGTGTTTACGGCTGTGTACAGGCTGTGGGAGATTGGGTATTTGACGCCTGAAAGTGCGGATGGGAAGAGTTTGGCTGAGGAACCGTGGTGGGTTGTTGTTGCGGCGTTGGCATATGCAGAGACGGCGTGGTTTGGAGTCCCGCCTGCAGTGGCGATTGTGTTTGGGGCTGTCTTGGGTATGGGGTGGTATGGGGCTGTGGGGAGGTAATCATATGATGGAGAGGGGAATAGATGGGGTTGGGACTCTCGCAACAACCAGAACATAGAAGCTGACGTCACTTAAAAGTAGCTGTGCTTGTCCTAGTTCTCAAAAACGTTTAATGGCTTTCTTTCGTTGGAAAAAAGACATACGCATACTTACGATTTCTCATGGCACTGAGGAAAAGGCAAAGCAGATATATGCAGAAGCAATCTTGCAACCGCAACCAAACATATAGTCCCAATTGTTTCTAGTATACATAACCTCCGCCATAACTACTACGCTCCTAACCAATATTTAGGGGAGAGATCCAACCCAGAATTCCCAAACCAAGAATTATGAGAAACCTCATCAACCCAGCCACAAAACATTCAAGAAAACGCCAATCATGTTTGTCCAACAAAGCATCGGTAGCCTCCAATCAAATCCAAAACGTTGCCTCCCTTCAATTGAAAACTCCAAGAAAACTCCAAAAGAGACCCTCACGTGTCCATGTGTTTCTTCATTCCATTATCCTACAAACTCCCCGAAACCAAATAACACAGTCCATGTAGCTACAACTTAGTTGTAGTAGCCTCCATTTGGCGCCGAAGTCGACGTGTTGGGGTCATTGATCTTGCCGCCTCCATTGTGAATGACAGGGGGCTTGCTGTAGCGTTTGCTGCATGACGACGAGGCCGATTGGGTGTAGAGAGACTGGTATGTTGACGATGAAGTCGACGAGTAGGAAGAGGTCGAGGTGGACGAGTATGCTGACGAGGTGTTAGAAGGTCGTGTGGTGGTGGGCTGGAGGTGAGTCTTACTGGTTGATGAAGTAGAAGGGCGCGAGTACGAGTATGATGTCCCTTTTTGGGGGGTGTAGGAGGAGTAGGAGGAAGATGAGTAGTTGTAAGAGGACGACATGGTTGTGGTAGGTGTTGGTGGCGCTTGGGTTGGTTGTGTGATGTGAATGGCTTTGGTGTTTGAGTCAAGATAGAACACAAGGGGTGGTATGGCTTTAAACTTGTGTGCGGACGGCAGTATATAGGATTGGCTTGATATGAGTTGTGTGTGTAGTAGAAAGGATACAAAAGGTATTCACTTGAACGAAGTATTTATTTCCAGGCACCACCTGAGGCCGCCGTTAGAACCCACCCACTCACACGACTCCCAACTACTCAAGTCGGTAATTCTTTCTCGTGCTACCCATCGGAGCTTTCCATGATCGTTGCCTGACGAGTTAGCTTGGACTAGGCGTCTTTGCTTGCGCCCTCTCTGAAGGGGGATGATTCACAGGGTGCGTGGGTGGCTATGTCGCTACTTTTTTCTGGGCCGACCGACCGGGTCCTGAGGCAAAACCGGAGAACGTAAAGGAACAGAAAACGACTTAGTGACTAGGCTACAACTGTTTCGGTATCCCTAATCTGGAGAAAAGAGATAGAGTCATCATATGTAAGTGCGCGCGTGCGCAAGTGCGCCGCCAAAGGGAAACAAGATCAGTTGTCTTGTAGAGCCGCGTCACGGCCACCACAGGTCCAGACAATGCCATGGCTCCAGCTGCCACAATCAGGCACGGTCAGCAAAAAAGCCGTGGCGAGGCACCGATGAAAACGCGTAGTCCAGTGACGTCCTTTGGATCTCCAGGCTTCAGTCATCCGAATTAGGGACGTGGGTAAAAAAGAAAAAAGAGACTCTGGTGAACGTTTGGGGCCACCGGTGTGCCAAAGAGGGTATGGCGTGAGCGTGGGGGGCTTAGAACACGGGTGCCTGGAGGCATCATCGTTAGAATGGTTCACCGTCATGTTTCAGGAGAAGTGAAAGGAAACAAAAAATCTTCTTCGGCGGTTTCCGATGACGTTTGGGAGAAGACAATCGAGTGGTTGAGAAGGATAAGGCAGGGAAAAAGGGCGCTGTCGAGGGAGAACGCAAGGCGCAGTCCGGCTTAGCGGGGTTTGTGATGCAAGCAATCGTCCAAGGCTGTCACGGGCTGAACGCCATTCACGTGTACGTGAGTCACGGTTGACTCGAAGCTGGCCAGACCTTTGGTAGGGGGGTGTGGCTGTGGTTGCGCAAATGCGCATACGTTCGACAGCGCATAGATGGTAAACTGCTGGGGAAGTGACGCACGACATCCCTCCTTGCAGGGCCAGACCACTTCGCTGATTCCAGCCACAAACAGAGTCCGCATATCGAAGCAAATCAATCGGTCCTTTTAAGTCGTTATTGTTATTAAATGCATTGGGTATCGCTATAATGCCCCCTCTTCAGTCATTGCCGTCTCGTACGGATGCCGGCCAGTCTTAATCATACAATTTCAGTGCGCCATTAAGGTCGCCAGCAACAACCTTCGACGTCTCCCTTGGATGCCACTGCACTGCAAGGACAGGCGCGTCGCTAGCCGGAATCTTGTGGTACATTTTGCACGTCTTCCAGTCCCAGAAACATATGAAACCACCACTGTCACCAGAGCTGATAAATTGCCCGTCAGGACTAATGGCAACATCTGGTGCATACCCAGCCACGTTGTGCCCTCTGTAGCTCTTCTTCCGATTCTGCCTGAAGCGATCTGTCGAGCTGTATACTGTGATCTGGTTGTCTGACGACTGGAAGGCGACGTATTTGCCTGATGGGTGGGGAGAGGATCGGACCATGGCAAACATGTACGGTTCCGCGATGAATTTGATCGGGACGGGAATACCGTATTCCCATGCGCGAAGGGACTTGTCGTCGGAAGTTGTGATGAACCGGCGGTTCTCGTCGCAGAAGGTGATGGTGTTGACAGGCCCAAGGTGGTGGTCGTATTCCTGTACCATTTCTCCGCTTCTAGTGTCGTACTGCAGAATCTTCTTGTCACTCATACCCGCCAAGAATTCGTGTGGTGTGCTTGGGTTGATGCGCACAACGTGGGGAGTCTTTCCAGTTGTGAACTTGTTCAGGCACTTTCCGGTCTCTGTGTCCCACAGCTTCATGTAGCGATCATAACTGGCAGACACAAATTGCGTGCCAGTAGGATTGAAGTCAATGTCGACAACTGACTTTGTATGTCCAGAATATGTTCGCAATAGTTCTCGCTGATGGTATACGTCCCACAGCGCAATCTTGGAGTCGGCCGAAGCAGAGAGGAGGAGATGGCCGCTGTCTGGTATGAAGCGTACTTGGGTAATCGACTTGGTGTGATATTTGTAGGTGTGGATGAGCTTCTTGGGTATAAAGTTCTTGGGTTCGTAGTCGCCCGTAAGCTTGATATCGAGGTCCGTGGGTATATGCATGTACGATCGTCCTTGGTAGTCGTATTGCTGGCTTCCTACGAATTCGCTCGTCTCGCCCTCGGTCTCGGTGTCGCGGTAGTCTGTTCCCTCGAGCTTCTTGGATGCGGTGGCAGAGTTATCGACAAGCTCGTCCTCCTCGTACACTATTTCCACCTCCACATCCGACCCAAACTCATCGTCCGAGGCGGCGTCTGGCCTTTGCTCTTCATATTTTGCCCATGGCCCTTTGTATGCGCCAGCCCCGCTCACGATGCTCGAATCGCCCTTGGCCTCGCGCTTTCGTTTTTTGGATCCCTCTCCGCTCTCAGTGGAACGTTGACCTTGTCGGAATGTGTGGTCGCTGATGTACGTTTCGGCGGCGAAGCCGGTTGGCACTCTGCCAGAGCTCCCACCAACCATGATCAGATTGTTCGCCGATGTATTCGCGGTCGCGTAGGCTGTGTAGGCACAGGCTGATGTTTATATTTATGCCGAGAGGAAGCCGAGAGGTGACATGCGGTCGTGAACCGTAGGGAATCTTGAGTCTTGGAAGAGCTCCCGCGTCACAAAATATGCGTGACTAAGCACGCCAAGCCTTTCCTCAGCGACGAGGTCCCTGCATGTGAAACTGTAATCCATTTACAATGAGCTAATCTAACGCTATCATTTCGACATGGGTGCATCAAGGCCGTCCAAATCCCTTTCGTAAACGCTGTTCCTCCTAAAATCTGCCACCAAAACGTTGCTCCGCACACTAGGCCAACACCCTAACCATGCCTTCCTTTTGGCAACATGCGCACGCGTGGCTCCACTGCTCGAGCCGGATATCAATGCCCTCCTATTTCCTTCTTCCTAGCTTGCCAACATCGCTTTTCATAGTTCGCTGCAACCAACATAGCTACAAACACCACTACAATCAGGACCAGTGGCATAGTCCCCACCTAATGAGACTCGTCGCGAATGAGGGCGACAATCATGCTGTAGAGGTAGAAGAAGAACATGAGCAGATGGAAGCCCAGCTTGATGAACGATTCCTGGGTGCATGTTAGCTAGCTGCACCACATAGTGATTGGGGTCCGCTATCTCACCTTCTTGTGCACGTTAAGCTTCCTGAAGATTTCCGTTGCATCCAAAAGGTGCTGGTTCTCAAAGATCCTGCCAGAGTCAGCACTGCCAATATCGTTATGTGGGCGGGGTTGGGCACGTACTTCTTTCCGTTCCATGCCAGGAGGGGCAGGTTCAGGATCAAGGCCATCCAGTATCCATTGATAAGGAAGAGGAAGGTCAGGAAAGCGTGGACAGCGGCTTCAGGAATGATGTAGGTGTTGAGACGGTTGCAGAGATCGATAGGGTTGATGTAGTCGCTGGCGCAAAATTAGCTTCTGCTGAACAAGGCAGCTTGCTATCATCTGTTTGCGATGATGCTTCGTCAAGATGCCACTCACCATTCCAGATCGCTGTACATGATGGTAAAGAAGACCTGGAGGAACAGGTTGACGGCGTTTATCAGCACCGCCAACAGGTACAACCATGCTTCACCAGTCATTGTGGCGGTAGATTATGCGGCGTAACACGACTGTGATGTATGAGGGAAGGCGAGGTATGCAGGCTGCTGTGTTGGCCGGCGGCTGTGTACGCGATTGAACAAGTGTGCGAGAGATGCCCAAGGCTCGGATGCGGTCGTGTGTTTGCGGGCTGCCGGGGCTAGACGCGGGAAGCTTAGCTTGTGTGCGGGGCCTTGAGGGCAGTTGCTATGACGTCGAAGTTGCGACGGAGAATGAGGAGTAATGCGACGGCACAACACAAATCACAGACGAGCGGCACTGAACAAAGAGCTGAGACTCGGGTGCGAGCACAAACACAGATGCTTAGATGACGTTGAGGCGGAGACGCACGAGATGCTTCCCTGGACAGAGCAAGCATGGCCGTTAGCGCCCTTCGCTTGTGCGAGAGCCCAGACGGACCAACACCATTCGGGCGAGAGCCTCATGTGATCAAGAGTGAGCGTTCTCAGATGTTGCGCTATTATCCCAATTGGCTCCATGGGAGAAGACGTCACGCTCGCAGCGTGTATACTAGCGTCAGTGGCCAGAAGCTGGCGTAGTATCGAACTATCATCACAGCCTGCATGCTTGGCGTCATTCCATCTGATCCATCCTGTATGGCTCTGTTGATTTCTATTCAGCTACACTCAAGACTCTGCCTTTGCTTCTCCGTTCGATTCGCTATTGGTAGTGGTTGGCATCGCCACAGGGCCTCCAGGTGAGTCTGGCAGCCTTGCCGTCAAGACCTCTACACCATCCTCTGTTACGAGCAGTGTGTGCTCTGTACCATGTTAGCTTGTGGAAACACCAAAAAGAAAGAACATCTTCACAAAACTCACCGAATTGCGCAGTCAGGGAACCATCTTGAGTAACACTGGTCCAATCATCCGGCCATGTCTTGTCTCGGTGCGAGCCAATGCTGATCATGGGTTCGATTGTGAAACACATTCCCGGTTTCGCTTGCCCAACAGCCTTGTTCTTCGCATAGTGAGGGACGTTGGGTGCGCAGTGGAATAGCTGATTGACACCGTGTCCGCAATAGGTCCTGATTACGCTGCAGTTCTTGCTCTTTGCGTGCTTCTCGATAACATTGCCGTATTCGCGGAACAGCGTGCCTGGCTTGGCAATCTCAATAGCCTTGTCCAGACATTCACGTGCCGTCTCGGTGACTCGTACCGCGTCTGGGTTCGCCAGCGCCTTGTCTCCAATGTAGTAGGTCTCGTTCAAGTCAGCGTGGAAACCGCCGTGGTAGACAGAGATGTCGATGTTGAGGATGTCTCCGTCTTTCAGTACTCTTTGGTCGGGAATGCCGTGGCAAATAACCTCGTTAAGCGACGTGCATACGGACTTGGGGAAGTGGCAGTAGTTCAGTGGTGATGGATAAGACTATGTCTGTTAGCTGAGCAAATCCAGCATGACTTGCAGCCGTTCTTACGTCGCGCTCAATAGTGGCCTTGTGGACAATCTCGTCAATGTAATCCGTCGTGACGCCAGGCTTCGCAGCTCTGCCCGCAATATCCAAGATCTCTCGCCCTAATCGGCACACTTTGCGCATAGCATCTTGCTCCTCCTTGTTCAAGATGGTGATCTTATTCCTGTTGACAAACACTTGTTCCGAACGCGGGATTCCGTCCTTGGCATAGTCTGGTAACCGTATGTGCTTGGGCACTTCTCGTCGTGGCGATAGCGGATATACGGGTCTTAGGGCGCCGGTGTATGGATAGGTAGGGAATGGATTATAGTGGCCGGTGGCTGGATCCGGGTGAGAAACTACTTTGGGCGTGAAGATATTGGAGAGAATACTACTTTGTGACTTGTGCACCTTCTTGTGCTCAGCCTATGCTGGTATTAGATTGTCTGTTTTGCCTTGGAATTAATCATCTCGGTATATACCCAGTTGCGCTTGAAACATTCTTGCGAGCAGAAGTAGCTCTCCTTGCCTAGTTTTTGGCAGTTTGGACATTGTAGGGTGCTGGCGTCATTTTCACAGTCCTGGCCTGAGCATTTGCGCGGGGTGTCTTCTGCGGCCATTATGCGTGCTGTGCGCGGAGACTGGTCGTGTGAGAGGGTGGTAGAGGGCAACGGTCGGCGACAAACTTCTAGGCCGATGCTTTTCTTAGCGCGCTAGGATGCTTCCCGCGACGAGTGTGGGTTCGCGCAAAAATCGAGTAGTGAAATGCTCCAACGAGGACTGGAATTCGTCGCACAAGTCCAGATTCGCCGACTACCGATCATCACTGTCTGCACTTCGCCGTTTTGGGATTACAGCCCTACCTTACCAATCAGCGGTACCTTGTCATCTCTTTCGATTCTCTTTGGCCTTTCGTCCGCGGTACGATAATTTTTCCAATCCAGTCACCCCTCAGCTGCTGAACTAGCCGTCATGCTCCTAGGCTTCTCTTTCGTCATTCCACCACCTAGCTTATCGCCTGATCACGGGACGTGAAGTTATTTGGTCCAGCTTCTCGCCCCTCTTTCGCTCCACCTCTCACTACAATGACACAAAAGTTAGTCGTCGTCGGAGCTGGACCAGTGGGTTCCTTAGCCGCGCTATATGCTGCTGTGCGTGGATTTGAAGTTGAAGTGTATGAGCTAAGAGCAGGTGAGTCTTATCTTGCCTACAAACCATCTCGGTTCTAACATCCATCCATACTGACGCTAACTAGATCTTCGAAAGTCAAAGATCGATCCCCTCACCCATGGCAAATCCATCAATCTCGCTCTCTCGGAGCGTGGCATTCATTCTTTGCGCAAGACCGGGTTATCGGATCTTGCCGATGCAGTACTAGCCGAAACCTTTCCCATGCATGGTCGTATGATCCATGTGAGAAAGAATGGAGAATATGTTCGCCAGCCGCAGGCCTATGATGCGAGAGGACGAGTAAGCGCAGTTATATTGCATCCTCGACTCTGTACTGACGGTGTCAGAATTTGCTAGCCATGGACAGGACTGGTCTCAACAAGACCCTCCTCGACCATCTGGAGGCTATGCCAAACGTCAAGCTCATGTTCAACCACAAACTGGTTGGTGCAGATTTCCGGAAGAAGATTGCCTGGTTCGAGTATCGCCCCAAATCACCTGAAGAGCAGGGTGACGAGTTCGAAATCAACTTTGACCTTATGATCGGTGCAGACGGTGCACACTCGGCCGTGCGATATCATCTCATGAAGTTTGTGCCAATGTATTTCCATCAGGAATACATCGAAAAGCTTTGGTGCCAGTTCCACGTCCCTCCATCACCGGACGGCGAATTCCGTATACCACCAGGCTACTTACACATCTGGCCTCAAGACGAATCCATGTTCATTGCCCTACCAAACCTTGATAAGTCATTCACTTCTACTCTTTTCTTGAGCAGGGAAGGTTTCGAAGAGCTAGATGCCTCTGGAAAAGTTGTTGAGTATTTTGCCGACAAGTTTCCTGGTGTGGTGCCGGACCTCATTACAGAGGACGACCTACGAAAGCAGTACAGATCCAACGAGCACCTGCCTTTGATCTCCATAAAATGCACACCATATCATTACGGTGATTCTGGTGTCATCTTGGGAGATGCTGCACACGCGATGGTGCCATTTTATGGCCAAGGAATGAACGCTGGGCTGGAAGATGTCCGCGTCTTATTCGATTGTATCGACAAATATCCCAACGATCGGCATAAAGCATTGAATGAATACACCAAAGAGCGTACCCCCGATGCGCACTCTATCAACGACCTCGCTCTCGGAAACTATCGTGAGATGGCCAGCGATGTGAAGAAGCCGCTGTATCTGTTGAGAAAATGGGTCGAAGAGCAACTATATCTCTATATTCCAAGTGCCGGTTGGGCTACCCAATACTCACGGGTGACATTCAGCAACATGCGGTACTCTGAGGTCAGAAAGGCCACTCAACATCAAGCCAAGATACTCAACGGGGTTGTTGGCATCAGTGTTGCATCCGTTCTTGCATTCGTGTTTTGGTTTGCTAGGTCTGGTGGCGCCCATCAAACCAAAATGCGTATCCTGCGAACTGTCTGTGTAGTTGCACAAAAGCTACAGAGGTTCATGCAGCGCTAGGGAAGCATCCTGAGAGGTACCTGTCTTTGCACCTGCGGAACAAAACGCAACAACTTGCCGAACCTGGTGGCTGTATTCAGTACACGCCGCGGTTTATCCACAATTTCTCGAACTAGCCAACTGCGCGATTATGAACTAGGACTGGTCTCATGGACTAAATTGCGTCATGTCTCGTTTACATCATTAAAATTGCGAAGGTGCCAAAACCTCGCCATGTAAATATAAATTTCTTCACTCCCTCTCTAATTCTGCTCTATCTCCCTGAATTTCCAATACGGAGGTAGTAAATAATGCACGCACGGATGATCTGCTAAGTTTTCACATGGAATGTTGTCCCGCATTGGGTATTGTGCAGCAAATATGGCGATCGTTCGAAATTGCTTCAATTTATTCTGTGGATCGGAGTATTCGCGTACCACGACGCATCGTGCCACGTGAACTCTTTATGAGGAGTGAAGCCCCACAAGTAGAATGTGGGGAGACATGTGCAGCAGCGACTTGCTTTAGATTGACAGTAACACCAGGCAGATGTATGTCGATTTGGACCTCCAAAAAACGCAAAGGTCATGTCCTTCGAACTGAGTGACCCAATCATATCACGGCCCTTTTCGTTCAATCTGCCACCACCTGCCCTCCAGCCATAATCCAGTGGACTGTACGCCCCGGTCTATGGCGAATGTGTGCTATCAACAGCATCTCCCTAGTATATGTTGGCTTCTGACTGCCAATCCGCTTTCCCGATACTAAGGGTTTTGTTCTTTACCGTGTATATTATATGGATAAAGACATCAGCCATTCACGATCCAGAGATAGTTATCACTTTGCCAGGTTTGCTTCTCGAACTAGGAGTATCTTCATTTGAGCAGGGTACAACAGCCAAGGCATGTGAGTGAAGGTCTAGAAGGTAATTAACGCTGCCTCCATTAATGGGACCCAATACTTCGATCGTATCGCAGCCCCATGTACCGGCCATGATCAAGCCAGCCACATGTGGCAGCCCTGGATAAACTCGCTGGTATCCTGTCACACCTGGTGTTCTTTATCAAGTTATGATTTCACTTGAGACTTTCACTTTGATCTCAGTGTTTCCTTAGATACTCTCAATTCCAGTGTTTGCACGTCCAACAGCTACGCAGCCGATCGCGCCTTTGAGGCACATTAATAGAAAGCCCCGCGATCACCATGCGCTTCACGCCTTTCATAGCTTTTTGCAACCTTGGTGAGCTCATCACCTACTTATCTAGTAGACTGTCTTACTTACGCGATACCAGCTGAGGCATGGCCAAGATTCAACGAGCCTAGACTAGCCCCCCGTGCTACAAGCTACCTAGACCCAGAGACTGGTTTCACCTTCTCTGAGACCAAAGCAGCCGCCACGCTCTCTAGCAACATCATATACCGCATAGCTCAACCTGCCAATATCCCTGCTGGTCAGCCCTACGATGTAGTACTACAAGTCGTTGCACCCAACTCCCTTGGCTGGGTCGGACTCGCCTGGGGCGGCAGCATGGTCCGGAACCCACTTACAGTCTCTTATCCCAACGGACAGAGGCCTACCGTCTCTTCACGCTGGGCAACGTGAGTAATCCCACCGCCCATTGCCATCCACACTCTCAAATGAACAAAGCTAAAGTTATCATCTAGTGCCCATTCCACTCCCCAGCAATACACATCAGCCACTTACACACCCCTCTCCATCGGAAACAAAGCCAACAGCACGCACTGGCAACTCACCGTCAAATGTACCGGTTGCACTACATTCACAGGATCTTCTGGAATCGTACACATTGATCCTAGTGGCAGCAGGCGTCTAGCATTTGCGTGCTCGCAAAGCAAAGTTAGTAATTCTGGCTCGGCTTCTGCTAGTATTCCGGTACATGATGTGTACAACTATATCACGCACGACTTTAGTGCGGGTGCAAATGCAAATTTTGAGGCCCTGCTGCGGAGAAATGGGGTTGTGAATGGGACGGCTGGGGGAAGTGTGTAAGTGAGATGGTGTTGGTGTTGGTCTTGGTAGAAGGATGGACATTTGTTCTTGGTAGATGATTTCGTAGGATTAGTAAATCTCATTGCTCAATACACAGCTTGATTAAATCAGCGCTTTTCTGCACGTTATGATGCTCATTTTGGAGATAATGCACATGCGGTCAAACCAAAGCGATTGGAATTCCACATTTCTCTACTGACTACATATTCAAGCGAATGTCATTTAACCCCGGTGCTTCACCTACAAGAAGATCCGTTTCGGTGCAGATACCTCATTTTCCTAGCTCTACCATCTCCATTACTGGATGTCCATAGTAAGTACACATATCTACGCCGCGATAGCCACGTCGCCAAGCGGCAACGATTTGAGCCCTGTTTTGTTCGTTAGACTGCTTACTCCGCAAACCCAACATAGAAAAGAGAGAACGACCGAGACCAGGCAAGAACACCAGGAGATAGACTTACAGCCGTCAACTTGCTCGGGAGCCTGCTGTTTCTTCTTGCAAGCATTATACTGCGCAGGCTGCTGAGTCGTAAGCCCAGCTTTAGGACAAGGGTTATTCAAGTTGCATCCGTTATCCATAGCCTTTTGTAGGGAGTCGCCTTCCCAGCCAAAAACATAGTCGCCGTGGGCAGCGGGTCCGCTACGGTACCGACATCAGCTCACGTTTATTGCGTATAAGAAGGAAGCGCTTTGCAGGAAAAACTCACCCGATATTCATAGAGTAGACAAATGGATCCGAGCCATCCGTCGGCCAGAGGCTGCGGTCTGCAAATTTACTCACGTCCCACATCAGCTCGTACATGATCTGCGGCAGTTTAACTGGGTGAGTGGACGGACATGCACCACCGCCTGTAGCACCGCTTCCTTGACCATAAGCAACGTGGCTCTGGTGGTCAGGAGAGTCAAGGTTCTTTCCATCCCAGCAGGTGGGAAAGATGATGGTTTGGCGGATGAGCTTGCACTTCGGATCTTTGGGTATCTCGACGGTGTCTGAGCCGGTACATGGTGCGCCGCCGACAAAATTGTTCTCGGAGGTGGAAGTCCAACAGCGGTGGCATATGTTTGATAATTTTACTTTGCTTGGATCTTTATTGGTTGCTGACCCGGCGAGCATGCGGAAGCCTTTGGCGAAGGCGGTAGTCTTGCCGCTCGGGATGTAGTAGACGTCGAGACCACCGTCGTTAATGAGTCTGCCTTGGGGCCCGCCGTTTCCGATCTAGCGTATTTGTTAGTCTTTACCTACGTTTGGCTCCACCTTAGAGTCTTATTTACCTGAGGAACACGAATGTAAGAGCCGTTTTTGGCTTTGAAGAACATGACGGCTGTCCAATAGTTTGACTTATCTTGCACAAAGCTGCAGGAAGTGCATGTGGACGTCTTGGCCAAGTCGACTGAAGGGTCCATGGTGATGTTGAAGGCGTCGCCTCCTACGATCTGATGAAGATGGGGAGTGTACTTCATGCCAGGGTTGACAAGAGGATCCGTCCGCTCAACCACTAGCTGGGAGCAAGCAAATCGCAGCATGTTCTGGGCGAAGGCATGATTGGCGAGAGCCAAGAGCGCAGTGGCGACGTTATTCAAGTGCATTATGGTTTGGATATTCGAGCCAAAATACGAGCAAATAGAGGAAAGAAGGTTGTCAGAAACTGCTGCGATGTGTAGAATATGTGGTAGGTATTGCAATGTTCTCTTTTATGTGCAGATTTCATCATTGATCACTATGGCCAGTTGGCGGAGGTCAGTGGAGCAGTTTCCGGACTACAGGAAAGTTACGATAGATCATCGCTATGATATATTAGATCAATCTACGGTGCTACATCCATTGGGTAGCAGGGTAAGCCTCTAGTGTAATCGACCACGCCTTGTGATGAGATGAAGGTTGACCAAGCCTTGAAGGCAGCCCGCAAATACTTGTTTTGGGCCTTTCATATACTAAACTCCACAATTCTGTGAAGCTTCAGGAACCTCAAGAATCAATTTCATCCTGTTGCATGTAACTCACTCACTGAGTGCTTGCACTATGCTCTATTCCTGTCCACGCCCGGACTTGGTCAAATTGTAAAAAAGCGGTGCTATTGAAACTGGTGGAAGAGACAAAACTGGAAATACAAGGCACGGAAATATGGGACATGTGGGGCTGTTATCAACAGCAATACTAGGCATGTATGAGCTTGAGCCAACACTGAGTCTGCCCTTCACATACGCGTCATGCATGCCCAGACTCTCAACAGCTTCCAGATCTCTTGGATGAGGACCATCAGCTCGTCATAAGACTTGTTGTATTGGGTGGAGGGTTCGAACATGATATTTACATCAGCCATCATATCTGCGGCTGCCTCACGTTCTCACTGTGGCCTCAGTAGGCGGTACGTACCATGATGTGGCGGATACGAGCTGAATGAAATAGAGAAAACGTAATTCCCCATCACACTTACTGAGTGATGCCTTGTCCACAAGATATCCTAGCACGAAACATGACAGTAAGTTATAGTCCTGGCTTCGTATCGTGGCGCACAGCATCTCATGGATCATAAAGTGTGACAAGAAAGAAAGCGTAGTCTGACGTTTTGAACGCAAATATGCATATCTTGTCTCAGCAAGCCGTACAGCTGAGATACCCCCCATCATGCCTTAGAAGACAACATCGCATACGTAAATGAAGCATGAAGTCGAAGCAAGGTTTGCCGAAACCTGCGGGGCGCTCTTCGCTTACTTCACTGCGCAACAGACGCTTTACCTAGATGGGACACACTCCCTTCGTCTCGTGGCACATTACCCGCACGCGCTGCTGTAGGCGGACAGTGCTTCCCTCCGAGGAATAGTAATATAAACTCGCTTGTTTGGCATACCAATCATGACACGGAAGCCATTAGCCGATGCGGATCAGGCTAAGTTGGTGTCTGCATTTGTCTTTCTTGGTCGCCTGCATATTGCGACTCGTGGGGTCCCTTCCTCGTATCCATCGGTATCTGACGTTTTGCCACGTTGTTTAAAGTCATGCAAAGTGCCGTAAACTTCGTGTGGGGTCAACACCAAGGGTGCAAAGAGCGGGGATTCTGTGTTTATGTATATTACAATGGACGTACTCACTCCTCAAGATTGCATACTGCGATGTGGGACCATTAAGCTGTGGGGGTTAGAATAGACTATTACTAGGGTCTTGTGAAGCCAGATGCAGAGTGGAGGTCGGGGCCTGTTATCTCTCACAAAGAGTGCTTAGATAGCAAGTGTAAAACTCTCTATTGAACTTATGCTCGCTCAAATTACGCATCAAGAAGCAAACCGCCCTTGGATATCAAAATATTCGCCCATAGTGAACAATCCCTCCATGCAATTTCGTCTTCCTAAAGACGAGGGTATCATTACCAAGCCATCTTAGCGACTGGCCCTTTCGGCCATGTACGCACGCAATACTTTCTCGCTTCGTCAAGTAGAAGCAAGCCCAAACCGAAAGCAGCAGGGAGAAACCAATGCTCAACAGAAACGGTTGTCGTGTCAATGACATCCTGCAGAGAAGGAATGTAAAGGAAGATGAAAGCAACAACAATAGCGAAGATCATGGCCGGGAACAGAGAGAGATTCTGTCTACATGTTAGTGGATGAAATTCCATAGAACAAATGCCACTACATACCTGTGTGGCCTTGTTGAAGATGGGAGGTTGCTGGAATATGCTCAGACGTCTGGTGCGTGTCGCAAGCAGATTGAACAATTGCCTGATTTCCATGTAAGCTCGGTTCCAGGTATTTCCTCTCTTTGTGACTTACATGACAACCAGGGTGACGAAATAGATACTAGAGGCCTCATTCGTGAGCTTAGTTATGAGGTCCGAGCTGTATTGAGGGTCGTAGTTTCCAAATTTCAACCACATAGCTGTGAATGGGACTCCTTGACGCTGAATCCACCAAAATGCCATGGTGAATGCCAGGAAACATTGGAGAAGACCGACGCAGAAGTATGCGTGGAAGATGAGGCGAGCGTTGACAAGTTTGTCCTTCTTCATGTTGCGGGGAGGACGGACCAAGACATCGGCTTCTGGCTTCTCATATGCAAGCGTCACGGCAGCGGCACAATCAGTGAGACAGCAGATGATAATCTGGACAATGTTAGCTCAAGTTCCTGGAGTATCACTGAAAGTTTCCTTACCATCAGGAAAGAGGACAGAATCTGTGGGATACCAAATACAACGTTGGTAACAACGGGCCACAGCTCACTAAAACTACCAGCGGGTAGCAAGTAAACGATAGTCTTCTTGAGGTTGTCAAAAACGAGGCGTCCATACTTGACAGCTTCGACAATGGCGGCAAATGAGTCGAGGAGAACCATATCAGCGGCTTCGATGGCGATGTCAGAGCCACCACCCATGGCGATTCCAATATCAGCTGCCTTCAGCGATGGCGCATCATTGACACCGTCACCGGTCATGCCAACAATGTTCTCCCGAGCCTGGAATTCCTTGACGATACGAAGCTTTTGTTCAGGGGTTGTTCGAGCGAACACGATTTCCTGATAAGCGCAAAGTTGATTCCACTGAGCATCGTTCAAAGTGATGAGCTCTGGACCGCTGAGGACAATGGCCTGCTTTGTTTTGCCGATAGCTTCACCATGTCTGTCAAGAGCGCTGATGTCGTCAACAATAGCCGAGTTCGAGATGATACCGCACTCTTCCGCAATGGCTTGGGCAGTAAGCTTGAAGTCGCCAGTGACCATGAAAATTCGAATCGAAGCTCCGCGAAGGATCCTCACGACCTCCGGAATTTCATCGCGAGGCGGATCAACAATACCAACAATACCCACAAATGTGAGTCCATCACGGATGGAGGCGAGAACATCCTTCTCTTGAGTAGCAGAGCCAGGTACTACGGTGGGTTTGCGCGCAAGCAAGATGACGCGCTTGCCCTGACGTGACCACATATCTTTGACGTTCTCGATCCAGGCACGTTTAGACTCAGAGAGAACAATTTCTTCCCCTTTCTCATTCAGGGCGAGTTCGCAACGAGGAAGGAGAATATCAGGAGCTCCTTTGACCAAAATAGTACTGTGATTGTCAGCAAAGTTACCAAAATTTCAAAATGGTTACGCTTACCCAGCGATGTTAGCCGTGTTAGGCTGATCGGCAGGGACCATAATCCTGACCATGAACTTGTTCTTGCTGTTGAAGGCGATTTCAAAAGTCTTCTTCCACTGATTTCGCAGCTCAGCGACCGGGCCGAATGATTCAGACAATCGAAGAATAGCTTGGTCAGTTGCATCACCGTTGATCGTGCGATCAGCGATGGGCATGTGCATGGTTGCAGCATCAAACTCGCCAGAGTTGCAAAGACCACCGATAATGCGAATTTGGTCGACAGCAAGGGGCTTTGGCACGGTGCCTTTAGCAGAATCGGCAGCATACTGCGAGGCTGCCATTGCTCCGAGTGCCGCGTCGACAGTGTATGTCTTATCAATAGAGCATACATCTGTAACGACCATTTTGTTCTTTGTCAGGGTTCCGGTCTTGTCTGAGCAGATGACGGATACTGATCCGAGTGTTTCGACAGTCTTGAGTGACTTGCAGAGAATCTTGTTCTTGCGCATCATGTTGGCGACAATTGTCAAGCTCGTGGTAAGTGCAATAGGTAGACCCTCAGGAATGACTATGATAGGAATGTCAGTGGGTTTTCAGAGTGTTTGGATTTTGAAGCCTGCGTACATGCAACAGCTGCCGAAACGCAACTGACGATAAGTTGCGGAACGTTGATCCATGTCGGATGTGCTTTTCTCAACCATGCCGCCCTGGAAATCGTAAGTATGTACTCTTCGAATCATAGAGGGCTCGATATGCGCATCATGACTCATGTACTTACCAAAGAACGATAATGAGAACTACGACACAGAAGATGAAGAGCGAGATGATGAGTACAAAGCGTAGGATCTCCTTTTGAAGCGGAGTCATGCCAGTCTTGGGATCCGAGGTGAGCTTAGCAATGCGTCCGAATATGGTGTTGTCACCGGTTGCCACGCAGATGCCGATGCAGCTACCAGAAACGCAGTGCGTTCCTTGCAGACCAATGTTGTTGGTTTCGAGATAGTTCTCCTCGGTTCGGTCGACGGTAGCATTGACGGGCTCGGATTCACCTAAAACCAATTAGACGTTGCAATCAAGATACGAAAATAACGCCTACCAGTGAGGATTGCCCTGTCAAACATGGCGTCACCGGAAACTTCAAAAAAGCGAACGTCAGCGGGAAGCTTGTTGCCCTGTTTGATGACGATGATGTCTCCGGGTACCAAATCTTGAGCTGAGATGCTGGTGTGCGATCCACCGCGGATAACGATACACTGATCTGGAAGCATGGTGCCGATGGAAGCCATGACTTTGCTCGTCGACCAATCTTGCCATGCATTGAATGCAGCCTGAATGAGCCAAACGGCAATCAACACGCAAGCCAGAGCCAGGTTTGCAGGTGCTGGAGGTGTACCAAGGGGTTTCCAGGAAATGAAGACCAAAATTCCGGCAACAATCAAAATGCTTCCAAATCCTCCGAAAAAGTAGCCTGCCAACTTCCCGAGAAGCCCAGAAGGCGGAGGAGTGATCTTGTTCGGTCCGTATTCGTTTTTGAGGCGTCTGACATCATCGTCGTTGAGACCGCGTTCAGTGTTCACAGACAGGCGTTTACACAGCTCGTCGATAGCAAGTGTATGCCACTCTAAACCAGCAACATCTGTATAACGGGGTTAGCATATCATGTGGGAGAAGTGTCAAAAGGCATAATCACCAACAGCCGCCTTCTCCTTGGCCTTTTTTGCTTCGGCCTGTTTTTGGAGCTGGCGTTCATCGACCTCAATAGACAGTGTACGATAGGCGATCGGCAGTGCAGTCTCTGGCTGAACCATACGGGCTCCGGCAGCGCTGCGGATGGAGAGACTGCCTACGCTGGACCGCCTCGATAAACGTCGCTCATGGCGTCGCTCATGCGCTGCAAATCTCTCATCTTCATCTGGGGCGTTGAGCTCCCCAAAACGAATACGGGGTTGTCCTTTCTCTTCTTGATCCATGTGAATGAGCGCGACGAGAACGATGGCTCTTAAGTACAAAGAAGAGAAGAGGAAAGAAGACGTGTTCAGACAAGCAGGGCTACTCGTTGAATTGAGTGAGGAGCCGATTTTATATCAGAGACAGACACAGCTACAACTTGATTTTATCAAGTCACCCCGACAAAGCAACTACAGTCGCCACGGGCGCTTGCTTTGGGACCCTTGCCGAGCCGCCAGATGACTAGATTCAAGCGAAAGGAAGCATACTCGGTAGCTGCATACCAGCAACCTGGATGACAGCCTCCAACCCCTTCTACGGGCTGCCAGGCTTGATTGGACGCACAAATGCCTCAACACGTTCAGAATGATGGAGACAATGCGGCACCGTGGAGTGTCAGAGAAATTGCCTGTCACATCACACGGCAGCGAGTACGTGGGGGGCGTTGCTACTCCGGTGTGATGGTTGAGTTTAAACTGATGGTGGTTAGCGGTGAGCGATTTACGATGCCTGGCATAGCCACGCTGCTAAACGCGCGACCAAGCTCCCCCGCCAAAAGTCTCCAAGCATGCGCGATTTTCGATTCTGGGACTTGGAGCAGGCTGGAGCATGTGCGCAGATGGCCATATGAACGATTCTATGACTGCGAATCTTGCTGCTTCGAGAGAGCGCCCCGACGAAGGATCGTAATGTTGCAGGCGGTGGCTACATACCAAGACCTCGCCGAGTAAAATCATAGGAGCCAGCTGTCGATATGCTAAATGCGCGTGCTGGATAGAAGGATTTTGGCAATTGTCACAAAAATTGAACAGGTGAGGATCCAATTGAGTCCGTTCGCGAATCTGGATTCCCAGAAGCCGTGAAGCGTCACACAGATGCAAGTAACACCTAGCACTACAAAGGCTCCATCCTCTCGGCATCACCTAAATGACGGGTGCAGATCAAGGTACCGAGTTTTGGGGGGGAGCTGTGCGCAGACATGAAACGTCGCGAGGGCGACAGATGGTTGGTAGGGCTGATGTGCCCCGGGCAACCAAGCTTTTCTAGTAAGGTCTGGGCAAAAGCATGCTCTCATTCCCAATTCATCACATAACCGAACTTGGAATATCTTGCCGACTCCTTTCATGATGGACCCAAACGATGCCGCCGGCCTGCTGAGAGAGCAACAGAATCCTTCGTCACCCCACTTTCAGGCAGATGCCATCATTCCAGGATGGCGCAAAAATGTCCATCTATACGGCCCCCTAATCATGAGTGCCTTTGTCATTCTATACGCTCCAGGCGTGGCACAACATCTTGGCCTTGAGATAGAAGAAATGGTGCTGCTCGTAGCCGCAACTGGGATACCCACATATCTCATCGGTTCTACTGTATATCCCAAGGATCTCCCTGCGCCTGCGCCTGACCAATCGGTCCGCTTTACGCGTAAGAACAAACTCTACCGCGCCGCCGTCATCGCGACATACGGGCGTATATTTGGCACTCCCTTCAACCTCTGGTTCTACATCATAGATGTGGCATTGAGCTTTGTCGTCGGCCAGTTGGTGGGCGAACGCCCCGAGCGACGATCCGAGTTTTTGGTTGCGCTGGTGTGGATTCTTGGTAACCATATTGTCATGATGGTCATACCCCCCAACACACCCGTTCTGGGATTCTTAATGACTGCGCTCGATCGCACGCTCTTCCGCACAGCCTATGTCGCCTTGGTAGACGATATCGTTGGTGTTCTAACGCGTCCGAACGTTGACACTTTCTGGGGAAAGCTTAACTTGGTCCTCATCCAGACATTTACCATAGTCTGTCTCGTGTACTGGGTAATCGGTTACCGAAAAGGGTGGCAGCAGGCCTTAAGGGCGAGAGTTGTTGCGGAGCATTCAGAATCAGAAACGCAGGCTTGAGCTCAGGTTTCGTGGCTTTCCACAATTAGCCTATGCACTGCATTCAAAAGTTCCAATCATTCCACTTTGTCCCTTGTACCTGTAATTGGCTTTTTTGGTTTCTCTGGATGCATGAGATGGCGCGACTCTAAATCTCCGTCATTTTTCGGAGGCCATGGAAGTGCTTCCAGTTTGCCGTTCTACTAGCTTCCACTATACACACCGTCTAGAACCTTTTCCCACCGCCTCTCTTTTTCATATGCCAAATAAGCCTCATCTTGGCTCCCACACCACGTCAGCTGCCGTCGGAGTCTTACCGCCGGCCTTAGGTTCGCCCCCGAAATCTGAGCATTAACGATTCCTACTGCACTCCTTGGGATGACTAGCACTCATCACAATCATGTGGGTGTTCTCATTCACACCGGGCTTTTAGTATCCAATTTTCAATCTTCTTCTGAGCTAAATCGACGTCCTTTGCTTTTTTAGGCTCATTTACTCTCTCATAGCGCATCAAATACGCATCCTTCTCATACATCCTCTGACAGTGACAATGATTTTACCCCAATCAAGAGTAATCCTGGATGTGAGAATCAACAAGAAAGAGAATGATATGATGTACAAGGTTTTGTGTGAAGCAAAGATATAATCAAGGCTCACACAAGTAGGAAACTAAGCTTAGGTCGGAAAGTTCAGACTTCCTTTCGCACGCGGCACTTCCCTCACAACACCACATTTCATCCAAGACTGCTATTTTCATTATAAAAACCCTATAATCATGCATACTCCACCACATTCCTCAGCGTCCCAATCTCCGGCTTCAAACTAACCTCCACGACATCCTCCGGCTTCAAAAACTGCGGGTTCTTCATCGCATACCCCACGCCCGCACACGTCCCCGTCATGAACACGGTCCCCTTCTTCAGCGTCGTCCCCTGACTACAATACGCCACCAGCGTCGGAATCTTAAAGCACAAATCATCGATGCCCGAATCCTGTCTCAACTCTCCATTCACCCTTGTTTGCAACTGCAAGATACTCGGATCCGGAATGACCTTTGTGCTGACGATTTGCGGGCCCAGCGGCGCGTAGGTGTCAAAACCCTTGGAAAAGTTCCACTGGGGCACAGTGCCTGCGAGAAGGGGATCGCGTTGCAGTTTGCGGCTCGAGACGTCGTTGCCGGACATGTAGCCGCCGATGTAGGAGTACGCATCGGCTTCGGAGACATCTTTGGCGTCGCGTGAGATGATGAAGCAGAGTTCGCCTTCGTAGTCGGCTTGGTTGTCTTGAGCGATTTTTGGAATTACGATGGGTGCGTTGTGGTCGGTTAGACAGGTGTTGGCCTTGATGAAGGTGGAGGGGTAAGGGGGGAGGGTGCGCCCGCCTTCTTGGACTGCGGTTGTGTTAGGAGTTTGGAAGCGTGGACAGGGTGTTGGAAGAAGGGAGACGCACTGTGCTTGATGAAGTTCAGTCCTATGCAGCGGATGATGGGGACTTCGTCTTGGGTCACGGGTCCGAGCAGCTTTTTCACCGTGACTTCCTCGTCTGTGACTTTTGTGGCTGGATCGAAGATGTCGTTGTTTTCGACATGGATGACTTTGGCTTTGAGGCCGGTTTCTTCGGTCGTTGTGCCTACGTCAAAGTCCGCTGAGGGTAGAATTGGTTGGCCCCGCAGCTCGCGGCCGTCTGTCGCGATGAAGCGGATTAGTCTGTCCCAGTTTGGTGGCATTGTGGTTGAATGTTGGATGTGATTTGTTGTGAAATCCAAATCTGAAGACTCAAAGGCTGCTATTTGTAGTTGTAGGACTTTGCAATAGACATCTGCGTTGGATATATGTTCTCCCGGGACGTCTTGAAGCGAAACTAGAAAGATGTGGGGGTGCACAATTGACAGGGGAAGCTTTCCTAGTGCGGGGCAACATTCGGTGGGCCAGCCGCGGACATGAATCTTGAAGTCCTGTCGGAGGTTGTTGTAAGGCCGCTGTTATTACAGGAGCTGCTTCGGGAGCGGAGTCAACTAAACCTACTGTAGCTGACTCGGCACTCGGAGACATCATCCAGTTTCTTTTAGACACTATCAAGAAGATTCCGATTTCATCTATAGATCCTCAAAACCCATTTTACAAGCTCCATCCAAGTTATCTGCCTACCTATCCAACCCCTAAATCTTCGCCCTCGCCTTGCTCTTCTCCTCCAACTCCTTAATCTTCATCTCAAACCTCTTAATCGGCGCGCCCTCTACAAACCTCTCTGCGAGCGCATCAATCGCGTTCACCACCGCCATCATCCTCGCATCTCTAATCGGCGCATTCTGCAACCTCTTCATCTCAATCATGCTCTTGCCATCATTAACTTTCAGCTGCTCCTCCAGAAAGTCCACAACTTTTTTCTGGAACTCGTCGCCCGTCGCGTCCCAGACATAGTTGTACATGCCGGCGTCAAGCAGTTCTTGCGCGGTAAGTTTGCGACCGAACATTAAGAAGTCGTTGGCGCGGTGGATTCCCATGGATTGCGCGAAGGAGAGAGCAGAGCCGTTCTCAGGTACGAGTCCAAGAGCGGAAAAGGGACATTGCAGCCACGCGCTCGAGGAGGCGAGCACGATGTCCGCGATGCCGGGGAACCAGGCTGCGCCACCGCCTACGGCGGGGCCGTTGAGGGCGAGGATGAGGACTTTTTTGTGATCGATCATTGAGCGGAGGAGTTCATTGGCTAGAAGCACTCGTTAGACCGCTTCTCAACTCGATGACGTTGCTGCAGATACGTCAAAAAAGTTCAACTCGAACATACCGTATGAGAATCTGCCCAAATGCGCAATCTTCTTCTCCGCATCATTGGCGTACACCTCCGCGCTTGAACTCCTAACAGCTTTTACATCTGCGCCGGCAGAGAAAAAGCGGCCCTCGCCTGTCAGAACGGTGAAGATGGTGTCCGGGTGCTCATTCAGCACGCGCAGCGCAGCAACAACTTCTGGGATGAGATTTCCACCAAACGAGTTGAGTGCTTTGGGACGGTTGAACTACAGTCACATTAGATGCTTCAAGCACAGAAACCCGCATTTGCACGAGAGAAAGGGTATATGATGCGTACCGTGATAATCCCAATCTGCCCCTTGATTTCAAACTTGATATCCGCGTACTTTGCCGACGAAGCCATGATGTATGCTCAAAATGATTTCTTTTCTGTTTATGTCGAGAAGGTGGGTCCTCGAAATATGTGATCCGTGGCCTTGTTCCAAGATGGAGTTTACTCTTAAGCAATGACTCGATAATATTATTACGCTGATATCTTGAATAGTAATCCTGACCCCGCAAAAACGCGTCTTTCGACCTCGGGTTCGGCTAACACGTGGATGGGGAGGGATAGGGGTGCAAAGGTGCTTCAAGCGAGAACTAGCTACAGAGGATTCGCTCGGGAGTTTTTGAGGACGCGTCGTGTGTGGGATGAAAATCCTGGGGCTGTTCAAAAGCTGGGGTTAGAGTTGCGAGGGTAGGTCTACCCTGTTGCGCGACTGAGTTGTACCTCGGCATCTCGAGAAGGCACGCTATCACACACTCGGATTGCTCACATAGGCGGCAGCTTGAGATGCATTGAATACAACCTAGTGATAAATTTATATAATCTATGAAAGTATTGATATGCTAGAAGATGAGTTAAGATATCTATTCGTACACGTCCTCATCGTCTATCATCCCTCGAAGACGCCGTGGTTCAGTTCGACGCCAAAGTCCTTCGCCATAACTCGCATGTGCTCCTCAATGTCGTCTTCCATGCCTCTGCCAAGACCGAGTAATTGCCTGATCCTACTCCAGAAGAAGACTGCATCGCTGAGCGCCAGCACGCAACGGAAACGCAGATGGTTGATCCAGTTCTTCCAGCGCTCGCTCACGCTCAGATCCCTGCTCTCGATGAGCGCTCTGCTAGCCCACAAGCCAGTGATCTTGATGCGATTAACCGGAGAGCCTAGGAATTGGTTGTTTCCTTGGACAATACGTAGGTTGCGCCCGATGAAGAGTAGCTCACGAGGGAACTTGTCTTGGTCACCGAGAATGAGCTTGATGGCATCGCGGCCTTTGGCTTGCATCTCGAAAGCACGCTCAGCTTGGTCCTTACCCTTGCGTTCGGCTCTAAGGACTTCGGCTACGCTTTTGTCGCCGCCTTCGTACGGGCGCATAAGCGTTGCAGAGGCGAAGATGTCAGCATGCTTCACGCCCCAGCTGCTAACAATCTCCTCAATTTTGTCATTGTCGAATGCAAGCAGTGATTTCCAGAATAGTGCGTATTGAAGACGGAACTTGGGATCCATGCGGATGTACAGGCCGTGATCAATGAGGACTACTTCAGGCTGACCGTTGGGTAGGCGGCGAACGAAGATGTTTCCAGGGTGAGGATCGCAGTGCACAGTGCCCCACAGGAACATTTGGGCTGAGAATAGATCGACAAGAGTGTTCATGGTGGTCTTGAGAGAGACACCTAGACCACCCTTGCCGTCCTTGCCTCGCCAGTAGCTGCGATCAGGCTTGAAGAAATCATGCTTTGTGGCATCTTCTGGAGCATGAGTGTCAACCGCAGCATCCTGTGGGATAGGGGGCAGTTGTTCGCCGCCTGCGCCTGGGCTGCCACGACGCCATCCACCTTTCCAACTGTTTGTGATTCCTTCTTTGTCCCACAATCGAACACCCTCTATCCACTCGGCTGTCATGACTCGCTTGCTTGAAAGCTCGCGGTAGACGGCCGGTATGTAGACTCTTCCGTTGAGCCTTGGCTCCTCAGCTACCAGTCTCTTCATCTCCACCGCGTTGTCTGCTTCGTTTTCAAAATCCGTTTCGAGCATCAGGCGCTCCGAGATGTATGGTACAAGGGTGTAGACGGGGATACCAAACCACCACGTGTACACCTTGGAGACCACTTTGAAAGCCCAGAGATCCCATCCGACCTGTTGCGCAATCTCTCGCTTCTGGATCTTGATTGCCACCTCCCTTCCATCTGCCAGTCTCGCCCAGTGTACCTGTGCAACGCTTGCACTGGCTCTGGCAGTCTTTTCCATGATACCTCGGCCTTCCTGCTTGGTGAACGCAACCCCGAACACGTCCTCAACGCTCTTGCCAAAGTCTTCACGTATGACCTGCTCTACTTCCCACCACTCATTCTGTGGCGCATCATCGAACATTTGCTGAAACATTTTCTGAAACTGTGGTGGCAGAATTGCACTCTGCATGGCAATGGCCTGGCCAATCTTGAGGTAGAGTCCGCCATTGTGTCGCAAAAGATCAAAGATCCTCGTTGCGTTCCTTGCATGAAGATCCTCTATGCTGTTTGCAAGTGGCGGATGGGCACGGAAATTGATCTTGTAGTCGATACCGATCAAGAGACCGACTTTGAATGTGCGCAGACTGCGGGTGATGGATGAAGCGTTGAATTGCCGGTCAATCACCCACCCAGCGCCGAGCAGTGCGGATACAGTGGCAAAACGGCGCACCCATTTTCGGCGGGTAAAAGGAGGTTTGACCTTGCGCTGCCTGGGCTTTGGCAGATCAGCGGGATTGGGAGGTCGCAGTGGCTCCCATGCTTGTGTCTGAAGCCGGCGCGCAAGTGGCACCTGGTACAATCTTGCGGGGGAGAGGCCTGACGTCAATGACCGCAGTGTTGCATGATGCGCATGTGCTCTCTGAAGAGCAGACAAGCCATGTATCATGGCTGTCAAGGGTAAAGCAAAGAAGAGGCGGGAGAGTGAGATTTGACATGTTGAGCATGTTGCAAGGGAAGTTTACCTTTTGCGCATAGTGATGACGGCATTTTCGTTTGCCGTTAAGTCCGTGCGCCCTGAGGCAGCAAAGTTAAGACTTCCGAATTAGCCCGCAAAAGAAGCCGCCTTGGGATTGAACAAGCAGGATAGTAAAAGAGATCCGGTTGCTGTTCGTGCTACGAATGTGAGGCTACTTTTTTTTGGTCCGCATGACTAATCCCTCTAAAGGTTTTGTTTATGTTGGACATGGCCAAATCAATAGTTCAATGAAAGGAGTATGTTACAAAGGGTATGAAAACAAATCCTCTCAAGGATTGTGCTCTTGTGAAGCATGGAATTTTTCCACAGCCTTCAAATCAACATGCCACCTCGCAGCTAGCGTCTGGACTTTGTCTGTCCACCTTCTAATGACGGGGTGCTGAGCAGCGACCTCTCTGAACGTAGGGTCATCATCCTTCGCCACGACGCCCCATTTCCAAATGCCTTCCTCGTCTACCCATTGCTTTCCTAGCAGCTCCTCGATGGCCAACTCCTTGTGCGCCATGTCGTAAATCTCTTTGGCCTCGCTGTGCATTTCCTCATCGCGGTCCTTGGATGCGGCAACGAATCCGTGTAGGACACCTAGGATGTAACCCACGTTTAGTCCGAGATTTGCCCCGAGAGCATAGCCTTCGTCGAATCCTTCCTGCACATACTGGCCCTTGCTGTCTGCGAGGCCTTCGCGATAAGCATCTGTGTCGAGGGCGCGCTGGCGAGAGGGCAGGTCAGAAAGGATTTCATGACGTCTTATCTGCGGGGCGATTGCAGACAGGACTGGTGACGATGGCGCGGAGCCGTAGACGTCGTCGAGTGCGTTCTCATGAGGCGGGGTTGGAGGCGCCTGCCCCGCGGCAAGTTGGGTTGGGTCCAGGGTGGGAGATACGTCGCCGAGAGCATTCATGGTGGATGCGCTTCTGTCTCCAAAAGGACCGCACGAAATGTAAATCGAGTCATGGTGCGATGTGTACGAGGTGGGGACGAGAAAGGGTCTCTTGGTGGAGACTAGCGCCAGGGTGCGGAGTTCACGGAGGCTTGAACCTCATCGAGCAATGCATGAATTAGCTTGCGTCTTCATGTGTATACTGTCGATACCATCCGTGCAGGAGGCCTGAAGTTGTTGTTTTTGCAGTTAGAAAGTAAAACGACCTGTGGCACGGTTCGAATCGGACGAACCCCGGAATTCAACTGGACTAATTACGCACCCGTGATTTACGCAAAGTTTCTATACATTGAGTTTGGCAGCCTGTAATTGCAGAGACCGCAGTTACAATTCTCTCTGCTTACTCGTCATCATGGTTGCAATCTCAGCAGTCCGCTCTCATAATGCTTCTCTCAAGTCCCACCTCCCGAATCCGGTCGCCGTCTTTGTTGGAGGCACGAGTGGGATTGGCCTCTTTACAGCGCGCGAGCTGGTGCGCAACACAGCCTCCCCCCACGTCTACCTTGTCGGCCGCAATGCTACCGAAGCGAACAAGATCATCCAAGAGCTACAAACCATCAACTCGGCGTCGCAAGTGAGCTTTATCCAAAAAGATGTGTCGTTGTTGAAAAATGTAGACGAGGCGTGCAAGGAGATCAAGAGCAAGGAAAAGGAGGTCAACATATTGTTCATGACGTGTGGATACCTCACACTCAAAGGCCGAGACGAAACAGCTGAAGGGCTGGATCGAAAGTTTGCGTTGCATTACTATGCCCGGATGCGATTCATCCAGCAACTTACACCATTGCTCGACGCAGGAGCGAATAGCCTTTCGCGCGTGGTGGCAGTCTTTGATCCCCAGCCTGGCATGAGACTGGGAGGACTGGACTACTCGGACCTTTCTCTCAAACAAAATTATACCCTCAAAAACGTCATGGTGCACGCATGTGCCATGAAGAATCTGGCCATATCACATCTGGCTAAAGAGCACCCAAAGACGACGTACATCCACGCATACCCGTCAGGGGTCGACACAGGAGTTACGCGCGAGATATTTGGGCGATTTGAAGGAGTAGCCAAGTCTTTGATCAAACTCATGAGTTGGTGGATCATGGTTCCGCAGGCTGAGAGTGGTGAAAGGCATCTGTATGCTGCCACAGCACCGGTCTATGCGCCAAGCGAGATGGCCGAGTCAACATCTGTTGTGGGAAGTGATGGTAACAAGGGCAGTGGAAGCTATTTGTTGAACTGGAACGGCGACGTACTAGCAGACACGAAGCAAGCCAAGAAGCTTAGGGAAGAAGGTGGGGTGGACAAGGTTTGGGCGCATACCGAGGAGGTCATGAAGGCAATAGAAGAGCGAGGGCGATACGATTAGGGCGCATCCAGGTACACGCGCGGGCATAGTTTATTTTTGGCGTGATTTATAAACGCGTTCAGCACATGATGATTTTGGCTGTCGAGGGCTATGATGACGGCGTGATGCAAATATAGCAGGATAGGCGGCTGTTTCGTGTGTATGCAAGTGCATGGTGTCAAGATCAAGGGCACAGACAAGGGCGATCACCAAAGCCAATCGCGCCGCGGAGTCGGGCTGGAGATCTGACATGGGGCCATGGTAGCCACACCGTGTGCCACCGACGACAAAAAGTTCAGCATGTTGAACCGTGTGATGCGGGGAGCATATCGATAGGCGGCGCATGGCTCGGCGAGAGTCGAAGACGGCGATGGGCACGTGATGCGGCGCAAATGTGGCTGGTGTTGTGTGGGGTTCGAGTGGGGCTCTTGCGCATGCCACCTCATGCATGTGTCCAACGACATGAGAAAAACAAACATACTGCAACGCGTGTGCACGACGGCTTGTTTCCACAGCGCTCTTACAGTCGGCATACACTCAGTAAAGTGCTTGCATGGACACAGGACCTCGTAGCTGCCAGGAACACCTGGCTTTTGCAGTGTGTATCGTGGGCAGATCGGCATGCTAGCGGGAACCCCTATTCATTCATCGTGCGCAGGCGATCCACCACGGCCAGTCTAGCCAGTTGCATGCTCCGACCATGACGATAGTGGCCTCTTGCACGAAAACACTGCGCCCGAAATCAACTGGCTGCCGAGGGTGCATTGCAATCATACAGTGCCCAATCAATGCCGTCAGCAGCCTGCGGTTTCGCATTGAGACGGCGAGTGCGTGCCATCCTGGCCAGACGTTGCCTCTGCCATTTCCCGCTGCTGAAGCTGCCGACGCTGCCAGCCAATCACACGCCGCCAGCCCATGCCCGTCTCTCCTGGCACACGTCTCGTCCAAGTTTGTTGCGCTTTTGCTTTTGCCGTCACCGTTCCGTTTCTTCGTCTCGCAAAGCCACGTCAAGCGCGTCAATCCTCGTTGCTCTGCAGAATCCGGGGTGTCACTGCGTCCCATCGGCCCTGCAGTAGTCTCGGACGTTAACGTTAGGGTTGGGACAGAAGACCCTCTAGCCCGCACCCTTGTCCTTTGGTCCGCGCGCGCCCTGGCATTGTACGCGTTGGACCAAGTGCTAAACTTGCGACACAGGCGGCTGCTCCCTCCTCCAATTTCATTTTCTTGAACGCCGTCAGGTCGTCCCAATCTCTTGACCCTGGTTGGCATACCGAAGCCTAGTACCTCTGCCGACTGCGCTGCTGCTCTCCTTCTCCGCTACTAAGATTACCCACACGCGCGCAGAGTGAGACACTGATATTAAGACCCTCCCCCTCCCGCCCACCATGGCCACTCCCGCAGATAGCCCATCTCCTAATCCTCCTCTTCCCTCGGCCCTGCCCGACGACTCGCCCGACGTTGCTGCTGCTCGCCCTTCGCTTGCACAGTCGCAGTCTTCTGTTGAAAACCAAGCCGGACCTCGCAGGACCAGCTTCAACTTCCTGCGCCGAGCCAGCGGCAAGAGCTCTTCAGAAGCCCGCGGTAGCAGTACCAATCGAAGCACTTCCGGATCCAAGATGAGCAGGAAGCAAAAAGCCCTCGCCCAGGAGGAGGCTCTGCGCAGGCAGCGCGAGGCCAGCATGCTCCCCAACCAGCCACCCCGCCTGCCTTCGCACTCGGCTCTGCCACAGATTGCTACCTTTGGTGGTGAAGACAACCGTCCAGACTCGGTTGCCATTGTCTCCAACAAGGCCGGCACCTACAACCCCAATGCCTTCAACTTCAGCCGTCCCTCGATGGATGCTTCCAGGATGGCTCGCCAATCCCCACCCATGGCTCAGGACGCTGTACCTCCACTGCCCACTGACAACGATCCTTACCCCAGGACTGAGAGCATGACCAACCGTGGCCGCTACAGCTACGCTAGCAGTCAGATTACTGCTGTGAACAGCCCTCGCCGCGTGCGCAGGAGGAAGGACCCTACGCCATTCAAGTAAGTGGCTCAAAACTTACTCTCCCTACGCTAGCTGACCACTTCTTAGCATTCTCGTCATTGGCACCAAGGGTTCGGGCAAGTCTGCTTTTATCGAATTCCTAAGCACTGCCCTCGCGCTTCCCGCTCGTAAGCGACCGCGTACTCCATCTCCCCCTGCCACCGCCGTGGGTGATGATACTTCGCCTTTTACGTCCCAGTTCCTCGAGACCGAAGTCGATGGCGAGAGGGTTGGCGTCACTCTCTGGGATTCCGAGGGTCTCGAGAAGAACATTGTAGACTTTCAGCTGCCCCTTATCACGTCCTTCCTCGAGTCCAAGTTTGAGGATACATTCAGTGAGGAACAGAAAGTCGTCCGTGCTCCGGGCGTCAAGGACACGCACATCCACTGCGTTTTCCTTTTGTTGGACCCTGTCCGCTTGGACCAGAACATTGCCGATGCGCGCAAAAAGGCAAACGTTGTAAACGCCGGTAGTGCCGTCTTTGGAGGCTTGGATGAGAATCTCGATCTGAACGTGCTCCGCGAGCTTCAGACAAGGACTACCGTCATTCCAGTCATCAGCAAGGCAGACACCATCACTGGTGCCCACATGCGTTATCTCAAGAAGACGGTGTGGGACACCATCAAGCGCGCCAAGTTGGATCCACTCGAGGCCTTGAACCTCGACATGGGCGATGACGAAGACGACGACGAAGACGACGATGACCGAATCGACGAACGTGACGAGGACGAATACGAACAGTCGCAGGATGGTGAGGGCAAATCAGAGATGCTTAACAAGATCCTTGAACGATCGTCCTCTGAGGCTGCACGCTCAATTGTTTCTTCTGGTTCATCCGCCAAATCCCAGTCGCCTCCGACGTCGCCACCAAGTGCTAGGAAGAACCACAGCCGCAAGCCTTCTGCTCTTGCCACATCCATCCACAGCGAAGATGCAGAGTCTCCCTTCCTGCCTCTCAGCATCATCTCGCCCGACCCCTACGACCCCGAGGTGGTTGGACGCAAATTCCCCTGGGGATTTGCTGACCCTTACAACCCAGAGCATTGCGACTTTGTCAAGCTTCGCGAGAGCGTCTTCAGCGACTGGCGTTCTGAGCTTCGCGAGGCTAGTCGTGAGCAGTGGTATGAGAGCTGGCGAACGACACGTCTTGAAAAGGGCACCAGGCGACGTGTCGTCACTGCAGACGGACCTGCGTCGAGGCAGCTTTCAGTCCCAGCCACCAACGGTCGTGCAATGAGCGCTGAAGGCCAGTATCGCCCATACCGCCCCACTGCGTTTTAAACGAGCTCTCTGAAAGACAATATGGTCTGCGATCAACACATATCGACGTCGTATGTGCTTGCACCGCAATGTCGTCAACACCCTACCCGGATCAACATTTACTGGACAATGCATGTTCGAGCAAGCACATTTACATATGCTCTATTCGAACATGATACACATCCAGATGTGACACATCTTAGAGGGTGTATACGTGCAGTTGAGCTTGTCGCATGTTTTTTCCTATGTTAACTATGCCCGATACTCCTTTGCCCTTTTTTACTGCCTGTTTCTATCTGCTTTCAACATTGCGCATACCCATTTTCTACTGTTTAGTACCCTTAGATTCATGCTGTTTCGACACTGTTCCTCTTTTGCAAGGAAGATCAGGATGGTCGGGTTTGTTGACGCTGAGCGTAATCTTTATGGACGAGGTGGTAGCAAGCTGTATTTAGTGATCGACTTTTTTATGAGAGGAATCGAGAGGCCCTGAGGAGAGGGAGTGCTTGGAGAAATCAAAACTTTTTATATTACGTTGCTTGCTTTGACATGTGATGCGGTTAAGTTTGTATAGCTTAGTGCTAACAGGCTGATGTTACAACAATGCCGTGTCCTTATCTGCAAGCTCACCTTTGGGTTCCATTTCAGTCAAAAAGATTTGGAGTATTACGGGAGGCGTGGTCGGGTACAAAACCCTGTTGGGTTGATTCCGTAAGTGATGGGGAACCAGCCCGCTTCCTTTTTCCCATCGACCAATCGCGATGTCGGCTCTCAACGCGTGCTCGCACCCCAGAAGGAGACGTACCTACTAGCGTTGGTCACTTACAATGAGATGTTCTGTATATGCCATAGCTTCCGATACCACGGCTTGGTCGGATCCGATATAAACAATGCAGCATGCAGCCCTCTACGCTCTTTCCGTGCTTGTTCTGACGTGCACTGCCTTTACCCTCGTTCGTCTCCTGTCTCCTGGCATCGACATGGCTTCACGCAACTACATTACATTGATGCTGGCGAGCATCGCCACGTCTGTTTCGGCGAAAGAAACCAAGGTGGACTTGGGCTGGTACCCACCTAAGAAAAGTTGGATCAATGACATCAACCAAGTCCTGAATGGCACTGGAACCAACGGCTTTGTGTTTAACAGCTCGCAATTACCGGCTGGTGTCGAGTATGGTACTTACAATTGGTGTAACATGCCTCATGTACGGAAGGAGGAATATGTCAAAGCCGGCGAGGACTATGAACTCGTTTATGTAGAAGTGTGAGTACATCCTTTCATAACAACAAGAAAGGACTATAACTTATACAAAAAAGTATCCATCGTCATCACAAGCGTACACCATATGCCTCCAACACCTTTCCAAAAGAGTCCTACAGCTGGGAATGCAAAGACCAAGGCCTTTTCTACTACGGAGAGCCCCTCAACCCCAAATCAGAAAACACCTCAGCATCAACATACTGGAGCGTATACACCGATCCCATGAACCCCTTTGCCCAAGCCGGCTTCAACGGCTCTTGCCAATTCCCTCAAATCACCCGTCAAGGCCTCGACGACTCCTTGCAGCACGGCAAAGACTTATATGGAGTGTACCACGATACCCTCCATTTCCTCCCACCGCACCTCAACTCCCAAGTCACCTACCGCGTTTCCAACAACGTCATCACCAGCCAAGTCGCCGGGATGCTCATCCAAGGCATGTACCAACCCAAATCCGACATTCCGCTCCACGTGCAGCCGACAGATATCGACTCCCTCGCACCCTCATACTCCTGTCCCGCAGCCTCTGCACTCTACGCCTCCTACGGCGTCGGCAGCACCGCCTCAAACTGGACTTCGCACTTCTCATCCGCGAAACCGCTCTTTAGTGCCCTCGACGCCGTCAGCGGCGTCCCCAGCTCCTCTGCCGAATGGCACAACTGGTTCGACCACTACTACGACAACCTGTCTGCGCGCCAGTGCCACGCCAAACCCCTGCCTTGCAACATTTCCAACCCGGAGCTTTGCATCGATCAAAAAATGGCGGATACAGTGTACAGACTGGGTCAGTACGAGTACTCGTTTATTTATCGCGATGCGCCGCAGTCGCTGAAAGCAGCGGTGGGGAGCTACGGTGTGTTTATGGCGGAGTTGGCGGAGCATATTCGCGCTGCGTTGGCCGGGCAATCAGACATCATCTACAGGCATAATGTCGCGCATGATGGGTCATTGGCGAGATTGCTGAGTTTCTTGCAGGTGGAGACAATGGTGTGGGTGGGGATGGGGTCGGAGGTTGTGTTTGAGATTTACAAAGTAAAGTGTGAGGGGAAGAAAGGGTGTGATGAGGGTAAAGCGTATATTCGCATTCTCTGGGGTGGACAGGTCCTGAGGAGCTCGAATCCGAGTTTGGGGTGGAAACAGGGGAGTGTGGATATGTTGGATTTGGATGTGTTTCTGGCGTATGTAGATGGACTCGTGGGGAGGAGGGCGGAGAAGGTGGTTGGGTTTTGTAAATCGTGATTGTGCTCGGTGGGGAGGGGATGTTTGGTACGGGCTTGTGTGGTTTGTGTGTAATGTATATATGTTTAGTTCAATCATCTCTGATTGATCGCTGTCGACGACAGCAGAGACTCCAAATACATGCGAATGCCCGAACGTGCCCATCGATTCATCAAGCAAGTATGTCGCATTTGGCTCAGGACACCATACGCCCGTGTCGTCCCGGACAAACTCCTAGAGGCAGGTGTTCCCTCATCATCCGTACCAAGCAGCCAACATGAAAGTAGAAAAGCAGATCAAGGTCGATCTCTTCTACTTGTCCTCCGTGGGGGTGCCAGAGTTCTTATAGTTGCCACTCTCAACAGTTGCACTAGATGACACGGCAGAATGGCTAGCAGGCCGCGACTGCAGCTGCGGCTGCAGGCCCTGAGCTGCCAGTTGACGATGTGTGTTCATGATGCTGCTGTACCACACTTCATTGATTATATTAGCCGTGCACTCGGAATCCAAGGGTCAAACTCACACTTCTCTTGAATGACCAGTGCCGCTGGAGGCTTGCCAACACCATGAACAGAGGGAGAGATGGGCAACTCGTGAATGCGTCGGACATGGTTACAGAGTGCTGAACGAGCCTGGAACCGGGCCTATGAAAGTTAGCCTACTCTCTGAATGTATGTAGTATGAAGAGCTCGCTTTGAGCGAGGAATCAGGCCGATACTGGCACCATGTGAAAATGGCGAAAGAACGACACTGACGCGGTCATATGAGATTCTGGAAACTACAGACCTGTTTGCTCTATCTTAGAGCTAGGGACCAGTCAAACTTGCGGAAGTGCTCCGAACTGGTGGCATTGCGAGATTTCGGGTATCGAGAACGAGGGCTTGGGCCTGATTCCTCACTTGATAGCAAGCTCCTTTGCGCAATTAGATTCTTACCGAACAGAGTACTCCGTTTTGGAATGCGACGCGACAGTAGATTTCACCACAGTGAATCTCTACCTTGCCTTCGGCATCCAAAGTAAAGGGAGTCACTCCAAGTGGAGGCGATCCAATGACGGTGTAGTCTTCGTAGTCGGTCTGCGGAACACTGTCAGAATGCATAAAAGAACACCTTATACTGACTTACATATCCCTGAAGAGCTTTCGCCATGGTGGCTGTTTTTGATGTTGTTGTCTCCAGGTTGAATGCGATTTAGTACATTGTTTACGTACCCATACAACTATACCTCCACTATGGAGTACCGCTCGGCTAATAGTTAGCGCCTACCTACTAGCGCGTCTGACGTTCAGGTACCCCTGTCTCCGATACACCGCCGAACTCCTCATAGCTTCCCAAAAATGTATCTCCACACTGACGTCTCGCAATCACCTCACACACAAAATGACTGCTGTACCAGACTATTCGCGGCCAACAACGCCCAACAAGTACCCCAATGGCATCCCCTCACCTCGCACGCCAAAAACCGGTCTCGCTCTCACCGAATACACTGCAAACCCCAGTCCGCCCAATGAGTCAAGTGCTTCAAAGGCAAATAGTGTCATACCCGAAGCGTTCCTCCTCCCAAATGGATACCCCGACTACCTCCGCCTTATCCTCACCTCGCGCGTTTACGAGGTCGTAGAAGAAACGCCATTGACTACCGCTGTCAATCTCAGCAATCGCCTCGAGTGCAATGTCATGCTCAAGCGCGAAGATCTGCAGCCCGTCTTCAGTTTCAAACTGCGGGGTGCATACAACAAGATGGCCCACTTGGATCCCAAAGACCGATGGAGGGGTGTCGTCGCATGCAGCGCCGGAAATCATGCACAGGGTGTTGCGTATTCGGCTCGCAAGCTCAAGATCCCAGCGACTATCGTCATGCCCTCGGGCACGCCGGATATCAAGCACAAGAACGTGTCGAGACTCGGCGGGTCGGTTATACTGCATGGCGCAGACTTTGACGCTGCAAAGGCAGAGGCATTGAGGTTGGAGAAGCTACATGGGCTCATTTCTATACCACCATTCGACGACCCGTATGTGATTGCGGGCCAGGGAACAGTTGGCATGGAGCTGCTGCGACAAACCAATCTACAGGATCTCAAGGCTGTTTTTTGCTGTGTAGGCGGAGGCGGACTCATAGCAGGAACAGGCGTTTACATCAAGCGGATAGCACCGCATGTCAAAATCATCGGAGTAGAGCAGTACGACGCCAATGCCATGGTCGAATCCCTCAAGGCCGGAAAGCGCGTAGTTCTCAATGACGTCGGACTCTTTGCCGACGGAGCCGCAGTCAAGACTGTAGGAGAAGAAACATTCAGAATATGCCAGGAAGTCGTCGATGAAGTTGTCCAAGTCACTACCGACGAGACCTGCGCCGCCATCAAAGACATGTTCGAAGACACACGCTCTATCGTCGAGCCCGCGGGTGCTCTCGCCCTCGCCGGCCTTAAAAAATGGGTCAGCCGTAATCCGTCACCGGACCCCAACCGGGGTCTCGTGGCCATCGCCAGCGGCGCAAACATGAACTTTGACCGCCTGCGTTTCGTCGCCGAGCGCGCCGCCATCGGTGAAAACAAAGAAGCCATTCTTTCCGTCACGATCCCCGAAAAACCCGGCGCATTCGCCAAACTCGTCTCTGCCATCCACCCCATGGCCGTCACGGAATTCAGCTACCGCTACTCGAACCCAGACTCGGCACAGATTCTCGTCGGCGTAGAACTCAAAGCCGCAACCCGCGCGCGCGACCTACCCGACCTAATCGAGCGTCTTGCCGCCGAGGGAATGACAGCCCAGGACCTCTCGCAAGACGAACTCGTCAAATCACACATTCGCTACCTGGTCGGTGGCCGCAGCGACGCCGCAGGCGAACACATGTTCATGTTCGAATTCCCCGAGCGCGGAGGTGCCCTGTACAAGTTTTTAAATACCTTGCAGCCTGGTATGAATATCAGTCTGTTTCACTATAGAAACTATGGCGGCGATGTAGCCAAGATCCTTGCGGGCATACAGTGCGATGAGAGTGAGAGTGAGAAGCTAAAGGCTTTTCTAAAGGAGATTGGGTATCCGTACAAGGAGGTGACGGATAGTCCGAGTTATAATATGTTTTTGAGGAGATGAGAGAGAGAGGGGGCTTGTAAACAGTTTTTCTCTTTTCCCGCTTGGGTATGGTAATAATATAGATGGTCTAGACGAAAATGTTGAATTTAAGAATAGATACCCCTTCGCCTGTATTCATTTGATGTTTCTATGTGAAGTCTTCTTTTTTCTTTCCTTTTTCCTTTTTTTTTTCCTGTTTTCTTTTTCTTTTTGAGAGGAAGTAGAAGTGATATTAGTCTCAGCGCGGCTTTTGACCTGAGAATCTGAGAGACGATGATGAAGCTAGCAAGCCGAGATATAAGTACTCAGGTCAAAGCATGGCTAATAAACAGACAAATAAACAAACAAAAGGGAGACACGACAGTAGCCTTCAACATTTGGGGCAGTCCTACGTGCACTACATACACATCACACCTAACCACTTCACATCTAGTCATACGAGTTCCCATTGGAAAAGATGATTCTCTTGCAACCACATAAAACTCCATTACCATCTATCTATCTCTGTCTGTCTGAGAGCAGCATGTTGCGATGCGTGCGAGAGAAAACCAAGTCAAAGCCACCAATCAGTTGCTGACCATCTACCCACCTGTGGCTACAATATTGGTATCCTGATATCAAGAATGTAATAATTTCTAGATTAAAAAAGACTCAAGCGAAGGGGGGAGAGAGGAAACGATGCTGTTAAGGGAAAAACAACGGGGCAAGGGGGTCATGGTAACAACAAATGACAATGCCGTCAACGCCTAGACCAAGCGTACGCCTTAGTTGAACCCCAAAAAAGTACAATGTGTTCCCCAGGTTGGTAATGACGGTGAGGGTGATTTTCTTGTTGCTCACACTCGGTCTTCTGCAAAGTCTAGAACCTCGCAGTCGTCTTCGAAGAAACCTTCTTCGTCGCCATTGTCCTTCTTGATACGTCGCCGTCTAGTGGTCACGACAACTTGCTCCACTTCTTCCTCGCCATCCCGCAAAACCAGCTTGTTCTCGATTCTAGCAGCAACGCCGGTAATGTCATCCTCGCCCGAGTCGTAGGCATGTGACATGGGTGAAGACAGCCGTGTTGCTTCTACGCTCTCACCGAAGAGCCAGGGTGAAGGATCGTCATGGTGAAGGTCTGAAACGAGTCCAGGGAGAGTGGGCTGGTATTCGCTGGCGCTGCCATGAACCTCTGAGGCCTGTCTCGCATAAACAAAACGCGTCACACGCTTATCGGTGTAGAAGGGCTGATAGGGCGGGTTGGTTTCGATCTCAGAGAAACTAATCGGCGCAAGCGTTGGGCCAGCAGGTTTACGGCAGGGTAGACTTCGTGGCAACCAGTCGCCGTAGACGTCTTGGCTTGGCTCCGGGTCGCCGGCTTGTGGGAAAAGCTGCTCTGTGATCGCTAGTGGAATTGCAATATCAGGGATAGGAGCTAGCCCAAACTCGACAGCTTTCTTCTTGGTGATTGCTGTGTTGCCTGACCTTCCTTTGCCAGCAGCAGGTCGCATCTGGACCCGCCAGATTTGAAGTACACCACCAGATACTAACGCAATTGAACCGCGACCCCTGCCAGACAACCAACGAACGCTATAAGGCTTGACACCGCTGGGAGATGATGGAAGGGTTAGCTTGTTGTCGCCCGCATGACGGATGTTGTTGATGGATTTGCCGACTCCAGCGGCCACGGCTTTGCCAGATTTGGCGCCCGCAGCAGGCGTCACACCAAGACCACTAAGGCTGAAGCGAGAACCACCACTATTGGTCCTTGTGCGAACAGCATCGAACCAGGGTTTGGCACTGTTAATGGCTTGCATTGCCGAGTTGACTGCCCCTGTAGGCCCTGCAGGAGATGCGGATTCCTTGGGCTGAGCTTGGGCTGCAGGTCGAATTCGCCTGGGTGGTGGCCATTGGAATGCAGACGCCGGCATGGGGAACATGTGTACCGTTCCTTTATCAGTAATCACCGCCAACCTGTCAGCTCTAGGGGCAGACCAAACGACGTCGATGACATTTGCAACCGTCATGCGGGTAAATCGAGCAACCTGTCGGACATGGGGCCCGGTTGGCTGCTCCCTCGCGGTCCTGCGCGCTCGTCGGAAATGCATACGCTTTAAGTCCCATACGTCTTGGTAGTCGCCCTTCTTGCTCACCGACATGAGCATCAGGCCGCTAGGAGAAAAGGACAGGAAGCTGCAGCCCAAGGCTGCCGGAATGGTTGCAACGGGCTGAAGGGCACTCTTGCTTCGGTTTTCTTCCGCGTCTAGCAGTTTCTGCAGATCAAAGACGGAGATGACAGCGGCTTCTTGCCTGGGTTGCGCCTGGCTGTAGCCATGCGTAGGGGGGAAGTAATGCTGCATAGGATCCTGGCCGTGCGAACCACCGTTACCTTGCTGACCCTTGCTCATGTAGCTTTTGAAGGCCTGCATGCCCTTCTCGGTGGCCCAGCGTGCACCTTTGATAGCAACCTGGGTTCCTTCGCGCGTGAGTCTGTCTATCAGGCCTGCCTCATTCGGTGCATCGACGGCACAGTTGGGCAACGGTTGAGGTGGTACGCTGTGGTGCGCAAGGCCTGGAACACGTTCATAGTAGGGCGATGTAAGGGCCACGCCATTGACGGGATAAAGTGAGCTTGATGAAGGCGGAGAGAGGGCGAGCCAGCGATCAGACAGCGAGAAGACTGGCAAGCCATACTTATCAGGCGGTGTCTCATCGTGGCTCCCATCTGCGGCGCTTGAGCCGTTGGAATGGACTGCTCGCTCTCGATTCTGGACAGAGGTCCACATCTTGCCGATGCAGCGAAAGCGCTCAGCATAGTCTAAGTGGCCTTCAGTGTATGGAGCAAATACAAAGACTTCTCCACTTGCACCAGAGGCTACCACAACAAACTTTCCCTTTGCATCAACGACGAAATCGCCTACGGGTGGTGGTGGTTGGAACATGGGACTGTCGATGGGGCTGGTGAGAGGAACCAGTGGTGTTCTATACAGAACAGCCAATCTCCGCCGCTCCTTGAGGGAGTAGACCTCGACAGTGGTCTGATAACCGCTGATCTCGCCATTTCCATGGTCTCCCAGTCGCGAGGAGGGCCGGCTGGGTGAATCCGAAGCCGAGTCGTCAGCGGCAGAAGAGCCACTGGCGCTGCTACTACGACTGTCTTTGATGACCGGGCCGTGCAGGGTGAGGGCAATGAGTGGGCGAGAAGCAGCAAGCGGATCTCTTCGCGAGGACCAGGGCAAGATCTTGGCACCTATGACGGCACCGCGCAGGCCTTCCAAGCGACCTACAATGTCCATCTTGCTCTTCTCAACACGAAAGACATCGAGCCCCCCTTGAGAGCCAACAAGCAGGACGTTCTCGGCGGTCCGAGCAGCTTCGTCTCCGGCCATGGATAGGGTGTCGAAGCCACAAAAGCAGCCGCCTTGGCCGGGCTGGAGCCCACTGGCTGGGGCATTGCCCAGAAAGTCGAGGTTTGGCAGGCCGTAGTAATGAGCCTGTGGCTGGTGTGGCAGGGGCGGGTTAGGCATGAACTGGTGTGAAGGGGTGCGGCCGCCTTGCGAGTAGATGGAGGCCCTGCGGTCACTGCCAGGAGAGTGCTGCATCCTTCCACCAAAGGTTGTGTACTGGTTGGGATGGCTGAGGGGTCGTGGGCCAGGCGGTGAGTTGGACATGGCCTGTTGTGCGTACAGGCCGTCTCGGGCACCGGGCGAGTTATGAAAGGTAGGCGGAGAGCCTGCAATAGCTATTCCGCCGTTACTCGGGGAGCCCTGGTGGGCAAAGAATGGAACCGACTTGGCCCACTCGGTGGTGTAGTGGGCGGTTGTGTTTCGCGTGGCACCGATAGCCGACAGCAAGGGGGAGGTGGTGGCATTGTAGTTTGTGGGTGGAGAGGTGGAGGAGAGGCGGTTTGCAGACGAGGGAGAGGATGTCCTGAGCAGGTCAAGTCAGCATGGTAGCAGGGCAGGAGCCAAAGAGGCATCACGCTGGCAGTGAGTCACTGGGGCGCGAGGGGGAACAGGAGGGCGTCACGTACACTTGTCTGGGGTATATACGCGTAACCTTTTCGCCCGGTCTATTTCTTCTTCCCAGCTCATGTCTCGACGAGTTGCGACCGCGCGCGTGGGGGCTGGCGTGGTGTTTGCTAGGCGTGGGCTTTGGCTGGTGCTTGTGCAGGTAGGTGAGGTTTGAAACCGGCTTCGTATGCGTATGCTCTGCGGCGTTTTCGGGCGATGAGCTCATATAACCTGCTGGAAAAAGCGTGTGGGCGTGTGTAGGGAGAGAGCTAGCTCAGTGACGGGGTGCGCGAGAGTGCCTGTATACTATGTCGTGGTGGTTGGCAAGGAGGGCAAGGGGAGCAACGGGTGGAGGCGGCAGGAGAGGGCGAGGGCTAAACACGGACGGTTGCGTCATGTGCCGTCGTGACCGCCTGGTCGTGCGGGTGGCAGTCGCGTGCGTGCACAGCAAGGCACTTGGACAGCGGTACTAGGGCGCAGCGGTACGGCGGCCCTGGAAGCTGACTCGGCTGTGCTGTGCTGTGCTGTGCTGTACTGTGGTGTAGTGAAGTGGGGATGGTTGACGATGTGCTATCTATCAGCTATCGCAGTGGGGGTGGAGCTGTGCCCTGCACGCGGTTACGTTACGCAGTCTTGGGAGCCCCGCACGCAGCACGGTAAGCAAGCAAGTAGGTGTTTGTAATACAGGAGACGGAGAGTGAGCGTGTAACAGACGAGGAAATCAGCAACCAAGAGAGCGTCGAGAGGCGGGCTTTATCAGCGGTTGCAGTTGTTGAGATGTTATGCTGTTCGGCGCCGTATGGTACAGAGGTACCGAGAGGGGCAAGTGGCCAGCTTATGCAGGTGCATGCGGTGCATGCCGCCCGCGCACCCTGCTATTCGCCCTGCCGCCGCCCTGTCCGGCCTACACTGCATACCAGCTCGTGACCTACATGTCCATCTGCCACTATCTTGTCTATGTCTAGTATGTCTGTATAGGCCGCCCTTCCGGCTCCTGCCGACGCCTATCGATAGCGGTTCCTGCCACACCCGCATCTTCACCATGCCATCCGCGCACTATTTGTACCTACACACTCCCACCTGCGCAGCAAGCCATAAGCATTCCCACCACTGGTACCCCATTGCTCATGTATCACTGGTCCATCCGTCTCTCCTCTGGCCCTTAGTCAGCGTCAGCGTCAGCGCCAGCATGACATCACTGTCCTCAACATCTCCCTTGTCCAAGCCGCCTTATCTTGCTCCCTGTGTCACAATGTATTCTACTTGACATAAGTATCAAGGTAGTAGTTTTGGCGTCCATGTCCACGTCCATCGTCTTCGCCTAGCTCTACTTGCTTTTTCCACGACATGTGGGCCGCGCCGCCTGGTCGTCCGGGCCAGTGTCCTGATGTGGTCCGGAACCGGTGATTAAATGCTTCGACTCATGCCCATCGCCGTAACCGAGCCCTCAACGTCTAACCGAGCAATCTCGACAATCTAACCGAGCAGACTTGCAGAAGCGAGCAACTGCGACGATCGCCGAGAGACGTTGAAAAGCTCATGGCGCCCGTCTTCGTGGCTATCCAGCAATCGAGTTGAATCCCCCCTCGCATAATGCTCAAGTCAACTCTTCTTAGCGCCCTTTGCGGCACCCTTCTGCATTCCGCTTCAGCCGCCGCTCAATACACCAATCTTCCCAATGTCGAACCGGGCGTCTTCAATGCCAGCGCCCGCATAGAGATCCACAACACGTCCTTTGACGCTGTCTGGAACTTGCTCACGGATTTCCCAAACTACGCCGACTGGAACCCCTTTGTCCGCTATGCAGTCGTCACCTCACCGCTCAACATCACTCTGCCTGATCAACGGCCTGTTGAGGGAAAGAACCTCTTTTTCCGCGTCCAGATTCCCTCATTGCCTCTCCCCGTCAACAAGGACACGCCGGATAAACTTCTAAACACCCAGTTCTCCGCCGAGCTCATTACTGCTGTGCAGTATGACAAGGGAAGGCTTGCCTGGGAGTTTTATCCGCCCTCGCCCATGCTCAAAGCAGAAAGGTGGCAGGCTATTACTGATCTCGGCAACGGAACGGTCCTGTACGAGAGTAGAGAAGTTTTCAGTGGGCCACTGGCCTATGTCATCAAAAGCACTTTGGAAGAGGGTCTCCAGGCATCATTCAAGGGCCAGGGCGAGGGAATCAAGCTGTACCTCGAGGGTAAATAAGGCCACACTGTGACTTGGCACACGATGCGTCACGATCTTTGAGTACCAAAAGCGTTTGGCTTTCTTTAATAATATAATTGTTTTTCAAACCAGCGCATAGCGTTGTATGTATATACTTTCAAACTCCTTGTACATATGCGGCGGGCCGCGGGCCCATCCATCTGCTCCCATCAACAGCAAGGGTCTATCCCTGTCGCCCAGCCCATCCACAACCGCCGCATCGCCGCTGTCGCAATCGCACATGGCCTCAACACGCCCCAACATCAGCTGCCCATGTTCACCATGACGTGATTTCCAACCTGTCGCTCAAGTCCTTCGGGTTTTCCTTCTTGTATCGTATTTTGAGTTCTCCTGTTGTATGCCCGCGTGATACTAGATACCGGCAACGCCGCCCATGCCGTCCAGTCGCTCTTCTTATCGCCCATCGTTCCATCTCAACCCCAAAGTGCGCCGGCTGCCATTATGACAATCAACCCCGAGCTCGAGGCTTTTGCGCGAGCCATATCGCGCGTCTTGGGCTGGGCCTACTTTCTTGCTTGGTTCGTTCCTTCCCACACGCCGGGTCGCTCCTGCCTTTTCCCCCACGCTGACCAAACATCCTCCAGGTCCCTGTCCTTCTACCCTCAGCCAATATCAAACTACCTGCGCAAATCCACTCTCGGCCTCGCAATCGACTTTCCTACCTTGAATGTCCTCGGCTTCGCCTGCTACACCCTCTCCACGGCCTCGTTTCTCTACTCCCCAACCATAAAGGCCCAGTATGCCTACAGACACCCTGACGCTCCTCAGACAACGGTGCGCTTTAACGACTTCCTCTTCGCTGCTCACGGCGCTGTCATGTGCATCATAATATATAGCCAATTCTTCGAGCGGTTGTGGGGGTTCGAGGTTGGCAAGAGACAGCGCGTGAGTCGCGCCATATTTGGCGTCTGGTGGGGTTGCGTCGTTGCTATCTTTGCTGTCATCGTGCTGGTTCGCGTCAAAGGAGTAGATGGGGGATCTAATGCTGAGGGATGGGCGTGGATTGATGTGGTGAGTTTGTCCATGTTGCACTGTGCCACAGCTTATCCTAACACCAGCCCCTCTAGATCTATACCCTTGGCTATGTCAAGCTCCTAACCGTCTTCCTCAAATACATCCCCCAGGCCTGGGTCAACTACAAGCGCAAATCCACCCTCGGCTGGAGTATCTATCCCATGCTGCTGGACTTTGCTGGAGGCTGGCTGTCACTTGCTCAGCTGTGCATTGATTCTGCGCTTCAGAACGACTGGAGCGGTGTCACAGGCAACCCTGTCAAATTCGGACTTGGCAACATCACCATCGTGTTCGACATCATCTTCATGCTGCAGCACTATGTCTTGTATCGACACACGCCTGGGAAAAGAGTCGAGGACGAGGAAGAGTCGGAGGCACTAGTCGGTGCCATGCGAGATTAGCTGGATCGCCTGGATTGCGCCAGTTGCCCTGGAAGCGTGTTGATCACACGACTGAACCAAATTCCTGTGCTGCGTGAGTGGGTGAACGCCTTGTTCCGAAACTTTGTTTTAGCTCCAAACAACATTCGCTGCTTTGGTCCAGACCGTGCGAGGAAACCCTCTTTGGGCGCCATTCCATCTAGTTGAATTTAGACAAGCGTTTTTCTATGCAACCGCTAAGATTGTGCTCCTTTACAACTGTATATGCTTCCCATGGCTGACTTATCTCCTGGATCTCGTACGATTCCCGCGCCTAGCTGGTGGCACCATTTAACTCTATAAGCTTTCTTGAGACTATTGACGCTGAGCAAGGAAATCCAGTGACTAAGTGCTTCGGGCATGATACTAGCTCATTGTCCCCAGAGGGCCCGTGAGCCGGGAGCGGCAGCGTCCTCTCCTAGTCGTTTAAGAAGCATATGAGCACATGTCGTTGCTAGTCTCCCAAGGCTGAACAACACATGGTTTTAACACAGTCTTTAGGCCGAGTATATAAGAATAGCCTCACCAATAAACGGCCCCGGAATTTTGACTTTTGATCAGATGCGGTGACTTATTGGCTGGTTGTGGAAAAGTGCAGTAGCCGTCTGACGATACAGCAGAGCGGACTCGTTTCATGTCTGCGAGTAGGCGAAACAATAACATTATCAGGCATTAGGTTGCCACATGGTACTGACGCGATGTCGGTCTATGCAAGCCACCGTCACGTATGCCTAACATTGCGTTGCCTAAGGAGTGGAACTTATTATAGAGCGTCCGCTCTCTTCGACAACTGTAGCCATGTCTTAATGTTTTACGCCTCGCACTCTGAACAATCTCTGCGATAACGAAACAAATCCAACATCGGTTGTACGATCGCAAAAACGACTGTCTACCGCTGTCATATCCAGCGCACTGACGGGGCATACCATGGCCCCTCCAGGAACTGTCCTGGTGGTAAGCATTTTCCCAGCTCAAGATGGTCATGTATTCCATGCATCGCTGACTAGTCTAGACATCATGGTACATCTGTCTCGTACTTGCAGCACCACTCATAGTCCTACGCCTGCGGTCGCGATTAAAACGACATGAGAAGCTGGGCGTCGACGATGTTGTCTTTATCGCCGCCATCTTCGTGGTGCTGGGATTCAATGCGACCATAGCATATATGTGGAACCTGGGCCTCGCTGATTGGAAAGCTGGCTACCACATCTCAAGAGCTCAGGTTGCTGCGATAATGCGAATGGTCCTGCCTAGTAAGCTGCTATACGTTTCAGCCGCATGGACGATCAAGTTCTCCGTCGTGCTGTTCTACAGAATTGTTGCGCCGCCAGGATCGCGGATAGTCGTAATGTGTTATATTGTGCTGGGCTCCCTGGTGGTTTCATGGTGTGGGGTTTTCTTTTACACATTGTTTGGCTGTATCCCGTGGGACAAGTACTGGGCTGGGGATCTACAGTGTAAGTTGAATGACATTCACTCCACGGATCGTGTAATGGGACCGATGCTGATCCTCCATAGCCGAATGTCCTGCAGAGTTTACTGTGCTCAGCTGGTGGCTGCTCACTGGTTGTAAGTACATCCAGCATTCCTCCTTCGCCTAGATTTGATAGCCATGCTAACAATATTCCAGTAAACGTTTCCACCAACTTAGTCGTCGTCCTCTTCCCCATCATCATGGTAATGAAACTCGACTCGCGATTGCGAGATAAAGTAGCGATCATCTTCATGTTCATCCTCGGATTGGTCGTCATCGCTGCTAGTTGTATGTCTGCTTCACTGTGCCTCGTAAAACACTTTCCTAACCTCATCACACCCAGGCATGCAAGCTTACTACAATATCCGGAATGAAATGATGCTCACCGCCACTGCCTCCATGGTCGAACTCTCCGCCGGCCTCATCGGCACCAGCCTACTTGCCCTGGGCAAAACCATTCTCGGCAAAAACGCCTTCCAAGTCTCGACATCTCCCCGTCGATCCCTCGGTCTCACCTCATCGCACCACCAAGCCCACCTCAACGAAATGAAATTACTCGAAGAATACAAGACCGAAAAGAAAACCAATACGAAGCGTTCTTTATCCGTCAAGCGTTCTGTATCTATCAAGCGCTCTATGTCCTTCAAGCGTTCCCTATCGACGAGTAGGGCCAACAGCAAAGGCACAGATGCCTCTCGAATGAGCACAGCGTCGAAAGACTCATCCGTTCTACCCGGTCAATTCCACATTGGGTTCACGATGGAGGAGGTGAACGAAGATGAGGAGATGCCCGAAGAGAAGGGTATTGGGAGCATCACTGTTTGCGCGGCTTTGGACGACTTGACACAACATAGGCGGAGCCACATGATGGAAGAGGTCAAGAGTCCGGGTGTTGAGTCGTGGTTTGAGAGGTAGGATGTGCTGACTCTGCTCGAGGCGAAGGTTTGGAATCTGTTGTTACTTTCTGCTTTGCGGGCGTTGTATTAGAAGAGATATTGCACGGATTAGACTGGGTTTCTGATGATTGATTACGACATGAAGTTATCGTAATATGTAATGAATAGATGTAATGATACAAATCTCAAGTCTGACATTAGTCTTCCTACCCAACTTCTGTCAAAACGAATGCACCACTCAGCAATGTCTTCTAGACAAGTGAAACCAGAACACGTGTTTTGTCTTGGTTACCTCAATCAACACAGACTACCACACCGGAACCAACTAGTCTCCCCTTTTTTCACTCACATCAGCACTAATGCACAATTATTCTTTGGAACCGAGCCGGCTTGGCTAGGTAAACTAAAAAACCCTCCCGCGTGGTGAGATTCTGCACGATAAGGTTCACGTAGCTTATATCGGGGCATCGGGGGGAAGTAGCACATGTCTTGGCTAAAGCTATCTCCCTGCGCATGTGCTCAGCATGGGATATTGGATATGGGATTTAGTACGGAAACAGAGTCCATTGAGTACGAGAGGCAAAGGAGCTTAGGGGTGTGATCCAAACTATTATGCAAACTTTGCTTTTTTCCAAGACTGTAAGGCTACTTTTTTTTCTACAAATTGCCAAAGCCTTTCATCCCCTTTCTACTGTTCGAACAAATCCTCATCCCCCAACCTACTCCTATGCTTCCACACCACCTCTGTATCCTCACAGTCCCTACAATCGCAATCATAACCCCGCCTACACTTTCGATACGCGCTCGCCCCCTCTTCATTATACACCTTCCTCAAATCATAGTACAGCACCAAATCACACAACAGATGCTGCAAGCACCTGAAATAATCGTCTTCCCGCCTGTCGTGTCCCGTCGGCGCCTCGTTCTTCGGGTTATTGAGAAAACCGGATTTGTGCTGCGTGATGAGGGTTTCCAACCAGGAAAGGAAGGGCTAGTTAGGCTTCTTGCTTCCGAACCCGACGTCTTCCCGACACTATTGTCTCAAAAGGAAGGATGTACAGGACGGTAAAATGACCCATGCATATTAGCGCGGCGAGCTTAAACTGCTCAAGATCTAGTCAGGAACAATTTCTCCGCACTTCCCCGCACGATAAACGTTAACCGTCATCTCGTACCACGGGGGAAGCAATGGCAGCGTAGCACGGCAAAAAAAAGTTTGCAGTTACTTGAATCATGCGTGCGTTGCTAGCGTGAGCGTAATAAACCCTTCAATAGAGATGGAAGCCCTCACTTGTTTCCTACCACATCCTTTTGTCAATATCGAGTGTTCTGCAACCATGGCGTATGGAATCAGTAGCTGCCAGCAGCTAGCCACAAGCCTCAGTGCACTTCCCGGGATATCCGTGTTGAACACCACACATATCACGAATGGCACTCCAATTGCGCTCCCGGACCTCGTACCCTCATGTGCCAATGCCGCAAGCTATAACTTGGCTACTGCGACAACAGACATGTGCCGAGTAATCGTGAATGTCAGTTCCAGTGCATCCAGCATCAATCGTATCGAAGCCTGGCTACCAGATAAGTGGAACGGACGATTCCTAGCGACAGGCAATGGCGGTACTGGCGGTTGCATCGACTATGGCAATCTACAGAACGGCGCAAGTTTCGGCTTTGCTACCTTTGGCACAAACGGAGGACATGACGGACAGTCTGGCTATGATTTCTTCCTCAACAAGCCCGAGAATATCAATGACTTTGGATATCGCGCGATTCACGTCGAAGCGGAGACAGGAAAGCAAGTGATTGAAAAATATTATGGTCGCAAAGCAGATTACAACTACTACTCGGGTTGTAGTACTGGCGGACGTCAGGGCTTCGAAGAGGCGATACTGTACCCGGAAGACTTTGACGGAATTCTTATCGGAGCAGTGGCCGTAGACTGGCTTCGTATTGTGGCTTCCAAGGGTCTTCTGGCGCGACGCCTTGGTTGGCCGAACCTCGAGTCCCCCAGCTACGTTTCTGCCGCGCAATGGGCAGCGATTGTTGCTGCTCAGGTTGCCTTGCTAGACCCTCTAGATGGTGTCAAAGATGGCATCATCGACAACCCGACGCTCCATAATTTCGACCCATCGATTCTTGCTTGCGGCACCGGCGTGCTGAATTCGTCAGTCTGCTTGACTGCTGCGCAAGTGAACACAGTGCGAGAGATCTACCAGCCTCTTGCCAATACCTCGGGTCATATCGTCTATCCATCTTTTGAAGTCGGCGTTCCAACTGGTGTGTTTTCCGCTAATACCGCAGTCGTAAACGGCACGACGATACCAAAGCTCAACTACGGTCTGGTTGATGACTTCTGGCGCGGTGCCGTCTACAACGACACTTCATTCTCAGTATTCAACTTCACCCCAAAAGACATGGATTTTGCCACCAATCTGAATCCCGGAGGTATCAACATTGCAGGTGGCATATCGCACGACGTCTCTGCATATCACAAGAGGGGCGGAAAGCTCCTGGCATACCATGGTCGCGCTGATCCAACCGTCATGTCAAGCCTAGCATCGCGCACTTTCCAGAAAACAGCCGAGACACTGAATCTAACAACAAAGGAGATGCACGAGTTCTACCGTCTTTTTTACGTTCCAGGCATGGGCCATTGCGGTGGTGGAAATGGACAGTGGGCAATAGGTCAGCCACAGGTTGACCGAGCTACTGGAGCCCAGTTCAACAATTCACAGCATAACATTCTTCTCGCCATGGTCGAGTGGGTAGAAAACGAGCGTGCGCCTGTTACGTTGATTGGGACAAAGTACGTCAATGATACAGTGGTGAATGGAGTAGTAGAGAGTCAGAGAACCCACTGTGTATATCCGAATGTGAGCCGCTGGGATGGCAATGGTGATACCAAGGAAGCTGGGAGCTGGAAATGTCAACTAGAAGGCGCTGTGTAAATTTCTCAAACCTATGCATGTCAAGATCTGGCACGGTTTGAGCTAATCCAGCCCTGCTTGCACTGACCCTGCTCGCACTGTGTTACGAACCTGACAGAGGGGGACAGTGCAAGGTATGGAAAGAAAGAAGGATAAAGCCCATTTCGGGACCTCTTCGAAAGAGAACGGCACCAACAATTAATAACGTATAATTAATTATGCATCCTACATACTTGGCGGAACGCCACTATAAGATATATCACGTGTGTCCCACATACCCTATGCAATCCTACAACACACTACGCGTAGGACATTATAGAATAGCATAAGATAATGTAGGATATAGGACATTCTCTAAGTATACAGGAATAGGCATCAGACTTTTATAGCTTGATATATTTAACTTAAGTTACGAGTATAAGTATAATATACAAGTTACTTATAGAACCTTTGTTTATACACTATTGTCTCATCCGCGAAAACCAACTCTAAGAGCTCTTAACATCGAAGTCTTATATTACTTCCGCTTAAGACTCTTACTCTTAACACACTGATCCTGCTCTTGTTAGTAAGTAAAGGAGCAACTAGGGCTACATAATTGTTACACGGGGTCTACTTAGTAGAAGTATACTTATCTAATCTCGATCCGGGTTAGGGCGAGACGGCTTTAACGAGTATACCTTAAGGTCATAAACATGTGACTATTCCGATTTGAGCAGGGCGAGTACGACCATCTACAGGAAAAGGATTGAGCAAGATGATGATGATGAACTTTCGATTTGGGAGCAAAAGCGACATTTGGTTCGTTGACCGCACACACGGTTAAAGGCCACAGTTGACAATCGATATTCTTGTGTGGGATTACGATGAGGAAACGCGCACGATGGTTTTTACGTATGATGCCGGACAACGTACACCTAGAGTTAAACAGGCGAGTCTACTGATGTCATATAAAATAAGATTAAAAGTGATCGATTCAGTATCTGGAGAAGAAGAAGAAGAAGAAGAAGAAGAAGAAGAAGAAGAAGAAGAAGAAGAAGAAGAAGAAGAAGAAGAAGAAGAAGAAGAAGAAGAAGAAGAAGACGAAATTCGCGGAGGAAGTGCGGCCCCAGAGGGGTCATCTAGCATCAGACTCCACAACGGCACAAGAAAGTGGTATCCCGATGCAACATTCGGACACGATGAAGATAGACATTCAAATCTTTTCCATTAAAACTCGCAAGTCCGTGGAGGAGGAGGAGGAGGAGGAGGAGGAGGAGAAAAGTCTTGAATCGGTTGTGAGGACGATACGTTGTGCTTTCGGGCGCCAACATACGAATAGATAGCTATTAACGTCAAACTCTCGTACTTAATTAAAGGGTTTAAGAGAAAGAGTAAACCCTATTTCGTCTACCAATCTAAAGATAGTTCTATACTCTAAAACGGGAGCACAAATTACGCGCCGTAGGCAAAAAAGGGTCGTGAATGGAGCCCTTTTTCCGCGAAACGATGAACGGAAACCCTTTGTCGATTACCTCTCTAGTATACAGCTCCGTCTTAGCGACTTCGCTTTGCCAGAATAGCTATAGAGCAAAAAAAAAAAAAGTATTGCAGGGGACGGAGATGCAGAAATCTCGGATCTCTTGGGGGGCGACAAGCTATACCAAAATGCTGAACAAACAAAAAAAGATCGAGCAAAATTTGAACGTGTCATATATCATCCGATGAGAATGTTTCTGGATCCTGATGTTAAAACTGTCTCAACAATGTGTCCGAGGATGAAATGTACTAGTAACAGCAGCAATGGAACCAAGTGCGCTGAGGGGGGGGCTCTAGGACAAAAGACTCAGGTTGTTGTTGGGAGATATCACAAAAGGGAAGTTCTTTAGATCAAATACTGCATCTTCATTCTCCCCGGGAATGAGAGCTTGGCGATGCTTAGGGCAGTAGATCAGGATCAAGCACACACTGCCTTGTTTCTCGTTGGCCTTACGCTATAATTATTTATAATTCTAAAGGCAGAGTCTTTCTAGGAGCGTACCTCGATTCAAGGATAAGGATACAAATACATTCCTGAAATCTCCGATCACTGCACTAGTTAGTTAACCTGATTTTTGCCAAGAACACACGCGCCAATTATAGTAGTACTAATACTCAAGTCTCGATTGATAATAGCAAACGAGGCGATTTCTCATCCACTTGTTCATTTTTTCACCAACCGCGGCCAAACAACAAGGGGCATGCGCGCAACCATGTCAAAGTAGGCCACGAGCATTGGGTCCAGCCCCAATTCCGCCGCGCGCTTGATCCACTCCTCCAGCGGGAGCACCTGGGCATCTCCCCCCGTTTCCGCATCGACATAGGCCTTGATATCAGAAAAGGAGATGTTGATTTCACCGTGATCGTGAAGGTAGCGCAATGGAGATTCGCCAGATCCGTTGTGCGAGGGTGTGTGAACGGCACACATGACGCTCGTCACCACATCGTCCAGCCATGTCAGATTCATGACACCGCGGAGGTTCGACGAGAGAGGCACGGCGTTAGCGAGCTTACAGTATTGGAGGAGATTGCCTACCACTTCGAGGGCGGCGTTGCTGGACGGCAAAGGTGAAGTGTCCGAGTTCAGCTCCGTGGAGCGCGGCCGGCGTTGCACGCTGGTAAGCCTGTGAATACATATGGGCCATGTGCGGTCACTTTGTTCGTGCAACTTTTCTAGATATCGCTCGCTCGCCCACTTGCTTGCGCTGTACCCATCAAAGGCATCTGGAGGGGGTGGGTATTGCGCTGCAGACTCCTCGCTGAACTCGTCTAACCCAGAGTACTGCAATATGCTCGCGGTGGAAATGTACGAGATTGGTATCTTCTTCTTGGCTAGCAAGCACATGGAGATGATTTCCTGCGTCGAAATTGTGTTTGCCGCTCGCAATGACTGATATGTTTTGAAGTGAGAAGTGTCAGCCCCGTTGTGAATGATGTAATCTGCCTCTTGAAAAATTGCCTTGGCTTCGACATCATCCAGGCCAACCAATGGAAGACTAAGCTCTCCCTCGTGCAAGATGACTTTGCTATTTTTGAGAAGCGGGAGTGATGCTATGCGGGCGCTCACATTGCGTACTGCGATGCAATGAATCCTTTCAACGTTTGGGTCCTCGATCAAGGCTTGAAGGAGCCCCTGACCGACTAAACCAGTTGCTCCAGTCAATACCACCACTTTCGGTGGCGAAAGGATATGAGAAGTTGCGTCAGCTAGCGCCGATACGGTTGATTCCAACATCGCCGTTTCTGCGTCCCAATCGAATTGTTCCATCTTCGACTCCCTACCCTTTTCAATACGCTTTGCCATACTACCCAAGGTACTAGCCTCAAACATTTGCGCAAATGGTATTTCAAGGCCAAAGTGTTGTTGAATCCGTGATTGCAGGCGCAAAAGCAGCATAGATGTGCCGCCTGCATGGAAGAAATCGGTGTGAGCATGAATTCGGTGTAGCTTGGTGATGTCTTTGGATATTACATCTTGCCACAGTTCCCGAAGTAGGAACTCTGTCTCGGTCAAATTTGTTGAATCGACATCATTGTGAAGTTGAGGTAAATCAGGGAGCGGCAATGACGCAACCGCTCTGCGATCCAACTTCCCTGAGCTCATCATGGGCAATTCCTCAACAGCTACTGTCACGGCTGGCCACATGTACTGTGGCAATGGGAGATTTGACGACAGTTGGTTCAGAACACGTTGCTGATCGGTTTCTGACGGGCGATGCTGAGGGTAGAATTTGACATGGGCAACCAAAAATTCGGGGCTCGAGGGCGATGTGCGGACAACAGAAACCACGACATCGCTCAGTATACCATTGGACTCCTTGAGCATGACGCTTTCCACCTCCTGGAGATCGATACGGAGCCCACGAAGCTTATGTTGGGTATCGCCAGATCTACGGCCTTCAATGAGCAAACTGCCATCCTGGCGCCACCGACCGTTGTCTCCAGTGCGGTGCATCGTAGTCCATCCAAGAGATTTGAATGAAGGCGAGGCGTGAGGGTCCAGGACGAACTTCTCCGCAGTCATCCCTTCATTGGCCAGATAGCCAGCAGCCACGCCTGCTCCACCAACGTATATCTCGCCTTGAACACCAGGCGGAACTGGTCGGAGTTGTTCATCCAGAACATAGACTGAATAATTGGAGAACGGTCCACCAACAGCAGGAGTCCTCTCGCCATTTCCATAAAATAGTTCCATGGCTGTTGTGATGAAGGTAATTTCAGTTGGGCCGTACATATGGAAGAACCGCGGTGGCGGCTGAGGGCCTAGAGTGGCTTGCAGCTCAAGTACAATATTTGTACCCGGTTCGCCACCGCACATTGCCGTTCTCCAATGAGTGGCGCGAATGAGACTCTGGCTGCTTCCATATTGAAGCCAGTTGGTATATTCAGATGGCACGCCGCAAGTGACAGTAACACCCTCGGAAGCAATGATGTCGGCAATGGCGCGAGCATCTACCCGCATCTCACGGGGCACAATACACACTGTGCCGCCATAACAGAGAGCGAAGAAAGCCTGAAGATACGCCATGTCGAAACCGGAAGAGCTTTGTTGGAGTACCACGTCTCTCTCTCCAAATCTAAACAAGGGAGGAACGAATTCGGCCCAGTTTCTGAATCCAACGTGCTTCAGAACGATACCTTTGGGAGCTCCAGTAGAACCACTGGTATATAGAACCATAGCTGGATCATCTGCGCTCGGCAACATCGGCGGTCCAGCCGTAGGATAATCATCGGTGATGTGCTCAACGTTGATGATCTTACGAACACCATTAATCTCAAGCTGCTGGACGGCCTGGTCCTCCGTCTTTGAATCGACTAGAATGAAGGCGACGTTGCTGTCGTCTGCCATGTCTTTGAGGCGTTTAACCAGTGTACCGGCGTCAAATGGTATGCAGACTGCCCTGGCGCCAAGTACACCAAGAACAGAGCACAGCCAGTCGGGTGTAGGCTCTTGATATACCGCAACCTTGGAGCCTGCAGTACACCCCATAGCGCAAAGAGCCGCGCAAATTGACTCAGACTTATTCAGCATCTGTTTGTATGACATTGACTTGCCCCCAAATGGCATCTTGAGCGCCACCTCATTCGGCATCGAGTTTGCCATGTCATGGATTCGGCCAACGATCGAGTCATATGGCCATTGGGACCTAACAGCATCTCCTGAAAGGACACTGTTAGAGATGAAATAACCCCCGAGGCTCGGGGGATCAGGGGGTGAACAAACATACCTGTCCCAAATTGAAGAGCCTTCCCAACCTTCCCTGCGTCAAAGACATCCGGATCGGCAAAGGGGATGTTAGAAGTACTGATAAACGCGTGAATCATCTTTTGGAGGCTCTCGAGCAACGTCTCAACATCTTCCTTGCTGTATATGTCTCCACGAGCGATTAGCATGAGGTGGCATGTATTACTTCCTGAGTCATCTATTATATCAAAAGAAAGGTCGTAAGGGAGTTCGGAAGCCTGAAACGACAGCAATTCCAGTTCACATTCTCCCCACGACTGTCTTTTTCGCATTCCCTGGCGATAGTCGAAGAAGGTCTGGAAGATTGGCGCCTGCGTTGCGGAACGGGATACGCCGAGCCTATTTTTTTCTTTGGTCAGGAATATTCTATATGAAAAGGCCAATGCTACAGATGATGGGTGGGTATGAACATGTACAAAAGGAAGGAGAAGGCGACTTACTCGTTTAACAAAAGCTGAAATGGGACACCTGAATGGGCCAAGGCGGAATTGGCCTTGGATTTGGTCTCTTGAAGCTCTGCTTCAAATCTCTGCGACGCACTATTGGGGAAGCGTAAAGGTAGGAGGTTGATATATGGGCCTAGCCCCTCCATAGCACCTTCATGAGATCTGTTTGCATCAGCTATACCAATGCATACTTCTTCTGCATCTGCGTATCGCAACAACAATGCACGGAACGCGGTCAAGAAGAAGTGGAACGGTCTGACTTTGCAGCGCCGACAGACTTCCCAGATACGTGATTTAGTTACAGAATCAACAGTCAGGTCGACTCGCTGGTTCTGGTATTTGGTATATACCGGATGGGTAGTGGCTGCAGAGATGCGTAAAACTGGTAGCGGTGGTGGGCATGGGGTAAGCTGCTCCTTCCAAAAGCGCAGACTCTCTTCAAGCCTACCGTCCTTGACAGCCTTGCGTTGAGTTTCTGCAAATGTAGAATATTGGTAGACAGAAGCGCTCTCAGCGATTGATGTATCGTTTTTGTACAGACGCAACAAATCTTGCATCAGGATCGACCCAGATATCCCATCCAAGACCAAAGAATGCGTACCATGAAGGAGGAAATGGACGTTAGGAGACAGCTCGAGGAGGATGATTCGTAGGCATTCTCCAAGCTCCACGTCGTACGCATAGCTCTGCAGCTCCTTGAAAACAGGCATGACTTCCTCCTCGCTGGAGATGTGCCTGTGTTCCAGACTTAACCGGCTGGACTCCATGATGCCCTGTTGCGGCCGGTTGTCGAAAGCCTTGAAACAGGTCCGCAACACTTCATGACGCTTGCCAAGTTGCACAACTGCCCTCTTCAAATCTGCTACGCGGAGAGAGCCTGTCATACGAAACAGACCAGTGTGGTTCAGCCCAGCCATACCATTCAGGAACTTTAGAACGAACCAGAACATTGCTTGACTGAATGAGAGCTCTGTCCATCTCTCAACTGCTATTTCCACAGTCTTGGTGGTAGAGATTGCATGATCCAATTTCTCGGGAACCAGCATAATGGATGTCTCTGCATTGGAGCTAGTCGGGGAGTTGGAGCCCTTGGTGTCAGTCGAATTTGATGATGAATAGTCAGAAACGGTACTTTTGTCACTGCTCTCAATAACATTGAGCGCCTCAGACTGCAAAGAAAAGGGAGCATTGGGCTGTGCCGAGTTGTTGGAATCGGATGACGGAACGTTTGGTATGAGAACAGATGGTAAACTATCCACAGCATGAGAGATAAGCTGGCGGATAGACAGACCGCTAAGGATCTTCATAACTGGTAAATTGGCGTTGACGGTTTTCAGGAGCCAACTTCGAATCTCCACGGCAAGAAGAGAATCAAGGCCTATCCCATCCAAAGTAAGGTCCAAGAATTGGGAATCGCTCAGATCGGCACTGCCTTGAACCTGGAACAAAGAACAGATGAAAGGTTTCATGGCAACTGTCATGATCTGTGCTACCTGTGCACTACTTTTGGCAGCCGAGAGTTGAGACTTGACAGAAGTTTTTTCCGTAGAAGGCTTAGAGACATCCATAGCACCGTTGTTGGAAATGAAATGCGTCGCGGTTGGGTTGTCGAACCAATAGGGCAGCTTTTCTGGATTGGAGTTGACTTTATGCAGTCCCATGACGATTTCCGTATTTCCAGTTGACTCCGTACCCTTCTGTCCGGCGGCAATTGCTTCGGCGAATACTTGATGGAAGTCCTGTTCTGCGGTGAGGGAGTAGCCTGATGTACGTGGGAAATTTGTCTTGGTCCTGTCGCTCTTTTCTGTTACATAGCCAACGCCTAATATCGGCGCAATGTGCATAACCGAGGCAGCGAGGCCACGGTTCCTGCGCTGCTCCATAAGACTGGTCATGAACATGTTGGCAGCAGCATAATTCGACTGCCCAGGATTTCCAGTCACAGCAACAATGGAGGAGAATGCCACGAAAAAGTCGAGATCGACGTCCAAGAAGAGCTTGTCGAGGTTGATGGTACCTTGAACTTTGGGGTGGCAGACCTTCTGCATATCTTCCAGGGTCATGTTATCGAGTGTTGTATCTACCAACACCATGGCGGCAGAGACGACGCCCCCAATCGGCGGCATGGCGGAACAGATATCCTCATAGAGTGCATGGGTCTGCTCTAGATCTGTGAGATCGCTGCGATGAAAAAAAAAGGTGAAGTCAGCTAATGCAGTTCACAAAGAGGATTACTGCTGGAATTCTAACTTACTTGGAATAAACCTTGACAACCCCGCCGAGCAAAGCGATTCTATCCAGCCATGTACGAGAAATATCAGGATTACGGCTGGTCATGACGATATATTTTGCACCTCGAGAAATCATCCACTCGCAAAGGGACAGACCCAGACTGCCAGTGAGTCCCGCAAGCCAGTATGTCTTGGAACTGGAAAAGAGACTTTGATCATCCACTGGTCGGATCCTGACTGGAACACTCTTCACCTTCTCCCACTCGATGACCGTCTGATTATGTCTAGGATCCTGCTTTGGGTCAACGCTGGGGGCTGCTTTCGAAATATTGTCAATACTAATGACGGTGCCCTCCACGCTCAACCGAGCTAGATCTTTCAAAGCGTGTTGCACTGCTATGTGCAGTTGATTGTGGACGTCTTGAGTTGGGCCGGCCGTCTCGGTAGGCTCGATCCAAGCTTTGGTAGCATGCAGTTGAGTGAAGTACGTAACCTTGCATCCTAACGGCAGATGCGGGATGATCCGAGCGGCCATATCAGTCATGTCACTTGGCTGACTGCCATCACAGACCAAGAAGAACGAAGCCTTCTTAGGCAAAATCTTGCAGAAACTTCGTGCAGGGGCTTCAGGGTGAATCTTCAACCACCCAAGAAAATCGCATCGTTTTTCTTCCAGTCTTGAAGATATGATGGTCACGATGATATTCTTGGTTGTAGCCTCTCTTTTTACCACATTTGCAAAAGCAAGACTCGGTTCCAACAAAATGACATGGTCGCTGGAGGATAGATGGCTGACGGTGTCGCTTGCTAGAATGTTTAGTTTGACCAGACGTAAGAATCTTGCCTTGGTGGCCGAGTCCCTGAGAAGGGTCTCTTGTTGACTGGATAAAGTTTGCCACAAATTACGGGCAGGCCGGATTGAGGATGACAGTTGACTTGATAATGTCACTTGTGTGGAACTTTCATCCCTTGTAAGGCTTATGAACCCAAAACCAAGCCCTCTGATGCGACAAGCGAGGAGGAGAGAGTGTGTCGGTTGTAGGGTTTCTGAAGCTGCTTCTTGTTCAGCTTCCTCGAGATAGTACTCGTTGTTCTGCATGTCAAGTCTGACTCTGTGGCCATGGCTCTTAAGGTGGTCTGCGCTGCGATCATCGATTGCGACGCTTTTATAGATGGGACGGCGGGCGGAGTTGTAGCGATCGTTCATTTCCTTGTTAGGGATGATGCGTGGTATCAGCAGCTGGCCGTCTTTGTCAATCACGTACTCGCGCTCGACTGTGGTGAGTAAGGGATAACTGCCGGTTTTGTTATTGCCTCGTCGAGTGACCCAAACTGATTCAAGTTTGAATCGCAAGAGAAATTCTGCAATGGTTCTTGCTTTGATGGCGCTGGCATCCTCGAAATCTAAGAATTGGAATTCTAGCGTGGGAATCTCGAGAAGTGCGGCACGCACGAGTCCGACCGTCATATTTGCAAAGGGATCTTGAGCGCGTCGCCCCTGAGTAACCCACAGTACAGATACAGCCTCATGGAGGATACGCTTCATTGCTTGAAGGTTAGCCTCAGTAAGCTGGCGGAACATTGGATCGTCTAGGTCAGAGAGGCCAAGAATAGTTGCGCGAGACGAAACAGGGACGTTCTCAGCTGCAACATCGGCTAGCGTACGGATAATGGTTGATTTGCCAAAGTAGTCCTTCAAAAGGAGCTTCAACTCTTGGGCAATGTTAGAGGCCAGAGAGGACGACTCACCACCGATGACGATCAATTCATCCATCGGGGCTTCTTCGTTTACAGTGTTGAGAGAGCTCAATGCTTGTGGAGAAATGGATAGCGGGTCGCGAATGAAGCTTACTCGAGGGTCAATAGCCTGTGACACAAAGACAGTATTTGGGGTCAAAAGAGCATCAACAATGGGTACTTGGGAATCGCAGCCAGAAAATCCAGTTTCACGCAGGAGCTTGTCCCAGTCGGCCAGAGCGAGGTTAGGTCCCAAGGATCGACCGTCATTCTCTGCGCCTAACCACCAGCCCGGAAATGCGCCAAAAATTGTGCCAAGACGTGCAGTATCATTGTTGATGCCTTCATTGACGACAAGAAAACCTCCGGGTTTTAGCAAACGCCTTGCATTCAAAAGGGATTGCCTCATCAGAGGAGTTGCATGCAGCACCTGAGACGCAATGATCAAATCGTACGAATGTTCGGCGAACCCCTGTTGCTGTGGATCCTTGCTGATATCTAGAACCTTGTATACCATGCGTGGAGACGATGAGAAGGAACGAAAGTATTCTTGTGCCCTAAGGAAGAACCCTGCCGAGATGTCGGTAAAGGTGTACGACAAGATACTGTCCCCCAGCATGTCCAGAACAACCTTGGTAGCACCGCCCGTGCCGGCCCCAACCTCGAGGATGTTCATATGGGGAAACCTGTAAGTGATTTGCTTGACGGTCCTTGCAAGATACTTTGTGTGGTGGGCCATGCCGAGTGCGACGGGATAGAAATCATTTAGGAGGTCGTCGTTCATGGTAAGCTCGATTGCGGTTGTCTTGCCCGTGACGATGTCATGCAAATTCTCGCCGATTCTTGTCAAGAGTTTATAGTCGACAAAATGTTCAAATGGCTTGGATGCCATGGCTATGGTCTCTCTTGTATCCTTGAACCACTCATCCTTCCAGAAGGGCAGTTGGCCACTGGCTATGCGGGACTCGATATGCTCTGCATAAGAGAAGAGCCTGCTCAGGGGTTGTCCCTCATTTCGAGATGGATGATCAGTGGGGATAGAGCGTTGGAGCTGATTCAAGTAATAGAGGGAGGCCCTCTCCAGAAAGTGAGCCAGCTCAAGTTCATGAGGATCAGGGATTGGGCTCAGGTCATAAGCAGCCCTGGCAGCATCCGGATATGCAAGGTCCCATGACATGACAGACATGATCTCCTTGTCATCTTGGGCAGTGGGTGGAGAGAAAGGGATGCAGTCGAGCCCTTCGACTTGGATAAGTGCATGCACAAGCTCTTCCGAGTCCAAAACATCCGAGGCGGAAGAGCCTTGTGGGGGGTAGATATCCACATCACCCTTGAAAGACTTTGTAGATCTGTCTTGCAAGTAGGCATTGAATGGTAGGCGTTGGCCGCTTAGGGTGAGGTACGTTTCAGAGATGCAGAGATTCACTGTGATGCAATCTATCGTCTTGGGAACGTGCATGCTCCATAGACTCCCATCGTATGGGGCTGCCCTGGCAAGTAGGATGGCCTGGAAAGCAGCGTCTAGCATACCTGGATGCACCAGGAGAGTCGATTTGAGGTCCTCGCTGGGACCTGCAACCCAGCCAGTTACTGTACCTAGTTTTCGCTGGAGCCCGGACAAAGCGCGAAACTGCCCGGTGTACTCGTATTCCAATTGAAGTAGGGACTCATACAATTCCTCGGCCTGAATGGGCAAAAGGCTATCAGGGGTAGAGCCCCTGGCTGGGAGGGCATCCGACGCTGGCTCCCCGAGATTGATGGCGATGCAGCCACTGACAAGCATACGTAGCGATGATGATTCGTTATCTGACTTGTAGCCTGTGCCTGACGAAGCTGCAAAGTACCGGAACTTTGCAGATAGCGAGTCCTTTTCTTGAGCAATGTCACTGAGGGAAAAGATTGCTTCAACGGTGGAGTCGTCACTATCAAAAGTCAGAGCTTTGTGGATGTCAATATGCTGTATTTTGATGAGCTTGGCTGGCCCCAGTTCTGGCGACAAAGCAAGTAATTCCCTACAGGCTTCTATTGCAAGCACCACATAGCCAGCAGCAGGAAAGACGGTCTGGTTCTGCAGCCGATGTCCACTGAGCCAGGCGATCTCAGCAGGGCTCATGATCTGGCGCCATCTTAGCTCCTTTTCGGGGGCGCTGTCGCTGGTCATGTGCCCAAGAAGTTCGTGGGGGTTTGACCTAGACATGGTGGCCTTGGTGTACCTTGACTCGTGCCAATATTCGATATCATGATCCCACGGATATGTTGGGAGGTTCTTGACGAGCTGCGCAGGAGAAGTGTCAGGGCGCATAAAGCGGTCCAGTGCATCCAGATGCAGGGGGAAGCGGCTTAGGTGTGTCCAAATGTAGCCAATGCCTTCGGCTACTGACACGACATCTCGAGCTCCTCTCTTCAAGAGGCCAGTGTAAGGCATTTCCTGCCCCATTGTAGCTCGGATGGTCTCGGCTGCTGGGGATTGCAGCGCGGGATGCGGTCCCACCTCGACAAAGAGAAGTTGCTGTTCGCTAGATGCCATGGAGGTGCACGTCTTCTGCAAGGCTTGCATGAAGAGGACAGGATTGACGGCGTTTTGCACCCAGTAGTCATGGCTGAGAGCATCCAGATGGCAGTCTTGGATTTGGTTCCCAGATACACTAGAGATCCAGGTGCACGTGGGCGGGGATATCTTCATGTCCAAGGCTCGCAGCGAGTCGCCGTAGGGCACGGCGCAAGGGGCCATGTGGTGAGAATGATAGGCTTTATCCACCTTCAACAAGCGAGCAAACTTGTCTTCGTCCTCGAGGATGACGTGCAGCTCCTCGATGGCGTCGGCATCACCAGCCAAAGTGAGGCTGGACGAGGCATTGTAGGCGGCGATGGTGGCGCGGCCTTTGAAGACGGGCGAATCAAGGAGGTCAAGGGCATCTTCTGGGGTTATGCCGGCAGCCAACATGGCGCCTTTGTGGCCCTGTGGGCTGCGGGCAAGAGAGCTGTGCAGGCCACGATAGTAGGCAATGGCAATAGCATCATGGGCGGAGAGGACGTTGGCGGCATAGGCAGCGGCAATTTCGCCAGACGAGTGGCCCAGAACGGCGGCAAAGCTAACGCCAGCAGCGCGCAGTAGGTCGACGAGGACAATCTGCACCGCTGTACATAGCGGCTGGGACAGGTGGGCCTCTGCGATGCGCGAGGAGCCGGCAGCCTTGAGCAGCTCATGGCGCAACGACCACTGGGGGCGGTCGGCGGGCGGAAGGCGCGTGGCCAAGTGCGTCTCGAGGGAAGCGAGCGTGGCGGCGGCAGCAGCCGAGTGCTGCAGCAGCTCGGCGCCCATGCGCGGCCACTGGGCGCCCTGGCCAGTGAAGACGCCGACGATGTTGCGTACTACACCTGCATCTCGCACTCCAATGGGGGTGCCAGACTGGAGCTTGTGGCGCAGTTTGGTGTGCAGGTCACGTGCATCAGCCGCGCCCACGGCGGTAGCGTACAGCAAGTGGCTCCGGCGTGCGTGCAGCGTGTAGGCAAGGCTGGGCAGGGACAGGGCGCCCTCATTGGCCTCGATGTAGGCGGCAAACGACTCGACCTGGCGGGCCAGGGCGTGTTCCGAGGCGGCGGAGAAGACAAAGGGCGTGATTGCTGTCCAAGGGCTTGTAGGGCTTGGATTATCGTAGGCCTCGATCAGCGCAAAGCAGTTGGTGCCGCCAAAGCCAAAGTTGTTGACGCCGGCTCGCCGCGGCTGGCCTGGCGCTGGAGCGGGCCATGGCTGGGGCTGTAGGGGCACGCGTAGGCGGGTGCTGAAGGGTTGGATGCGGGGGTTGAGGCGGGTGAAGAGCAGGTTGGGGGGCACCACCGCGTGTTGCAGCGCCAACGACGCCTTGAGCAGCCCCGCAATGCCCGCAGTGCCCTCGGTGTGGCCGCACACGGTCTTGATGCTGCCCACCCACAGGCTCTCGTTGTTGTCGCTGTTGTTGTCGTTGTTGTTGTTGTTGCTGTCGTCGTCGTCGTCGTCGTCGTCGTCGTCGTCGTCGTCGCTACTAGAGGCAAAAAAGGCCGTATAGATGGCCTCGGCCTCGATAGGATCGCCTGCGGGAGTGCCCGTGCCGTGCGCCTCAAAATACTGCGGGCGGTGGGCAGCACAGCGCGGATTCAGCCCGGCTCGACGGTATGTGTCGCGGATCAGGGCCGCCTGTGCTGTTGCGCTTGGCCTGCAAGCGTGCAGCCGTCAGTCGAGGGTCATGCAAGGAATCAAGCCAATAACAACAACTTACAGGGTGAGGCCTCGTGTCTTGCCATCCTGGTTCACGCCAATCTCGCGCACCACACACTCGACATGGTCGCCATCAGCCAGGGCATCGCTGAGCCGCTTCAGCACCACGGCCGCCACGCCCTCGCCGCGTGCATAGCCGTTAGCGCCCGCATCCCACATGCGCCCGCGCCCGTCGGGCGACAGCATCTGCAGCTTGCTCTCGCTGATGTGCGTCACCGGGTCCACAATTAGGTTCGCTCCCGCCGCCACTGCCACGCGCGACTGCCCGCTGCGCAGCTGTTGCACCGCCTGGTGCACCGCCACCAGGCTCGAGCTGCACGCCGTGTCCACTGTCATGGACGGGCCGTGCCAGTCGAAGAAGTACGACAGCCGGTTCGACATGAGGCTGCGCGCCGTGCCCATGATGTGGTACTTGCCAATCGTCTCGGGGTCGCGCATCATCAACTGCTCGTACTCACCCATCATCAGCCCGACATAGCACCCCGTGTCTGACCCCTGCAGCCCTTCGATTGTCTGCCCGCCCGCCTCGAGCGCTTCGTACGTCGTCTCCAGCAGCAGCCGTAGCTGCGGATCCAGCACTTTGGCCTCGGCTGGATTGATGCCAAAAAACCCGGCATCAAACCGCCGCTCCACTGCCTCTTGCGAGAGAAAGTACGACTTCATCCCCTCCACATTGCTGTGCCCGTGGTATCCAGACTTCTCATGATAGAACCCCCCAGAGCCAAATCGAGACGCTGGCACTGACGTCGCGACATCCTTGGGGTTGCAAAGTAGCTCCCACAGCTGCGATGGCGTATTGCTATCCCCTGCAAATCGGCAAGCGCTGCCAATGACTGCGATGGGCTCTCCCATGATGCTTTGTATATATACTTGTAACCAGGTATATATATTCAAAAATGGCTATGGCTGCCTCCTGCGGTTCGGGAAGAGAGAAACGAGGGTGAATGAAAAGTGAATGACCTCTTTCACCTTCACTGGTGGCTGAGGTGCCGACAAAGAATATCAAGTGTCTGAGGTGCCGTTAAATAAGTCTTTAGCAGATAAAATAATGGCAAGAATACCATGAGGTGCCTGATACCATGGATATTATACAATCCTAACAGACCCACCAGAACACCACATCAGCCTTCATACAGGTCCCACAATATCCTGCTCGAAATCGGTCCGTCGTCGGGAATTTACCATTAAATACTGCAGCTGCCTGGAATCCTTTGGTCTTCAACTAACGCCTCGATCCTAGTCATACCCGACGGAACCAGTTCACGGGGTCTAGTTGGCACTGCCGCGTCAAGTATCCGGTATCATACCAAAAACCGCTAAGCATCATTGGCCTAACGCCTTCCTCGCTCGCCGTTTTTGTTTCTTCGATAAAGACGACATGCCCCAGATTCCAACCACGAAGTAGTCTTCTCTGTTTGAGGGGAGCTTCTAGCTGGCTGTTCACCTGCAAGATCAAGTCCTCTTGTGGTGGACATTACGCTTCGTGAGCTAGTTTAATCATGGCGTAAAACCCTTAGTGCACAACTCATCACTGTCTTGTATCTGCTTAGTGATTGCCGTCATGATGAGCATGTTTCATGCGACAACAATATAGAAACCGAATGTTTCCACAAAACTGCAATCTCACCTTGAGAACAAATCAAGCAATACAGTTCTTTGCTGATCTCCATAGCATATCTAGTCTGACCCGGGTTGCTCACTATCCACTTGCAAAATTGCTCGTCCAAGTAAAACTCCATCGAACCGTCCATAAACCAGATACTGAGTGCTGACTCCGCCTAGCATGGACGCAATGTGCACTTCAATCGAAGCGGCACACTTGGTCTTTCTACGACAGCCAGATTCCGGTCAATCAGAGGCGCCTTTGTCACTGGCTCTCCTGCTGCATTACAAAGCGTAAAATCAAACTTGGCCATCAACATAGCTGTCACAATCGCGTTCTCCAACTTGGCGAACTACACCCATATGTCAGTATATCATGCGCTGTGCTTTATCGAGTCACATTATGAGACGCCTCACCCTTGTACCCACTACGACCACATGTCTGTCAGCTTGGTCTTTTTTATCACTTGCAGAGAGGGAAAAGAAAAAAGATCAAAACTCACAACAGGCGTGTCGGCCATAGCCCCAGCCCACAAATCCCATGGGTACCTTCTTGTCCTCCTCAAGACCTGGCATGTACCGTCCGGGGTCGAACTTCAGAGGCTCAGTGTAAATATCAGCATTCATGTGGACGTCGTCAACAGGATAAGCGACAAAGCCACCCTTGGGAATCACTTCGCCCGTGCCTTCAATCTTCACTTCCCTGCCGCTGACATTCTTACGGAATGCGGTGCCCACCGTCTGCAGCCGAATGGACTCTTGCAGGCACAAATTGATGAGCGGAAACTCTGCTTCCCACTCGTACAGCTTCATTTGCCTCAGTGTCTCGACAGCATCTTGCGGCGAGCCGGTTGAATGCTTAGAGAGGGCCTTGTCGATTTCTCCGCGCACTTGCGCCTGCCATTGTGGATTCAGCGCTAGGTAGCACAGCACCCAGGCCGCGTTGATGCCCGAGTTGAGCAATGCCGCCATGAGCGCCATGATGAGGAACTAGACAGCCCATGAATATCAAAATCGATAACCTAAACAACCTAGGGATAGAGACGGAAGGGCACCGCAGAGAGACTTACCGAGACAATTCTGAAGGTGGACTCGCCCTCGTCCATCAGTTGCTGCACAATGTCGTCTTCCTGCCGTCCGGTCTTCCTCCGATTCTCTATGATCTGACTCACCATGAGATAAAACTGTATCCCAGCGACTACGCGCTTTACGTGCTTGACGGTTGGAAGCCACGGGAAAAGGATGCGTGCTGTGCTACTGCCTTTATCAATCGTCTGGATCAGTCGTAGCGACTTCTCCAGTAACTCGGGAGTGTCTGCTATCTCTTTCACCCCAATAGTGCGCATAGTTAGCTGGAATACAATCCGGTTCATCTCATCAAAGGGATCAAACATGCCCCCCTTAGCGCCACAAATGGCCAAAATCCGATCCATTGCCGATGACACATGGTCCGTAAGAAACGGCAGACTTTTCTCAAACGTCCCCTTCTTCAGATGCTTTATCAGCTTCTTCGAGAACCATGCGTCGAACTTGACTCCGTTTTCGGTCGCGTTAAAGTCAGGAGTGCCAGTGAGTAAGGCGGCATAGCTGCAGCAGATTTCCTCAGCAACACAATAATACCCATCATCAGTATCTGTAAAAAGACGTACCCATCGGTCATATTCAACTCTTTGGACTCGTAGAAGACCTTGCGACCTCGTAGCCCTGATACACCCACAACATGGTACCGTCCAATCGAAAAACTATAGTTCCCAGTCTTGCTGTTGGAAGCGCTATCCCTGCAAAAGTCTCCTCGCTGTGTAAAGAACCGCATCGAGCCGACAATGGGAAGATTTTCTTTCAGTAGCTTGGGCGCGGCGTTGGGGAATAGTGGTCGCCATGAGATTGCTAGGACCCCGAGAAGGAGGATACCTACAGAGACCCCCAATATAGCAGCAGGCCAGTCCTGGGTTGTAAAATTAAGCGGAAATAACATGATTGTTTGGTAAAGGTTTAAAAACTAAGCATCTAGCGTGCGAGGAGAATACGCTCTGATGTCCAGATGGCAAGAGACAAGTAGATAGCACTACAATAATGTGATTTATAAGTGCTTGGCCCGTACAAGCGAGCGACGCACCCTTAAATACACTAAAAAAAAATTCAATCTTGAACTTTGGGTATCTTAACAACGACTTTCTACTTGATTACTCAAAACTTGGGTAACTATACATTATCATATACTAAAGCCAGAACCATTCGTATTGTGAAAATTTACAGTCTTAGTTATTATATTTTCTACTAAAAGGTTACAGGATAGTATGATATCCCAACGTACTCTTCATCTTCTACACAAACAACATAGATCCAAATTTCGAGCCATTATTCCTGAACAGTTGTTGAGCTGGCATCCGCCCTTATTCTTTCTTGGATGGCTTGTAGGCGCCATTCGCTTTCGAGACAGGTTACAGTAGCCCTAGAAACACTGGGTGCAACCCCCCACTTCTGTGACCAGGTTGTCAGCGCACGCCAGTGCATTGTCGTACGAATTTTGCCTGTGCAATGGCTCACGCTAACGGCTTGTTCACGGAAGGGGGAGGGGGGAAATGGTTAGATTGGCACCGTTATCTGACCGTGTTGAAACTTATCACGAGAATGACGCCATTCAGATGATACTTTGCAACTTTCTTGTCTCAAATTCCAACAAGGGGTTAAGCGTAGGGTTGAGGCTTACGCGGACAGCTCGTATACCATGTAGTATCCTGGAATCTGTATAGGAGCGGCGTCATATTCTCACTTGAGCTACCACAAAACTACCCACCTTTCTCGTACGAGCTGCAGTCAGGGTTACATTAGACTCTGTTTACAGTGGCTGGGGTCTTGCAGTGCAAAGGACCACTAGTGGGGGACTCGGAATGTTTTCCTTAAGGTCTGTGCAGCACGGAGAATTCCAACCTCTACAAATTGTCTCTATTCCGGGCGGAGGGCATCTACTTGCAGCAGGAAGCAGGTCGGCCCACCATGGGTAGTAAGCCCGTCGCCATGGACCTTCCATATCCAGTGTCAAGTTCACGTAATTAAGATTTGTATAGTTTCAAGACCCCTGTTGTAGGCTCTTAGTATGTCTTCTAAATTATATTGTAAGACAAAAGTTATCTTAGATTCCTTAGGGTAGGAGTTAGTCTCAAGTTTAGAGTGTTTAGGATTAGCGTCTTTGAGTCAGAGTAGTTATTGAAAAACGATTTTGAAGTTGTCTCACATCATGATAGAGGTGCATTGAACTTTTTGGCAACTTGATCTAAACGTATTCAAGTCATTGGGTTACTTAATTGAGTTGGTGTGGATTGAATAGAGTATAACGGATGGGCTATGGTGAGGCACAAATCGCCTATGGTCAGATGGCATGCCGACGTAATAGACAGACTACGAGCCCAAGGAAATAACTAGCTTCTTTCCAGAAACAGAACCCGTTTTGAGTAAACGAATCCCTTCTATTATCCCGCTGAAACCCCCTTCCAGCTCCTGAAGTGGGTGAGGACGTACTTTGCCTTCGTCAATGAGTCGCTGGAATACACAATACCAATGCACAGCAAATTGGTGCACTTCGGGGCTGGCCTCCCTCTCATAACCCCTGCTGAGTGGTATCGGCTCCCCAAAGATGTCCAGGGCAAAGATCCAGTCTTGCTTGATAGATCTCCGCTTCGGTCTCACATCCTCCGGACACAACTCCAACGTGATGTACCGACCCCCTGTGCGAGCCATGGTTGAAGAACAATATGCTGCTGAGAAACTGTCCGTGACACAGTCGAGTGCGTATGCCAATCTGCCCCCTGTCAATTGCCTTATTTTGTTTTGCGTGGCCTCGTCCGCGTAATCGAAAACGTGTGCTGCCCCGTAGGATCGGACCACGGAAAAGTTCCGTGGGGAGCATGTTGCGATGGGTGTATAACCGGACCTATATCGGCCTATTTAGCAATCGTCTCGGAACTTAGAGACCTCCGACAAAGAGCGAGAGTCGGGATGTGGGGGTGCAGAGAGTAATCTTACAGTTTGAGCAGCTGCAATGCCATGGTACCAGAGGCAGTGCTTGCACCGTAGACGAGCACGTAGATCGGTAAGCTATCGGACGGCAACGGATCCACGGGTGACGCCTGTAGATCCATCGCCTTCCATAGCGCCAGTGCCGCAGTCCCGAGCCCAACACTCAAAGCCGCTGCCTCTAGCTCCGTCATACCCTTGGGAACAATGTATATCAATTGGACGTGAGCTCTGAGGTACTCAGCAAAGGCCCCGTTCCCCGGCTCGGCTGGGTTCGATCCATGGACGTATCCGCAAACCATGTCGCCGAGCCTCAAATCCGGCCTTAGACAGGCTGCCTCGGGGCTTATGCACACCACAGTGCCGACAAAATCAGAACCAATGATGGCACCCGGAGTCGGAAAGTTGGTGCCCATCTTATGGTCACATTGGTTCACAGCCACCGCTATCGTCTTCACAAGTACCGTCTTGGGCAAGAGCTTTGGCACGGGTGCATCTCGTGTGCAGATCGGTTGGCCTGCATTGTCCTGGACAATTGCGGTCTGCGAAGGCGGTAACGGAGTAATTGACATACCGGTGAATTACCTAGGTAGGAGAAGGGCGTGATCGAGGAACGAGGTTTTCGGTGGGCACTTTGGGAAAAACCACTCACCGTGGTCGACTGAGTCCGTTGTTGTTCATTTTTTTCATTCCTATGACATCTTATACCTGCATCGTCTATGCATCTTCTGGATTTATTCGCATGGTTCAATATAGATTCGGCCCGAGCTTTGCAAGTTCCCGTGTACAACGGCCATACCCGCTTCCGAAACTATGTCCGATGGCACAGGCCATTATCTGGCCTTCTAAGATCTGCCGAGTGTCTTACCGGGAGCTAGACTTCATGCAACGCTCTACACAACTACTATTCAAGGTAACTCAAAAATACAACACGCATACAACGCTAGTTCTTAGCCTCATTTAATATTCAGTCTATCGCTTGAGTTAACCTCGTAACTAAATTATTAGAGTTCTGTCTTTCGCCGATACTAAGCTAGCTAAATTGGAATTCCTGCAACCAGGAGCTGTAATGGGCGGGCTCCGTTGAGCCTAGCGTACAACTACTGACGCTGACCACTTGAACCAAAAGGTAGCACAAGACTCCAAGCTTGTCTTGGAGACTTGGTAATTCTCGAAGAACTAAGAGTCAACAAGTCAAGTGTAGAAATGTTGAAAGGAAGACTGCGGGTAGCTGGGACTAGCCACCCAACTATTCAGCTATATATATTCCTTCCTCTCCCTATCTAGTTTAGCCAATAAATCCAACATCCAACGTCAAGGAAACTCTGATAACAGGCTATATGTATAGCCCACTTAAACTGCAGTCATTCAGATGTACGTTACGTTTAATCAAGCCAAAGTCGGAAGGTGATAAACGTACAAATATATAGCCCGATGCACTGATATTGAGATAGGATTTTAAATCGTGCCTAATTGGTTGTATTGGCTTCTAGGCACTACAGGACGAGTTCCCAGCCCAATTTGACTTTAAGCACACTCGACTTTCCGCAAACTCACATAGCACAATTTTGGCCTGCTCGTGACACCCATCTGAACACTGTATGTAGATAGCTCTTTGGGGCAGGGCTGGAGCTCGAAGTTCCATACAATCAGCGTTATCAAGATCCTAAGTTCGAGATAGGCTAATCTCCTACCAAAGCAGCCTCGCAATCCTAGGCCGAAACCAAGCATAGGCCCAGCCGCGCTATCAAAGCGATATTCAGCGTCAGCACTATCCTCCTTTTCGGAAGAAGGCTGGGCAGGAGCTGGGACTAGCCACCTTTCGGGTTTGAACAAATTCATATCCAATGGATTCCACTGCGTGCGATGTTTACCCTGTTGCTTGGCCGTTTGGCAAGTTTGGGAGCGGCAACTCTCGTCGATGTCAAAACCAGGGCTTCTCATGCTTTGCGCTTGCGTAAGCATGAGAATTATTGTGCCCTTGGGGACATGGTGGCCTAGCACCTGAGTGTCAACCATAGCCTGGCGGTCAATGGCAGGACTCGTTGCCCCATGGCGGAGGATCTCCTCGATGACAGCATCGAGGTAGGGAATTTCTGTGCTGGTTATTTCTTTGATGGATGGCGCTCGATTCTCAGACCTTGCTGCAGCGAACGAGGCCTGAAGTGAATGCCTCAGTTTTTCCTGGGAGTCTTGATTGTCAGCCAGCGCCTTCAGCCCCCATAGCATTGTTGTGCTAGTCGTCTCATGGCCTCCAATTACGAATCCAAATGTCTAAACGCAAAGAACTTTAGTTAGCATCTGAACCAAGCAAAGTAGTGCGCCAAGTAAAGCCGAACGATTCCAACCGAGGAACGCTTACTTCGATCATCATTGCCTGGGAGAAGTACTGCGGAGCTCTATTCTCTTTCTCGGCTATTTGCTTCTCGCGTTGCACCATGTGGTCGACAGCCGATCGAACTGGCTGACGCTTGTCGCCACTATCACCCTGCTTTTGTTGATCTGAGATAGTTAGATGATCCACAGCCCGCTGCAGCTCCCGAAGTATATGGTTATCTTTGATGCTCTTTGAGCGGCGCATGGTTGGTGTTAGTTCCATGAGTTTCCATGTCAACCCCATCAACGGCGAGCCTTGGAGCCTCTCTACAGCCGTGGTGAGATCGAGTGTTGCAGCTATGACAGGATGAAGGTCTATCTCAGGAAATTCTGCAGCCTTCCCAACACCCTTGGTAGCATTTGTCTTTTGCATATTGGCAGTGGCTTCGGGTCCCAAATCGTTGAGAGATTCAAGCTTACAGCGTGTTGCATTGTGTTCGAATTTCTCACCGAAAGCAAAAGCGTGCACAGCGTCCAGAGCCGCCATGTAGATATCGTCCTGTGCACTGAAAGGCTGAGCTCCAACTAGCTGCACCTTTGCTTCCCACAAGCTAATGAGAATCGAGGCGCTGTTGTAAATTGCAGGAGCAGCCACATTGTGCAGAAATGACGGAGACATGAGGTCCTGGAGTAGCCTTCGGTGTGATTTCCAGACATGGTTAGTACGTTGTACAAGGTGGTGACCAGGAAGTAGGCCCTTTAAGAGCTCGGCCAACATGTCGGATCGGTCCCACTCTTTACTCCGTCTCATTAGGATATCTTGACTCTCGCGGAAGTCGGCTAGGACTAGAACTGGCCGAGAGAGTGGCCGAATGAACATCTGAACGATTGGCGAATTCATCTCCTGCATTTGCTCTTGAATCCATTGCATGTACGTTTTATCCGTGTTTGCTGTTGCCCTCAGCATATCCGGAAGGTCGCCGAGGATGCCATGAGTAGCCCTGCGTCTGTATGGTATACCTGGAATTGGCTTTGGTAAAGCCCAAGAACGCAGGACCCAGATTGTTATGAGTGAAGTTGCCACAAGAACGACGAGACGCTCGAGAGCAATACCCAGAATCGAAATATCGCCTGATGTATCAGGAAACTGACGGAAGAAAAACATGCTCATGAATTGACTGATATCTTAGAGTGATGGCTGGATATCTCTGAAGTGTTGTTGGAAGGAAACGATCGCACGTATTGTGACTTCTGAACTTAAATAGATTTTCGAAAAAGACGCATGATACTAGGTGCACCTCGTATTTGAATAAGACTCAACGATATCTAGCAAGGTCCGGCCCGAATTCTGCACCACTTCAAGTTAGATACTGTTTAGGCTGCTTATGTTGGTATGGCGAGAGGTTTGCAGCTATCTATCCCAAGGCGTAGCTTACGAGTAATATCAAGCTACGTCAGCTGCGCTGACACTTGCCGCAGGCGGTTGCCGACGCTCTCAACGATGTCACCATCCCAACAGTATTTTCTAAACTCTGTCACTTAGATCCCTTGTTATATTCCCCACAATGGCCCAATCATAGATCTTATCCAACAATCATTTGAGTAGTTGATTGTATAAGAAGTATTGTGTAACTAACGTCAAGGATCAGTAGGCTGGCCGCCCCACCTAACTTGACGCGACTCTCTGCGCAATTGATCCACAACAGCGCAATAGAATAAGATAAAATTAAGAGATATAATTCATTATCTAGCTTTATATGTTGTGCGAGTGTGTCCTTGAATATGGCACTTTGTACACGTCGGCGGCGCGCGCTGACGTCGCTGACTGCCCTCACTCTGCTCAGTGCCCATAACCACCTTTTCTGTCTCTATAGTAAGCTGCTGAGCCTGTGGAACCCTGAGTACTCTAATAGAAGCAATATATTGACGCTGTTAATCTTACTTTCGTTGTTGACGCTGGTTGGCTGTACGTAGCTTCTTATTTTCCTCTACAAGTATTGTTGCTAATTGTATTACAAGCTGAGCGTTTTTCGCAAGCTGGCATATAGCAACGCTTGTTACGCTATCCGACTGCCGGCGTAGCCGCTCTTGGAGATAGAGCACCTGCTGCCGGAGCTGCTCTACTGTATGCGGCGTTTCTGCCTGCGTTATACTAGTATTACACTCTCGTTTAATCATACAATCTAGACGAGTGATCACTTCAAGCAGAGTTTCTTTGTCGCGTTTTAGAATCGAGTATACGAAGTTAAACTTCGTATATAGATTAAAGGCGTGAAATATATATCGATATCCATTATATAGCCTCTAACGTTGAGTTTAATAATATCAATCGCAACTGTCTCAAATAGGCGAGATATGCCAATCTCATGTCCTGTACATCGAGAAATAATCTAATAGACTTTATTCTATGAGCACTCTTCGCAGTCTATCGCAATTGGTGCAAAGTCAGCAGGTGATTACTAGATACTCCAAACGTTTTCTACTAGACGGTCAATCGCATCACTACCCACATGTACCATTAGGACATGAAGCCGAGGCTTAGTAAGCACTCTAGGTTTAAGAGATTAAACTGAGTACTAAAGCCTGCGTTAATTAGTTACAAAAGCTGCATATTAAGCTAATCAAATTAATAGAGGTTAAGTACAATATACAACTAGCCAATAGTCTCCTAATCAGGTAAGGTTTACAACGTCTTGACGAGCATTGTCGACAGCTCTATATAGATCATTTCTTCCTAAATCAAAGTAGATATTTAATAAAGAAAGACAGGATAGCGAGACTAAGCTTATTGAGAAAGATTAGATAAGAGCCACATACTTAAGTGTCGTTATCTTAATACCACTTAGTATTAATAGAGGTAGCTTAACTTCACCCCATACTTCAATCTTTATCTCAACTCCTCCTACAAGAACGACACCGTCGTCAGCTGCTAGAGCTCTCTAAATAAACTCTACAGGGTTGTTACAGATATGGATGTTGGTAGGTAGATCCAGCATCCATAAGTAGATAAGTAGATACTACTACGATAGTCTCTATTTATCAAACGCGGAAGAGAAGACGGCATATACTGCATGCAGGGAATAACTAACTAATAGATCTCCTACATCGATTTCTATCAAATCGGAGTCTAACACTTTCCTATACTTACTACCGTCCCTATTCTTATACTTCTTAAAGCATCAGTTCTTTTCCCAAATCTTATTTAGTACTCCACGACTATCCTTAGCCTCAAAGTTAGCAATCTTCTTAGCTTTTTCAGGGTCTACGACGAATCCTCGTTGCTAAAGTGCGATATCAATATATAGACATTGGCCCCAGAACTGACTGTCGCCACAGAGGCAGGGCTTTACTGCCTTATTTACACTATCTCTTAACCGTTTCTTATTACTATATGAAGATGGCTGGCCATTTCATCATAGCTCTAAAGATACCTCCATAAATATTTATCTTTCTTAAGTAAATAGTACGATAATATCGTAGATATTCAGCAAGAACAGTCAAGAGTTGAAACTAATAAAGTATTAGCTTTCTGTGATCTAAGTTCCAATTCTCCTCAGCTTTAAATATATCGAGCAACGCGCTAGCGGCGTATACAGCATTAACTTACTTAATAGCTCAAAGAAAATCCTTATAAGCTCGAAATACATATACTTCAGGCAAGTCAAGTTACTTTACTCTACTATATACCATAAGAAACTCGCTACACCAGTCTTCAACATTCAATCTTCGGGCGTGTAGAATCTTTACTACTTCCTAATCTTTCTATACTCGATACTCGATATCAGAGATAGTAGGAGAGTAGAGATCTTATAGCGTCTTAATTCCGTTGTAAACTATTACCTTATTTTTAATATAATGTAGTAGTTCCTGCGATATTGTCTTAGTAATATATGCCTTAATTTATCCTAACTTATTTTGAAAACGTCTATATTCCTTAATCTCTTTATAGTAGCTAATATAATCTTAGTTATGCTATATTAAGTCCTACTGGAATGGTAGCGTTGCAGGGAATCTATCGGCATTAACTATAGGCGCTGGCCTAGCAGGCTTACTAGATTTTTATAGAGGATTACATAGCTTATTAGGATCAATATATTCCTAAACGTCTCCTACTTCAGCAATACGTCTAAAAATAAAGATCCAAAGCTCCTAATTGCTTTATCCTTAGAGGATAATGTCTGAACGAGCTGCGTGCGTCGACATGATGCTATGGATAGGTAGGTAGTTAATTGATTAAGAAATGCGCGGATTGGGCCAGGCTTATAACTGTAAAGAGTTGTGTATATAAGAAGTATATTCTGTCTTCTTATATATAATGCTGAAAGCAAGTTTAAATACAGCGTTATTGGTCAGTGGGTAACCACATGACTATACATAGTACTTCTAGGCTTACAGTAGTAGAGGGACATGGTTGAGACTAAGGCGGCGACAATGGCGATGGTGGAGGAGTGCATGGTTGTAGAATGACTACATCAACATCGAAACATTAATACATGTGCTTTGGAGATGTGGGAAATCGGCTTTGATGCGTTAATTCACTGAGGTACTCATTGATACGTAGTTTTGACATTTGTTTTCAGACGATCGCCAGCTCAGCCTCAGCTTAGCTGGTATGCAATATATCTACGTGGCGTGCAATTAGACGAGGCTCCCATAAAAATGTGGATTCAAGATTCCAGCCCTGTTTATGCCTTGCATTTGTCGAGTTCAAACCGATGGTATTGTCTGCATCGAAACAAGGTTGATAAGGGTAGAGGCGACTAGGCTGGGATAGGATAGTCTCTGCTTGCGCCATCTGATCGACACTCAGCCGCGGAGTGAAATGTAGGGCAGTGTCTAGGCTGTTGCTCGTCGCTGCTAGTGTTGATAATCGCCTCTGTCCCAGCCGCTTCAATTTCTTGTAAGATATACTATAAAGGTTGCGAGGAAAACAAAATCAAAGTGAACAGCTCCAGAAAATCTGCTTCCCTAGCTGTCGCCCTATTGTGAGTTTGGGAGGATGATGCTTGGGGATTAGGCATAACTATATATACATCTGCTCGTCATTACAATTTCCAGCCACTCAGCGCTCATTGTAGAGTACATATGACTATGCTCTAATGCTCCATATGAATATCGAATCCCATAGCCGTTACGGTGCTTTCGCATACTCAACGTCTACACCAACACTCGATGTCGCCTCCTCGCCGTCAGTACTTTCCTGTGAACCGTGATCAAGACTCTGAGCCTTCTGTCTCTGCGCCAACTCTCTGGCATGCAGTACCCGAGTAACAATTGCAGTAACAATCAGCATAGCACTCAAACACGATACTGTGATAAAACCCTTTTGGTATCTGGGTGCCTCGACCTGTTTCCACACAATCAACGGCAGCCATGCTTGGATAACATACGCCATCTCGTTCATGGTCGCAACAACAATGGCGCGTTCCTCATTGTCATGCGTGCAGATCTCGTGGGCCCAGGCGAAGCATAGCCCGGATAAACCACCGCCAAATCCAGAAAGGATGTAGCATGCCCATTTCCATTTGATTGGGATGTCCCAGATCGCGAGACTGACAGAACACACGATGTTCATGCAGCCACCGAAGACTATTGGTTGCCATCTTGATCCTTTTAGGATACTGTCGCTTGTCCATGCGTAGAGGAGGGTGGTGACGACTTGGACAGCGTTGGTGGCTGTTGGATACTGCATTATAATGTCAGTCTTTGCATGTGAGAGATATATGGTACCCAAGAACATACTGTGTTGATCTGGCTAACGGTATACTTTGGATCTTTGCTCGCTTTCAGGAACTGTTGGAATACCGGCTGTCCACTAGAACTACCGTTGTTGAAGAAGATGTAAAGTGCAACAAGGGCATAGATATGCCAGGACGTAAAGATCTTCCAGATCTTAGCTCTCGTATATGGTTGTCGCTTCTGTCGGCCTTCGCGCTCCATGCGCTTTTGAGCGAACGCGACTTCTTCCTTAGTCAAGTAGAACGGCTTGGAAATGTCTGGGAGGTCAGGCAATGCGAAGAAACCGAGAAGAGCAATAGGCAAAGAGATGATGCCGTCGACGATGAACAGCCACTGCCACCCTCGGAAGCCCGCACGCCCATCGAGTTTGTACACGCCGGCCATCAAGTAGCCTGAGAACATTGTTGCAATTGCGGCGCTGGTATGGAAGATACAGGAGCGCTTGGCCAGCTCCTCTTTCCGATACCAAGACCCGATAATGTACTGCATTCCAGGATAGAATGTACTTTCAGCCAGTCCTAGTAACGGTTAGTAGGTGACTTGTATAGGTAGTACATTTTTGTGGCTTCAAAACGTACCGATGAGAAACCTCAAAGCATAAATGGTTTCCGCATTATTGGCACGACAGAGGCAAAACGTTAAGACCGCCCACGTGAGCTATTATTGTCAGAATGTGAAGTTCTTCAGCGTGTTTACGACCTACCTCCATGGCGGGAATCCAGATTGAAGGTCGAATGCGGGTCAGGATGATGTTGCTTGGAATCTCGCCAATGACATATCCCACAGTCCAGCACGTTTGCATATAGTTGAGCTGATTGCCGTAGAGACCGAGGTCTTCCTTCCTGGCGACATATTAGACATAGCGTATCCGAGATGAAAGTCTATTACCTACATTCCAGATACGAATGCACTATTGATATTCATCTGGTCAAGATATTTGATAAAGTAGCCTGTGAAACAGTCAGTATGAGGGTATCAACAAAAGGACTGCGGTAACTGACCCAAAGATGCAAACGTAAGTAGAGCAGCATCAAGCTTGAACATGAACCATCTTTCTTCCTTCGGCTTGTCCAGCGTATCCCACAGGTAGTAATACCATTTGTGATTCTTTTGCTTCAATTCTTCTTCCGACAAAACGGCGTGCGTTGCTAGAGCAGCGTTGGTCGGAACGTCTTGGGGAAGTCCCATCTTTGCTAGATGTCGAGGTGACTGGTGTATCACGAAAGCAGCAGAGCGTTCGCAAAGGCTCTGCCTTTATTGAAGATACTACAAGCCCTTCTTTGCTAAGATGCCAATAGTGTTGGCTGCTTCTTGGTGGCGCTTAAGACGACGGGAGCGGCTACTCCGATGCGAGGCGCAATTCGGCATTCTGGGGGCATTATGGCGTTATGACAGGGTTGCGCGGAAATCTTGCCGCCCTGGGTTGGTCTCTGTGTTACTTGTGGGCGTCGGATTAAGATATCCGGGCGTTTGCGTTGTAGCTTATCGTGGTGCATGAGGTGGGCGTGGTTACATGTGTCGTCATTAGTCGTTTAAATTGCGTGCCTGTGTCTAGACACCAGGCGCTCGGGCACGTCCAGATCACGTTTCTTCAGAAATGGTTACAATGAACATAATTCGAAGTGCATTGTATGCAAAAAATGAGAATTTTGAGTGTGTTCAAATTGACTAGTCTTAATCAAGGGACATGTGTAGTTACGTGGAATGAATTATTCTACAAACAGGATACCTCGAGTCTCCTTTCGAGGCGAGTTGTGGCAAACAAGGCTTCAGCCCTTTTCAAAAACTCCGCTCGTGCAGTGTGCCATCTATCTGTGTGACCATGCAGTCTATCTCTGCCTGCCCGCTCCAAATCAGAGTTGACCCAAGCCAAAAGCTCATTGACGTATTCTGCTTCCTGATTTCGAAGACTATGGAAAGCTTTACCATAGCCTCTGGTCTTCAATCTTTCATTATACTCATGTCTCATTGCATCCTGACTTGGAAGCTGTACCTGGCCAGAGAGCACCTTGGCAACTACCATGGCCTGAAACTCGAACAGTGTAAAGGTAGCTGTGAAGAAAGGTACCCCAACAAAGGCAAGACTAGGGTCGTTGATGTAGAAGATGTCTTTGTGTAGGTTATGGAATTGAGTCCCGTCTGTCACTAGCACTGTGCCGTCCGCCTTATCGACCGGTGTGGTGTCTGAATGAAGCTGAGGCAGGAATGGCAGTGTTATGTGGTAACCCGTGCAGAGTACAACTTGATGAATATTGCAGATCTTCGCACCAGACTTCAAAGTCACGGTGGCTGGAATGGCTTCGGATGGGCTTAGTGGCTTCGATGCGTCTTCGTCACATGCATCGTATGATACCACTTCGTCAACCCGGTAAGCGTTTTCGGGAAGAACTGCAGGACCGAGATCAAATTTCCCATTCCTATGACTCTGAATGATCTTGTCCGCATATGGGCCGAGCTCACGTGCGATGTCTACCGCTGATACGCTCCCACCAACAAGGAGATAGTTCTGTGGTAGTGTTGGTATGGATCTCTCTAGGACGAGCTATCGTAGAATTCTCGGTACGTACCTTGTGCTGAGCATCCTCGGGTTTTCGGTAGCGTTTGGAGTGTTGTACTCTGTCTGGCCACCTCTTTTTCCATCCTGCCAGCCCGGGGGTATCAGGGACTCTGGCTGCGTGGTAGTGGCCAGAAGCAACAACTACAGCGTCAAACTCCTGCACCAACATTAGCTTCGCCGAGAAAGTAGTGATTCAAAAGAGTACCTGAGTGGAAGTCTTCCACCTTGAGACACCGGTGGCATGAGTCTGCAGAATGACTGTATCCACTGACCAGGTGTTGCCTTTTTTTGAAACATTCTTTACGTTGGTATCGTACTTTGTTATCTCGTGCACACCTGTCAAGACAGAGGTGCTTTTTATATAATCTGCGAGGGCCTTATGCGTTACATAGTCCTCAGTGCCAGCTGGGAATTGATTCAACGTCGTCTCCAATAGGCGTGTGCTCACGTTATTCTTCAAGCCGACGTAGCATGGGCTGCTTGCAGTTAATTACAGAGAACGGGACAACCTATGATTAGTTTTACATTACCCTGGTGGTGCGTGAAGTAACTTTTCTACATCTTCTGAGTCCTCCTGTAGATATGCACTTTCAACTTGTGAAATCGGGGACGCTGAATATGATGGTTCAAGTGGTTTTCGTTCGTCGTACAGCCTTTTTCAAGGTGAGCTAGAAGTATCACCTGGTAGGGCTAGGGAGTTTACCATATGCCTCCTGGAGCACTACTTCTCTCGAACACTGTAACATCAATGCCCTCCTTTTTGAGGTGCGCTGCAGCAACAACACCACTGATACCTGCACCAATCACAGCAACGCGTTTCGAGGGAAAAGTCATGTTCAGGTTGTTGTACGTCGGCTTTCGTCGTCGCTTTGCAAGATGGTTGAGCGCGTTACTCCTCAGCTGGTCGCCGCCAGAACGACCTCGAGACGATGCACCTCTCGCTATCTTGTTGATTATCAATCCTAATATCGTAAAAGCCTCATGATAATATTCATCAGCAGCATTGATCATGCCACTTGAGAGATGTGAGATGTGCGAAGCGTGATAGTGGATATGAATGGCATCATGAACGCCCACCACGCTAAGCTCTTATAGCACACATCGGCACATCAAACTATAAACAATTAGAAAGACCCGCACTTCTTGGTTGAGAAGCAGGGTGAGACTCAGGGTTGATAACGCGGACAACTTTCACTGGATGTTCGTCATATTCTCGCAGATGATGTGATCGACCCCGCAAATAACCCATGGGCACCGCCAGCATGCAACCACCACGCGGCGCGAACCATTCGGCATCTCAGATACCGAAGTCGCAGTTGCATTACTAACTATTGAGGGGAAGCATGTGGAGAATACTCTGGATATAAGAAGTGGTAACATCGCGGACCATCTCTTGCTCTCAGCCTCATCGCAACAATCGTCACAATGGCACCAATCGCAATTCCCATTCATGAACACATTCAGGAGAAGGATACCGCTCCTCCAAGAAAAGACACTCTCAAGCTGCCAGGACCAACCAGGAAGAGGCTTGAGAAAGCAGGCATTGATCTGTCCAACGGTTATCCATACAGACCTGCACGACCCCTTTACCTTGATGACGTGTACAAGATCAGAGACTATGACCGAGAGCATGTCGACCCTGGATCACGGGCTGATCCGGAAAAGAAAGCACTGCTCGGTGCTGCTAAAGAGGTCATACATCTGACCGCGCACATCGGGACAGAGATTGTTGGACTTCAATTGAAGGATCTCACAGCTCAGCAAAAGGATGAGCTTGGTCTTTTGATTGCAGAGAGAAGCGTGGTCTTCTTCCGTGACCAAGACATTTCGCCGCAACAACAAAAAGAGCTTGGAGAATGGTATGGTGAAATCGAAGTCCACGTAGGTTCGCCCGTTCGGCTCGCAAAAGACATACTAACAAGGAGTGAAGCCCCAAGTTCCGTTCGTACCGGGAGTGCCCGGAGTGACTGTACTGTGGCCTGATCTTATGGCAACGGAGGTAACCCCGAGCTTCCGAAAGACAGGCGGAGCATCCAGATGGCACACTGATTTGGTACACGAGCGCCAGCCAGCCGGGTAAGTGATGATGCTTTCGTACGAATTATCTTCCATCTGACTCTTTCAGCGTTACTCATCTGCATAACGATACCATCCCAACAGTTGGAGGCGACACTCTCTGGGCTTCAGGATATGCCGCCTATGAGAAGCTTTCTCCTGCCTTCAGAAAGATTATCGATGGCAAAGAGGCCGTTTACCGTAGCGCTCACCCATATCTTGATCGCAATGACACGAGCGCTGGCCCCAAGTACGTTGAGAGAGTTCATCCAATTGTACGCGTGCATCCAGCGACTGGATGGAAAGCACTCTGGGTAAATCGCTCATTCACCGATCGCATTGTTGGACTGGACAAGGCTGAAAGCGATGTCATTCTCAACTATCTTTTCGATGTTTATGAGAAGAATGTCGATATCCAGGTCCGCTTCCGGTGGACTCCGGGAACTTCAGCACTTTGGGACAACCGCATCACGATCCATAACGCGAGCTGGGACTATGAGGGAAGTGAGCCGAGGCACGGAACCAGAGTGACTGCACTGGCAGAGAAGCCATTCTTCAAAGCAGATGCACCGACGCGCAGGCAGGCATTGGGTGTTGCTGGGCCTGAAGACATCTAGGGGGCATGTAAATAAATCTGCCGTTGAGAAGACTGGACATATTAGTTGAATAGGTGCAGGCTTAGCGATCGAAGTAAGACATACGGCAGCATGATGGCAATTGCAGGGCATGCCACATATCTTGTGTGTTAAACTGTTAACCAATGAGATGATTAGTTATATCTGGGTGTACCTAGCGTAGTGAGGTCTTGTGCAGGACTGAGTTATAATTACCCAGTGGAGCCTGATGTGTTGCAGCGCTAACTTGATTCAACACTAAGTATTCAACAACATTGCCTGATATGTCGTTTGTTCTTTTTGCCGTTTTGGAAGAAACAGCCCAGAGCTTACGCGGTACCATCAACATAAACCCTCGCGTATTCTGAAGCATGTCATGAGGGGCACAGGGGTGCTAGATCTTGAGAGCGATTTCGCTCATATAAGTTGCCTCTAAATGCAATGTATTCAAAATCTTAGTCCTTATTCTATATTGTGAAATTTCAAGTCCTCCATAGGTAAATCAAGAGAGCAATGTGTTTTCAGCCGAGGTAAAAGCTAAGCGACAGGAAAATCGACCCAATCCTTCGTGACTGGACCACCTTACAGTTCCGTTTGTAACGTGATCTTAGTAAAGAAACCTTGCCTTCAATAATCGCCATCATGTCTAGCTCGGGGCCACTACAGTCAAACCAAAGCCCTAGCTCAGGTTACGACCGTGACGCGGTTATCGCAAGTATCAAACAATACTACCAGCTCTTATCCAAAATGGTAGCAATCAAGCCAAAACACATTGCATATGCCCCGGAAGGAGGACGAAGTGACGAAGTTATTTCTATCAAGAAGCTACGTCGCCTAGGCTTCAACGACAGAATGATTGACTTTGTTCGCCATGTACCATATGTGACTAGCGCCGATAGGCCAGTGTTTCCATCCACGCAGACCATCAATTATTACAGCAACCTGTTTGATTACGATGACGAAGAGTATGAGCTCGAGGACCCGCATATGGTTAAGATGTGGCCTTTGCCAGAGGAAAGGATTCCAGAAGGCATTATTCCGTTGTCACGGCCGCTGCAAGGAGATCCTTCGGCGACGTGGTGGATGCTGGATACGAACAATGGTGAGTGGAGGATAAACTATTTTCAACTTGTTTTGCGTTCTTCCATGTCTTACTTATTTGCTATACAGGCGAGCTTACTGCTCATAGCGCATTCATCACGAGACCGCCAGAAGAAGTACCCGAAGATGAAGAGTGGCGTACTGCAAGGCCCGTGCCCGCGACCACCTACTTCAATGGGCTGTACGAAGACCTCAAATATCTTAATCTCTTACCCGTACCATTCAACCCTAGTTTACTTGTTTGGGAAATATGGCCAACGCATGCACTTGACGAATTCCAGCAGTGGGCAGACGTAAGTTGATACGACATCTCTATTCACCAGCTATATGGGCAGGATGCCTAATGACCACTATACAGGAAGCGAAAGACATATATCTCAAGTGTCACTGGCCAGACTTACAGAGATTTCAGCGTGCAAAATGTCGAAGGCTCTTAGTTGATTTACAAGAGCGATGCAGAACCTGGCAAAAAGAAAAGCATGCGCAGAGACCGCCACCTCCAGAATATACTGACGCTTCAGGAAATGCCGTTGCTCCACTAAATCTGTAGTTACCAATCGGAAAAAAGGGATGTATCACATAGGTTCTGTTCGACCGGCCCAAGCTCGAGGCACTCAGTTCATCACTGTCTACCAGCTTCTACACCGTGCTAAAAAGCGGGGGTGAGAAAAGACCAGGTAACACACCAGACAGATAGAGACCGGAACCCCACAAGGGGAAGAGATAGAGTTATCATTAAGCAGCCCAAGCGGGTCAAGCTAAGACTGGGCTCGAGCACGACCAAGACACGGTCTATGTAGCCAAGATATAGCAATGCTTCTATATGCGCAAGATCATGTCGGCAGATGCGGCAGATAGATCGACATCGTCTGAAGGGACGTGTGCTGGCACAATCACGATGGAGAATGTTACCTAATTGTTAGCCATAAACGATACTGATGTGTAGCTGTTCGCCTAATATTACCTGCAGGTACATATAACCTAGTTTCCGGTGTACCTGGAGATGCACAAGAAAGGGAATAAAAACACCAATCCTCGGGTTTCGAAACTTCAGTTGTATCAGTGAACATGCAATCCTTCAAACTGTGGATGAGTGTCCAAGACAATTGTCTTGGTTTCGGGCTAGTGATACTCCAGGTTCTAGGCGGTATCGGGTCTATTGCAGGCAGGCATATCTGAGCAAGATAACCGCGAAGCCTAGCTGGGATTTGTTGTGGACTTGAGGCGTACCCTGGAAAAGCGTACCCACATCGTACATATGTAGCAAGATGACGACTATGGCCGCTGCCAAGACCGCCACAGTGCAAGCTATGAAGATATGTCACACATTCCGGTGAAAGAGATATGTATCCCAGTGAAAAGGGCCATGACCGACCTGGCACTCGCGAGATACCGATGATACTCCTCGAAGAAATCGTTGCTCTTGACGTTCGTGGTCTGGGGAAGCTCTTTTTCGGTTGAAGGCGCTGACGTAGCACGACTGTAGATTGACCGCATCTAACCATTCCAAGACCGGTTCATGCAAGACCTACCTACCGTCGCCGGTGCCAAGTCGTACGGCCATCGTCTCCGCGCGCTGCTGCAAACGAAAGGCTTGCGCTGGAGTGGTCGAAAAGGCAGGTGGTGGGAGATCGCGAGGGTCGCCAAGAAGTCCAGATGCCGTGTATCCGTTGCACCTGGCATCGTGATGCACACTCAGTGGCCGTTCAACTGCCAAGCGCGTGGGAGAATTTTTCGTTACCTTGGCGCCCGCCGTCTCAGCCAAACCGGAGACGCTTGGCGTGTATCCACCCTTCGACATCCTCCACCGATTTCTCCACAGTCCAAGATATATCTTAGACACACCTGTCATCCACTTCCGTTTTCTTCCCTTCATTGCTCGCTATCCTGCTCCAGTGATTCACTGCTCCCTTCAAGTTTACCACTTGCAAACACCTGCTCTTTCTCCAACTCTTCAATTACCTTTATCCCATCTTTCACCCTACACCTAGCCAATCACGGCTCGGAAATAAGGAGGAGTCTGCACCCCCGCCCCGTGCTGAAGTTCTCTATGTATACTACAGTCAACACCCAATCTACCAAATTTGTCCACGCGACCATAGTTCGCGGGGCAAGAATTCGCAGAAAGTTAGAGCGCTGACATCGAAACTCCCAATTGATCGGACTTGATATTCGAACCAACAAAACCACAATCTCCCACTACACCTTCATCCCTCTCTTTTTAAAAAAAACGGTCAAAAAAAATTCTTTCTCCCGCATGGGTAAAAAAGCTGCGCCCCTTGAGGGGCACGTCAGTGGGCAGGCGAACAAGCCAATGTCCAAGCCTGCTCACAGCCTTACGCTCCAAGAAGTCATCAATGAACTCAAGACCGATTCCTGGTCTGGACTAGACGATGCCGAAGCCAAGCGCCGCACCGACGAGTACGGTATCAATGAGCTCGGAGAAGCTGAGAGCGTTTCTGCAGTCAAGATCTTCGTCGCTCAAATCGCCAATGCTATGACTTTGGTCCTGATCTTGGCCATGGCTGTCAGTTTCGCCATCAAGTCATGGATCGAAGGTGGAGTTGTCGCCTTCGTCATTGGCCTCAACATCGTCGTCGGTTTCTTCCAGGAATGGTCTGCCGAGAAGACCATGGACTCTCTTCGCTCGCTCAGTTCACCCACTGCTCGCCTTATTCGTAATGGCCAGCAGGTCACCGTACCTTCGGCTGAAGTCGTTCCGGGAGATGTCATCGAGGTCAAAGTCGGAGACACAATTCCCGCCGATATCAGGGTTTTCGATGCTGTCAATTTCGAAACTGATGAAGCCTTGTTGACTGGCGAGTCTCTTCCTGTTCGCAAGCAAGAGGAAGCTACCTTTGATGAGAAGACCGGCCCTGGCGATCGTCTCAATGTAGCCTACAGCTCGTCTAGTGTCACCAAGGGCCGTGCCAAGGGTGTCGTCTTCGCTACCGGCGCCTACACGGAAATTGGTGCTATTGCTGCTCAGCTGCGTGAAACCCAGTCCAAGGTTCGCCCCGTCAAGCGCAAGCCGAACGGAAAGGCCAAACCTCATCGTTACATTGAGGCGTACACGCTCACCACTACCGACGCTATCGGACGTTTCTTGGGTCTCAACGTTGGAACACCTCTCCAAAAGAAACTCTCCAAGCTGGCTGTGTTGCTCTTCTTTATCGCTGTTATCTGTGCCATTATTGTCCTAGCAGCCAACAAGTTTAGCAACCGCCAGGAAGTCATCATTTATGCCGTGGCTACTGGATTGTCCATGATTCCGGCTAGCTTGGTTGTCGTGCTCACCATCACAATGGCTGCTGGCACAAAGTCCATGGTCCAGCGCCACGTCATCGTCCGAAATCTCAAGTCTCTCGAGGCTCTTGGCGGCGTCACAGACATTTGCTCTGACAAGACTGGAACACTTACGCAGGGTAAAATGATTGCTCGTGGTGCTTGGATTCCTGGCGTTGGTACCTACACCATCGAGGACTCTGCCGCCCCTCAGGATCCTACTGCGGGTAACGTTCGTTTCGGCGTCGCTGCTCCTTCGGAGATGAACCTCAAGGCTGGTGGTGATGCTTGCGGCGAACTCGTGTCTGTCGAGAAGCTCGAAGGCCACAACCATTCCAGTTTCGGCGAGTTCCTCAAGGTTGCGTCTTTGGCCAATCTGGCTGCGGTCAAACAAAAGGATGATGGAACTTGGGAGGCCCATGGCGACCCGACCGAGATTGCTATCCAGGTTTTCGCTTGCCGTTTTGGCATGAACCGTCTTGGTCTCACCAAGGGTGACTCTCCCCAGTGGGAGGACCTTGTCGAGCTTCCATTCGACTCCGATGTGAAGCGCATGTCCGTCATTATGAAGCACTCCAGCGGCACCTTTTCTTTCACCAAAGGTGCTGTCGAGCGTGTCATCCAGAGCTGTACCACATACCTCGCTGACGGCAAGGAACAATCCCAGCCTGTCACTGATGAGTTCCGCCAAGAGATCCTGTCCAACATGGAAGCTCTCGCCGGTCTTGGTCTTCGTGTATTGGCGCTGGCCAGCAAGCGATATCCTCACGAGGTTGAGAAGGGTGCTGAGGTCGAGCGTACTACTGTCGAATCTGAACTCGTCTTCCGTGGTCTCATTGGCCTTTACGACCCCCCTCGACCCGAATCTGCCGTCGCTGTCCGCCAGTGCCACGAGGCTGGTATTGAGGTGCACATGTTGACGGGCGACCATCCCGAAACTGCAAAGGCAATCGCCATCGAAGTGGGTATTCTGCCTTCATCTGAGCGATACAAGAAGATCTCCGGAGACATTGCCCAGACGCTTGTCATGACTGCCGCCCAGTTCGACGAGCTTAGTGATGACCAGATTGATGAGATGTCCGTATTGCCTCTGGTCGTCGCTCGTTGCGCTCCTAGCACAAAGGTGCGTATGATTGAGGCTCTCCATCGCCGTGGACGATTCTGCGCCATGACTGGTGACGGTGTCAATGACTCTCCTTCGCTCAAACGTGCCGACGTCGGTATTGCCATGGGTCAAGCTGGTTCAGATGTTGCCAAGGAAGCATCCGACATTGTGCTCACTGACGACAACTTTGCGTCTATTCTTGCTGCCATCGAAGAAGGCCGTCGTATCTTTGACAACATCCAAAAGTTCGTGCTGCACGTATTGGCCGAGAATGTCGCCCAAGCCGGTACTCTTCTCGTTGGTCTTGCGTTCAAAGACAACACTGGTCTGTCTGTGTTCCCTCTTGCGCCTGTCCAAGTTGTCTGGATTATCATGGCAACTTCCGGTTTGCCAGATATGGGTTTGGGCTTCGAGCGCGCCGTTCCCGACATTTTGCAACGACCTCCACAATCTCTCAAGACTGGTATCTTTACCATGGAGTTCCTCGTCGACATGGTCGTTTACGGTCTCTGGATCACGCTCCTCTGTCTTGCCAGTTTCGTCTTGGTCGTTTTTGGCTTTGGCGATGGTGAGCTCGGAGAGGGTTGCAACGAGACATATTCGGAGCAGTGCGAGCTTGTTTTCCGTGCCCGCGCTTGCACATTCGCCTGTCTGACATGGTTCGCTCTCTTCCTTGCGTGGGAAATGATTGACATGCGTCGCTCGTTCTTCCGCATGCAGCCTGGCAGCAAGCGGTACTTTACCCAGTGGATCATTGATGTGTGGAGGAACCAGTTCTTGTTCTGGGCCATCATTGTCGGCTTCGTCCTTCTCTTCCCGCTCATTTATATTCCGGTTCTCAACACAGTTGTCTTCAAGCACGCACCCATCTCTTGGGAATGGGGTATCGTGTTCGTTGAGACAGGCATTTTCTTTGCCGGTATTGAGTTCTGGAAGTGGTGCAAGCGCGTCTACTTCCGCCGCCAGGCTGTCAAGAAGGGAACTGGAGTTGTCGATAAGAACATGGAGATTGAAGACCGGGTCTTTGGTCGCTACTACAGCCAGGACACAACCGGTACCGATGGTGAGAAGGCTTAGATTAGTCTTTTTGTGACAAAGAATGAAGAGAAGAGATGGAGGGATGATGAGTGAGGTATCGAGAGCACATTGTGTTCTCTAATGCGAGGGTGTGACGCTGTTGATCAAATTGCCAAAGTTAGTATATAGAATGAGTTAGATCTAAAAGTTAGTCGATCATTAAATGCTTTTATACCAATTCTTCCCACTTTGATATACGTGTGAAAATATTCAATCCTCTGTACTGTATGCACGTAGATTCCGTCGCACCGTGAGCGAAAATTTTGAAAGAAGGTAGCGAAAAAAGGAGTCGTCGCACGAGGGGCATATACTATGGCCGACCGCCTTGCTAGTTGCCATTTTGTATGCGGTATTTTACTTGCGTTTCACCTGATCGAGGCGCAGCAACATCGGCACTAGCGACTACCCACGTGTAGCGAGTGCCCAATCCTACCCCTCCGCAAACTTGAATTCCGCCTCTGATTGAGGCTTGCGGCATTTTGACCCCGTCTATCAATGCTTGGCGGTCGCTTTACGCGGGAAGGGGTTTCTTGGTCACTTAGCGTCTGGCTTTTTCTAGTGTTAAACAAGACGCGTAAACAAGCGTAAGAAGGTGCTTCGTATGTATAGGAACTAGTGAGATGGCAGAAACAGATCAAATCTGTGAAGATATTTCATTTCATGGTTGATATGATTGCGCGCGTGTGAGCTTCGGTTGGTCCGAAACCAGGGAGAAAAATACAAATTGGAGGGGCTGGTGGTGAGTGTGTGAGAGGAAAGGAAAATAAAGCGATATGACGCGTGGATCTGCATGGGCTACAGCGGCTGCGTTGTACATACTAGCCAACGAATTATGTAAGCATTGGCTGCCCTCTATACACACATGAAGGCACAAAGTCGACTCTATGGTTTACAAAATGGAAGCAAAACAAACCATAATTGACGTCTACACAGCCGAAAAATGGTTACAATGGTAATATTCTTTCAGAAAAGGCATAACGGTAACGGTATCGCACACCTCTCGCCCAACCAGTGGAGATGCATTACTATACAAACGCTACATGAGATGGTAGGGAAAAAGGTCTTTTACACAACCAATCGGCCGGGCTCGACCTCGAGCACAGCCTTGACGCGCTCAAGGAAGACCTGGCCGCGCTTCTCATCGCCCTTTGGTACGCTAATGCTAAAGACATTGAGAGGACCGACAACGCCTGCTGCCCCGCTCATGGCAGATCGCTTAGGAGCGCTGGGCTTCTTACCGGCCAGGATGTCCAGGATGTCGGACTTCTTTGGTGCCGGTGATTGCTGGGCAGAGAGGTTGTTGGGTGGCAGGGCGGTTATTTGAGGGAAGAAGTTGCCTTGTGAGTACTTTGCGGATACTTTGTCGAGGCCAAGAACAGCGTTGAAGAGCTCATCTGCAGATGGCTTAGCTGTCTTGGACTTGGGCAGATCCTCGTTGGCGAGCTCAGCCGCGCGCGCAACAAAGGTCGACAGCGGTAGGAAGACGCCTATTGAGTCCTTGACGCGCTTCTGGCACTCCATGACTGCTGTCAGAGAGATTGGCATGGCCAACTCAACAGGCAAGTCTTCGACAACCTTGGCCTCTTCTGCCACAGGCTTCTTTGGTGCCTCCTTCTTCGCCATGGGCTTGATGTTGCTCAAATCGAGGTGGGAGAGCTTCGAGAAGCGGTCTGCGAGTTCTGATGGGTAAGATTTCTCAATCTGACCGACGTATGCAAGGACATCTCCCTTGAGGAGCCTGCCGTTGGGTCCAGTAGCTGGAATCTTATCGGCGTCCTCCTTGGACAGGCCGTTCACTTCCAAGAGATGTTGTACAGAGGGGTATAGCGGGTAGGTTTGCTTCGCAGCCTTGGCACTCGAGGCCTTGTTTGACTTTGCGGGTGGTGCAGATGTTCGCTCCTCCTTGGGCACTGAAGCCGATTGCTTGGGTTGTTCCTTGGGCGCTTCGGCCTCCTTCTTGGGTGCAGGGCTATCCTCAGCGGGCATCTCGAGGGAGCTCAGGTCGTCACCAGGCTCCGCAGTAACAGCTATCCGTGTGCCAACCTTGACTGCCTTTGATCCATCTCCGACCTATATCTACGGTCAGTTTCAGACAATTCACAACAGCCTCGTCCATGGACGTACAGTGATCTTTGCCAGAATACCGTCATCCTGAGCCTCGACATCCATCTGTGCCTTATCAGTCTCAATCTCTAGGAGGACATCGCCAGCGGAGAAGGAGTCCCCCTCCTTGATCTTCCAAGCCGCGATATTGCCTTCGGTCATGGTCGGAGAAAGTGCAGGCATGTTGAAGTTTTGCGCGGCGAGCGAGGCCGGGCTCGAATGGAGGCCTGTACCCGGTTCCAGTGAGCAATTCGTTTCCCTCAGCGGTGCAGCAGTTCTTGCTTACCTCTCCGAGCGCCATGGCTACGCAGCTGCTGAGAGGCAGCGCGCGCCGAAACCCTACATACTGCCGCGAGCGAAGCCATGGGATGTCAATTGACCGATGGGGTGGGGAGGGTTGTCTGGCTGTCGGACGTCGCTGGTGAGAAATGTTGAGCGCGGGATGAGCTTCGGAGGTGTCGAGACGCCGCGCTTGGGCCGCCGCTTCTTTTTCGTTGGTTACATTTTCTATGATCGGAACTCCCACAAGCAACGGTTGCAGCGGGTTCACATAACGACGGACTTGTTTGCAATCGTCGCCGTCAATCAATTGTATGATGCGCCAATCGTAATAGTGTAAAACAATTCCGCAGTCACAATGCCAGCCTTCTCCCGGGGCTTCGACGCTTTCCGCCTCCCCTCCTCTCTCCGCGCCGCCCTCTTCGGAACACGAGAGTCCTTTGCCCAGCCCGCATCGGCTCAGCGCAACGCCCGGTCCTTTGCTTCGTCGGTCCTCCGCCGCTACCAGTACACATACAAGAGCAATCTCAAGTCGAGTTTTGTGAGCAATGACCCTGTTCTGCGACAAGTAGCCCAGACCCGGCAGCCGGTCTTGATATACCAAGCCCCAAGGAACAAATGGTACTACGCAAAGGTGTACGGAGCGGGCGGGCTTTGGATTGGCGTCGGCGCATATTCCATGAAATTCAACAATGACATCAAAGACAGAGAGGTTCCCTTCTTTGTACGACCTACGTATGTCGTCGTTGGTGCAGCCTTCATCATCATTGGGTGTTACATTTGCACCGCGCCTACCAATCGCATGAGGGCGCTGGAAGTCATTCCTAGTCTGCAGGGCGGACCTATACAACTACGCATGACGGTCAGGGCGGCACCGTGGTCCAAGGAGCGTGTCATCTATTCGCAGCTTGGAGAGGCTACAATTAGTGAAAAGACGGAGCCCATGGTACGGGAGCTGCTGGAGGCAGAGAGGTTCCGGAAACAGAAATTGTGGGATGACTTGGGTCACATGAACGTTGCGGCAAGAGTCTGGGAAGGATCTGCTCGCTGGGTACACCAGAAATGGACAAACTTCTTTCTGCGGTTCAAGTTTGCGGTGCTGAGATTTGGAATCGCAAAGGTCAAGGTGCAGGGCGAGGATTGGAAGATTGACTGTTCAGGATGGCTGATGGAGGATGGCAAAGGTAATATTTATTCTTGTTTCTGAAACTGAATGATGCTGAGGCTAACTTGACACAGCTGTCGACAGACTTATCGCGGAAGAGTAAGTGGACGACATCCACAACACTTTGTATACGCCATGTACAACTATGTATCCATGCAATGCACCATGTAAAACACAACCAAGGGGTATCAACTTTCTTCTTTAATCAAATGTCTCCCTAGATCACCAAGATATATCCATCCAGTATCCCGTCTTGCCCTTGCCCTTGTAGAATTCTGTAAAGGCTCCAATTGTCGATCTGCTTTAGGTCAGCACGGCAAGTCACAGAGACTATACTTCTAAGAATGGCAGCACCTACCCTTTCATCTGCTCCTTATCTTTAGCCTTTTGCCACTCCTTCCAGCGCTCTTTGTCGCTCAACGTAGCATCGCGCCATTTTTCTTTGCCTGGGACGGGCGGCGAAGTGGAGTGGTGTATATGGAGCTTTGACAGCCATGATGAAGGGGAAGGTGAAGACTGTGACTCTTCGTTTGTTGACTCCATGCTGTCGACTGTGGTCAAGGCGCTTATAAAGATGAGGCTTGGGGAATGCGACAGGCAAGTCTCTTTGGCAACTAGGAAATCACCTTGTATTATAATATTCTGCTCCTAAGGCATGTCACACATGAGCTATTCCTTGGGGGTGGCTGAGGGAAGCCGCAGCAAGATCACCGTGTGTAAGGCGTTCCATAAGACTACTTAATAGTCGGGTGTGGCTGAGCAGCACGTGGCTGTGCTGCCGGTCGGCCAAAACAAGTAACGCGGAGGTGCACATTTCAATCCAATGAGATGCATGGGTATTCCAGCGCGCTAGACTATCACGCAGCTAATTCTACCTCATCCAAGTTCTTGCGTATGAACTTGGTTGCGGCATCCAGACCCTCCTTGACCACATCCGTGTGGTTGACAAACCCAATCCTCACGTAGCCTTTGAACTCGTCGCCAAAACATGTGCTACCCGGCACGAACATAACGCCCGTGGCTTCGAGTAGCTTCTTGCAAAAGTCTACAGAATCTACTGGCTTGCCTTCGCGGTGGAACTTTACGAATGCTGTTGTGCCAGCAACAGGCTTCACCCATTCACACTCGTCCTCATTCTTGATGACGAATTTCTCGAGCAGCGCAAGATTGGTCTTCGCAAGCTGGATGTTACGTGCAAGAAGGTTGTGTATGGTTGAAGAATGTAGAGCGTAGGCTGCAATTTGTTCGTCAAAGTAGGACACTGATATAGTGGTGTAGTGCCTTGCTTCTGCAATCTTCTCAATGAGGTCCGAATTGCGTGAGGCGATCCATCCTATGCGTATGCCTGCGAGTGAGTAGGCTTTGGACATGGAGCCTGTAACAATGACATTATTGTAGCCCAGGGACAAGAGGGATGGCGGGAAGTCCTTGTCCAAAGGACCAATGGAATGGAAAAGTGGTCGGTAGACTTCGTCACCCATAATGGTGATATTCTTTTCTGAAGCAATTGCAACCACCTCTTGTAGGAACGTCTTGCCAAGAACTGCACCAGTAGGATTGTTAGGATTGTTGAGAATGATGAGCTTGGTGTTGGGCTTGATGAGCGTCTTCAGGTCTTCAATAGCAGGTACCCAGTTGTTCTCTGGTTTTGCTTTCCACAAGTCGACTTCGGCACCCAACTGCTTGGGCACTTCATAGAGCGACTGGTAGGTGGGGTAGTGGCAGATGACATGGTCGCCAGCTCCTACCAGAGCGTATGCAGTTAGGTAGTTTGCTTGGATCGCACCGGGTGTTGTGAGGATGTTTTCCGCTGGAAGTGGTGTGGTGACTTTTACAGAGTAGAGCCGGGCAAGGTTGTTCCGCAATTCATCGCTTCCTCTGATGGCCCCATAATTGAGAATGCGGGAAGTATCGAGCACTTGCTTTTCCTTGTCCTCGGACAGATCGCGTAGCTGGTCGACGGAGATTGAGGCACAGCACGTCTCGGCAATGTTGTATTTGCATTTTGTTTCATAGGCGTCCATCCACTTTTGATAGTCAGTTCCCCGCAGGAGAAGGCAGGAATGCGGGGAATCGACTTACGGACTCGACCGCGAACTTGTCGATTTTGACCATTTTGTCCAGGCAACGAAGGGGATAGCCGCTGTAGGGAGAACGAGTACTCTACTCGGTAGTTAAAGGCAGCGCTCCAGAAATAGGCCCTGGTGTTTGACATAGGGCGTACCCGGTCGTCCAGATGATTCCATTTGAGCGGGCCGCGGACAGGCTAGCAAGTACCAGAGCTAGACGACTACCGGCGGCCAGGTCTCTGCGGGAGTCGGGCGACGGGCGCAGATCATTTTGCCACAAAGTTGGAGGGCAACCAAAGTAAGCAGCTGACTAGGAAACGGTGTTGCAGCCCGGCGAGGCGACCGAGCTGTCTTCTGCATGTTCGGCGGCAGGATATCGATGACGACGGTGCTGGGTGCCTGGCGCGGCGTGTGCCTCGGTTTAACGGTCCGTGTCGATAGCTTGGCTGAATCAGGCCCAGCCTCCTCCGCGAATCGCCAGTGCCTATCGCCGATGATATCGTGTTGGCCACTGTCACTGCCACGGTCGCTGCACTGTAGCTTGTCGTCCTCGTTGTTATCACGAGCTTGTCCAGCTCGCCCGCCGCTCCTTTGACAGGTGCTGCTCCTCCATTTCCGACGTACAACAGTTGCTGTCGCGCTATCCAAGGCGACGCGACCGCCTGATCGCCGCTCCCTGCTATCGCTGCCTCTGCGCCGCATTCGCAGACGCAGAAGCAGACACACGACATGCGCCAACCAAGCTGGGCGACTTCGCTCGCCGCCGTCGCTGTGCTGGCACTGGCATCAACATCTACAGCTCACAAGACATTCGCAAACTACTCCCTCGCCGAATCGCCGCAATCTCTCTTCTCCATCTACGGCGATAGGCCCGACGGCTGCCCCCCATGCTTCAACTGTAACCTCGAGGACTTCAAGTGCAAGCAGTTTGCCGACTGCAGCAAGGCAAATGGAAGATGTAACTGCGGTCCTGGATTTGGCGGCGAAGACTGCTCTGAGCCCCTGTGTGGTGCTCTGCCCGATGGCAAGGACCGGTCCCCAAGAGGAGGTGCAAAGGAATGCGAGTGCAAAGAAGGCTGGTCTGGCATCAACTGCAATGTCTGTCAAACAAACGATGCCTGCAACGCCATGATGCCAGACAACGAGGGCGGAGTGTGCTACAAGGCCGGCCAACTGGTCAAGGAGAACTTCCAGATCTGCGACATCACCAACAGAAAGATCCTAGATACCTTGAAGGAAAAGAAGCCCCAGGCTACCTTCTCTTGTAATGCCGAGTTGGAAGAGTGTAACTTCCAGTGTAAGTCATATCATTGCTCACTCTTGCTCTAACTGACCGTCGTAGTCTGGGTTGACCAGAGGGAATCCTTTTACTGCGCCCTTGACACGTGTACCTCGCATTTCACCGCCGAATCCGATCGCAACATTACCAAGTACCGATGCGAGAACATCAAGTGCGAATGTATCCCCGACAGGATGCTTTGTGGAGAAGATGGCTCTGTTGACATTGGTGATTTCTTGAGGGAGTCGATCAAGGGCCCTGCCGAGTTCAGGGGCATTTCCGCCATCAACAGCAAGGACAGTGGCAGTGTCTTCTCTGAGCCCGCCATGAACGATCTCATTTCAAGCATCTTCGGTGACGAGAGCATCTTTCTTCGATGCGACACTGGCGAGTGTCTGTACCAGACTGAAGTGCCTGGCTACGAAAGGCCTATCAAGAAGATCAACACGCCGCTCATTGCGGGTGTGATTGCTGGCTGTGCGCTTTTCATAGTGGCGACTATCCTGGCTGTATGGTACCTCACTCACCGTGCAGAAGCGCAGCGTTATGGCCCCATCCATCTGTCAGACGATGAGGAGGATGAGGACGCAAAGCTATTGGCAGATCACAAGCCAGCCTCGTTTCTTTTCGAGAACGTTGCATACAATCTCCATGGCAAGCAGATCCTTTCCGGAATTTCTGGTGCAGTCCATCCCGGAGAACTCCTGGCCATCATGGGCGCTTCTGGTGCTGGAAAGACCACCTTCTTAGATATCCTTGCCCGCAAGAGCAAAATTGGTATCGACAGCGGTGACTTCTACGTTAACGGAGAAAAAGTCCGGGATGACGAATTCCGAAGTGTCATTGGTTTTGTCGACCAGGAGGATACTCTGCTACCAACCCTGACTGTCCACGAAACTATTCTCGACTCGGCATTGCTGCGCTTGCCCAAAGAAATGAGCCGTGCCTCAAAGGAACAAAAGGTCGAGGATGTCGAACGTCAGCTTGGCATCTACCACATCCGTCACCAGAAGATCGGTTCCGAAGAAAGTGGCCGTGGCATTTCTGGTGGAGAGAAACGCCGTGTTGGTATTGCTTGTGAGCTTGTGACATCGCCCAGTATCCTGTTCCTGGATGAGCCGACTAGCGGATTGGACGCATACAACGCCTTCAACGTCGTCGAGTGCTTGGTCAATCTCGTCAAGAACTACAACCGTACCGTGGTTTTCACCATCCACCAGCCGCGCTCCAACATCGTAGCCCTCTTTGATCAGCTGATATTGCTTGCAAAGGGTCGTGCTGTCTACTCCGGACCCTTTGAGAACTGCCAGTCCTACTTTGACGAGCTTGGCTACACCTGCCCACCTGGTTTCAACATTGCTGACTACATTGTCGATCTTACCATGCACGCAAGCACTGCAACTCAGCCCATCGACGAAGATAGCTCTCTCTTCAACCGTGATCTCAACCGCGATGGCCTCACCACGAGCGCGAGCAGCGCAATTGCTGTCAAGTCTATTCCTAGCATCAACACATCCGAGCTTGAACGAGACATTGCTGGAAGTCCTAGCAACTCAAGCATGATACGGCCCAAGGGCAAGCGAAGGACCTCTATCAAGCAGCAGCAGGAACGTGAGCTGTTTACACGTAAGAAGGTTGTTACTCCCGCCAACGATGGTGCTATGTCGCCCAAGACGGACGAAGAGCCTTATGATCGACGAAGCGCTATCAAAGCTCAATGGCTGAAGCTTACTCGTCAACAGGGTGGCGTACCTCCTCAGATTCTTGAGGACCCCGATGAGCTTCCGCCTCCTGCCCAGGGCGCGACTGGAACCAACCTCGACATCCTTATCAACGCCTATGCTTCGTCGGACGTCGCCGCCAGAATTCGTGAAGATATTGCTACTTCGGTCGCAAGCGCCAACCAAGCCAACGGCACGAATGGAAATCAAGAGTTGAACGGCTTCATCGCAGCAGGCAAGCTGAAGGGTTTCAAGAAGGTTGGCCTTCTGGGCCAGTTCACCATCTTGTCGCGACGCACGTGGCGCAATCTCTACCGCAACCCTATGCTCATGCTCACCCACTACGCCATCGCTATCGTCCTTGCGGTGTTCCTGGGTTTCCTCTTCTACGGCCTTACAGATGACATCAAGGGCTTCCAGAACCGTCTGGGTCTGTTCTTGTTCGTCCTCTCGCTCTTTGGTTTCAGCAGCTTGACCATTCTTACTGTGTTCGCGCCTGAGAGGCTACTCTTCACCCGCGAACGTGCCAAGGGCTACTACTCGCCACCAGCATACTTCGCCGCCAAGGTCATCTTTGACATTATCCCTCTACGTCTTCTTCCACCCATCATCCTCGGCATAATCGTCTACCCCATGACGGGCTTGATCCCTGCCTGGCCCAACTTCCTCAAGTTCACCCTTTTCCTCGTCCTCTTCAACCTCGCCGCGGCAGCCATCTTCCTCTTCATTGGCATTGTGTTCCGCAATTCTGGCGTCGCGAACTTGATCGGTGTGCTTGTCATGCTCTTCAGTCTGTTGTTCTCTGGCTTCTTCTTGAACAAGGACAGCATTCCTGGGGTGGCCAAATGGCTGCAATCGGTAAGTCACATACCCCTTGTTGTTTTGTTAGAAATCACGCATGCTAACAGTCACAGTTGTCGATCTTCCACTACGCTTTTGAAGGACTCATTGTCAATGAGGTCAAGTACCTCTCTCTCATCGACCACAAGTATGGTCTTGATATCGAGGTTCCGGGCTCAGCTATCCTCAGCTCGTTTGGCTTCAACACACAAGCGCTGTGGACAGACTGCATTGGGCTGGGTGTGTTTGGCGGTGCATTTGTCCTGCTTGCCTACATGGCCATGCACCTTTTGCTTGTGGAGAAGAGGTAGTGGAATACCTGTAGGGTGTTGTTGAGGGGGTTTTTTTTTTCTGTTCTACTATCATATATGTTGTCATGCAATTGCTTGTTGAAGCAATAGAGATGTTGGGATCGGAGGTATCTTTGCATACACGGCGTTCAGGCCATGGGCCTTGTTTTTGTTTTGAGTGTTGTCGTATATATCTAACACTCGCGTTTCTTCTTCAGTGATCTTACTGCGATGGGTGGTGTGACTCGACGTGATGATGTGCTGTGAATTCCACCTTAGACTCTTGGACAGCTACTGTTTCTAGGACCAGCCGCTTTGCAAGGAGTAGGATACATATTTATTCTAAAGGGACGGACTAGCTATCACAAATAGACTCCTTTCCCTGCAGTTGTGAAAATATGCATTTGAATCTGGCTACCAACGGTCAGTCCTGTGAAAGTCAACTGTGCCTTAGGCAAGAGGGTAAGAGTGACGAATCAGGAAAGACCTCGCCCGTGCAGTGGGCGTGGCTTCCTAATTGGGAGCCGCTAAGGACCCTAGGTGTGCAAACGCACCAATAATAGCTCAAAGGTATTATGTACTTGGGGGAGCAAACGACTCGACCCTTCTTTACAGTCAACTTTTTCTGCAAATCGAGCACTCTGTTTTCACTGCTTCAACACCAGAGACCCCATGAAGCGCTTCTTCTCCAGTAAGGCATCGCACTTCCTGTCGCGCCTTCCCAGTACGCTGCGGCGCCTTCCTACTACGCGACTCTCAACCCCGAACGTATCTTCACTCAGTCGTGGGACGTTTTCCTTTGCCGGGCAGACGATGAGCCCAGCCCCAGAAGGTAATAACCCTATGCCGTCTCTCTTACTTCTCTTGGGCGTGTAAAGCACTGACGCGAATACAGACCCCGATCCCTTCAATTATACAAGTGGTCGATGGCTCCGCCAGGATGCGCTTGAGCAGCAGTCGCGCTACATACGATTCGATTTCGATGCACTGCGTCGTAAGGTTGTCGCACTCTGTCCTGGCGCTCACTCCATCACTTCCTATACCAAAATTGAAGGAGGCTTCAATCGGGTATTTGTGTTCCACACCGATAACGCAAAACGGGTCATCGCAAGGCTGCCGTTTCCAGCAGCAGGTCCCAAAAGGCTAGTCACAAATTCTGAGGTTGCGACAATTCAATATCGTAAGTTTACAACTGCCTTATTCCGGCGAACCTGTTCAAGGAGCTGACTCCTCGACCCGTTTTAGTACAACAAAAGACTAGCATTCCCATCCCCCAAATCCTGGAGTGGAGCGACGATCCGAGCATCATCGGTAGTGAGTACATCATCATGGAACATGCGCCAGGAGTTCCATTACTCGACAAATGGCCCACTATGAGCGGAGAAGAGCAGATGGCGTGTCTCAATTCCATACTTTCCAAGCTGAGAGAGCTTGCCGATCTTGACTTTCCAGCTTACGGCAGCTTATACTTCTCGAACACACCTTACATCTCTCAGACAATACCGCTCAACAAGGAAGTCTCTGTTGGTCCTCATTGTGGAAATATCTATTGGGACTGCTACCCAGGCCAGCTCAAGTACTTTCACGATGTTAAACCCAATCAAGGACCCTGTGAGTCGATCTGCGCGCTTTCATTATGTTGGCAAAACAACTAAGACGCAATTTCTAGGGCATGATCTTACTGCGTATTGTGACGGTCTCACGGACAACGGGATCACCAGACTTCCACCCACCGATCCTCCTGTACAACTACCACGCTACCATGGATCAGTTCAAACACATCGTCAACTCCTTGAACAAGGTCGCGCAGTCCTAAGAACGTTGGCCAGGAACTCTCAGGTCCAAATGGCAGCTGTTCCTACCATGCTTCATCCTGATTTGCACAAACGGAACATCTTTGTCTCAGAAGATGACCCAACTGTCATCTCAGCTATACTTGATTGGCAATCTTGCAGCATTGAGCCCGCTTTCTGGTACACAGATCAGAATCCAGACTTTGCGGAACCCGTTCCCGATACCCCGTATGAAGGTGGCGTGGAAACAAAAAACTGGGCGTGTGCCTTCGGCTACAACGCTGGCTTGATGTTGCTGATGCCAAAGTTACTTCATGCCTGCTCGATGGATGAAACCTTGATCCTGCCGTTTCGCAGCATCTATCGAACTTGGGATGACGGTGCCATTGTCCTCCGAGAGCAACTCATCAACCTGTCACGGCGTTGGGAAGAACTTGGTCTTACAGAACCATGTCCCTTTCCCCTGCCCGGCCATGATGAAGTTGTGCGAAATCAACCAGACTCAAGGCTGTTCGAGGCGTCCCTACAGCTAAGACATCAACTATTAGGTTTTCTCAACTGTACGATTAATGGCTGGGTTCCTCCTGAACAATGGGATGTGGTTAGGTCGGCGAATCGACAAGCATACCATACCATACTACAGCAAATACAAGCAGACGAGCAGCCGGATGATGACGAGCCACTCAAAGGCGAGGCAGAACTAAAACAGATCTGGCCGTTTGATCTACAAGAATGAGAGCATATTCAACCGTGGCTAGAAAGGTCTGTATGCGACCATACGTGCGAGGTATCAGTCCGATAATGATGGCAGGGAATGCATCATGAGATGCTGGCTGGGATGGACAGTGTCTGATCTGTGTACTATTAGAAGATCTTGGACGCACATTTGCCTCCTACCTGTGTGAAGATACTGGCTATTAATGCACCCCACTCATACAATTTCCACCTTTTATGCTCCGCACGGGTCCAGTGAACACTGCTTACTGCACACTCTCCACTTCACTCACACCCACGTGCCCCACAGGAGGTCTTTTGATATCGTGAGAAGCACCAATATCACATTATGAACATTGCAAATTCTAATTCGTTTCTACGGTGGTACCGTTGGTGATACCACATTCATCCAGCACACCCATTGAAACATTGCTTATCGCACTCACTTGACTCATCATAATCATGTAGCAAACGCAAGAACAATATCAGAAGCTGATAGACCCATGAGATACACCGCCTGCCTTATTGTACTTACCTTGACACATTGTGACATGATAATGGGCGTTTGTCTTGCAAGCCTGCCCTATTGGCCGCTCGATTCATGTCCAATCTTGTCTGTTCCTCATCTTCACCGCTACCATCGTTTCCTATCACTCGAACGCCGGACAAAGCTCCTAACCAGTGCAAACGCCTACTCGCCAATCAGCAGATCAAGAGTACGCTGATATGACTTTCACCTGCTCACCTTCGCGGCTGCTGGTATACTCTCCTTGCGTCACAGAATATTTTACTCCAGTGCAAACGGCCACTGACTCTGAGATATATAAACAGCTCATTCCCAGTGCTTTCTTCTACTTCAACCTCACACCCCATTCACGACTACCACCACACCAACAACAGCAACAGCAGCAGCAATAACAACACAACCTTTTTTTTACTTCTACGCCACTCCTCAAGATGTCAAAGTACCTTTTAGCCTCAGTCGGCATGATGAAAGCCCTCCCCAACATCCTCAACAAATTCACTCCTTCGGTGAAAGCGGGAACGCCACTATTTCCCTCAGTTCCAAAGTATGCTGCCTTTCAATTTCGAGTGGTGGCCACTCATTTCGATGAGGAGAATCAGAGGATTCACGTCGCTCTACGCGTAAATCGTGAAGCAACAGCACCAGCTCTCAAAGAGTTCATTAATAAGGAGTCTCCAAGTGCCAACCTGGCCACGGAAGTTTTCGACCTGAAGGCTGAGGATAAGAAGGTCGAGTTCGATCGTATGATGGACTCCATGGTAATCCAGGCGAAGGAGAAGATTGGTTAAGGAAGTGAGATTCAACCCTTTTTTTTCTTTCACTTTTACTCTTAAGAGATGATACCCAGTGTGAGGTGAGTAGAGAGGTTTAAGAGACCGGGCACATAGTCATATGACAACACAATACAATCTCATACATGTCAACTGTGTTCTTTTCTAATAAGCTGTTCCACTTGTCTGCATTCTTTCTGCGCAGCTGTTAAACGACGTAGTGGCGTTCGCGTTACCATTACCCTACCTTTGCTCTACCTTTACTTTGCCCTACCTTTACTTTTCCCTACCTTTACTTTACCCTACTTTCACTTCACCTTATCTTTACCTTACCTTTACCTTATCTTTACTTTGCCTTTATCTTACCTTTACCCTTGTCTCACCTTTACCTATACTTTCGTTTTTCTTTTTTATTGGCGGTAGCGATATGTACTACACACTTTATAACCGCGAAGAAGCGCATCTCGCAGCATAGCATTGCACAGCGCTAACACCAATAGCTTTATTGATTTCGTTAAGGCGAGCTGGTCTCATTTGTGGTTGTGCGGTGGTTGTACGTATCGCGGTCTGATATACTATACATCCCTTCACCAAATGTTTCTGAATGGCTCCGTCATCCGGGGTGGTTTCTAAAAGTATGCATAATGCCTTTTCGTAGACGAGAGATGTTTTCTTGAGCAGTCTATACTCGGTACAGTATCAGAGATAGCGGAAGGCAGCATCATTTCCTATTGTACATGTATAGGTTTACTGCGCTTGTAGTCCTTGCTCTACTCTCTGCTCTACTTTCAGTCGCTGCAGCAGCTCCAAGCGAACGAATTGGACGTGAACCACAACTTGCTGGCTGTATTGTAAGTTTTCTATCTTAATTTAGCTACTTTAGTAGAATAAGCGCTAATGACCTGGTATAGGAAGCTTGCCGAGCTGCTGGTTGTGTAAGTCTTTTTTGTTTGCCCCCCTGACACTATGGGGGGTGGCGTTTCTAGAGCAAGAAGAGCAACTGATAATCTACAGACTATTGGTATTTGTATCGAACGCCGTGGTCAACCTCTCTTCTGTCGTTGTTGAGAGGTCAGAATACTTACGTATTAGGGAGCTTGCTGTTGTAAATCCGGGGGATGTGCTAAACTTCTCTATTCGTGTCCTCACTAGAGCATGACGAGCTATAAAGGCTGGATACTAAGTATGAACAATATAAATCCTCTATTATCAAAACTCTAAATAGCTGGTCTTCTCGAATGAAGCAACCGTGTGCAGCGAACAGATAACTTGAGAATTCATTCTTACATTGTCTGTATCGAGCCAAATCGCATCAGATCTACCTGGCTTCGCAACTCAGGGTCTCAAACCGAATCCACATATTCTTCGCCTATCTCGCCAATCTCCACTCTTCTTTCGTATTCGATCTATGCGGGGGCCTATACGAACCCTCTCCCTCGTATACCGCCTTCTCGGGATGTCTTAGCTCCGCATCCGTACCTGCCCTAAACCTCCTATTCCGAACCAAAAACATGCAGCCACGGTACCACGCTTCGTCCACACCATTCTTACCAAGACTTTTCGTCACCGCAACCATGCTCGCGGTCATGGCAACCATTACCAAGTTCTTTATAATGTTTCGTGGAAATTCAATGCCGGGGTGCATATACGAGCCGTCTTTGCCCCCTATATCTCGCTTTCTCCGGATGCCTCGGCGGCTGCTGATGCTGATGCAGCAGTGTGGCACTCAGCCTGGTACGCTATGCGGAAAAGGGGGCGTGGAGTGGTGGTGGCGAAAATCGTCAGCATCAATGTTACAACCTCGGTTCTGTGCTTTCCGATGGGAAGGGGTCAAGGTGTGGTGGAAGGAATAGTGCGTCGCTTGTGTTTGTTTCAGGGCGGATTTGCTCCTTTTGTTTATTCAAGATGGTGTTGCGGAATGTAGAAGTAGAGATACGCGAGGAACTAGTTATCATGATTCTGGCGAAATGAATGTAGAAGTATCACTAGCTATATCTTTTTGACCAGAGAGCGGAAAAAGAGAATAGCAGAAATGATTTCACAAAGCCTATTCACAGTGGTAGTGCCTGACTTGGAACATGGCTGCCTTGAACTTTACTCAGAGAGATCAACGACATTGGGTTGCATCAGTCTGTCACCCTCATCTCCCATCTTCAAAAACAATCAGACCAACCTCTGTAATTGCTAGAGGATTCACACAGAGAATCAAAACACAGTGACAACATGATGATACCAAAAGACATCGCTGTCATTCTCCCCACACCCTCGAAAGTATATATTCAAGATAATCATCAACATACAAGCACAACATCACTCAAAGAACATTACACCAACATCGTAGCAGCAACATTGCCCTGATGAAAGTCCTGGTTTCAAGACAACAGGATCAACACCCCTCCCCTATAACCCTCTCCGCCGTCCCCTTAACCTTCTCACTAGACCCCACAAGCTGTCTCGCCGCCGTCTGAATCGAAATACTCTCTCTCTGCATAGTCCTCACCGCACTCTCCAGCGACTGGGTCCTCGCCCTCAATCTGCTCACCTCCCCTCTGAGTACATTAATTGTTTCCATCTGCGACGAACTCGTGCCCGTATAACTGCTCTCCATGCCCTCGCTCCGCTCCGGCGGGGGCCCCGCCTTTGCCCCAGACGAAGAATGAAACTGATCGCCCATCACCATCGCTTCCTCCAGCACGCGAATCCTCTGTTCAAGCTCCGATTTCTCTGCTTCCCATTTCTTTTTATCTTCCGCACCTTGCGACTGCAGACGATTCGCCATTTCCATGATGCGCATGTACTGTGCCCCGTTGGCGATGAGCTGGCGGCGAGCCTCGTCTCTACTCTGCTGCAGCTCCTCGACTTGACCCTCCATAGTCGTGACTTGTGTCTGGAGTTTTTCCTTTTCCTCGGTTAGACTGTTGATTTCGACGTCGCTAACTTCAAATTTCTTTTCGAGAGTGGCGCATCTTGTCTTTTGTCGCTCGAGTTTCTGGAGGAGATCTTCATATTCGCGTTGTAGAGTGCGGAATTCTAATGTCTTGACGGTGACTTGGTGTTGTAGGTCTTGGAGGAGAGTGTTTTGTGCTGAGGCATGCGCGGATGTAATGGGCGGAGTCATTGAAGGAAGGCTTTGGGAGCTTGAGAAGTTTAGCGAGGATGGTGAAGGCAGTACGGTCGAGTGCGTAAGCTGTGGAGCCTGAATTGGTGATTGCGGAGGCATATACATTGCTCCAGAGGGTGTTGTTGTTCGCTGTGGAGAGCCTGCGACGATTGCTGCCACCATGCCATAAGGGTGCCTTCTGGGATCCTCTGACGAGGGGTTAGACCGTGTGAAATGACCATAAGTATGGTGAGCAGGCTGCTGTCTTCTCGGTGGAGACTGTTCCTCACGTTCTTCCAGGAAGTGCTGTGCTCTCCGCATATTTGATGGGTCGTCAGCTGGTGATGACGATCTTATGCTATGCAGCGGCCTTTGCTCTATGTGCTCCTGCAGTCGGACTTTACCCTCATGCACGCGATCGAGGGCCCATTGCAGTGCCTCTTCGATCTTGGCGTGGCCAGGGACGGGCGGCTATCAGAACGTATCAGCAGTGCCGACTCTTTAGCAGATGCTGACGCTACTTGGACAGCAAGTGTGAGCGCGTATCGACAGCTTACCTTGTACGAGACTTGTTGCTCTATACGCGTCAGATCTTCGAGTCCGTTGACCAGCTCATCCAGGTCTGTAACGAGTTTGCGCACTAATGAACGTGAATTTGAGCATACCTGGCCCTGGCAGTGAGGCGGACAACAAGTCACTGGCTCTGTTGCACACAAAGGATGAGGGACAGAATCACGATGCAAGGCTGGCTCGCTGGGTGCCAAGGTGGTGGCCGGTTGAGGAACCCGCGAATGGATTGTTGAGGGCTCTGTAATCGTTTTCAGCTACCAGTACGGATGGGCGAGTCGCAGTGCCGTCCCTCGGATGGGTGGAGAGCACCAAAGCAGTACTAATCACCGCCCGTGCTCCCGCTTGGCTCGCATATTTCATGGCTAGCAAAGAAAGACAACTGTACCTGCTTGATATCTTTGTGCACTCTGCCTAGGGCGATGTTCGAAGATATCGAAAAGAGAATAGGATCTGCGTTGAGATCCATCCAGCAACTCAAGCGATGGCGGTGGGGGCGAGTATTGGGTGGAACTAGTAGTGACAGGGCTAGTGGAGGTATTGTATGAAGAAGCGAGAAGCGGTGGCAGTACCCGATAGTCCAGAGCAGGGCTGTCGTGAGCATAGAGGCCGGCTTGCGACGGGAGCGGGGAAACCTGCTGGGCAAGGGAAGCTGCTACTAGATTCGAGCTGTGTCGCTTCGAAGGAACGCCAATGGTGTCTTCGTTCTCCCATGTTCGTTTATTGCCTGCACGAGACCCCATGGGTGGAGTCGGGTTTGTGTTAGCTGTTTACGAGCGGATGCCGATGCCGCCGCGCGCCATTCGGGCTTGCAAATTACTTTTTGGGTGGTATTAGCAATGGTCAATTCGAGAGACTATGCCGCATCTTTTCAAGACCCATGCAGAAGCCAAAAGATTACTAATCGGGGTGGAACGTGTACGTATAGAGTTGTGAAAAGGTTGACAAGTGCTGTGCATTAATGTCTGCTTCGGTATAGAACCATTTTAGGAAAGACTCAAAGAGTGCCGTGAGAATACTTGTAAATAATCGAATATGACGCACATCAGGTATGAAGTGTAGTACATTCAGTGGGGCGGAGTTACTGGGGGCTAGATGCCAGTAGTGATGAGCCGTCAGCGTACACAAGTATTTCCGCCAATATGCCAACGGGTAGTTAGCGTCACTGCCGTATGATAGACTGTTTTTACTCCAAATATCCGAGGCGCGAGAGAATCAAATCTAAGCAAAAGAGGCCAGTCAAAGAAAGGGGAAAAAAGGGCCCAAGTGGGCGAGGCGGTCACGAGGAAGGGGTGTTGCTGCAATGTTCCGAGTGTGCTGTCCTTGGCATCAAGATGCTGAATGGTGTGGCCAGCGTCTAGAAATTGGTCAAATCCCAGCAAAGGAAATGCCAGCAAACAATAAGATGATGTTGCGTGGGGACTATTGCTGAGTAAGACGGGTTGGTAATGATGAGTGCCACCTGTTACGAGATTAGCGCTGGTTAGTCAGTCTACATCGAACCAGGCCTCCCGATGCCCGGTCATGCCATCTGCGGAAGCTAACCAAAACACATTGTAGCTTGGGCTTTGGCGCATTTGTCGGAAGTTATCCGTGTCAATGAATTCCCGACTTCAGAGGCAACTTACCTCCTTAGTGCAGCTAGGTACCTACATCCAGCATCTTGTTGTTTAATCAGTTGTAAGCTATCATCTGCTGCACAACTACAGGCACGGTGGACTTTTCCAGAGGTAATGCATATCAGAGTCGATCAAAGATGTTGAGCATAGCACTGTGATGATTAAGCTTCCTTGACCAAAACCCCTGTAGGATATCGCAGGGTGGTCAGATACAGAGCCCATTTGCGCGTGTTCCGAAGATAATGGAAGACGAGTCGTGTGAATCTATTCCAGCTGTCATTGGCTGTTCAAAATTTCAGTCTCTCCAAGCCACCGCCTCTCCTCCAGCGTCCAGTATATGCGTCTCAACATCCCGCGCAATGGTCCGAAGACGGTCTTCTACCCATAGCTTCTCCCTTGCAACCACTTCGACCTCGATCTTCTGCATTGTCTGGAGCTCGTCCAGGATTCCGCGCAAGATGGACATGCATGCATCGACCATGGATGCGATGCTTGAGCCGGGTGTTGGAGGCGCCAGCTTCTCCAGATCGCGCGTGAATACAGTCAACTTCCGGATCAGCGCCGCAGCTTCCGCCTTCCATGAATCTCCGAGGCCTTCGATAGTTCCAAGGGCCTTGTCTGACACAGCATTGCCTTGTCGAGCAGAGCGTATCTCCTGAACCCATGATATCCATTGTTCGAACTCAGCAACGAGCCGTTGGAGACGACCACCTGGCTCGACTAATGATGGAAGCTCATGAAGAGGTTCAGAGAGAATTTGGACGTGTTCGACCAGACCTGCCGTTGAGCCAGTGCTCCATTCAAGCAAAGACTGGAGGTTCTTTTGTTCCTGACCAGCGCGCTCATTTTCTAGCATGACCTGATGTAAGCTGGATACTTCATCAAACTTGGTGTGCAGGGCGCGCTTCGCACTCTGTTCCCAACTCCGGCTAATCTCTGCAGATGACTGGTGCAGAAGATGAAGTTGCAGCAATTCCGACTGGAGATTGGCGATCTCAGGAGGAAGCGAGTTAGACGCAGGTTGAGGAGCTGGGTTAATGAACGTTGAGGTGGGTGCCTTGCCTGCTTTACGGGGCGTAAAATGTTGTTGAAGAGTAGTAAAAGCTGGCCGGCTGGTCTTCTTGGGTTCTTCTACGGCGGTTTCCTTTCGCCTTGTTTGAGCAGTAGAAGACTCTTCGAGCTTGGACGCTGCAGCGGAAGCAGTTGGTACATCGGACTTGGTTCTAACACTCCCTAGGCGTGATAATCCTGTCGTCCTTGCCGATGTTCTAGACGTGCTAGGCAGTGTATCTGCAGAAGTGGTACTTGTTTTTGAGCTACGACTCGGTGCTGCTAAAAGAGATTTTGGACGTTCTGAGGCAGTAGTTGGTTTGGCAATTTCCCGCCGCGCCGTTGATATGGTACTGGTGGACTGTGTACGAGCGTGGCCGCCCAGCGCTGAGGGCTGAGAAATCTGAGAGGTAGTTCCTGGTTTTCGCAAGGATTGCGAACGGCCTAATCCTATCTTTGAGGCTTCAGCGGGCTTGGTTAACGAGGCGGGTGGACGCATGGAGCGCGAGCCTGCTTTGTCACCTTGACCAGCCAATTGGGACGAGGGGGTACCATGTTGGTACATTGATCGAGGTCGAAGCTTTCCGGGCGCTGTACCTGGGGTTTGGCTTTCTTGCACTGACGTTGCAGCATTTGGTGGTAACGGGGCATCGCCTGAGCTGCGGCTCTTGTCTTCCACCTCAGGCTCAGAAGGCTCCGGTAGTATACTTGAGCGAGTATTGTACCTATGCTGTCCTGGTTGAGGAAGCAAACTGCGAGGCTTTGCCCCCTCAGTATCGCTTTGCAGCGTATTTGCTGTGCCGACATTCTGTCATTACGTTAGGTCTTACCAGGCCCTAAGGCGAGATGGAAGATTACCCGAGATCGAGACGGCGCGTTGCCGATCCTTCCTATTTGTGAGACAGGCTTCGAGGTCATGTTAGATGCAGGCAAAGGTCCCTGTTGTGGATGTGGGAGTTAATAGTGTGTCGAATAGGGAACAACCAGATGAGACGGTGGAATGTTTACGGGGCCAAAGCTCGGAGCTATGCCCAAAAGGGGAATGGGCTGGGGTTGTTATCGATAGCTGGTAGAGATGACGATAGAGGCGAAAAGACACGAGTATGAGTAGCAGTGAGCAATATCGTAAATGATTCGTAATCTATTGTACCTAAGCTGACTGTCTGACACAATGCTTACTTCGTGATGGGGGTTTCCAGCAAAACATGGTGGATTTCCTTTCGCGAAAGCACAATTGCATGCAATTCGTAGTGGGGGTCGCGCACATGCTTATGGCAAGAGGTGACAAGGAGCCGCCTTTGTCAACATGCAAGCGACCGTAGCACAGAATAAGAAAGGATACTTTGTAAAGTCATGCTGCTCACAAGCTACCGCGGCGGGCTGGGAAAGAGACACCCTCGATAGCAGCGTAGTCCACAAACCAGCTCACGCGCTCGCCGCCCTTGTGATTGACCAGGCCGCACGGCAGCTGCTGTCCTTCCTCGGTATCGAATATCTGGCGCATGATGTCCTTTTTTCCTCCACCTGTCGCAACAAAGGCGATCTTGAGTCCGTGTTGCGCAACTGGGAGAGAGATTGTGATGCGCTTGGGCGGAGGCTTCGGAGAGTCGGAGATGGGGAGAACCCAGGCTTCGGTTTCACGAAGAAGGTCGGAGCCTGGGAACAAGCTGCAGGTGTGCCCGTCGGGTCCGCAGCCCAGAAGAAGCAGGTCAAAGAGCGGTAGCTTTACGCTGTCGCGCGCGGCAAAGACACCGACGAGCGTCTTTTCGTACTGATCGGCGAGCTCCTGCACATCATCCAGGTACTTGACGTCGATGGGGTACACCTTGGGTGTGCCAAGTTCTTGTGGTATCTTATCCAGGAGCTCCTCCTTGACCAGTCTGTGGTTGCTGTCTTCATGGTCGAGGGGCACGGCGCGCTCGTCTGCATAGAAAATCTCCCACTTGTCGAACTGGATCTTTCCCTCGCCATTGGTCTCCTTCAAGAGCGCTTGCGCGAGCGTCTTGGGCAAGGAGCCGCCAGAGACGGCGACTCGGAAGACATGGTGACGATCAAGCGCGGCGTTTTGGGCCTCGAGGATGTAGGCGCGCAGGCTCGGAGCGAGCTCGGCAGTAGTCTGGAAGGCGTATAGATTCGGAGGCTTTCCCATGGTTGCAGAGGGTATGTATTGGGTTGGTGGAGTGAAGTTTGCGAACGTGCAGTGGAGGGGTTGGTCTGGTAGTGGGGCTATGTGCCGGTATTTCGTGTAGCGGGCCGGTGACGATAGTGACGTGGGCAGGTGCTGAACGACTGATTTCGTCAGTTCTAGAAGCAGCGCAGGAAGAAAGACTAGGTGGACTGACAAAGGCAGACAAGGGAGATGGCTATCGCGATGGATTCCAGATGTGGTCGGCCCTCAATTCCGATGGCCACTTTGAGCCAGCCGTGCAGCTTTTTTCATGTGGCAGACGTCGCATGGCTTCCTTCCCTGGCCTGGCCTGGCGCGCACTGCGCGATTATCGACGACTGTCGCAAGGCGGCATAACAAAACATTGCAGGAATGCTCTGGTGAGAGAGAAGCAGAGACTGCCAGTAGAAATATCGTCTACATAGAGCAAACAGGTGAGCACTGCACATGACCGTCGCCTCGAAGCCACCAATAAACTTGTAGGGAGGAGAGACATTGGGGCCTAGGCCGAGACGCGGTCATGTGACGGCCCCGCTATATCAATGTCTATACTGAGCACATTTCATGGAGCGATAGAGGCACAGCGAGTCTTGGTGAACTACAACGAATGCTAAGAAGATTGTTCTGTGGATGCTATGCTTACGGGTCCTCGGCAGTCATGTGAATTGGAGTCCATGTGGCGGTAGGCTAGAAGTAGAGCGAGATGCTAAGTCCAGCTCGTTTGCTTGCTTGCTTGCTTATTCACACCTAACAAAGTCTGGGCATACAGTCCATTTATCTACGCTTGGTCCGGCAGGTCCATGCATGGTCGAGCCACCAGAAACGTATATGCTTGCAGAGTTGCTTTTTCTCACCTGTTGGCCGCAAAAGCAAATGCCTATTGCCGCCGGGGATAAGCCACGTAGCTGGGTGTGGCCTCTGCTAGACCCCTTTATGTTGCGGAAAGTTTGTGTAGATGCAGGTGATAGCGCGTATACTATTCTGCTAGAGCCGCGTGTCGTTTGTGGCTGGCTAGTAGGAAAGGAGACGACGAGTTGGGAGTGTGGACAAAGCAATGTCGAGCCTACGTGTTGGCCTTGTGCAACCAATGCACATTGGCGTGGTTTGGAGCCTGGATGCTGCGGTATTTCGCGTTTGGGCTGGTGTGGATTATCACTCAACAGAGTCATAAGTGCACGGTACATGCAGGTCTAGGCCACGCAATGCACGGTTGAGTCTGTCGCTGAGGCGTCAGGATGAGGCATATTCTGGCGTGTCTATGCAGCTCCACGTCGACGCGCAAACACAGTGGACGGATACAAACATGGCATTGCGAGACAAGGTTTCGCGGGGCGGAGTCAGTGGAAACGCAGCAGGTAGATTCGGCGGTGGAACGGATCCGAGGGCGACGTGTTTGGACGAAACGGGCGGACCAGGGTGGTGGTAGTGTAAGAGATTGAGGCTGTTACAAGACACGCAAGCAGCGGACATTTCAGCAGACGAGGGCCGCGAGCAGGAAGGGTCGGATGCTCGGGTGGTGCTAGGCTAGTAGTGGTGGCGTGTTGCGAGCAGTTTGCGTAAACGTGACCTAGTGTTCATGGCCGTGCATCTAGACCGCAGCCAGCGAGCGGTTCGGCCCGCCAAGAAAGCAACACAACAGCGACAGGCTGTAAAAATTGCGGTTGTAAAGTCCGCGGTCACAGCTAGGATCCACGGGCGTGAGCAAACCTACCACATGGGGAATGTAACGCACAGGAGGCGAGGGCCTGTGAGAGGGTGTGGAAGAGGGACCGACGGGCGCGGCGAGCAGGCAAAGACGCGCTGGTCCGGAGCAGACGGTTCACTTTGAGCGCGTCGGGGTTTCGAGGGTGCGACGGAGGGCTCGGGTCGTCCGGTGTGTACAAGTAGTTTGGGCATGCCGTGGGTTGCTGAGCAACAGGTGGAGGCTGTGCCGGTGGTGCCAGGCACACGCGTGCCCAGTTGCAGTCATACACAGTCAGCGCGTAAGCAGGCGGTCGTGCGACGGACGGTGGTGCGTTGGGCTTGGTCCGGGGCGGGACAGCAACAAGCAGCGCTGCTTGGGGTTTCAGGCGGATGGTCGATGGTCGATAGCAATCAGAAGGACGACATGTGTGTGTGTAGGCGGGGCACAAGCAGGCGAGTGAGGGGCGGGCAGGTGGGCAGGTGGGCAGGTGCAGGCCAGGCAGGGCAGGCGCTAGGCGGGCACGCAAGAGCGAGGGCAGCCGCGATCGAAAAGGCTACCCTGGGATCGGGCAGTCGCAGGGCGCGGCGTGCTTGGGCAGCCCAGCCACATGTCCGTCGCGGCTGCTCCACCCGGCGATCGATGGGTGCGCAGCCAGCGTGCGAGCATATAGTCAACTGCGATCCCCCGTACTGACGGCTGATGCACAACCCCCGTCATTATCCTCTCTCAAGCCCACCGCAAACCATGACGGCACATCACCACCTAGCCTCTGTCGACCCCTCTACTGCAAACCTCTGCTACTTCAGCATCGTCCCCGCCGTCCACTTCTCCCTCGAGACGCCCTCGACCAGCCCCGTCTCCGAGTACCAGGCCTGTACTCCTTCCGACCCCACGCATCCACTGCTGGCCCTCCGTCCGCTGCCGTCCCCGTTCATGTCGGCTTCGCAAGACGCCTCGCGTCTGCTCCAGCTGCAAACCGACGCCTCCCACCGCCCTGCCCCAGACCCGCTCCAGCCTCAGTCGCGCGCCTCGAGCGCCTCGTCCAACAGTTCCGACAGCACCACGAGCTCCGCCTACAACAGCGGCTTCAGCTCCCCCTCGACGCTATCCTGCTGTCGCTGCCGCCGCCAATGCCTGGCAAACATGTATCAAATTGGCACCAACCGCTACTACTGCAGCCACTGCGCTAGGATGACTGGCTACAGCGCTGGCTGAAGCTTGTCCCCAACTCGCCCCACACTGCTCGTTACATGTACACCCATACGGCTAGCCTAGTGCTCCATTCCGCGTACCCATCAACCACCTGCCTAGCCCGCCTGCTCATTCAGCGCATTTATCCGCTGCCATCATGGCCGCACGCATATCCAGCGGCACGAGAACAGCAACACCAGGAAACAGGACCGAGTTATTCATCCCAACTGTCACTAGACCAAGGAGGAAGCAAGGACGAGAAAACTCAGAGGAAGTCCGAGGGAGAGCAAAAGAAAGGCTCACAGCGCATTTTGGCGCTCAGCAACAACGTCGCACATTGATACTAGAATACGCAAGCAATTGCCCAAAGACAAACATGTTGCGCGGGAAGGAAAGGACGAAGCTGGCCTTCGCTCCATCCCGCTATCCTAGCCAGCCTGTTTGATGTTGAGAGAAATATGATACCCCCCATTGATACTGTACCATACTGTACCATATTGTACCAATACCTTGTTGGAGTCGATACTATTTTTTTCCTCCCAAGCCACAAAATGCTGTCTTCATAATTGCATCGTGTTTACCGCGCCAGCCGTCCAGACGTGACATGCCCAGATAGTTGTGCAGTTGATCGGCGGCGCCAGCTGATAGGCTAGCTGCATCAAGGCCCAATGTACTATAGTATGTACCTGCCAAGCCGCGCCCCAATGTCGCCCACTCTCATTACTTCTGCACCTCACGCTCGCACCAACTACCTCACCCTCACATCTACGATCCGATGATCTTCGGAAAGTTCAAAATCCCCGTGCACCACGGGAAAACAACACTAAGCTATCAACTGCCCTAGTGCGAACTGGCGATCCCCACTCTGCGTCCACCACTCATGTGCTGGATAAACATTGCCGCTCCACGCCTGACGCAACCCAGCTGCACCGCGCCAATGCCATGCGCGCTCAATATCAAAATGGCCACCTCCACGTCAGCATGAAGACACTCGAACCCTTTCATCGTCCTGCCATTGACCTCTTGCAGCTGCATCACAGCAACAGCGTACGTGTCTTTGTCCATTTAACAAGACACTAACACCACTCCCTCGTATACATACTACTAAAAATCGGCGATGTTGAATCCTGTCGCCGATCCTGCCGCCTTCTCCTTCCCCATCCGCCCTCACGTCGAAGCTCAAGTTGTGCTCTAGTCGCAAAAGCGGCAATCACAGTAGAAACACGGTCCGAGCCAGCCAAATGTTACATAAAAAGACCTTCGATGGTGGCGCCCACTAACCCTTCTCACGCCCGCATGCACGCAATAGGCCGGACCAGATCGCCCTCCCTAAAAATTGTGGGTATGCGAATTGTGCAAATTTCCATTGTAACCCCGATGGCGAAGACCATCGACAAGACCAAAACAGTGGGGTCCCTTACACACTGTTTCATCCTCCGCGGACCATCATCACACCTTCTTCGCGTGACAAAGCCAATCTTGCTACACTTTCGGATCCGCCCCTTATCTCTCCAAAACGCACGCATACACACAAACCCTACACGCGCACTAACACGATGCGTCCAACACACGCGCCTGGCCCAAGCCGGACACTGGGAGATCGCGGCATCGCAAACACTGTACCCCAAAAGGAGAAACATGAACCTAGTGTTGAATGCTGATGAGATGCACTCCGCACACTATCGTTGGCTGGTCTCTAGCCCCAGATAAACTTCGCAGCCACTAAAGTTTCGCTGGCCTGATTCGTGTATGCGCAGCAGAAAGAGCCCTTGGTGAGGTTGGCTTCTTTGCTTGCTCAGACACTCGTAAATAAGGTTCTGGTTCTGCTATCGAGATCCTACCATTGATCGTCTTGCCCAACCACGCAACCTATGGTACACGTGCGGGGGAAAGAGGGGAAACAGCACCATACCTGTGTGTTTCCAACTAAGATGGATCTTGCGATGGGTATCCTTTTTTTCTTTTTCTACGGAATTGACTGTCTCTCACGGAGATGCACGGGCATCTTTTCCGTTGTAGGGTGTCAACGATGACTTTGACTCCGACATGTCCTTCGTTCACCAGAGATCGCATCATTGCAGCCTTGATTGACACCTTCGCCTCCCTACACCTAACACCACGCGGCAGTTGCATAAGTCACCCGTCAGTCTTACTTCTCCAACCCCGTAACCGCTAGTCTTTCCATTGGTGCTAATTGCCGGCAGAGCGTCCGTCACTGACACATCGACGATGTCAGGTAGTCATCGACGATCTCCCGTACAGCATGGGTCCTTTCCTTCCCGCTGACCGTGCGTCGCGTGCCGTGCACCCTTCTGAAATCCCATGCACCTGGTGCAATGGTTTGACCACGACAATGTGCGATTTTCGGTGGATATGCGGAATCGAGATATGCAGGCATCATGGTGGTAGGCCAAAGGCGATCCCCTTCAACCAGCACAATCCATGTGTGAGATCTGCGACGGCAGCCAGCAAACGCGCGCCGACGCGCACCACGCTTCATCGGCGATGGAGACAAACATCCCGCCGGCGAGAAAATGAATGCTAATCGCCCGTATGTCATTACATTCCTTACCGGCCCTAACCGCTTTTGGTGATACGCAATCCATCTAGCATCAATGCGATGAAGCAAAGTGGAGAGCAAACAAAAAACCTCTACACCCACTCCGGAACTTTTTTTTCCTTTCTCTCCACTAGCTCCAAGCTTCAAATTTGGTCCGATCGATTTATCCCTAGGGCCTAGCGCCTGCGCCAAGTTGAGCAGGTGGGCAGCAAGGAAAAATACTAATCACAACGGCATTGCATCTTTGGCCTGTTTTCTTACTCCCTTCTTCCCTGTCAAAAGACCCACGAACCTGCTTTTCCCACCCCACAACGGTCCATGGAGGTCTAGGTCCTGCCCCTCTCTTTCTTTTCCCATCGGCCATCGAATATGCATATGCAATCTACCTTTTTCTTCTTGTTCCGTCGCCTCTTCTCCGTTTTTCCCAATTGCCCATTCGGCCCGATATCTACCTAGTATATTCTGCGCGCCGTGCATGCTGTATGTGTATACAGTTGAGTAGATACACTTATCGTTTCTCTTAGTGTCATTACTGTCGTGATTGTGCGTCATTCTGATCGCTCTTCCATCGCTTTCCATATCCACGACATTGTACATCTCCGCACCATGCCACCCAGTCCCATGGTTCGAGGTTCATGTAAACAAAAACTTACAGTGCGGGGTACATCGACCACCTTACTCTAGCCCACCACGATATCTGTAACCCCCAAAGTCACGCCTTTCCCTAGTGCATTTACATACAGCTTGGCTTGCGCCATCTCCCTCCCTGCATGACATCGCCCATCTTAGCACCATCGTAAACACACGAAGAAAAAAAATTCTATGGTCCACGAGATGCCAGCGTAAATTTTTTTTCTGCGTGTTGTGCCTGTTCCATTGCTAGCGCGATCGCGATGACGCATTGGCCGAGGTATATACTGTATCTATATGACATGCATGTGTGCATGTATGCATGTCTAAGTAATGTACATGGGAGTTTTTGGTCCCATAGTGCTAGGCTGCATTGGTCAGATGTACATGGTATCGGTCGATTGGCGCTGTGATGTAGTGGGGCCGTCCGCGTGATGGGTTGGGTATTGAGAAAGGTGCCTGTATGGCTGGGGCAGAGGGTGGAGTGAGCAACTTTGTATGTGGAGGAGATGCCTGGGCAGAATAAGTACTGAGTATTGACATACGTGCCTACTCTGGATATTTGAGATGGAGTTTGGTGGGTAGTATACGTTGCACCAGAGCATTAGTCGTGCAAGCTTGTGACTGTGAAATGCCGCGGTAAATATATGGCAGTGCAGTGTTGCGGGTACGGTAGCCGGTGGGGATGTGGATACAGTGGGTCTTTTGCACTCGAGCGGATTTGCGTAGGTGGAGGGGAAGGTAGGGGCAGATTGAAGGAAATGAGGGGAGGGGGTGGTAGATGAGGCTGGAATTGAGAGGCTTGAAAGCACGATGATATGTTTAGCAGAAAGATATCTTCGCAGAAGAAGGAGTGGGATCAGGGCCGAGCATGGAGCAGGAAAGTATGTGCGAGGATAAACGTATGGGTGGCTGTGCTGTTTGTTCGGTAATTTTGAGGCAAGGCTAGCAGATTCCTAAGGGACCAATACATTGCTGGCGATGTTGCGAGTACTGGAGGTCTGCGTCTCTGAGCAAGCAGGAACTAAATGATGCGGAGAGAGCACATAGTAGCAAGATGGGGAAGCGGAGGGCTTCGCTCAAGTCGCCAGATTATGAGTTTGACACTAGAGCTGAAGCTGCGATGCTAGGACCAGTGGGTTTTTGGAACGTATTGTAGATGTGTTTGGTGGGGGGACTGTCCACATGTAGCTGTTGGGAAAACTTCCTCTCTTGTTGCATACTTTTGCAATAGAATCCACAGCTAATTCATATAGGTGAATAGAGAAACCAGTTAGTGTGGCTAGATAAAGCAATAGATCTCAAATCCTGGTATTCAACTGACGAACAAAATACCAAAAAGTGGCTGCCCGGCTTTGCCTGCGACAACCATGTATATGGGACCCGTACCTTGAACATTTCCAAGATCAGTCCCAAAGATCTAAGCTTTGCACAATTTGGCCTGAGAGTTTTAGTCCAGAGCTTGACACTGTTGATGACTTACGTTGAGGTAACACGAATAGATATCTTACTAATGTAATTGGTGGGGTTTTGTCGCGCTCGTTGCACTGCGTACGTACAAAAATCTACGGCCGATTGACGGGTAGCATTCACTAAACAAAAAAAATGTCTCGGGTAATGTCTTCTTCAAGCTTGAGCTTTTTTGCCTTGATACTTGATCGCAGTGTTTCTTTTTCATCTACTCATCTAGAATCCCAGTTTACCACTTGGAGAAAATGACCTCAAAGCTCAATGTAGCTGTAGTTGGCGCAACGGGAGAAACAGGAGCCTCAATTGTAGATACGCCACTTGACAGCCCTGGGGATTTCGTTCATTATGCTCCCCTTATTCATGATTTTTGAAGTCGTAATAGTTATTATTAAAATAGGAAATTTTGATTTTCGTTCAACCAGCCTCAGCCAGTAAACAAGCGGTACTCGCATACGCTCAACAAAGAGTAACTGTGGAGAGTATGGAACTTAACGAGGTTACTGATGCTGTTACCTTAACACTTATTGGCATTCGTGTTGTCGTCTGTTATTTGACATTGATTCAGGCCAAGGAAAAAACCGTGATTATCGAGGCGTGTAGCGAAGCCAAGGTGGGCGGCAATGTGCCCTGCCTACGGCGTAATACCATTGAGAGAAATGGTAGGTATCACTTCCTACTAGTAGAAGTTTCTTGTGCGCTGCTTCTGCAAATTCTCTAGCAAAAACTGCGTATCAAAAAGAGCAAAATCTCGGTTTGGTAAAAACGCCTCTACCTCCCATATACTGTGATTGATATAGGTCAGTGGTGTCAACTAGCTTTGCCAGTGCTTCCTTCTGGAAAGCTTCAAACACATATATTCCCTCCATGAAACTGAAAGATCCCTCTCGCATTAATAGACAACTGCGACCTCTGAAAGTTTGTTATGGGGATTGTTCCTGATCAAAGGACGTTGAATAAGACGGTTTTCTGCTACAACGAAGTACTGACCATGAGTTACATCTGGGACGAACTTGAGAAATTGTCTGGCGAAACGATTCCAAGAATTTATGTGAGCGTCGTTTTGCTTTGTAACCTGCTACATGGCCTTGGAACCCTTTGCGACAGATTGTTAGATCAGATTTCGAAGCAGGAATTGGAAGAGAAGATTTCTCGGGCTGCAGAAACACTGGCGAGATCTTTCGACGAGGCAGCCCAAGTCGATGTGGATATGGGCTAGTACATGTACATGCTGGGCATTCGAGGCGACAATACTTTAGAGCACGCAAAGTATCTCGGCTACCTTGATACGAGAGAACTTTACCCAGAATTCAAGCCCACACCGGTTGCTTCTTACCTAGATGAGAGGTTGCCAGGGACAATCCCGAACGCCTATGAGGGCAGAACTGGTCACCAAATCAGTCACCATACAAGTCTCGTAAGAAGAAGTGCAGTGATGTGTAAAGACTAAAGGCAGCACATGTTGTTGATGCCGAGAAGACACTGGAAATTTGAAAATCACCCACGCGGAAAACAAGTGCTTTCTACTGTAGTGTTATTGGCACTGCTATAAGGACCAAACCTACAAACAGTCTTGGGGTGTGTCCTTGGGCACGTGATCTTTAGGAAAGGCAGTGAGATAGCAATGTGCTGGCAAACGGATAGACAACAGTGCGCTTGTCGCAAACGCCTGAATCACATTATTCCGAGCCAACAGTGTCTTCTTGGCGTGATACTGGGCAGGTGCTAAGTAAGCCAAGTTCCAGGGGTGGCTGTACACGCCCCAGTGATATATCCAGCTCCACACGGTAGGGTGCATGGACAACCTGCTCCTGCTGCAACACTTGAGAGATGCTTAATGTCTTTCTAGGACTGCCATTTAATAGAAGCCACGACTGCCAGCAACGTGACAGCGCATCTGTGGTCTAGGCACCGGTCGAGGACGGAGAGAAGCGTACATTCGGAGTATATGGTGCATGTGACGCAGCACTGTGCACACATGGAGACCACTAGACGTAATTTCGCATTCAGAAAAAAAATCCATGCCATTTAAAAATCCACATCAAGCACCTATCTCATTCACAATCGTCATCACATAGCCCGCACCCGTGACAAGCGCTACCCCCACACCGCGTGTATTTAGTACCAGACCCCTCTTTCGCTACTTTCCCACCTTTCCTCCGAGCGAGAGGCGAATATACCGCAACGGGTAAGCCCCTAAAATCCTCCCCTCCAAGCCGTAGATTGTAGCGAACGACGTTCGCTCCTCCTTACCGATGTCCTGCCCGCCCTTTCTAACCTTTTACTGATACATGCCCGCCCGCCCCGCGCCCGTTTGTCCGCGACTCGCGCGAACTGTTGAAGGGACTACCCTTTTTTTTAACGCTGCTGAGGCGAGCGCTTAACCACGACGGTTTTTTGTTGGCACGCTATGGGCGGGTAATAAATAAGATGGGGGATGGGGGGCCTGACAAGGGTGCGGTTGCTTGCTTGCGTGATGATGGTAATGGTGGAGGGAGTCTTGGGTTTTTCATGCGATGGGGCTTGGGATATGAGCATGGTAGGAGCTAATTTTACTGTTGAGAGAGGGGACACGAGGGTCAAGGTTTAGGGGCGCTTTTGAGTTCCTGCGTGAGGGAACACTCGAAAAGATTGATTTTCCTTCTGAGGAAAGTGTTTTTTCCTTATTCTTTCTTCTTTTGATGGTATGTGCAGTTGCGTTGGGACAAGCTGCCTTAAGCTATTGATGGTGTATGGGCAGTGGTACACATGTATGATTGTATTTGTCCACGTTCCACTGTGACTTAGGAAGGACGTGGGATCTGAGGAGTGCGTCTGCTGTGTAATACTTTGACAATGGGTATCGCATGACGAAGTGTTTTTTAAGGGCCCAGGAACCAGCTCTTGGGCGCGCAATGAATCGCCCATACATATTTTGTCGCTCCGGGCTACCATTTGCCGTCTGGACGTTCCGGAAGAGACTATGGGACTCTAGCGGGGAGTGTGCGTAGCCACTTAATGGACCGGTGTGTATACTTGTTTTTAAGTTCACCTAAACCATATTCTACGTGACTCGGGCATTCATGCAGGAACCAAGTGCCGGGCTGGTGGAGTTAACTACCATTGTGAGTATATTTCCCCGTCCGAGTGGGGGAAAATCGAGGACGTAGAATTTCGTTGACCGTGTACGTAAATCAGTGAAAGCATCGAGGGACTTAACGTAAACAAACCATGAACACCATGCAATGCCAGAAGACCCGTATTCTTAGGACCAATAAGAATGGGGTTTCAGATTCTGGCCCTTTCTCTATGTAACACCGGTAAACAGCTACTCCAATGCTACAGTCTTGTATATGCATGCATACCGCAGAATGAGACTGTCAGCTTACAGCTCTCGTAACATCCACCCAGCAAGACTAGGCTTTGTGTGCTCAATCCCAAGCATCCAGCGTCTCGATTGGCTTGTTGGGCCTGGATAACTTCCTGCAGCACATATCTACCAGATTATTAGGGCAACCCCTTCAACGCGTTGGAATATGTGTTTGAATGGGCCGTGGTCAGGGAATGGGATTCATATTTTTCTTGAGAATGATAATGTGGGATACGGATTACGGAGTACTCGTTTGTATGGAAGAATGCTAATCCGTGGATGATAATCGCATGTTCTACAGTTGTGAGAATGGGAGGCTGTTAAAGGCGTTTCGATCATTCAAGTCCTTGGTGAAGCAGGTGCTTAGCTGCGACGGGAGAGTCAGTATGCCCTGGTGATGAACACGTGCCAGAGCCGCTCTGGCGCACATAGGGTTCAACAAGACGTAGCAAGATGATATCATTGCTTTTATCAAGTCTTTTGGTTTCGGCTTCGTTCTGCTGACTTTACGTCGGGCTTGAACATTTGCGTGAGAACTTACGGCCGATAGCGAGATGTTGGGGTGTTTGAGGCTCTTCTCCCCCTTGCTCCAATAGCAGGACTATTATGGCGCTTTGCTTGATGAGGCTCTTTGTTGAGCAATGCACTCGTTTCAGACTGGCAGTGAGTTCGTAACATGACGCATCATCCTCCGACATGTGTGGCTCCGCGGTGACTGGGTAGCCATGTGGAATGGGTCGCTCCGAGATGTCGTCGCCAGGCGCGGCTCCAGACGGGTAGGCTGCTCCACTCGAGGGACGGCGGCATCATCCGTGTATGCCGTACAGCAACGATAGCGGCAGTTGTCTAGGCTGATCGCGCAGCTCGGATGGAGACGAATTGTTGAGACGTACGGCTGGTCGCAGAAGTTCAGCTCTTGACGAAGGCGTGTGCCACAGCTTGCGGGGGGTTATCCGTACAATGGAACACGCTCGTGCCGGTCAACCGCATGATGCGTGTGTCCTCTGAGAAACTGCATAATGCTTACTGCTGGCGACAGACGTTCTTGTATGTTTCACCATCGGCGAGACAGGCTGGTGGTGCCGAAAGTCAGCCCGCCCCACCAGCAGCGGCCGTGCGTCCACGTTGTTGACCACGTGGGAGGCATGCATTTCATGCAGGCGCATGGACTGCTTCAACGGCGCTACCGCTCCCTCACCACTCCGGACGGCCGATACGAGGGCGATCGACGCGTGATTGGCATTTTGCGGACATCAGGCTGACGGCTCACGATGCGCTTGCGAGCAGACTCGACGATCCTTGGCTGGTTTGGGACGAGCGGCCTCTGGGCAATAAGAATTCATTAATAACCAGGAACAGGCCAGGACCCATTGCGGGAACAAAAGGGGCGTGTGCTATCAGCGAAAGAGTTTGCAATATGCGAAGTATCCTGTCTCTTTGTTCGGCACCACTTGCACGCATGTGAATGACAAGCCCGGCAGGCTCAAAGAGGACTAGCATGACCTCGACACCGTAACGTTAGTTGAGAGCGACCACCCGACCGACGACCGACGGCTAGAGGCTGTGGGCGAGCTGAATAGCTGGGGTACTAGGGACTAGCTGCAGAGCTCGAAAAGGGGACCCAAATACCCTGGTTATAATGGAGAGAAAGAGAGAGATAGAGAGAGCAGAACAAATGCCTCCAGCTGACCGGTGCTTATGCATCTTGTCCTCAGGACTGTATCAACCCGGCGTATGGTTATGTGCGGTTGATGGAAGCGGGCTAACGCCTCGCACGACCAGCAAACGCGTACCGCCCATGCACCAAGGCCGGTAGTGGCGGCAAAGTGGGTTCCCGCGTACGAGAGAGAACGTGGTAGACGGGCTGTAGGGCCTATAAGCGTGGTCTGTCAATCAATGCCTGCGCAGCCAACACGCCCACGTTGGCACCACTGGCCGCCTCCAGACTGCGCCCAATAACCCTGGACAGCTGTCATACGGGCGTTGGCTGCATAGAGTTTGTCTCTCAATAACAAAGAGATGCTCTCGTATGCATGCATTTCGGCGTAGTCTTATTTGGTATGATGGCGCTCATGTTGGTACGACATGGCTCTCGATGCAAGCTGGCGGCAACAGCCAACTCTCTCTCCACCTCACACAACCATGGAATCCCATGTGGTCATCAAACGACAAGACCCGGCGCTGACAGGAGTGACACTTTGGCTCTGACTTGTCGCGCAAAGTCTATACGTGACTTTTGGCTAGCCTTTGTACCCCTGCCGGCAGATCTTGTCTAATACTTGGGCCGCTCCCTTGGCCGTCTTGGGCCCTTTGAAACACGCGAGGCGCGACACAGGTGAGCACAGGCACGCCCTCTGTCGACGTTCCATCTTTCGCCGCCTTATTCATCTAGCACACCAGCGGCCTCTAATCGTTGTCGCGCCATTATTTGCCGTTCACCGCTGTCTCGCCCTGTCGGTCGCTGTCTTATTAGGCCTTGCTGTCCCTTTCCCCTCTCAAAATTAGCCGGCGACCCAAATCCCCTGCCAACCTTTCTGCCTGCATTATGACGACTTCACTTGATTCTGAGCGGCCCATACTTGCCAACGTAAGTCATTCTTCCGTACGTACCCACTGTTCGTTTCAGACATCCCCTAGTCATGGTCGGTGCGTACTTGTCGAGCACCTGCCCTCAGTGCGCCCCATCGTACTAGTACACCACGCTCCCTTCGCGCCCATTCTTTTGCCCTAACCTAACTCCCCCTCCAAACACCACTTCCGCACCCGTTTCCAACCACCATCGCAAACCACTCTTCTCTTCCACAATGTCGCAACAAGCCCAGTCTAACATCAACAAAACCCAGACCCCCGCCAAGCGTGCCTCGACCCGCATGTCCACCTACAGCGCCACACCCACTCTGACTCCTTCAATCGCACCCTCGCACCTGTCCGAAGCCTCTTCTACCGCCGGCGATCCAAAGTCTCAAGACATCAAGTCATGGAACGCCGGCTTCAACCGTCTCGAAGATAAGCGCCTCGTCCAACAACGGTACGCTCTTAGCAACGAGAAGACCGACGACATGAGCAAGTTGGCTCTGGGTGCTAAACTCGACCGCGCACTTGGTCGCCGCATGTCAGGCCAGGATGCCGTCTTCCGACCAAGAGCCATGAGCGAGAAGAAGGAGGTTGAGGCGTAAGAGCGTTTTACACACAAGGAACCAAAAAGTCATACTCTGGGCGGTTCACGCACTACGAATCTAGATCCGTACACTCGGGCTGTCTGGCGCAGATACCTACGACTCCGGCTTTTCTTTCCATCTCACACTCAGCGCGAGTCTTTTTCTCCATATTTCTTTCGATACCGGGTCAGCATGCCAGACATTCTGTGGATTTTCATTTTTTTAGGGAGGGGTACAGGACAACCAGGCACGGACAACATGGGCATAGCATGACTGGAGGGGCAAGAAAACACACACTGTTGTCACTGGCTGCAAATTCCCGCTTGGGGGATGAGTGTGTAGAGTACGGCGAGGCAATCGTACCGCCACAGCCCGCTGCTGTGTTTCGACATATCATTATCTTCACAGGACCATTCACAAGCACGAAAAGAGAAGCGGTGTGCGTATGCGCGGATGAGCCGGACATGGGGAGGCACAGTTTTGATATTATACCTATGGGCGTTTATAGTTTCGGCACTACTAATCTCTTTTTTACATGTACTCGTGCGTTTTTCCTTTTATCACACATTGTTCCCTCGCTCTCTGTGGGCCACTCTGCGTTTCCTTTTTTGCCTACATCCTCGTAGGACTCACTCAACCATCACCATACTCAGATATCGATGAAGCATAGACTCCCTTCTCCCTCTTGAAAGCGCACGCACGTGACGTTGACGTACCTACATACGTATCTGTGCACCGCCCGCCCGTATTTGTCACTGCTATTAAACTATCGAAAAACGGTCACAAATAGTATACCTCTATCCGTGGCGTTACGCACGTAAGGCAAACACGATGTCAATCTTGTTCCAAATCCCTCTCTCTCTCCCTATTGTGCCTCTCTCTCTTCAGCCCGCGCACGTACACAACTCACTAGCCCGCGCCGATCTCTCCCCCCCTTCACCTGACCCGAGTGAACCCGCCTAACGAGACCCCCCGCCATCTGTGCCCAAGCGCTCTCGTGGGAAGATGTAGATCGTCATTTCCAGGGTTGGCTATTTTTTGCTTTTTCGGCATCGGGTACAGTAGTCTGGCGAGTGAATGGGAGAGAGGTATAACCTCCCCTTTCTGGCGCGCGTATAATACAGTAGTTGTATGTACGGATATGATTTGTTTATCTACTTTTCTTCATCGATTTCGGTAAACTTATCCATAGAAGAAGAAATACGTAGGTGGCGCGGAAGATTCCGCTAGAGTGCGGATACGAGCGTATACACACGTCATCAAGGTTGAGTTGGGCGGGAGGAAAGGGAAGATGCGTGTTTGGGAACGCAAGTGTGAGTGTGATGTGGTTGGATGAAATTGGTGACTTCAGGTGATAGAGGCGTAGTTCTGTGTTTCCAAACTATGTGCTGTGTGCTGGATGGAGGATGGCCTCGGATTTAAAATATGATGGCTATCAAGTCTCGGCTATTGTGGTGGAAATGACTCGATTAAAGTTTGGGGATTGGGTGTTGTGGTTCTCCGGTTCCTCCCGTGGCTTTCATTGTGTGGCGTTTTGGAGGTCGATGAATAGGGTTGGGCGCGTAGGGATTGCTGTGTTTGTAACGAGGATGATTGAAATGGTCAAGAAGGGAGCAGGAGTTGAAAGCGAGTTATCCAGAGAGATTAGAGGGGATAATTATTTTGTGATCGATAGGGACACGGCCTCGGAGTTGGTTTATCTAGACTGTTGAGTTATTCAATTCTGGTTTGTTTAAGGTTATATCGTCTCTAATCAGCTAACATCTACATTTGAGAGTCCAACCGTAATTCCTTTACACCACGCAGAACTATACGATGCTGCAGAACTAGTTGAGCCCGGCCCCTGGATCAACGGTACGTAGGTAGATAGTTTCCGTTATCTGCTGCATTGCTCTGAATGGATGAATGAGATGTCATCGTCCCGTGTTTGCCCCCGGTAGTTTCTGCAGACCAAGCATCCGTCGACCCGTAGTTTTTGTTGCCGTTAAAGTGCTGCTCAACCTCCGGTATCGACTCTCTTTACTCATAACCGCCTTTTGTTCTCTCCCGTTCGCCGCGGTTGCTCGAGCCCTCGTATCTGCCTGGCACCACTACCGCTTACCAACATTTTCCCGTTCTCCTCCTTTCATTCGCCAATTCCAGCTGTTCCCGTATTCCTCTCAATTCACTTTTGTGGTTTTGATGGAGCTCCGCCAACAATCTCGCGTGCTCCTTCTTCAGTTCGACAAACTCCTCTTCCAGCTTCTCGTGCCAGGGATAAAGGACGAAGATCTGAAAACAGAGGGCTGAAGAGCCGATGAGAAAGTTGGTTAAAGAGAAGGTTTTCGTTATCATTGTTCCAAATGCAGAGAATTCCTGGACCGATATGCACGGGTGGTAGGATCAATCCTGGACTTTCTGATCCGTAGGGTAAAGAGCAAGCCTTTCGTGAGCTGTTGGCGGTGATTTTAGGCAGCGCGTAGACTCAGAGAAGACGAAGATGACCGAAGACGCCAGGCAGGAAATAGAAAAGCAGCGGGGAAAAGAGACGAAGTGGAAGGAGGAAGAACGGATAAAGAAGAAAACAACAGGAAAGAGAAGAGTTTAAAGCGGCCGAAATGAAAGAACCAACGCACGTAAAGTAGCTCACGGCCCTGGAAAACAGCCCAGGTAAACAGTCACATGGAAAGTAGACCCCATACCACTCAGGGTGTTGCAGGCTACAAAGTGGCATGATGGTTTCCTTTTTGAGCCAAACAGGACTAAGGCCCGAAAGGAAATCAGACCACATCGCGAAACGAACGGCACCTAGACCATAAGACGCGCTGTCGCGTGGCCGGCACTCTTGGGCTCATTCTCACAGTCCTTTTGAATACCGCTCAAAGCTCGGAAGCGAAAAAAAAAGGCAGATCTGATCGCTGTTAGACCAAAGTGCCAACAGTGGCAAAGATCACGTGCTAATCATTACTATTCTATGCATCCTGAGACGGTATTTTCTGTAATCAAATCGACGTCATATCAAATACATTATAATAGAATTACATTTGAATCTGTGATACAGGCTGCTAAAGTCAATTCATTAGAAAAGTCGCATCGTTGCAGCTTACTGCGTCCTACAAGCCACAAACCACAAACCGCATCCACGCTTCTCTCCCTTCTGTCAAACCTCAACTCCCCACCGCAATCTGGCCCACCATCTCAACAAGCACATTACAAACCCCATCCGCCCACACCGCAAACGCCTTTTCCCTCAACACACTGTACCAATCATCAGCATTGCAAATCTGGCGCCACCCCTCTGGCCCCAGCGACTTGATCACACAGCAGGATAAGAGCCTCTTATCTGCATCACTAGTCGAATGCAGAGGGACTGCAGAGGCAGAGGTCGGGGACACCTCCTCGACTAGAGGTACTTCACTGGCCGTGGCTCCAGACGTAGATCTACTCATTGCAATGGATACTTGAGGGACATGCTCAGTTTGCAGGGCATTGGCTGCGGCGGCAAGGCCACGCAGGTTGTTGCTGCCGGGTTGTTGGATGGGTATAGCTGAAGGTTCAGGGTGGGGATGATTAGCCACAGCGCCTTGTAAGAGCGAGATGACCTCGCGGATAAAGTCGTTGTAGTCGTACCAAGCGAGGTGGGCTTGTGGTTCAGCAGTGATGCGTCTCTCGTCGAGTTTGGCGCATGGTGTAGTAGCGGATGACGGCCCTAAGAGGAAGATGTTGATGTGAGAGAGATGCGGTTCGGCAGTATCTGCTCTCGACAACTAATCTAGGTCAGCGTGAAGACATACAAAGCCGGGAATGAACAACATACCTTCAAAGCTGAAGCTGCAGGTCCATGATGCTGAGTCTTCTGCTCCAAATCCGCAAGACACAACTGTTCCTGGGACGGGCACTGCTCAGAAGTGACACCCATTACCGGTGATGTTAGATTCGCTTGTGAATACCGACAAGAGTGACTTAGGCTAGGATCGAACGCTGTCTGCAAGTGGTGCTCAAGCCCATGTTCGTCGCGGCTCCCGCCTTGCTGAACCACAGGATCTACACTACCTTCCTTATCCTTTTTCTTCGAACCTCCTTTCCTGGTCTCGATCGCATACTGTCGCTGCCGCTCATTCGTAACCATACGTCTCATGAGAGGCGTGACAAGACCAATAATCTTATTCCCATCTTTTGGCCACGTGAGGCGTTGATTTGGATTAGGTGTCTCTGCCTCGCCCAGCGCACGAGCGGCTTCTAAAGCATCCTTCTCGCCTGGCTTCTCCACGTGCTCCCCAAAGAACTGCTCACCGATTCCATTGCTCAGGAAGTCGCGGACGCAATTGAAGAGCCTCAGTTTAACCATGTCGGTGTCTCCCTTGCCGCGATTGCCAACGCAGTTCTGTCTTTCGGGATACGCCGAGTCGAGCATGTATGCTTTAGCAGAGGCCTGGAGTTGGAGGAAGTTCTCGGGGCTGAGTTGAAGCGACATAAAGACCTTGGACATTGGCGGACGTGTGTACTTGCGAGAGGTTCTCTCGGATGCCCGGCGGAACAGAGCAGCAGCGGAATGGACGCCTGTAGCACGAGCATCGTTTAGTCGAGACTCGCTAGAAGGTGATGCACTACCACTGGCTATACTCCCACGCATGTTACAGACATCGCCTTGTAACTGAGGGTCCGTGGGGCTGCCATGTGTTCTCCTCCTAGCCGCAATAGAGTCGTCTGCTTGCTGCGAGGCATCTACCGCTGGAGAACCGATAGACCTCTTCCTCTTACCCCGACATTGCGACGACGCAGAAATCGTGCGATCTATATCACTCATGTCCATGGCTTTCGCAGCGTTCCCAGCAGCAGTAGCCGCCTCTAGCAACTCCACCAGATTATGATTCTCTTCCAGCGTATGATCAACGGATGTCTGTCGTGCAGAGTGTTCAGGATATAAATGTGGACTGAGAGGACGATGATCGGGCGGCGTTGCAACAGCAGCGGGGTCAGCTAAATCATATTCTTCGTCTCCGGCTACGAATTGGGGCGCCGCAGCGTTTGCATTGTTGGATGTGGTCATGAACTGGCCGGGGTGCATCTGGTAGTATGGTGCGTTTGCCGTCATCGCGTGCTTCGTATCCCCCGAGGTCAGACGGGTCTGCCGTCGGGGTCAAACAAGGATGCAGACTGCTGGTATCAGTGAGCTGTCAGTGTACATATGTAAGTGTTTGATCAAATATTTGAAGCGGGAGAAACTGGGTGTGCGCATTTGAGCAGAGCAGAAAGGTTTGGTGAGGTATGGAGTCGAGAGGAATATCGAAGCTTTCTTGTATGCAAGGCATGGAGTGGGTTTGGCATCCATGTAGACATGTAGTTTGTTCGAGCGCACCAGGGCATGGTTTGCGTGTCGAAGGAGGAGCAATGCATGATTTGAGTTGTGGAGAGGTGCGGTTCACGCAAAGTTACAGACGTGGTTTGCAGCGAGAAACGCACACAAGGCGTGTGGTTTGGTACGGTGCTGGAAGGTAGAAGACGGACTGAGAGCCAGCAGAATTGCGCACCTGATGTGTTGCTGGCGCTTGCTGTGTCGTGTACGAAGACAAACGCGCCCCAGCGAGAGGCCAAAGTCGCGACGCGGTGGCGTAGGTTTGTGTTGTTTGCACCTGGTGCCGCGCGAACATGACGGTCGATAAGATAAGACATTTATTCTATTGCATCAGATAAATTTGAGCAATTCGTCGCGACAATTGTATAACCGTTTGCTTGACTATCCTGCACTTGATAAATAGAGGAGAGAAACAAATTGTTTCAGTCAATGAGTCGCATTTTGTTAGCTTGAATATATAGCTGTATCGATGTCACATCTTATGCAGTTCTTTTGCTCATAACATATACAGTATAACCGCCAGATAAACACCCATACCAGAAAAAGATGTCCTTTTGGCGTCGACAAACTATCATCCATATTGTCATCCGCCTACGAATACCCAGGATAACCGATGCCGCAGCAGTTTGACACCTAAATGCCTCGTAAACCTACATCAAAACCCATCACCCTCCTTCCACTCCCTCCCTGATTCCATTGCGCGATTCCTCGGATCCTGACCTCTTCGTTTAGCATCACGTTTCAAGCCATCCACCAACGGCCACAAGCGATCAATCTCCCTCCTATAATCTGCATCCTTACCCGGCTCCGGCACCTCTATCTCCTCTAGCTTCTTCTTATCGCCTTCTGCCGTTGCTTTCTTTATCGCCTCGTTGTTCTGCCACCATGTGTGGAGATTTTGCTCGTTCTCCTCCAGCTCCGACTGAAGCGCCTTGTATTTGTCATACGCCTCTTCTCCACCAAAACAGAAGCCATACTGATCGCAGAAGCACACGTGTTCTTTGGGGCAAAACTTGTTTGAGCCCGTAAAGATGAATTGCCAAATGTACTCGAAGATGCGGCCGCTGAGTTGATCGTGCATTCGTGTGTTAAGGATCCAGTCGCGGTACCAGATGTATTGTGCAAGAGGCTTTGCCTGAATGCGTTCTCTTGAGAGGGCGAATTGAGCGCAACAAGGTTGGGCAAGGACGGTGGGAACTTCGTCGAGGGGAAACAGTTCGCTCCATGATTTTGCGAGCAGAACCTCTTCCATCCTGCTCTGGTCCACCTCTGTTACGCCCGGATGGTGCCATGCTGGGCAACCCGGGTACCAGCTGCACCTCATGTTCACGTAGCCTTCTCTCCAGACATGCGGCCGGCTCAGGCGGCTCACCATCTGATTTGCGGCTTTGCCCAGAATGTCTTCATTGTGCCATGCTAACTGGTGCGCATGCATGAAGATTGAGATATCCGGAAGCTCGTCGTAGTTGTCAATGATATAAGTCAGGTATATCATAACTTCGTGGCCCTTGTTCTTTGGCGGATGCAGCGGCGCACTTGGATCATCGGCGACGTAGACGGCCGTGTCTTGTTGTGGAAGGTTATCCTGTATCCAGCGTATGTCTTCATCCTTTGTCTTCGCAATCACCAACGTCGAAGTGTAGTTATGGCCTGGAGGCATCGGCGAGCCTGGCTTGAAGAGGGGTCTCGGGTTCCAGTTGGAAAAATCCGCGTCGTTGGATACATTTTTCGAGGCCTCTAGACTGCCGGCGCTGCCAATGTGATCTCCCAAGCCGACATGTTGAGGCAGGTTGCGCCACGCCTCGCTGGAGGATATGCCCGAGTAAAAGAAGGTGGTGGTGAGCAAGACGACGATCAGCGCAAGGAAGGGAATGGTATTTCGTCGGCCCATGATGCGAAAGGACGATGGAAGGAATGACTGCTGTCAGGAAGCCCTACAAGACTCCATTTGTTAGAAGGATCCAATGCGTGTTTCCAGTGCTGAGCTTACGAAGTCTTGCGCTTGTGATGTGGAGGCGCCGCGCGGCGCGCCCCTTGCGAACGGGAAGGGAGACAAGAGCAAAGGCAGAAACAGCTGCCAGACTGATTGAGGCAGCAAAGGAGCACAGAGATGGCACAGATGCGACCGCGCTGCCCTAAAGGGTCATCGCGGCCAGGCTTTCGTAATTATCGATGGTAGTTCCAGGTCTGGTGTTTTAAGTTCCCGCCCAAAACGGACCGGACGTAAACACCCCTGCCCTGCGAGCAGCCGTCATCGTCGACGACCGAGTCAGTGTGGCAATGAGCGGGTCCCGTAGATCTCCAAGAATACTTGAACAGACTAGTTAGGTGCTTAACGCCGCAGTTGTACCTGAACACAGAAGCCAGACGCTAATTCTCAATTGCAAGAGGAACGGCGACGAAGATTAATTCACAGAATGCCATTTTCTACGTGCTGATTACGTGCTGATATATGCCATGGATGCACCCATGCGGCTCAAGGTATCATCCCAGATGCCATTTAACATGATGCATAGTGGATGCTCAGCCGATCAACTGGCGAGATGGTACTACGAAGCCAGGAAACACAAATTGTGAGTGTGTGTGGTTGTAGGCTTTTGCTCAAACCCCAGATTGTTATACAAGTGGCGGAGCCTAGTCAGAAACGCCGTTATGCGTTGCGCGTCCAAGTGCCATGGTGGTCGCAAGAAAGGCAGGGCATTCATATGCAGTTATCATCAAGCACACAGCTACAGGCAAGGACATGCATGCTGCGACGAGCAGGTCTGTGCGCGTCCAACGTGACACGCCGCATGCCGGCATGGAACCAGGAGGTCTTGATGGCAACCAGTGCGAAAGGGCTGACACCAGTGGTTACAGCAATGGGTCTTGGGCGCTTTGGACTTTGTGCGCAGTCCAAGCCGAGTGCAGTGATGAGCAAGGCACGCATAAACAAGACAAAGCAAAACAGGGATAAGAAAAAAGGTAAGTGAGACCAAACGGAATTGGGGAGGGGCACGCACCTTCCGCCATAGCTGGCTGTCAGAACCCGCACCTGCAGCGCATGGCTGTTTGCATGGAGCAAACACGACTCACCTAGACGGCTACAGTCACGGGCTCCAACACGGCACATAGCCCTGCCAACCACCCACTTTGGGCATGTCGGCATGCGTCAGACAAAGCACGCACAAGGGGCTGGTAGATGGGGGTCATCGTGGACATGTTCGGGGCGAGTGTTTACAAAGCGAAAGTCTGGGAATCTTCGACGTCGAGAGGCTTCAAGCCCCATCCATTATGCTACTGGGCCGGCAGGGCTGCGCTGACATGATGGCGGTCATGGTGTATGATGATAGTGGAAAAGTATTTACGGACAGTGCTGGTCATGCGGAAGGTGGTGTGGACTGGTTACTGGACGCCCAGGTTGCATCGAGAGGCAGTAGATAGAAGTACAATTTGGTGTCGATCAAGATGACTGATGCTCCCCAGGGCTATAGACGATGCCCAGAAAGCATTTACCGAAGTGCTGAACCGTTTCTCCAAGGAAATTACCGAGCTGACGAAGGCTAAAAATCATGTCGAGCAGCACACTGGCACGCCCTGGTACCTTGCGTTTGCTGCGAACCATATCGATGAACTTTTGTCGTCCACATTCCCTTTATGTGCGTGTAAAAGCCGTATTAAACTGAACCCCAGTCAAGTAGGCAGAGGATTACAGAAGTGAAGTGCTGAAAAAGGCGCAAAACCGAGGAAGCCATACGAACCCTAACTTAGTACCGCTTGGGTTCTGCCTGGGTCAGCTGGGGAGCTAGCGGTATGAGCGATCGTAGTCACCCTCGTACGAGCGTCCTCCTCCTCCACCTCCGTACGCGTCACGCGGGGGAGCGCTGTCGTAGCCGCCGGCAGCTGGTGGAGGAGGGCGGTCGTAGTAATCACCGCCGCCACCACGGCGGTCGTACCTGCGCTCAGAAGCATAGCGGTCAACACCCCGGGGGCCATAATCGTCACGGCGTCCACCACCATAGCCGCGGTCATCGTATCGAGAGCTACGAGAGCCGTAGTCATCACGACGACCATATCCGCCGCGGCGGTCGTACGAGTCGCGGTCGCCGCCATAGCGAGGACCGCCCCGGCCGCGTCCGCCAAAGTCTAGTCGGTCAGCTCATCACTAACAAGGTAAACAACCACGTCCACTTACCGCGCTTGGGGGGTCCGTAGTACTTGCCCGGGGTAGGGGTACGAGGACGCGCACGACGAGCCTTCTCGATGCTCAATGTCCGGCCTTGGTGGACTTCTCCTTGGAGACCCTCCTTGGCAGCGTCCGCCTGCTCCGACGTGACCATCTTGACGAAGCCGAAGCCGCGAGACTCCTTGGTGTGAGGGTCGCGCATGATGTTGCACTGCTCGACGTCGCCATACTTCTCGAAGAGACGCGTGACCTCGTCCTCGGTAAGAGTGGGATGGATGCCGGTAACGAAGAGGTTGGAGCCCGAGTTGCGGCTCTCGTCGTCATCGTTCCTGCGCTCTGGGGGCGGACCACTGCATCGGCGTTAGCCATGCGTTCCATCAAGAGACGGCAGTAGAAGCAGCATCAACTTACCGGCTGTCGCGACCACCTGGAGAGGCGCTGCGGGGACGCGCGCCGTCATCGCGACGGTCACCACGCGGAGACCTGCTGCGGTCGCGTTCATAGCCGCGAGGCTCGTCTGCAGTCCAGTCAGTATGGTTGCAAGCATTACGCGGGGCGGATAGACAAACCGTCGTAGGGGCGCTGCTCGTTCTCGTACTCCATGATGATGGCGGTGGGTCAGGAGTTGTGGTAGTTGGTTGGTTGGTTGTGGAAGGGTGTTTGTTGGAGCTGGAGTTGGGGCGTTTTTTTGGCACAGGGCTGATCGACAGTAGCCGCGTCCTACTTAGTAAGCGCCGCGCTAGGATGGCCGGTGCTGCAGTCAAGTGGAGTAGAAAAGTGGAAATGAAGGTGAAGGTGAGTGGCGGCACCGGGCGAGACTGGCTGCTATTTGTATGGGCACCGTAACCACCGAGCACCAGGCAGCTGAGCCGTCTGGAGTGAGGCAACCGCTAACGGCTACCGGCCGTCAACGCACATCAACCCTGCTGCCCGTGCCACGGTTGGTGCCATCCGCTGGCAAAGCATTTCCTGCCCTTTTCCTGCACGCAAATAGTGATGAGCGATAATCGTCATGATAGAGTAATATTCGTATTCAGGCGTATTGCTTCGTTGCCCTCGCCTATAAGACTTCATGCAATCCGGCAGCCAACCAATTACTCCATACCAAGGTACCCTGTTTGAAAGAAACTACCGAGATGCACCGCCCGGTCCCTGCTTAGAGACTAGCATTCCGCGCCGTACGCCAATGGCATGCCCTTTAACCCGTCAAGAAGCCGTGTCACAAATGTTCAAAATACATAATACACACTGCGACATAGGTTGCCCCATGTGCAAGAAGAGGAGAAGAGGAAGAAGAGAAGAAGAAGAAGAAGAAGAAGAAGAGAAAAACAAAAAATGGCTGTATCACTGTCACCCATTACCAGCCCCTTGACCGCTTCTGCCTCTTACGCGCCACAGCCTTCTTGATTGCTGCTACGTTTGAATCTGACGTGTCCGCAGGGCGGACAGGGTCGGAATCAGCTAGGCCGTCCAGCTCGTCATCATCCAGTTCGCTCAACTCCTCGCTCAAGTCTCGGAGTACCTCGCGCCCAGTGTATCTTTCTTCATACACGGTCGTACCATGTACATCAAAAGTCTCAAAGTACCAGGGTACGCCGCCGTTACCCAGAGGATTGAGCAGGTTCTTCTCAGACCTTGGAGGTGTCAAGGGTTCCGGGCGAGCGTTGGCATTACTGTGGTTCTCTGTGAGAGCATCGCTTCGAGATTGGTTCCTGGACACATGTAGGGCGTCTTGGCCAAGCTGCAGTGCGATTGCTGCCTCGTCAGCCGCCTCGTCATGTGTGCGGTCAGCATCAGCAGCGTTTTCATCCGGAGTAGGTGCCATCTGCATTTCTTCAGGTTTCTGCATCGTTGCAGCTTCTTCTCCGTCGACAGCGCCTTCTTGAGCTTGTTCCACGCTCGGCTGATCCGTCTCTGTGGTTTGTCGGATGTTGTCATCGTGTGAGAGAATGCTGGGTCTGCGTTGCAGCTTCTGGTTGAGAAGCGTCTCCAGGTCAGGCAGTTTCTCATAAGGCCTGCCAGCCAACTCAGACTCCTTTCGCATGGCATCCTCGAAGTAAGGCTGCAAGACCTTAGTGATTCGCTTGACAACCTTCTTCATCTCTTTCTGCTCAGACGTCAGGCTACTGTGAGAAACCTGGTTCAGCTGTTGTTCAGCCTCGTTAATGTTAGTGACAGCAGCAAACCCGAGCTCTGAGCTCAAGACCGCAGCCATGTCGTCGTTGAACGCTTGTACAGATGTGTAGTACTTCTCATCGAGCCTAGTTTGGAGACGACTGAATCCGTCGCTGAAGTAGCTTCGGCTGTCAAGCCTGAGACAAGGTTAGTGAAGGATAACCCAGAATGCAGAGCAGACTACTTACGCTTGTGCTCGAGCCAGGATAGGCTGTAGTAATGTTGGGATCGGGAAGTAAATGCAGTCCACAATCTGCTGCAAGATGAGCACATCTTTGAGCTTTTCAGCTTCTCGCTGTTTGACCATTTCGCAGAGTACGCGAATCTGCTCCATGTCGTCTTCGAGGCGCTCTGCAAATTCGATACGTCTCTGGAGTCGAGGTCGGCCGGCTGCGCCCATTCCCGCAAAATTACGGCGAGTAATCTCCATGGACGAGAAGGCTTCCATTTGCAACTGAAGGCGCTTGAGGAGGGCAGCACCACGTCGTGCCTCGCGCTTCAATGTCCAGTACTTGCACGCGTCTTGTACGAATTCCTTGCGCTTGCGAATGTTGAACCTGATCAGGGTGTTTTCGACATTATGGTATACGGCCTGCGGAACAACAGGCGCCCCAGAAGGAAGTCGCCAGGACTTCGCACCTGGTGCACGTTTACGCTTGTTGGAGCCTGGAGTATCATCTTCTGGTCCCTCGATAGAAGGCATTGCATGGGATGATCCGATAGAAAGGGCATACGCCTGGCTGTCTGGCCATCGGACATGGCGCATTGTATGGCGGTAGAACGCCTTTGCATCTGCAATAGCACTCTCCACGTCATACTCCCGCTTCCAGTCAGACGGAGTATGGCGGTCGCAATAGGCCTTGAGCACAGTTGCATCCTGAGAATTTGCCGATTGTGACGCCTTCATGCGTAAGCACAGTCTGGCTCTGCGTGCACATGTCACATGGAATGCCTCGAAGCAAGACTTGTGTCCGCACTGGATACAAGCGCCCATTTTCTGTTTGCAGATGTAGCACGACTATGTTCACTTAGCTTAGTTCGCTGGGTCAACAGGAGCGTCATAATCTTACCAGCTTCCAGCGTGTCTTCGGCACCTTTTCGACATCCTGTACGGGTTCTTGGAAGGTTGCGTTGCCAAGGGTCACCTCTGGGATCCACATGGCACACAAGAGATGTGCCCACTTCATCGCCGTCGTTTGCTTGAATGCACCGTCTATGTTGGGGCAGAAAATGCAACCCTGTAGCAGTCAGTACCACACTTGGAGACAGTATATTGACGAAACAATACCGGAAGCTCACTGGCAGGCGTGCCCCGCCCTACGAGCTGACACCTTCTGCACAGCCATTGACCTTCTGGAATGAACGGCACGCCATAACATTCTTGATGCACGGCCAGGTCACAGCCGTCGCAAAAGACAATGGCATTGGTGTTCTCGCAGTCGCCGTCATCGCAAATGGCGCACTTTGTGTCTTGTTCCTCTCCTTGCCCTACAGGCTCGCCATTGACAGCGGCTGCGCTGCTAGATCGCGGCCGATGCGTCTGCGGAGGCTTGGGGTTAGGTTTAGGTATGCCTTCTACACGTTAGCTGGCGCAATACCAACACAGGTAAATCTTGGCTTGACTCACGTTTCTCCAAAGCATGCCATTCCTTCTCAATCTGAGTGATGGTGACCTCGAAGATGGCTGGTTTGATGCCTTCAACGCCTTCCTCCTTTCTCTGTGCATTGAGCGCTTCCAGCCAGCGTTCGTCCTGTTCATCCATGTCGTATTCTACGCGACCTATAGCAACCGCACCTGCAGTCCCTTCAGCCTCTGTCTGCAGCGTGAGGTCAAGATCTTCTTCAATCGAACCCTCCGGAAGTCTGATCAAGCTATTTTCTGAACTCCTTGCAAAGATCTCACTCTCCTGATAGCCAATGTTTGCCATGGTCTTGTCCACATAGTTGATTTTGACTCCTTCACTTTCCTCGTGTTCTTTGAACGGATCTACTTGGCGTACCGATGGCTTGGGCAGGTTCAGTTTCTCGCGGGGGTTCATCGTCGGGAGCGGGTTGATGCGCGGTCGAGGTGGAGAGCCCAGCCCCGCAAGCATAGAGTGTCTGTCGCGTGGAGGTCGGCCGGGGCGTCGTTTTGGCGTCACGAATGCGCTTGCGTCTTCTTGCTCGGCAGCCTCAGCTTGCTGTGCTCGCAGGCCATCGAGAACGCCAGAGAGACCACTGTCGATTGCATATTGACCAGTTGACGAAGCATCTTGGGGGGTGCCTGGGGCGCTTTCCGCAGGGCTGATGCCATCGACCTGGTCGGCACTGTAGACGGGGAACTCGGCATCTATATCAAGGTCTGGGTGAAATTCATCGTATGACCTTTCTTCGCGCGGCTTGAATCCATCGTTTTGAGCCACGGCTGCGGCAACTGCAGCAGCCGAACTGGAGCGCGGTCCAGCTGGCGGCCTTTCGCGTCGGGGTCGAGAGTATGAAGGTGAGGGCGCCGGTATGGAAAGGTCCTGTCTCCCTGCGCGGCTGCGGGCGCCCGTATAGCTGTATCCAGGCGTCTCTGCTCCGTCAAACTCGACGTATTGCCCACCTCCTCCCCTGCCGCCCGGTATGTACTTGCGCCGTTTATTGACAGGTGCCGAGTCGGATATGTAGCGCCGGTGTGGTCGTGTACTTCTCACGCGTGGCCGTGGAGTGTCGATTGGCGCCATGTAGACAGAGCGCAACGTGTCGAGAGGCCAGCAAGGGTGAGGCTCGAGGTCGCAGGATAACGCGCCGCGACTTGGTTTTCCACCGGGTGCCGTGAGAGGGCAGCGTGGTCATCGAATATCTGTGCGGAAACGTGGTACAGAGATGCCCTGCTTGGTGAGGTCCAGGCCGGGGATAACAAATGTGGTTAGCGCGCCAAGACGGGTGGTGGGCTAGTTCGCAGCGCCACAGCATAGCAGTTGTATGCCAGGCCTGACCGACCCTTTGTCTTGCCGTTCGATGCTGGGTTCAGCGAACCGTCCCCAGATCGCCCTCTTGGCTCCACATCTTATTCTTGAGATTACAAGAAAGCCGACCCCACTTTACACTGTACAGATCAGCGCTGGCCTAGCCACAAACTATGAAGCAGCCCTGTTCAAGTCGCATGAAAAGTGGTTGCTCCATGTACGTTTCAGGGCTTTTAGCACGATCATCTACTTCACTTGAAGTGCTCACAGTAAGGGGATGAAGTAAGGATAGAGGTAACAGTTGACAGTTGTCTATTATTCTGGCTCTACAAACTGAAAATACAATTTCACGACAGATGAGAGTAGGCTTCGTCTCTATTTCAAAGCGTGAAATGATTGCAGGACTTTGTTTCAATGTCTTCTGCTTCTGCAATATTCCAGATCAAACACATCTGCAGTTCGGTGTATTAGGGGGCGTTGTAGGCAATCTACCCGGATATGGCGCAAGGCACCTCCAGCAAAAGTGACACCGACACTTTATACCTTCCTTATAGTCAGCCTTTTGCTGTAGATACGGCTGAAGTCGTTGTTTGGAGCGTGGAAGAAAAGGAAAACTCACAGTACATGTGATCGCATCCAGCGACCTTTTCAATACTCCTCCCGCATCCAGGACACAGCTTCGTCGTCTCTTTCAGTGTCTGTCGACTGGCCTCTTCCTCCTTTGCTTTTCGCATTGCATCCTCCCTGCGATCGTACTCTTCGCATGTCTCGTTCTTGTGCCATTTCACGTTATGGACGATACAATGAGCCCTTTCGCAAGAGCGGCATTCGAATTTCGGATTGTTCGGTAGGTGCACCTGGCCCGACTTGCATGAGCTGAGGCCGCACCAGAGCCAGTATGGATGCGCTTCTAGGGCCGCGCGCCTACTGAGCTCGAGACAGCTGTTTACCGAGGGCTAGATTAGATTCACAAGCAATTTGGTGTAGAAAAGAAGTGTTGCGAATCGTACCGTTTGAAGACATCACTTGGCGCGAACTCTCGCATGTCAGCGAGCGTAAATGGTGATGAGCATGTTGGGCATTTGATGTCGTTCCAGACTTGGGTCTGATACTGTACTTTTATCCATGTTCGGAGACATCGTTTGCAAGTGTCTACGTGGTGCAAGCACTCCATGGTTGGAGGTCGTGTTGGAAAGTGGCGTAGCGATCGTTCACTCGCACATATTGTGCATTCCTTCTTCTTGTGGTTCGTGCGTTTCAGACGAAGCTGATGATCTTTATCTCGTCGACTTGGTTTTCTACTATTCGGTTTGCCTCTTGGAGCCTTGCTACTCTTGAAGTATGCTCTCCTGCGCGTTATTGGTATAATCTTTAGACTCCAAGATCGTCTGAAGGCTGACTGTTCTTGCTCCTTAAGTCGTGCATCGCCATGAGTCTTTGATGGATGAGATTTTGTGCGTCTGCTCCAAAGGTGACCCAGCAAATATAACATCGCGAGCTTCCGGTTCGGTTTGTTGCAGCAATGATGAGAGCGCAGCCAGCAGAGGTGGATTTGATCCGGGAACAAAGAGCAGGGTAAGCCAAAGCTGTAACATGGTTCCTTCAGTTAGTCTTTGGCTATAGTGATAGGCTTTGTGAGCCTACGCAAAGCTTGGGGAGGGTCTTCTTGACGACACCAAACCCAGAAAATTGCCAGCACATGAATTGCCTAATCATGACCAGAGTTGCCATGTAGACATCTGCGCTGGATAATGTGTTGTTACGCAATCATCTATAGTACCACCCAGACTGATATAAATTGCCGTAATAGTCACGCTGTCCAGCTTCTGGATTCAGTGATTTCCTTACAACAGTGACCACTCCAGGCCAGTAGCCCTCAAGTTCAGCATCAGTCTCGCCACTCGCGACTAGATTATCATATGCGGCTTTTCTTTCTCTTCGGAATTTTCCGACTTCTTCCACTACATCAAACAGGCGTGTGTCAGGTTTCTTGGGCTCAGGAAGCGAATGCTTTTGGTTGGTAACAAGTTCCAACCCGCTCCCAGCTGCAACAGGTCGGGTACGGACCAATTCCGAACTGGGCTGCCCACATTCTTCAGCACCGAAAAAGGAAAAGTCTGATGAGGCAGCCTCCCAAAAGGCTTCTGAATCAGGGTCCTCGGTGCTTGACTTGGAAGGGTACTGGCGCCAACTAGTTGATAACTTCTTGGGCGTCGACTGAGGTGCGGCCATTTCTAATACAATTCGCCGAAGCGCAAACAAGCTGCTGGCGTACTCTTCTTCAGCAAGAACACGTCGGCGACCTGGTGGAAGTGCATATGTGAGTCTGGCTCTTTGCCTCGCAGTCAAAGTTTCGTCCGCTGCGTTCTTGATGAATTCTATAATCCGGTCGATAACATACTTTTCAGCCTTGATGGGAACCTGAGTAAGAACCAGCGTTTGCAGTTTCGGAAGCATTCCTGGATGTAGGCATCGTTCAGTTGACTTCCGTTTTTCCAGCTTGGTTTCAAGACCCTCTAGGTGGTGCGAGTAATTTTCATGTGATCTCATCTCATCTGCTACATGCGGGGATAGTGGTGAATCCACCAACACCGGACCCTGATCCTTTTCCTGATCTCTTTCCGTGACCATCAATGGCAAATCGTCACTGGCTGCTAGACTTCGTGAAGCATTTGCTCCACGATCTCCAGCACATGTGTTCAAAGAAGCATGATCAGAAAGCCGAGTTGACGGTATTGAACCAGGTAGCTCAACTGCAAAAGACGAGTCTCCCGGCATTTCGTGAATGACGTTGGATTCTGGTTCGAGCTCGTGTATCGAAGACTTGGTAACCGCGAGCTCTTGAGCACCTGAGGGCTGCCAGGAACCCAGACCTCCGCTAAGTTCCACGGGTGGTGATGGAGTTACCTCAAGGGGTACATCCTCCGTCACTATTTGGTAGTTTATCCGGATATATTGCAGTCGATGACATGCGAATTCAGACAAGATGGGAGTCAGCTTGGATACACTGGGCAGCGCCACCTCCTGCTCCACAGTACTGGGCTCGTCGGAATTTCTAATGGAAGCTCGTAATGTTCCTGCGTCCAAAACCTGTAGATGGCCTGGCCGTAACAAACCACATATTCCCTCAATAGTGATGTCGTTCGCGGATAAGTAGAGATGTGATATTCCGACATCTCGCGCTTCTTCCGATTCACTACATGCATGCTCTTGTGGAACGGGTGCTGTCTCTTTCAAGCACAATTCGAGAAGATGCTGTGTACTGACATCCGTCAAGTAGTTGTCGCTGATATCAAGGCTCCTGACTCGTTTTCCAGTCGAATGCGCGACCACCGAAAAGTCATCATCCTTAAGACCAATGCCCCGAAGGCTCAGAACGCGGAGGCTAGGAAGATACTCGAGTGCAGATAGCACCGCTTTCCCTCTTGCGGCTGCAGTCTTGGACAGATCCAAAGATACGAGATCAGGAAAATGTGGCAGGGCCTCGGCGAGACCCGTTGATGTGGCATTTGTACAGCCTGACGCCTCTAGCAACCTCAAACCGAACATGGGAAATGTAGATCTCATTCGCTGGCTAGGATAGCGCAGACAAAGAAGGCTCGCATGATCGAAGAATGGAAGACCGTTCACTATCAAACTCTGTAAATGGGGCAGGTATTCAAGACAGTCTCGCAGCCACTCGGCATGTGGACCAGCGTAAATCTCCGCATGCGCCGGCGGGAAACGAAGGGTATGTGTAAGTTCTCTCACACATGGGCGTGCATAAGGCAGGATGCGTCTGAACCGCGTCAGCGCCACTAGATAGAGTGTCAGTAGATAGGTAATCCCCCGCTGTCTCATACCGTCGTACCGAAAACCAAATCATTTTCATATCCGAAATGCGAGGCAGGTGACTTCCACAATTGCGGAGTAAAGACCATATTCCATTCTCGACAGACTAAAGCAGCAGAGCAAAGTTGTTGCGATGAGAGGTATGGTGCAATGAGCATCCAAGGATTGCGGCTGGTGGCAGCCTCATAGGAAGGGAGGTCATCCATAACCATTGACTTGCGCAGGGGACTGTTGTTAGAGGACCAAGACACACAGGATGACCGAGAAGATTGAGTGCATTTGTATATCAAAGCAAGGTTGCGACGCAGATGCGTGTCTTGATAAGTTCAGTATCTTGGTGGAGGCAGTGCTTGCATTCGCACTTGAAAGTTGGCAGTTGCAGGGTGGCGCAGCCGATCGACACTGCGATAACTATACGAAGGATGCGAAAAGCATGAGAGCTACCTTCAACTCCAAAAGGTTCAACGAACCTTTTTGTATTTGAATTTGTCATTAAAACTTGTTGGTTCTCTCCACATTATATTCGCTCTTAGACTGAGGCTTCCATTGCAGCCTCGATGCTATTGTCTAGAAGATCGTATTTACCAAGTTGAATTATCTACATAAAAATGCCATTACTCAAATTCAGATCAGCTCGTTACATTCGTTAATTCGCTGGCAAATTTACTTCGCGCACGGATTCTGGGACCATAAAACACAAGTATCCATGGCACAATGGAAAGCAGAGCACCTATACCGCCGAGTAAACTGCTCGCTGGGCCATAACCAAGTTTGTTGTACATTTGGGTCGTGATGAGTGGAAATACACCTCCAAGCATATTCCGGCAGAACGACTGAGCAGCGAGTGCTGAGCTAGCATATCGGTGATACGTGTCTGCGAGGTAGTTGAAAGTAGCTAGATAAATCGTAAAGATTCCGAGCGTTGCGATTCCGATAGCTATGGCCGGGACGACCCAGTGGATGCTAGAAAAGCTCGTCCAGCCAAACATGAAGAGTCCAATAGGCATGGAGATGCTCATTACACAGGCAAAATAAAGGCGTCCCTCTGGTGTATGGGTCGCCTTGCCGTGTCTTTGGGCAATCTTTCCTTGGTATACGGATATGACGCTTCCAAGAATGCTGGCAATAGCCATGGATGCGAACACAGCATTCGCTTGCTGCAGCGAAAACCCGTGATTGTTCTGGAATACGAGCGGGATGGCTGCCAGCGTGAGATACAAGACTGCCCATGAAAAAGCAACCCAGAGCGAGAACCAGAAGACTACAGGTTCAGTCAAGAGGAGGTGAAAAGGGCGGTACAAAGAGATGCTAATCATCCTCACAAGAGACGCGCGCTCTTCGTCAGATTTTACCTTCCAGCGTAAACGCTGAGAGGTTGTAGATCCCACTTTGTTGACGTCGTGAACTTCGAAGCCGTAGTAGCCAGCTTCCTCACGAGCCTCGTACCACTTGTTAAGGCATTTTGCTTTTCTGGATAGAAGGACCGAGCCTCTAGTTTCCTTGAACACTATGCATATGAGTGCGACCATCAATGCGCACGCAATTGTTTGCGAATAAAAGATCCAGCGCCACGAGGTGTTTTGTGCTATGAAGCCGCATATCATAGGGCCCAGTGAAGTTCCGAATAGAGCGGCACCAGAAAAAAGAGCCATCGGGGTGTTTCGATCCTCAGCATGGTAAATATCAGACACCACGCCCCCAACCATTGTAGAGAAGGTAGAGCCGCCCACTCCTAGCCAGAAGCGCGCGACGAGCATCCCAGCGTAGGATCGTGTGAGGCCAGAACATAGTTGACAGACGACGAAGAGAATACCAGAGGCGAGGAAGACGGGTCGGCGTCCATTGATTTCTGAAAAGGGAGCGAGCACCATAGGCGCAACGGCAAAACCGGTTGTGAAGGTCGTGATGCCAACGAGTGCAGCAACACTGCTCACTCCCCACTCCTTCGTCATCTGACCAACGCCTGGACTATAGGCTCCGGCCGAGAAGGCGGTGAGAGAAGTGATGATGCATGATATCCACACTGTTATGCTTTTTCGTGTTTCCGACCATTCGAAGGGATTGGTGTATTTTACGAGATCGGGAGGTGGAGGTGGTGGTCCTTGGTTTGGTTCTCGTGGATGGATAGTCGATGGGTGGGGAAGTTCAGTATCAAAGGTAAGGTATTGCCATACTATTTCCATATCTTGAATCTTTTCCTCTGACTTATAGTCTCGAATGCCCTCGTACATTTTGTTCTCGCTGTCTTTGTCCGAGTCATTGCCGGATGCCATCGCGGGGTCGTAGGTTTCCTTCTGTTGATCAATACCAACTGGGAACATTTCCGAAGCTCTTATTTCCGGGACATTGTCTGAAATCGAATTTGGCCGAGAGCTCTGGGCTTGGTGTGTTGAGCTTCGATTAGGATGAGGATTAGGGGCCATGTTGTCGTGGATGCCCTCTCTGCGGTGCAGAATTGTGAATCAGATTTATAGCCACATGGGAGTTGAGGTTTTGAAGAGGAAGATTCGATGCTCGGTGCAAGATGCATACTTCATAGCGCGAGCGGCGCGGGTACCATGGGCTAGGTGTACCCGAAGCGTGGTCGGCGAACGAATGAACGTTGAAGCGGCTTCTGACCTGGCCGGAGGCTTGATCACAAGAGTGTTTGTATTGGTCGGGAATAGCATGAATCAGTAGAAAGCGGGTTCGCCAAGGCCGCCTCAAGCTACCGGACCGGTCGAGACATAGACCAAAACAGTGCGTCATCCGGGAATTGATCAGGGTGGTTGTGTTGTCTCGGAATAGTTTCTGGCCCCCCGACGGGCATCTACATACAGGCATAGTAACATGTGGTGGGCATTTTTGTGTGTTGTGTGTAGGAATGTAAGCGACCCCACTGTTGTCATCGCTGACGCAGGCGTTCAGTCTGGGGGGCAGCGTTACAGTTTGTCTTGCTGCATTGGGACGCTGCAGTGTGACAAGGCAACAATGTGCATGGCGACAACAGTGGCTATTGTTGTCTTTTATCACTTGGTGGACGGCGCGTAAGGAGCGTCTGAGGCTTTGGCGATTTGAGCGGGGCTACTCGTATCGCCGTTTACGGTAAATGCTGGATACGAGCGGACTACACCTCCGATGAATTGCCTTCGCTTATCGAGTCATACAAAGCCCTCGTGTCGAGAAATCCTATTTCCATGTGGTCTTGTGTATTTGAAATACATATAGAGTTTGGTATGCTGTAGTTTACACAATGGCTATTTGTTACTTTAACTTCAGCCAAGAAGCAAGGAGATTAAAGAAGACTCGCCTTGAGTCTGTAGATGTGCAGTCCGTTTTTTATGTTGCACGTGCAGCATTCCGCCATCAGAGTGACTGTCCATCGAACTCGGTTAAACTGCTAGTGTTTGCATTGCTTGCGGGGAACGCAGGAATCCAATCACTAGGTGAATGCGCAGCTCAGCTTCTAATCCTTCATTATTGGTGCTGATTTGGGGGCGATTGGACAGACTATGAAGGAACCTCTCTATGGATCTTACCTGCCTTACTGTCTGAGACAGCGGCGCTAGCCGTTCCGCATTTAGTATAGATTAAGCCTACTGTAAGCCAGGAAGATGTAGTGTCTAGTTTTGAGGCTGAGCCTTTTTCGACTCTAGTTGGATGTGTGGGTGCGTGAGTGTATTTATGCAATGAAAAGAACGAGTAAGGCCGTTGAATTCTTTAATAGCTACTTGAATAGTACAAGTATATTAGGAGCCTGCGAGGGCCAGCTTCTATGCAAGGAGGCTGATTGAAAATCGTCTGGGCTAAAGCTGATTCTCGGACATGCTCAACGCCACCAGGACACAAGATATGCGATCATGGTGTTGGGATTTGTAGATATATGTGCAATAAAATTGAGCAAAGAGTCATGAAACGAAGGGTTGCCACAATACTCGCAGCTTAGCAGACTAGGTGACAGTTTAGGCAGCTCGGACGCTATTGAATGGAAGCTTCACAATCTTAGTAAATAGGCAGTATCTGCTCCAAATCATGCATTACAGGCACTCCAAATATTCATCGTCCTAAACGGGTGTCAATTTGGTACCAGAATTATAGTGCATTGATACCCTTGCGTATAAATCACGGCCATTGTGGTAGACGACACGCTCGATATATGATCTTGATTTTCCATATCCTCACGAGCTTAAGATTGCATCAAGTTCAATGAGTCATATACGCACCAGTAAGCATCATCGAGCAACTTGGTGCGAGACGAAGGTTTTGGTGGATACTGATGATGATCTTGGAAGCCAGGAAATCGGCAGCGAGGCCAAATATAATAGCCATAACGAGTAACACCATCACGTATTACAATTTGAGTGATTAATTAGAGATTTTGATTACTTGAAGCTCAAATGAACTGCCTGAAAGCAAACTAGAAAAGCCGGAGGTTGCGTCTTTGTTTCACTTCACGTGATCGCGTTCTGCAAAGGTTAGTCATAAACATAACGCTCCTTATTCATTACCCATATTAGTAAGACCACAGTTTGTACATCTATCTTCTTGTATTCATACTAGCTTAGTAGGATGTTATGAATGTAGCAGTTGGGAGATTACAAATGCAAGCTTTGTACGGGGACGCAGACAGATGTCGTCACCAACTCGAGTCGTTTGTCCATCGCGGGCTTCACTGTGCATGCATGAATACCATAGTATCTCGCGTTCCACCATCAACCGACCTTCTCCCGGTGGTCGAGTGGGCTCCGAGTAGGACACTAGGTCGGTATTAGATACCAACCCAACGTCAGAACTGCCGACGAGGCCATGGGAGAAATCAAAACGCCACCGGCGAGAGCAATCTTAACGTTGAGATTGCTAGCGAGTTATAAGACTAATAGCCCACTTAGTGTCCCATCAGGGTTGCTAAGCTAGGAGGGCTCCCCATCCTAATCGGAGTGCTGGAGCAACAAACCGCCGGGAAAGATGGGTTAGATTTCTACTTTTTGCACTCCTTTTGTGCATCAGAAGTGAACGTAATGTATGTAAACGCACCACCTATCATAGAACCTGCTAGCAGACTAAATGGCGATGTCGGCCAGCTTGTTCCTTCGATGTGACGTACAAGGGTTTTTGCTCAAGCTAGGTACAGATTCTTCTCTATCACCATCTTTTCACTTCTCATTCAGCCTCGACTTCACTTCAGCTCACTTGTCACACATTTCCTCGGTCGTCTTCTCTTATTCATTCCACTCTCTTATAACCTCTCTCCTATTTGCCTCTCCCACGTCTTCTTCTCCCTCACGCCTGACCCTCATCCCTGCCTTTTTCTCGTCATGCGTCGGTCGTCTCAACTTTTCACGCCGGATCCCGTCTTACAGAATGTATGTGTGTTCACGGCAACTACAATGTGTCATAATGACCTTTAACAGGGCCTCGAAGACATCACGGGCTTTGAAGAGGAGCCTGTGTCACCTGTCCGAGATCGCGCCCTTCCTCCGGATGCACCCGTCCATCACTCACCTTCACTTGCATCACCTGGTCACCAAAGTCGCTCCCTTTTGACGAGTAGTCCTGTTTCTTACGTGGAGTCGTCTCAAATAGGTGCCGGTACAGCAATCGACCTCGAAAACAACCCTGCCACGTCTTCGCCTTCTGGTTCTATCCTGACCGCACCTCGGTCTTCCTCCACTCTGGCTTGCTTACACTGGGGTGGGTATGCGACCAAGAAGGGCCTTTCCACGTGCACTGTCAAGTCCCATCCAACATGTCTGGCACGGGGTGGTCGAACCTTTTTCATGCTGACATGCAAGAAATGCGGCTTCGAGCTCTGCAACAGGTGTCAGCGTGCCGTGACGGACCACTCGGGGTCCAAGTACCACGGAAAGAGAGTCGGGGACGCAGGGTACCAAGGCAAATGGACAAGAACAAGCGGCTCAAAGTGAGCGGGCTCGTATAAAATAGTCTATGGGAGAGAGGTTGGAGAAGCAGGCTACTAGAGTAAATCAACACGATCGAGTCCAAAACGAGGGTCATACATCAAAATTTCATGTAAAATAGCTATTTCAGTCCATTCAATTGACTTGCCATCCGACTCATTTCATACCTAATTCTTTGATGCGTTGGTGCCCTTCTAATGTGTGTAGAAGTAAGTATATTTGTGAATTCTTATCCGAGAAGTGATTGATTTCTCTGCCAGTCATCCTACTACCACTTTTGGTGTATCGAAAAGGTAGGATAAACCCGCCCGATCAAATCCACCTACCTTATATGCGTATAGCCAAAACCACCAAGACATTATTAATTTTGTGTGATAGATCATGTGGATCGTATAAGGGTGTTTCATCGCAGTCCCTGAGTAGCTGCACAATTGTGGTAGAGGCAGTTTTATGCCGAGTATTTCGGTATACCGATAGACAAACTAGTACTTATTATGATAGCTGCTACAATATCCATCAATGCGCCCCGTGAGTTCAGTTCTTGATGTTAACCACTGAGGCGGTAATCCAGTATCTGGTCGGTTCGTGAATTTGTAATCTGGTTATTAAGACTAAGCGGGAGAGCATCTGATGCCATGGTACGGCAGATGATTCCGCGGAGAGCACGTTCGAGTCTAGGCTAGTTAGTACGGACTCATGCCCTTGCATAGCAACTTGCCAATACGAGCAGGTTTGATGTTGTTGCAGGAGTTCATGAGTATGCCATGCGTTCTCGGGGGCGATAGAGTTCATCCCAATAAGGCCACGCACGATTCCAAAAAGAGCGATGGCCAATTCCACCTTTGCCATTCTGATGACGACAAGGCTTGGCGGGAGACACCGCCGGAGACTCAGAGTCTGTGATTTGATGAGGCAGTGATAACACGGGAGAGTTGTGTGGCAGAAAAGATGGGGTGGATTTCACGTGCGACGATTGCGCCATACCCGCTAACTGTATGAGAAGGGTCTTGGAGACACCAAAAGGCGCGCGTCGGTCGCCATCAGCCCTCTTTTCTCACTCAATCACTCAAACTCCATTTCCCTGTGTCCAGATTTTCTCAGGACATCAAATAAACCTCGTTTTCAAGTCCAAACTTCACACCCCACTTCAAGGTACCTGAGCTCCCTACCCCTCCATGCATACCCCACCATCCCCAGAGCAAAGCTAATGCCAATACACAGAACACCACAATGGCCGAAGGACGTGCAGAGCCGCTCCGTCTGGGTAGCACTGCTCCCAATTTCAAGGCCGAGACCACCAACGGGCCAATCGATTTCCACGAGTTCATCGGCGACAACTGGGTTGTCTTCTTCTCTCACCCCGCGGACAAGACACCCGTCTGCACCACCGAACTCGGCGCTTTCGCAAAGCTGGAACCTGAGTTCGCTCGTCGCGGCGCAAAGCTCATTGGTCTTTCTGCCGACTCCATTGAGAGCCACGATGAGTGGGTCAAGGACATCAACGAGATTTCGGGCAGCAACCTCAAGTTCCCCATCATCGCAGACAAGGAGCGAAAGGTTGCTTACGCCTTTGATATGCTGGATTACCAAGACACAACAAATGTCGATTCCAAGGGCATTGCTTTCACCATCCGCTCCGTTTTCATCATCGACCCTAAGAAGACTATCCGACTTATCATGAGCTACCCTGCCTCGACCGGCCGCAACACCGCTGAGGTCCTGCGCGTGCTCGACAGTCTGCAGACCGGAGACAAGCACAGGGTCACCACGCCCATCAACTGTAAGCAACTGCTGACTACGCGGTTGAAGAAGTGAATGCTAATCATACGTCCTTTTTGCAGGGGTTCCCGGCGACGACGTGATTGTACACCCAACTGTTTCCAACGAGCAGGCCAAGGACCTCTTCCCTGACTTCCGCATCGTCAAGCCTTACCTGAGGTTCACACCGTTGGCCAAGGAGAAGACCAGTGCGGCTTAGGTAGCTTGATGAGCACGAGTAAGGTTGGGATTTGTAAGAGAGATAGCTTAGATACTTGAGCCCTTATAAAACATGGGCAATGAGGAATATACCAGTTATGATCATGATCGCTTAGCGCTTTAGAAACTTTCCGGTCTTGCCTCAGCTTCAGCACACAGCCAAATCGATCACTTGCAAAGAAACCCGCATTCTTTCTATACAAATATACTATTACCACGCTGAATGACCACCGTCCATCCTTAAGTCTGCCCCGGTCATGAACGAGCTTGCGTCGCTGAGAAGAAAAACGGCAGCACCACGATATTCCTCCGGCTTCGACAAGCGGCCCAGCATATTCTGGGTCGGCCAGGTATCTCTGCGCTCTGGGTATTTCGTGAAAAGCTCCTCCACCATGGCTGTTACAATGTATCCCGGTGAGATCGTGTTGACACGAATCTTGTGCTCACCCCATTCAGAGGCCAGATTACGCGCTAGCTGAATTACGCCTGCTTTTGAGGCATTGTATGCCGAGCAGATGAGACCCTTTGATTCACGTTAGCGGAGGGTCACAGCAGCTCATGGACATTGTCGTACCCTGTTCGCGACGGTGCCACTCATGCTCGCGATGAGCACAATACTTCCGCCATTGCCAAACTTGATCATCTGCCTTGCAGCCGCTTGCGCCGTCATCATACAGCCGGTAATATTAACTTCAAACATGCGGTTCGCATCCTCAGCAGTGTACTCTAGCGCAGGCGTCTCTTGTTGAATGCCCGCCGCTGCAATCAGTCCATCTAGCCTTCCCTCCTTGCTTGCGATATCGTCGACGATCTCGTTCAGCTTCTTGACGTCTCGCACATCTATTTGTCGGTATTCGAGCAATGTTCCGTTCTTCTTTGCTTGCTCTGCAATCGGAGCAAAGTCCGGTGATGGTTCGGGAAGTCTGTCGAGTGCGTACACTGGAAGTCCGGGTTAGTCGGCAGATCTCCAGACTCTCTGCATGTATGGAGGTGTTCACCCTTTGCGCCAGCTTCTAGCAGTGCTTCAGCTTGTGTAAGACCAAGTCCTCGAGCAGCGCCCGACACAAGTATGACCTTGCCGGCCAAGCTGAACTCTGGTAGCCCGTGTGTGGCAGACATGTTTTGATCGGTTCGAATTAAAAGTATAAAACTCAAGAAGAGGAGGAATGAGAGTTAGAAATCACACTGATGAGCTCACTGGGAGTGGTGTATTTATACAGTGGAAGGTATGCGGAATCGCTCCGTAAATTCTACACAAACCGGAGCTACTGTGGATTTATATATCGGTTCCGGGTGCCTTTCAGGTCACGAGCTTCTCTTGGAGCGAGTCTGGCCGTGGCTACTCTTCCTCATCTGCATCTGCGGCACGATTACGGTAGAGCTCTAGGTGTGTTTGCGGGGAACTGTTCGGCATCTTCGGAAATTACCCAATCGGGCATTCCGGGACCTTGCCGCGGGGTGTCGAGTCGGGGTTTGGGACATGAGCCAGATACCACGTCGCTGTTCGTAGCTTGAGCTTCAGGCCCTAGAGTGTCTACGCCTCGGAAGCAGTGTATTGTCCTGGACTAGTTTGCGGAATTCAATGGAATGTTTATATCCGGAACGACGTGTCCCAACCGTACAAATTGGAGCGCAACACCCTCAACATGCACCTCAGATCGCAGCGTCTAGCCTGTCTCTATCCTGAGTGATTCAGGATGCTTTGCGTCAACTCTCTGAGCACTGCAGAAATTCAGTCGCTTCTTTATACCATCCCCACCACACTGGTTCGTCGTAATGTTATCGTACAGGCGGTGGCATTCTTCAGGCTATCATATCTCGAACATGCGATGCACGTACCTCAATTAAATCACACGATAGGGCTCTGTGTATCATCTTCAGTACCTCAAGGACAGATGTCGTGAGACTGAGTTTACTTGTCCGTCGCAATCCGTACAAGAAACGCCTTGCGTCGATTCAAACTGCGACACCTGAGCGGCCTTGCCTACTGCGCCTACTGCGCCATCCGTCACCAGAGCCTGATCACTCGACAAAAGCCTTGAAGGCCGCCTAAGGCACAGATCAACATCCAGGGGGATCGTACGATACCTTAGTCTGCTGTTGCACAGTAAGGAGGCACGACCAAACCCCAGGACGCGGCACAGTTGACTGTGTCGCAAAGCGCCAATCGACAGCTTCAACGGCACAACGAAAACATCGCATATCGATGCAAAGGAGCCCTTTCACAGCACTGAAGGAGTACGTATTGTTGATTGTCACATATATCGAAGAGGAGTCTCAAAATGTATAACGCGACTGTTCTCACGACCACTTGGCAAGACAAAGCTCTATTCTTGTGGCTCGAAAACATCACATTGTGACCCGGAAAACGGATGAACAACAAAATAAATCTCAGTAACATGTCAACAACTCTGAGACAAAGAGCAGGGCGCCTTGCTCGCACAGACTGCAAGGCTGCCTCAAGGCGAACGCGTTGCAGTACACAGCGGGGCAGTGCACGACCCCACCAACAACAATCACATCACTGAATTGCTAATCTTAGGCGCCAGGTTTGAGAAGCACAGGCGGCAAATCGATCTAAATCTTGCTTAGGCGCTGTGTTTAGGCAGGCAAAGAACAGACTGCGCATTGTTGCCGCGAGGCTGCGCATCATAGGTAGGCAGGGCGCCTATATGCAGGCCAGGCGGGTACTGAGTACAATATGTAGTGGGTACATTCACGCCGCAAAAGGCGCCCTATTCCTTGAGCAAGCATTTCTTTTTGTGTCTCGATCATACGACCGAAGAATCTGTTCACTCATTTTCTTTCCATACAAAAGTACACATTGCCTTTTGTTGTGTTTTGACCCTACACGGCATCGCCAGCCAAACCAAATCCACAATGGCACCCACTACCCTGCCAGATAACTTTCGTCATTCATTTAACATCGCTACTCTCATTCAAAAACGGTCAAGTTCCTGCGAAGTCAGCTACTCGAGCCAGTGCTCCACCCATCGCACCATTCTCCTCATCGTCTCCATCTTTGTCGGCTCTTTCCTATTCATCGGCTTCGCTCTGTCATGCATGATTAAACGGGGTCGACGCAAAGCCATACAACGTGCTCAAACGATGAACAGATATCCACCTAGGGAACTCAGGTTACTGACAGATGAGGCCGGCTTCCCTGTAGTAGCGAGAGTGCCTTTGGCGAGGACAATGAGAGATGAGAATTTGGGCAGAGCAGAGCCGAGTTGGAGAAAGTTGGATACGGGAGATGAGAGAGGTGCGAAAAGGGACGAGGCACCGCCACCGTATACGCCGAGGACGCCTGAGGCTGCTCGAATGAGAATCTGAGAGAGCAAAGAAGCATGGCGGTCATTGAATAGGAAGCAAGATTTTGGCTCTTCTACGCAGCACTACCGGACGTTCATCACGTTGTGAATAAGAGTTGTTGCTTTCAAGACATCCAGGAGCAACCATCTACTGGCTACGTTCGAAATCAGAGAGGGGCAGTTGTGAGTCAACCGGACCAATACGTCTCGCCAGATGGACTTGAGGCACATGAGCTGCCAAAGGTCCTCTTCGACTCAGAGACGGAACATGGAATATGATGAGGCTGCCAGATTTAGAGACTGAACGACGCATCTCATCGACTCAGGTTCCAGTCAGCGGCCGTGGAAAAGAACGAGACTTGGAGAAGGCCAGTTATAGATGGAAACGAATGAGCGCTTCAGTGGGCACAACACTGTTCACTGCAGAATTCATTGGAGCTACCGAGATGGATAGGAACAGACGGAGGAAACTCTTTGAAAACATATTCACAGAGGTAGCAGAATGTAGAAGAAAGCGATAACTACAGACAGGTCATTTCATGCACATATTGGTCCTGATGAAATTATTCGATGTCATCTTGTTGTGGCACATATAACTAGGCCCAAAGTCATGAAAACCAATATTCAAATTATGTGTAGCTGCCTTGGGTGCTGATAGCAACTTGTACTTTGGCTAAAATAGCCGTTTGATGTACTCGAAGTTGAGCCTATTAAACTGTGCTGTTGGACCAGACACTTTCATTTTCATCAAACCCAATATAAAAACATTCTCTCAAAGAGAATCCCTAACACACCAATGTTTTCGAACGCGAGTCCGAAGCGCGACACGAGCGAGTCAGGGTAGTGTCGTCCTTGTTTCACGGCGACTTGACATGTTCGCAAACCATGATACCTACTGACACTGCTCCACCATACGTCAACGATAAAGCAAGCTGAAAAATAGTGCGCTGTAATTGGTTAGCGTCTCTCGGTTTTCAGCTGTGTATGTTCTCTTGAATGCAGCTGCTGGTACTCCACTAGTCGGGTCCCATCCGCGCGCAGCGAACGGCAATCCTTAAGACGACGCCGAGGCTAATTACGTTTCTCTGACATCCCAACGAGCTGGAAGCTAGAAAACTCCTTCGGACCAGTGATGCTGTACTGCAACTTCTGGTACCTGATCGGCGGTACTAGGTCACCACGGCAATCTTGACGGTTCTCCAAGGCTGCTCTCCCGCGAATGCGCGCTCCGCACACCGCCTTGTGTTTTGATCGAAACAGCAAACCGCAACTGGCCCCTGACTCTACTGGAGACGAAGCTGAGGCGATGAAAGCACGCGGTCGTCCGTATACGGCATACGACGGGACGGGACGGCACTGATCTGCCATAGATATGAGATTCGACACACGGCTTGCCCTGCCAGCGACGGGATTGATTAACCGAAGTTCACCACCAGGTTTGGGGCGTACCTTAGTCAGGCGGTGTGACAGCACCCTGAGCTTTGTCAAGGACGTTTGACAGCCTGTTTGTTTCATAGAGGTCGTCTGGTGCTGTCTTCACCGATATCACCACCAAGACGAGCCGCGCGCGCTGCTGGCGTATTTCTTCTTGTCGGAACGTGGCAGCTGATTTGCCGGACGAGATTCCTGCGCTAATTGCTTTTGCAACCGTGCCCGCCGGTAGAAAAGGCCCCAGAGAAGCGCGACGAGCACTCTCTGCAAGCAGCTCGGGAGCCAAAAGCTGTGCAATGCCCCTCGCGTGTCCAGGTCCGAGTTTCGAGCTGTTGCGGGTTTGCCAGCATCACCTCGAGTAATCGCGTCAAGTCTCGGCCTTTTTTTTTTAAGTTTTGTCTGAATCTGGACCTTCTCTTCCGCCAAGGCCCGCCGCTGCGTGGCGTGTTCACACTCCGCCTCGTTCCACTCAGCACTCAGCTATCTTCAGCCTGTTCCCCGAGTCCTTCCAGACCCTTGACCGACGACGTCTTGCTAGCTAGGCCTCTCCTTGCCAAAGCCGCCAAGGCGCCAGTCCGCATCCGGCATAGAAGGTTTCTGCGCTCCACACTCGGGCACGAACCTCGTTGTCATCTGTACGCGCCAGTTCAGCAAGACTACCCGTCGACTACCGCCTCTTCCTTCTTTGCATACCTTTACCGTTGTGCTGGATCTTCTCCCTCCCCCGCTCCTGTGTGGCGCATTATCAAGTAAGGCTTTTTTGTTTGCTCTCTGGACACATCCCCCTTTTTTCGTCATCAGCAGCCCCTTCATGAGGCGGCCGCCGCCGCCTCAGATGCAAGTTTGAGACCAAGTTGGGAATCACCACCGTATGTTGCTACGCTGCACAAAAATGTGTCTTCGGAAGCTATAAGATCTGCGTTGGCCTACCATGAAGCGCTTCTCCAGGCAGCACCACCGTACCGCAAGAGAGTAGCACAGCAGCAAAGTCACCTTCCCCGATACGAGAACATGGCCATCCAATCCAAGGCGTACTTGCATGAGAATCCGCGTTAGAAAATGGCTGGGGCTGGCAAAGTTGGGATATTTCAAGAGCAGGACACTCCTCCTTCAGCACCTGCTTGCACTCGCATCTCGTTACCTTACTCTAATTCTACTGCTAACCATGGTGCCGTTAGGTCTCTTTTACCCCTCTGTTGGCGCTAGTGTCGGGCCGTTAGGTGACGTTTCAAATTTCTGGAGAAGGCCAAAGGGGTTGAGGGTCTTATCGAGCAAAGGACTTTCACGTGACGCCCGCGCACACTCGGCACTACCAATCGTCGATGCAGGCTATGGTCCTGTGATAGTACACGAAAGCGCCTGTACGAGTATTGAATTCGCGTCCTCCCGAGCATCACACATCGATTCGAGCAGTGTGTGTCCTGTCCTGAGAGACAGATCTTCGACCAACCACTTTCCTTGCCTCCAGCCTCGTCATGTGGAAACGCTAGTTCTGAATTTGGCCCCATCTGTACAATCATTTCCATTCTCACATACGAATCTCCCTGACGATCTTGGACCAACTCAAGCACTTTCCAACCGCATTGCGAGCCCGGCCAGCATGTCTCAGAGCCGCACCAATACCATTGATTCTCAGACATCGGTCCCCTACCTTGCCAGCCAGAACAGCAGTCAAGAAAACTTGCACCGTCAAGAAAATCAAGATGGTGGGTCCGATCGCCCGTCGACAGCCTCCAATCGGACGCCTGGCTCTGTATCTCAATCACCAGCAACGCTTGCAGGTTTAGGTACACCCGCAACCTCTACGGCGGGTTTATCAGGTTTAGTATGCAACGTCCACCGTACTACGGGCAAGGAGCCCCATCCGCTCGTGGGTGCAACTACAACTATTTTGGGCGATAAGCTCTATGTTTTTGGCGGCCGAAGACTATCGCGAACGAGACCGCAGCTGACGTCGGACTTGTACGAACTTGATCTCATTAAGCGCCACTGGACAAAGGTCGAGACCAAGGGTGATATACCGCCTCCACGGTATTTCCATAGTGTTTGTGCGCTTGGGGATACTAAACTTGTGTGCTACGGGGGCATGTCGCCTGCGAACCCCGCGTCAAACCAAGCTACTTCTGTGATACAGGGCGCGCCCGCTGACGCTCAGCCGGAGGTTGTGGTCATGTCGGATGTTCACATTTACGATGCGCCCACACGAACATGGATGCATGTCGCTACAAGCAATGCGCCACAGGGTCGCTATGCTCATTGTGCTACCATACTTCCGAGCTCAGCCGTATTTAGCTCAACAAGCGCTGCAGTGACTGCTATACGGCACAACCCGCCTTCGTCGAATCCGAATCAAGGGTCTCTGGGAGTCGAGCTAGATGGTGAAGGCGGCGCGGAGATGCTCGTCGTGGGTGGGCAAGACAGTGCCAATCACTACATTGAACAGATTAGCGTCTTCAACTTGCGGAGTCTTACGTGGACAGGCACCAGTATCCTGGGCAGGAGCTGTGGCGCATATCGAAGCGTGGTTGCGCCATTAACTACCATTCACCCAGACGACATTGGTGAAGGGCGACGGCGTGGCGATGACGCAAGAGCACCTGACGAGCAAGATCCTATCCGGAACTATGAGTCCTCGATGCTCATATACTCAAACTACAATTTTCTCGACGTTAAGCTTGAACTACAAGTACGTCATGCCGATGGTACACTTTCTGAAAAGCCAATGCAAGGCAATTTTTCACCGCCTGGTCTCCGCTTTCCCAATGGCGGTATCATCAACAACCACTTTGTAGTGAGCGGCACATTTTTAACTTCTTCAAAGCAAGAATACGCCCTCTGGGCGCTTGATTTGCGTACGCTAAGCTGGGGGCGAATAGAAGCCGGGGGCAATATCTTTAGCCAAGGAAGCTGGAACAGAGGCGTGCTGTGGAACCGTAGAAACAGTTTTGTGATTCTAGGCAACCGGAAGAGGAGTTTGGTTGAAGACTACAATCATCGACGCATTAACTTCTCGAATATGTGTGTCGTGGAGCTCGAAGCATTCGGCCTTTACGACAACCCGCGTAAAGTTACACCGTCATCAGGCTTCCAATCCGTAAGCGCGCCACCGATGCATGACCGACTAGACGTGCTCGCTGGTGGCCGTACACTTTTACCTGCAGCAACCGAACTCGGACAAATGGCCCTTGGCATGCGAGAATTCGCTGACATGGACTTCCTAGCCCTGAACGGTGAACGCATTCCTGTCAACTCCCATTTGATTGCTCGGCGCTGGGGCCCATACTTCAACCAACTCCTTCGAGAGAGTGCACAAAGCGCCGAGAAGGAAAATGCCGAAGCGGCAACTCTGCGACCCACTGCTACCATGCATCCATCGCGCAACTCGAGCATAACTATTACACCTTCAATCCGAACAAACTACAGTGCAGCTACAACGCTCACTGCCAACACCATCACGGCGTCTGAGGCTACAGCAGTCTCGGCGAATTCTTATTCCACACTGAGTCCGCCAGAACCTTCGTCACACGCGCCTTCTCAACGGCCTCGGACACTATTTTTACCCCATACTCACCTTACACTTCAAGCGCTCATACACTTTCTGTACACGTCATCCCTTCCACCACCACACTCACAACTGTGTTCGCCGCAAATACTCTGCTCTCTGCTCCAATTGGCGCGGCCATACCACATTGACGGTCTTTTAGAAGCAATCATCGAACGGCTCCATACCTTGCTGGACAACAGGAACACGGCGGCAATTTTCAATGCCGCAGCTATGGCAGCTGGTGGAGGGTCGGGTATCGGTTTCATGGGTGTCAACGGCGTCTCTGGTACCAATGGCACAACGAATGGTTTTTCCATCTCTCAGCCAAGCAACAACACCAGCGCCGTCGATGTCGAACGCAGCCTCGATGCTGGACTCCGAGCGCTCCGCCTCAACACTGACGTAGACCGACACCATGATGACGAAGTCAGCTCAGCCGTATCTGAGTCAACTTCGGCCTCGGCATCAGACAGCGGCCTTGGAGACGGCAGCATCATTGAAGAAAGAGAGATTTGGAGCGGTGAAATGAGCGCTGTCGTTGGGCTGCAGAAGCGCGGCCTCAGAGGATTGATGGAGGGTCGTAGGATCCGCGAGATGGGCCGAAGTAGAGACAGGAGTAGGGACGATGGCGGTATGGGTAACGGAGATGGAGTTGGGCTTGGCTTGCAAGGTGCTTGACCATGATGACAAGCAAAGAGAAGGATAGAGCAGCGTTGGAGGGAAAGAGGAGAGAATGTTTATTTCAAGCTGAGGCGATGGAGTAAGGAAGACGTGGTTCTTTTTTTTTTTTGATGCTTGACGGGAAGATGTTTGTTGTAACTTCTAAAGCCTTTCTTGTTTGGTGATGACTTGGATGAATGAATGAAGTGTTAAGAGAAGTTTAAATTGCTTCTTTACGTGCAAACCACTGCCCGTCGTGATTACTATATTTTTCCAGGTTCTATCTCCGGATTTCTTTTCCTTTGATGGATGTCATTGCCGATATCGCACGGGCGCTAGTTCTGTGAGGGCGAGATGGCTGTAGTAATGTGCTGTCCAATCCGAGGCTGCGGAAATCCGTAAACGGGATGTTGGTGCTGAATAAGCACAGTCTTGGCAGGATCGTCATCCTTCCACTGAACCGAGTGCACCTGAAAGCCCGCGCCGCGCTATGAAGTGTTCCAACAAACAGCGATGGTGCCTTTGGTAGGAATAGCGTCCCTCTATTCCTACAGCACCGTCCAGAGGCCTCCATGACGGCATCAACTCCCTCGACGCTTGCCCGCTACAGACCTGCTTTGTTGTTTCTCACAGGAGTGTCGGCTGGATACGCAGCATGGGTTATTTACAATACCCTCCAAACACCCACATCCGAGGGCCTCCATCGCAGTAATGCCGTTCGCAGGCGACGTCCACGAGAATCTGCGCCGGCGCCACCGGCGCTACCTCTGAGCGAGCAGAACATACCTGTGTTGGGCGAGTTCCATGTCATAAACACCCGAGTGGTACTCGATCCACACAACTTGATCACGCCAACCGATTTGCGCCATATCATCCTGATTCAGCAGCCAGATGCTAGCGAGGAGACCATAAACCATATAATCGGGCGCACATACGAAGAGTTCTTTGACCGACTGCTGGTCGTGCACTCCCCCGATCGTGCACTTACTCCGTCAGAGCTTGATGCGCTTCTGGCCTGGCTGAACGAACGTAATCCGAACAACTCATCATTGAATCGCGATGCAATCGACCGCGCAGCAAATTGGCATGGACAAATGTTCGGAGCTGCGGATAGTCTTGGGCTGGATGGGGGAGAGAGTGTGGCGCCTACAGAGCTGTCTTTGGGAAGCGATGACGACCCGGATGACGATGCCATTGATCCGGAGGGCCAGACCCTTCAGCGCACTCTATACCACATTGCAGAGGATCGGGCGAGACAAGAAGGAGTTGTGCATCGTGGAATTACATGCAACGGCTGCGACGAGAAGCCTATTCGGGGAACCAGATGGCACTGCGCAAACTGCCCAGACTTCGACCTATGTTCCAATTGCGAAGCAACCAACTCGCACTATAAGAACCACATCTTCTACAAGATACGCGTGCCTGCAGGCTATCTCAGCCTACAGAAACAAGAGCCCATTTACCCCGGAAAGCCTCATATGATGAACCTCTCGATCGATTCGACACTGAAGAGGCGTCTGGTAGCAGAGACTAAGATGGAAGCTGAAGAGGTAGAGGCGTTGTGGGATCAGTTCACTTGTTTGGCAGGAACGGAGTGGCTGGAGGATCCGACCAACGTGGGATGGGCCATCGACCGACGCGATTTCAATCACGCATTCGTACCGCGCTACAGCAACTTTCCGGCCGCACCAAATCTCGTTTACGACCGTATTTTCGCATACTATGATACCGACAAGAACGGTCTCATCGGCTTTGAAGAGTGGATCAAAGGACTAGACGGCATGCATACCACAGACGTAGAAGTGAAGGCAAGGATTCTCTTCGATGGATACGACCTTGATGGAGACGGCTATGTATCGCGCAAGGACATACTGCGAATTTTCCGAGCCTACTATTCTATCGAGAAAGAAGCTACGCGGAACTACATCATGGAGCTGTCCGAGGAAGTGACTGTGCGCAGTGCCCTGGACACTATCCGCTCTAGTCAGCCCCTGGGCTCTGCATTCCCGCCTCGTAGCATGAACGATTCCAACGCAAGCAACCCGCGTTTGCGGCAGAAGCAAGAAAATGGCGTGAATACCATTCCGCCTGTGCTGGAACGGAACACTGACGTCGCTGAGCGAGATGAAATTCTCAGAACAACCGACCTCCAGCACATTGTGCCCGACGAAGTATCCGATGAGCAGCAAGCCAACATCTTGAACCGTAGATGGGCTCGAAGACAATACTATGTGGATGAAGAGGAGGGTTTTGCGCGGCCAAATGGGGCAGATGATCTGGACCCCCTCCAGGAATTTACTGAATCTGATGACCCTACGGACATCAATGAGGAACATTTTCGAAACAGGAGCTCGCGTTCGTCTTCTAGAGTTCGTTTTCAAGATGATGTAGAGCTAGAGACACGGTCCAATGCCTCCTCTTCGAGGCCGGTCGGAGAGCGTTGGGGTGGGTACGAAGTACCCGAACCCGAACAGGATCTTGGCAAAGAAGTATTGTACCAAGTCACACAGCAAGGATTTAACGAATTACTTAACCCATTGTTTCTTGAAAAAGAGGACATGGCTATGGACGCACAGCGCACCCGTAGTGAGCGCCGAACAAAGGCCGCCGATATCGGCAAACTCACTTCGCATCTCTTCACCGTTGAGAAGTCTGATGTGGAAGTTATTCTCCGAGTCGGCATTTTTCGATTTTCAAAATGGATGGTGGAGAAGTTCTGCTGGGCGCTGAACTATGGACAATCAAACATACAAAACTTGTTCACAAATCCTAGCCATGGTGGACCGAGCTCCGAAAAGGACATTCGCGCGGCAGTACAAGCAATCTACGACTCTGTTGAGGCAAAAGTTTTAGACTCTGTTAAGAATCGGGATGCAACAAACGCTGACAATATGATGATATGGGACATGTTTCTGTGCAAGCGTCAGCTCAGGGAAGAGGCGATAGATGCATTCATGAGTTGTGCCGATAGGCAAGGATGGCTTCCACGCCCTGCTTCGAATGCGGATTCAGCTGCCGACTACAGAGACCCTACCATGCCCCAGTTTCGACCGAACTCCCTCGACTTTTCACCGCCAGATTCACACACAGCCTCGTGTAGCTCTTCGGACACTGGTACAGCTTCGGACACTGATGAATTTTCGATATCGACACATGATGATTCAGATGCTGAGCGATGCTTCTTTGTGTGTGCAGCACATGATGGCTTGAAACGATACCCAGGAAGACAACAGTCCACAGATTCAACTCCAGCACCAGAATCTGGATCTCCATCCACACATCCTGCAGGAGCTGACCTTGCTGGGCGGGCCCTGGAACGGGTGCCAATTCCGCACCCTGCAGAGTCGGAAGGGCCGACAGCAGATACCTTTATGTTAGAGTGGCATTCCAATGTCCCAGAGCGTCACTTTCTCTTCATCGACAACGTGGAGGGCACAGACTTTGTCCAGTGCAGTAGCGACCAAATCAATCATTCCATGGATCCGTACCACCCTGAGACATGTCAAGTGGGACGAATGCTACGCTCTATTCGCCATATGGCCATGAATCCTCAATCTCCTCTACATCTCATCATGCTAGCCAGCCTTGATAACGTCGACCAAGAGATCAATGATCGCAAAGGCGGCGGTTTGATCAACTTTGAAGAGTTTGCGGAACATATGAGGCAGGGACAGCTGCGATTCTTGGAGTCATGGATGGACTGGGTTGGAATATAACGTCCATGCCCTGCAACCAGCCAGGCTTCGCTTCAATCGAAAGCGCTTGTATGCACCTGAAAGATTGTGCACATCATGATGATGCCCATAATTCATCGTATTATTTGGCGGATGGACAAAACCAGAGTCACAGACACTAGATTGCTGTGGATTTTTGGGAAATCCCTCCATACCCTCCTAGGTCATCTTGCGATAGGAGCGGGCTGGTCTGAATTGAATATTCTTGGCGTCCGATAAGTGGGATGCAGACACTTTAGGGAGGCTGAGTTGAAACCTCAAATGATTTGAGAAGCGCTGTTCTGACAGCATGTGAAGCATCTATGTAGAACCAGCCTACATACCCGAGCCAAAGCGACTATGGGCATATGTAGCTTCAACAACGAAATTACATGACATTACGAACTCTAAGCATGATATCGACCAGTGTTCTAAAATTACCTCCTACCTATCCTTGGTGAAAATGATGATCGCAGAAAACACTAGCTTCGCCTATTTAACAACTACGCACAATAAGTTCCCACTCATGCATGCATAACGTCCCAGTAGCCATCCCCATGGGCTCCTCTCCTTACAGCTAACCAATCTATACATTAGTGACGCAGTTCCCCTCGTCACTTATAAAACCACACCCTACAATAGCATGATCCCACATGCACATGATGGCCAGCGCTAAAGCAGTTATCGTGGCTATGTATGTCTGAACAAGGGACACATGGACGGTTTCGGCTTTCCAAGGCCCCGGATGTGCGAACTCCCCATGGAGAGAAAAAGGAAAAAGGGGGAGGGGGAGTTAAGGACATGGGTGTGTATATTGCTTGGCTACCAAGGCGATGGTAACGAGACTATCTTTCTAGTGCTATATGTACTTGTGGATATGTATAACACGTCGTGCAGGACTAGGCAAGTGAAGCGATCATGAAGGATACTGAAACTAATTTTTGTATGTGTGGGTATAGAATGGGTATGGAATGTGTGAAGGATGAACGAGTCTATATCTTTTGGTCTATGTACATGAGTTGCGGCGTTGTCTAAGGGCGTAGTTGTTTCAGATGTTGGAGGTATATACAAAGTAATGGGGAGGAGCACTCTTTCGCATCCGTATGTTACCAGTGTGCCTTTTCGCGTATAGTGGAGTGGTACCTTGCCGCTTAAACGGCAATGCACTGCTGCTGTTTTCCTCCTTTTTCGAAAACTGCTGTGGTAAGATGACTGCACCAGCTTCTGCAGGTCTGCGCCATCCGACGTCTCAGCCAAGGCTTTTGGTACGCAGCGGAGTGGTGGTGAGGATGTGGGTATCTCGATGTGTGCCTGATCTCAGACAAGCCGTGTTCAATGAGCGACATGCGTGGCCTTCAGATCTTTCAGGCTCAAGTTTCGACTATCGCTCGACTCCGTACTCCATCTTGAATTGGGGGTGCGTGGTCGTTGTTTTCGCGCCCCAGCTTCCATCTCTGCGAAATCCTCCGGTTGCGCCAGTTCGCTCGTGACCTTTGTGGTAGTGATGAGCTTGATATCTGATGTGCCTGCACTGACCAGATCATCCGAACTATCGCTTCTAGAGGAAAGTGTAATTTTGCCTTTACTCCTGCCTCGCCGACTCTTTCCAGGCGCGTTCATGGCTTCGACTGTGCATTCGCCGCCGAATCGTGTGGGTTTCTCGACCCAGAATACTGCGAATGTATCGATGCCATTGTCATCAGCTGGCGGCTCGTCGTTGAATATGAGGATGCGTCGAGTACAGGTGTAGAGGAGGACGTCGAGCCAGCCGTTGGAGGTGATGATTGCGCCCGAGAGGCAGAGGCGTGCTAGCGAAGGCGGCTTGCCCGACATGGCCGCCATACGTGCGCTAGCGAGAGGAATGGTACATATGACATAGACAAGAGGATATACGACCATGAGATTGGCAATCGACCTTATTCTCTTAGACTCTTCAGGCTTCCAGTAGCCCAAGCGAATGCGGTAAATCAAAATCCCGTACATCAATGCGTAGACAATGATGTTGCCGAACTCGCTGTTAGGTGAAATTAGCATAGTCTGCGATATTGAGATCAAGATGCTTACGCAACAAAGATCCAGAAATAATGTGTCCATAATCGAAGGTCTTCATGTTCATGAGTGATCCAGCACCAAACACCAGATCTGACGTAAACACCCTTTCCATGTACGAAAACTGGAATGCTAGAAATTACAAGTATGAAGATCCATGTCAGGAGGATGGAAGAGTAAAAAGCCCAGGGTTTTAGTCGATAGTTGAAGACGATGGACGCAAAGGTGTGAAGGCCGATGGCAAGGCACCAAACTCCACTACCCAAGTCTCCCGTCGAAACCAACCAGCTCTGGGCAAAACACACTGGGTTCTGTATCTCCACTGTTCCTAGCTTCAGCCATTCGACATTTAGGAGGAATGCAAGCGCTTGTTGTATGTCGGCCAGGAGAAGGTTGAAGATGAGGATGACGAACTGGTTACTCTTCTTGGATCGTAACTGCCAGGATACCAGTTTGTATGTGAGGACCAGAAAAAGAGAAATAGAGGCGACGAAGCTGACAAAGCCTAGGACGACGACAGCACGTAACCATGGGTGAATGTGCTCCGGTAGGATGAACGACCCGGATACGTCGTCCGGCTGGTTCAGAGAGGACATTGCAGCAGGTGAAAGGCAGCAATGTTACATGCCAAAAACAAGACCCGTCTTGTTGCTCAGTATTATCATAATACCGAGTCTCGAGGCCTCGATCGGGGAAAGGGAAAAGGAAATGGGTGGCGCAGGGAAAAAAAGAGACAGCGCCGGCACCGGGACGAAGCAGATCTTAGGGATCAAGAGGATGATGCACGGTTGACAAATGGGCCACGCATACTGTATATCTCCGCATGGCAGTGAGGAATCGTAATCGGAGACCCACTATAAGCTGGGGGGAGGGTTGTATGACCCCAGCCTTCCCACCGATGCCATGGAACGAGCAAGGATGGTAGTGCAGCTCGTGGCATCCCTGTCAGCCCAGTCACAACGGAGAAGGATGCTAGCCTTGGTCCTGACAGCGGTTTCTATGCGAAACGAAGAATAGCCGGCGGGGGAAGTTTTCTCCATACTCTATAGTACGACTCTACCGTGGTCGCGGGCGCACGCATTCTAGCACCGGGCATGCATAGTCTTGGAACCCTCTTGGTTGCGTGTCATGCATGTCATCTGTCTCACCAGACCCAAGCGCTGGATTTGGGAAGAGGGGAACCACTCAGATCATCTGACCAGTACGAGATCAGGCATATGGTCGTCGGCACAGGGACCACGCCCGGCGGCGCCGGGTCCACCTTGTTGTTCAAGCCAAAGTCCAAGAGTCTGTGCACTCCACCAACGAGTAGGTGGCGCGTCTAGGTCGCACAAAAGGGCCTTCGTTCAGTTGAATCGGAAGTGGCAGCCGACAGTTTGCAGGTTTCCGGGGCTTGTGGCACCGAAGCCACTCGCTTCTAGCAAAACGAAGGATACACCAACGTTGTTGTTGGCTGTGCCACACAAAGTACATTGTTGCTTTCTTTGCACGTCTCCTCCATTTGTGCATTAGGACTGTCAATCAGTTACACAAGAAGCTGATCTGCACTACGCTGGCGTGCTTCAAGGTTCCCCTATTCGCTTGCCCTAAAAAAGAAATCATGGGTGGCCTGCCACCTATTGCACTGGGCCACTGACCTATCGGTGTATCTATGTTTTCTTAAACCTCCGCGGTAACGTCACCTTCCGGATTTGTTGAAACAATCTGCTTTACGTTCTCAGGCAGCCGTGAACCTCAGGCTATTATGGCGCGCAACAACCACACTGCGGGGCATCCGCTCACTGGCGACGCCTATCTCGGTGCATCACCCAAAACATAGGCGAACAACCAATCAGAGATCGTGCACTGGCAATCTCGGAAAACACCATGGGGGATATGCGCCAGGGTTGTGTTCGGGAGAGTGGGTGTGAAGGATGCGAGCGAAGGAAGGGCCTATTGTGGACCTTCTGGAACACGGGTAAAACCAGACAGCAATTAATAAAGCTTCCTCGATGACTACCACAATCCGAGTTACGATAATGTTGGCAGCCTCTACATGCGAGCTGAAGCCAATGTAAGCACACTGAAATCTCCCTCGGAAGAATTCCTTTTCGGTGGCTGTCTATGCACAGAGCAGCTAGGTACATCTTACCCCGGAAATAGCAGTATTGGCCGTGATTCTACCATCCGCCAAACCCGACCAGGCCGGCTTAGCTCGCGCCCCAAACATGCGCAATATCGCTTCTCGACATGCTGTTCGTCGAGAGGTATTGCCCAGTGCGCCCATCGCCCTGTTTCACAGCACGAGACCACCCTTACCCGTGTCGCGGCACTTCTAGCGCCAGTTTACATTCAGGGTCACTGGTTATACTGCTAAGGTTATAGGTATGGGTGATGGTTAGCACCGTTTTACTGGGAACGCATGCGTGCATGAGAAAAGCGATCCCGAGTCGCAGGCATCGAGAAAGCCAAAACTGGGTCGTGGGCACGGAACCCCGCATCACTGGCTACATTGCACCCAGCAGGGCTGGGCTCTCCCGAAACTTGCATGAGTACCACACCTAAGTTCGCAGATCTTTACCCCCATAACTTTCTCAAAGGCATGGGATGGATGTCGCTTATTTTCATGACATCAAGCACGCGATGTTAACGGGCTGATTGGCTGGCCAAAAAGGAACGAAGAATGGGATTCGCGTCGCGAGGTTTCCTGCCAAAGAATATGCACATTTACTTTTTTAGGCGCTATCCGGACCACACTGGTGGGAAAGAGTAAACATGAGCGAGTGCATCCGTGCTGCGAGGACGTTTGTGCTGCCCGGTCCGCGCCGACTGTGGAAATTGACAATAGAAGAAAAGAGAAAAGCACTATACTGTCCAGTGAGAAACGAGCACTGAATCGTGCAAGTACATACATTGTACCCAGTTAAGAAGAGTACATCCGAGCTTTTTCCAGAAGCGTATAAAGTATCGGCGCACATCGCGACCAATGTAAAAAATCAAGTTCAGAAAAACAACACGAATTCAATCAGTCCAGCCAAGCAAAAGAATCCACGACATTGCCAAGGAATGCATTTTCGAAGCGTCGCCCAATCGGGGCGCCCACGTATCCCACACTTCTCTCTCACACTTGACACACTACGAGAATGATTCCCTGACAGTCGTGTCGGAAACGACACTTCCCGTTGAAAATCAACGCCTCTCTGGAAGTTCGAGACCCAGCCGGACGTTTTCGGTGTCTTTCGTCATCACTGTTAGTTATCTCTCGATGGCCGATCTCAGACCACACCACTGGAGGGTGTGGCCGCAACAGCAATCGGAACAATTTGACGATTGCTTGAAGACATCCTGGTGCTACTTGTTCGAGTCGCTCTTCCTGACTGGTTTCCGGCATGTCCGGTACGTCCAGCACGGCCATTTTACGTATAGAGATCGAACCCCGGCGAGCTCTAGTAGAAATGAGGGAGCTGAGGAATCTGGTCTACTTCCCATTGAGCATCTTACGATGTGATTGATACCAAATCGATGAAGTAGCAGTATAACAATGGCTGCTTCATCACTGAAAGTCTAGTATTTCTAGACTAGCCTATTGTATCGTGTTTGTAGGCTCACGGCCCATAAGTGAGGATATGTCACATGTTGGCTGACATTGGTCGAACAGCGAACGAGCTTCATCTTACATATCCCTCGAACACGGGCGTATATTCGGGGCGTCCGATAGATGCCAATGAGCTATAGATAAATCAAACTTCCTAATAAAAAAGCTCGGTGTAGTACACATGCTTCCATGCTGTTGTACAAACGGAATGAGTTCACTCACACTAGAACATTCCGAGTCTCGTAGAACACTTCGAGGCTCCAGTCTCGTATAGAACTTGGTGAAAGCTACCCAGTATGCTGCTACCAAGTATCCTCAGACTAGATACTCATCCTTGTCACGCTGCGGTCTGGATACCGCTGCAAGAAGCCACGCCAATACGAACAGTCCACACGAAGCTGACCACCTGTCACACAGTATCGAAGCACCGCATGAAACTCGAAATACGGTCCAATGAACAACACTTTCACATGTATCACGAAAATCTGTGAGGCATGCGCCTCAAGTCTCTTACGTTGCTATCCCTGATTAGCGGAGCCTTGTGGATACTTAACTTCGTTCCAATCTCTCTCTAACAACATTAAAACTGATGTACATAGGAGCTGACTGCATTACCAAGGCCTAAGGAGTGTTTCAAAAATGCGATGAGACTAAAACAAGACTCAATACTTAAGTCGCAATGGTTAAGGTGGGTTTTTGTCGTCACTTCTCAAATTTGAGGGCTATTGCCTGTTTGGTGTATGCTTCCTGGTTTCACAGCTTTGTGTAACTGACAAAGGTCTGCCTCGACACGCGGTCCGCTTGCGCTACCAAAGGAAAGCATACACGTTGGTTTGATTCACCGTTCGTAACACACCCACTAGTCAAAGTGTGAGGAACATCTACACAGGAAGGCAGACTTGCATGACAGCCCTAAGCTTTCACCGGAAAATGACCCATTATTAGCTCCAAGAATGTTCAGCTTTCGACGACAACAAATAACCGACCACAAAACAAGCCATAGAAACACGCAATTCAAATATTACGTCACATGGCTCAGTGGTAGTACAGAACACCTCACCAACTAACCCATCTCTGGTCTTTCCATGAGCCAGCCTATCGCCTTCATCAAATGTGTCGCTAGCACTATCTAGCATATCTATCGCCTCACCATACTCACTCGCCACATCTCTAGAATCGAGAATCTCATATACTTCATCACAAGCCACATCATCACTTCACCATCTACGCCTGTATTCATGCCCGGCCCCACTCTCAATACAAAGACTCCAAGCCCTCCCGCCTCCCAGCCCCCGATCTCATCCCTTGTATACCTCACTCCCGGCGCCACCTGCACCGTAGATGCTCAATGCTCGCCCAAAATATGCTACAAAGAGCCTCAAACGGCTACGTACTGCTGTGATCCGAGTATAACCTGATGTCCAGGGTGTACATGTACTGATCCCGGGCATAGGGATTATAAGAATCCTTTCGCGTGTTATTTTCAGGCTCGCATGTGTGTTCGTTCACTTGGGAGGGATAGCTGCATTGCTTGGATGATTCATTTATTATCACGAGGAGTTTTCTGATTACTGTTTTGTTTGGATGGGTTAGAAGAAGGTGAGTATACCCTTAGTCCAAAGGCGTTTTTTTTTTTCGCTTGTTCTCACATTGCACACCCCTACTCCGGCGAGTCGACTTCACTCGTCTTAAAGAAAAGTTCTAGTGTTACTGGACATGCACAAGGCTTCACGTCAGTTCCGAGATAGACTGTTTTTAATTGTAGAAGAGTGTTTGTTGATTTAATAATGCTACCGCCCCGTCAGCCCTATCTTCCACAAAGATGTGGACTTCCTTCACTTATGCAAGCGAGAAAAGCTTTGCAACCTTCAAATGCAATCAATCCAGCTCATCGTACAGAAAACAAAACGAAATTGGAAAAAAGAAAAGTCATAGTACATGAGTGGTTGTGTGACGAGAAGATAAAAAAATGTATAGAGATAGGGCATGATAAACTCCTTTTTTCCTGCTCCCTAGAAGAGTGTGAATGCCAATGGCTACAACTCCAGACATGGCTTGCGTTATACCAAACACCATGCACAATAAATGCTCCCAACAGCTTGAAAGACCTAAACCAAGACAAGAGGGGTATTTACAAAACGATTCCTGACATACTACCGACGCGCCTGGGTTTGGGAGAACCAGTCGTCTTGGGTAGAGGGGTATTGTCTGCGTAACTCTGCCTCTTCCTCTTCCTGACTTGATTTCAGGATCTCTTGCATGGTCTGTATGTCGTTGATGATGACGTTGAACGCTTCGGTGACCTCCTTAAGGACAACATTGCGGTTGTAGTTGGATCGGTGCTTCCAGATGGCATCCATAAGCGCGGCATTGATTTGCTCCAGTTGTTCAAGTGAACAACCAGACGTGGACTGAACAAGCTTGTTATGCAACTCTGTGACCAACACATCATCGACAATGAGTTGCGGCTTTGGCTCCTCATCATTCAGAATCTGGTTGAGATTCGAGTGATGTGGAGGCGCGGGTGCTGGCATGGATGTGACATGTTGCGGTGACTGTGAGGGTTGTGAATTGGACGGTTGACTGCTGACGTAGTGGACTTCTGTGTTGGGTATACGGTCAGTTGTTGGTTCTGGAGGTAAGGGTTGGAAGCCTCGAGTAAAGAAATTTGGCGAACCTTGTGTGTCGGGAAGCTGTGAGCCCGTCGGCTCGGGCATCATCTCCGAAAAGTTTGGTATGCCGGTTGGAGCAACGCCATTGCTGCTCTGTGTACCAAATTTGTTGTCTGAAGACCTGTGCGAAGTCTTTTGACCAGATGTTGTCGTCGATGCACTATTGTGATAGTCATTGGGATGTGAGTTTGGCGCCATGAACGTGCGACCCGCTATCTGCGACTTTTGGGTCTGAGTTCCCTGGGTGCCCATTCTACTTGGGGTCTGGAAGTGGAGATCATGCTGCGTATTGGCGTTCAAATCCTGGCTGTCGGTCATGTGTGTGTCCTCATTGGAAGGCACAGTAGAGCCGTTGGTTGTGTGGTGAGTACCGTTGGATAGGTCCGCGGTATGAGGAGGCCGCAATGGAGTTACCGGTGGCATGGCCAAGTGTCCAGGGACAGGTTCACCCAAAACGATAGGTCCTGAGGTCTCAGTTGTACCGATAGATTGCTCAGGAGGCACGCGGGCGACGTCAGCAAAGTCCTTGTTCGCTGCCATCGCCTTTTCTCGCTTCTCTTGCGCCTTCCGCTCTCTCTCCAGCTCGCGCTGATATACCGCCTCACACTCTGCAAGCAGACCGGGATTTTGCTGCATGAAGAAATTGTCCAGATCGACCTCAACGTTGGTGATCATCTCATTTCCCTTCAGGGTTCGCTCGGCATCTCCAAAAGTCCTAGCGTCCTTAACAAGAGTCTTGATGTCAAACAGGTAATCTGCAGGGCGCTTGTAATAACCGTTTGAAAGTCGTTTCTCGATCGTGCCAAGGTCCAGGTTGTAGTACTTGTTGCCACTCTCCACATGCAGGAGAACGTCTACACCCTTTGAGTCTTTGGAAAACTCCCATGGCCGTACGGCACCCTGATCTTCTTGTTCCTCGCGTGGCAAGTCCGAGCGGACAAAGTCAGGGTCTTGCTCGTCAAGTAAATAAGAGTACCAGCTTTCTTCTAGGATTGGCTTGAAGAATTTCCTGTGACTCCTCTTCAACTGGTCCATGATGGGTTGAATGACAATCTTCATCTTGTTGAGCGTGAGCCTATCTTGTTTCTTCTGCCACTTCTCACGAGCCGCAAGCTCCTTGGGATCAACAACCGGCTCGACGATAGGCGCAGGCTCCAGCTCAGGTAGCACACGCTTCTTTCTATTGTCAGGATCAGGGAAGTCTGCCGGAGACATGCGAATGTAATGAGTGATGCTATTGAAGAACTCAGAGCGCCCTTCTTGGTCTGGTCGCTTGAGCTGAAACTGGTTTGTCTGGGAGAACGAGAAGAGATCCATCATCATTTGTCGGTCAGGCTTCTCATTTTCACTCTGCAATTCCATGATACCCAAGACCATGATTGGTTCATTGGCACCAATGCTGCGCAGGAGAAGCTTGAACGTCTTGATTGCTTGAGCGGGTAGCGTTTGGTACCAGACGTCGACTGCAGGGATATAGATGACACTAGGTTTGTGCCGCCTGACTTCGGTGAAAAGTTGCGTGATAGCTGCCTCAGGCGTTCGGGTTGAGTCTTCTAAGATGGTTGGAAGGTCGAAAGACTGAACATGCAGTCCCTCTATTCTGTTCAACAACGCAGCACCAAGGTATTGCTGGCCCATGCCTTGGAGACCACTGATCAGTAGACGAGGCCTAAAGATCCTGGTGCTCTCAAAGTTACGCATGGTGGCCTCGCGTTCGAAGCCCTTTTCGTCGTCGCGATCGTCAAACTCGGCTTCTTCGAGTGCTGTCAGCTTTTTCCTCCTTGGGATGAGTTCATCGATACGCTTGATGATCTCCTCCAGGGGTTTTCGTAGCAGTGGCTCAATGTTCTTGCCCAATGGCGCTGCGCTTGCTGTGACTGTTCGCTGGGAAGAAGGTACCATCTTATTGACTGAGATCATGAAATCTTTTGCCAGAATCTTAATGTTGCTGGGATCAATCAAGAGTTTCTTTTCAGAAGTGTAGATTTGAGGGTATGTTCCTTGAACAGCATTGAGGGCTGCCTCTGTGCACAAGGCTCGAAGGTCGGCACCACCGTAGCCCTTGGTCAGCTCGGCAAGTTGATCCTTCATATCTGGTTTGAGAGGCGGGTCCCAGTTCTTAGTATGAATGTCGATGATGGCTCGTCTGCCAGCAACGTTTGGCAATGGGAAATAGAACTCTCGATCAAAACGTCCCGGGCGTCGAAGCGCAGGATCTACCGAATCGGGACGATTGGTAGCACCAATGACGATGACTTGCCCACGGCCATCCATACCGTCCATCAGAGCAAGAAGCGTTGCGACAATGGAAGCGTGAATCTGCTCCTGCTTACTGGATCGAACTGGCGCCAATCCGTCAATTTCATCAAAGAAGATGATACTGGGTTGAGTCTTCCGCGCTTCCTCAAACAGGAGGCGAAGTTGCCGCTCAGCTTCTCCAACCCACTTGCTCAAGGCATCGGCACCTTTGCGCATATAGAAGGTGACTTTCTGTCCGTGTGAACTGACACTGGAAGCGAGAGCACGGGCAAGCAGTGTTTTACCAGTACCAGGTGGTCCATGGAATAGGACACCTCGAGGTGGAGTGATCTTGAAGCGTTGGAAAACTTCAGGATACAGTAATGGAAGCATGACCATCTCCTTCAGCTTGTTGATGTGGTCGTCCAGACCACCAACTCCATCGAAGTTGACGTTTGGATCCACACCAAGAGGATCAGCATCCGCCAGTGCCTTTTTGTCTTTGACTTTGCCAAGGTTGGCAGGGCCACCGCCAGAGGCTTGTTGTGGGTCCGCGTTGTGAGTTTGGGGAAATCCAAATCCGGGAGCAGTGGCTGTGGTAGGAGTCATACCAATCATTCCACCAGTTGGCTTAGGCATCTTCTGATTCTCATCCTCACTGCTGTCAGAATCACCACCTGCTACCACGCCGGACTCAACACCGCCACCAAAGGGGCCTTGGCTGCGCCATAAGCTCTTGTATGTAGACCGGCCACCTCTTGCCCGCGATTTCTCGGCAACGGGCGGGTCGTCATCGTTGTCAAACATATTGTTCATCTCTGGTCGGACAACACGGTAGTCTACACCTGTGTTGCGGGCTCGGCGTTTGGGCATCGAGTCATAAACAAGATCCTCATCCGGTTTTCGACGACTGATTCGCCGTCTCTTGTTGTATTCCAGGTCCTGAAGCTCGTCTTGTAATTCATCTTGGTCAAGCCCTGATTCTTCAGATGAAGAATTGCGCCTGCTTCGCTGAGACTGACGAGTTTTCCCTCGGAGGCGATTCGACCGTCTTCCTGAGCCCGAGGCACTTTCAGATCCAGATGCCTTGTCCTTTTCCTCGTCGGACTCTGACTGCTCGTCGTCCTTGTCATCCTCGGGAGGCGGTTCGAAGTCACTGCTTTCGTCGGCGGCTCGCTTGCGCTTGGATGACGTAGCACGATTCTGGACTTGCTGTCAGTGCAAACACATGGCTTAAAGTAACACAGTAACATACCCTTAGGTTCCGCCCACCACGAGTGACTGGGCCTTCCTCGTCGGAGTCTTCAGCACCTTCGTCATGCTGAGATTCCTGAATCACGCCTTCCATGTCTTCCTCGCCCTCGGCATCCTCTTCTTGCGCATCTTGTGCAGGTGAACTCTCCTTGCTTGCCTCAACCTGTGTCTCGGTCCCGGCGACAATAGCATCGAGGGGACCCGGACTGTCGTCGCGGATCATGGACGTCTCTTGCGAGGCTTCCATAATAGCGCTTGGATGCTCGATTTTAGGGCCCTTGCCCCCTCTTGTTGCGCGCGCAACTGGCTCAGGGCTACGGGTGCCTTCGCGTATAACGGTTACATGCTTGCCGGAGTCGGAGAGCGCCACAATTGGTTCTTCAACATCGTGCGAAAGTCGACTGCTACGTCGAATGCCGTGGACTTCTGGTGTTTTTCCGCGCGCAAGTGATTTGCTGCCAGTACGAGTGCGCAGATTGCGACTTGAGTCAGGCATCTTCAGCTTTACTATAAGCGAAGGCTTGTCAACCTTTTCGATGGATGGTTGGGCGCGACGTTGCGAAGGCTTTGGTGAGTCGTCCTCAGATGCTGTGTCCTCGATTTCGTCCTCGCTCTCCTCGTATTTGATTTCCTTCTTTGTGGCGCGGCGCACGCTTCTGCCCGTCGCGGGGTTGATCTCTGGTTCCTCTGACTCTGAGCGGTCTGTGAAGGAGTCGTCCGACTCGATCTCGTCGTCGTCGTCAATATCCGATCCACTGTATACGCGTCGCTGGCGCTTCGAGGGCTTTTTCTTGGCTGCCGGGGTGCCTCGATTGCGGCGGCGTTGAGGCGCTGCGCGTCTTTCTGAGTCGTCGTAATCAAAGTCGTCGGGATCGGATGCGTTGGGGTCGATGTCAAACTTGCGCTTCGCTCGGCTAGACATAGGGACTTGTTTGCGGTGAAGCTTATTGCGTTCCTTGGGTGACGCTGTGAGTGAAGGGGAGCTGATGCGTCGCGGTGAGAGAGCACTTACACCGCCCGAATGCGTTTTTCGTTGGGTATCACGATTTCATTAGTGACAGGGGAAGGCCTCCTGAATGTGCGCCGATGATAGCAATAGGGCGCGCGATGCCGACGGGCGGTTGGGCGGGTGTCGTGTTGTTATGAACGGATGGGCGCAGGCTAGGTGCGCGATGCACCAACAAAGCAGATGGCAAAACGGGCGCAAACAGCGAAGGTATCAATAGTAACCCCCTTGGAGCTCTACGGAGAGGTAGGAAAGTCAAAATGAATCGATGTTGCTGGAGGCGTGTGGATGATGGGGAGCACGGCGTTGGGGTTCGTCGACCTAGTGTTGGCTCACCCAATCCTAATCGCGCTAAAATCCAACACGAATTTAGAACAGGGAACGCTTCTTCAATGCAGCATTCACCACAATAATGAACGCACCTTATTTCTCAACATTTAACAGTTCAATAAGCATCAAAAAGTCGAAAAAACGAAGTGGAAATGTGTTCTGAGCAAATTCCGCAACTTTTCGGGAGTCTTCCAGCAAGCCCTCGACGGCTATTTGAACCCTCTCTTTTTCCCTTGCAGCTCTTCCTGCTGTCGGTTCCTGCATGATCGGCATGCGGCTCTAAAAGCTTAACGCGTTTAGAGCTCGCTGGCATCTGTGGGGAAGGCGAACCACGCACGTGCGCCACGTGCCAGGACGACTCCATCCAGCCAACCCCTTGATGGCGAAGCGCACAACGTGATGTGCATAGCCCTGTATTTACCATCTATCGTTGTCTTCTTTATTCTTTTAACATTTATACTGGTGAAACTGCACGGGAATGAACACTGATACTGTCAGCCATCCCACTATGAATGTACGGCAACCACAAGTCATCTACTCCAGAAAAAAAAAAGGCTATCAAGCACACCCGCCCTGATATTTTTCTGTCATGTTCGATGGATGTGTTCTCCCTGCAGTCGTGGTTGTTTGGGTTGGTACCCAAGTGCAGTCATGTTGTATTGCGACGAACATCACTATTTCGTACATGGCATCACAACCACCATGCGCAGCGCATCTTGTCAAAGACATCTCTGCACGCTTCAGTCTGCTCATTCCAACAAAGAGAATAGAACGGTAGAATATAACTGGTCTTTTTACTAATGCTGTGCGTGGGAGAGGATCATGAATGACTTGGATGTGCCTATACCTCATCGCGCAGCAGCGACGCATCTCTCTCTGAGTAACTCGTCTTTCGGAACCATTAGCTGATTCCCCTTGCCGATGCAAATAATCGGACCTCATTCAAATATTTTTCGGAGATACTGACTAGAATTTTTTTTTAACATTTTCATTCTAGTCTCCAACGGCTTACACGCCCTTGACGCTCTTGACGCCCTTGACGCCCTTGACGCCCTCCCAGCGTAGAGCCTCTGTCACCAAGTTACCAGAGAATCCATACAGATGTCTATGCAGAGACACGAAATCATTTAGAATCAATTTCTACTCATGATTTAAAGGCCCTTTTTTTTCTCCCATTTTCATGCTGTGAAAGTCCACCCGCAGCTTCTCCGAGTTATCCGCCGCCATCCCGCCTCAAATTCGCAGACGGCTGAACCCCGCATTTGGCCATAGCTCTCCCAAACGTCATCGCTGCAGCTCCGCAAATGCCCACCAGAAGTGATTAGCAATTGACATCTGGACTCCCGTAGGCAGATTAGACTTGCTCCAATAATCTCCACGTGCACTTCTTGACATCGGGCAAACTCGCAGTGATCTATATCTGCCTTTATCCCCACGAGAAACAGCATGCGTTCTTTTGTATCTGCAACCCGATCACTTGCACGACAGCCTGCCTGCAGAAATAGCTTTCAGAAGAGATCATTACCGTTGATTGTCCAGAGAGGATACGCAAACATGGGCCACTCAGTACCGCCTGTATGCTAGCAGCTTGATCTCAACTATTGCCATGGCTAGGCTAACGCTGTGCAAAGCTCAACGACAAGTCGCTGCTGAAGAACCAGTCATATATCAACGGAGAATGGATAGACGCAAAGTCAGGAAAGACCTTCGAGGTCCATGGTAATTTTTTTCTTCTCCCTTAGTTTAAACCTTTTCTAAATACCATGCAGACCCGGCAACAGGCGAACTCATTGGCACAATGCCTGAAATGGATCGCGCCGACACCGAAGCTGCAATTGCTGCCGCAGCAGCCGCCCTTCCTTCATTCCGCAAGACTACAGGTCGCGAGCGCTCCCGCATGCTACGGAAATGGTACCAGCTCATGATGGATAACGCAGAGGACCTTGCAAAACTCATAACATGGGAGAACGGAAAGCCCATGGCAGATGCAAAGGGCGAGGTCAACTACGCGGCGGGTTTCTACGAGTGGTTCGCGGAAGAGGCACCCCGTATCTACGGAACCACTATTCCAGCATCAATTGCTGGAAATAGAGTGTTTACCATCAAGGAGCCGGTCGGCGTTGTCGGATTGATAACACCGTAGGTACTCAAGCACGTTTGAAAGCGAGCATAGCTAACGTACGTAGATGGAACTTCCCAGCTGCCATGATCACGAGAAAGATTGGCCCAGCGCTGGCTGCTGGCTGCACAGTCGTTGCTAAGTCCCCTGGCGAGACACCTTTTACCGCTGCTGCTCTGGCCGAGCTTGCACACCGCGCGGGAATCCCAAAAGGCGTAGTCAACTTTGTCACTGCGCTCAAGAACACAGTCGAGGTGGGTGAAACGATCACATCAAGCAAGACCGTCAAGAAGATCTCCTTCACCGGGTCTACGGGCGTAGGAAAACTCCTTATGAAGCAATCCTCCGACACCCTCAAGAAACTCTCTTTCGAACTAGGTGGAAACGCACCCTTCATCGTCTTTGACGACGCGGATCTTGAATCCGCTGTCAACGGAGCCATCACATCCAAATTCCGTTCTTCAGGTCAGACATGCGTGTGCGCAAACAGGATCTACGTACAATCAGGCATCTACGACGACTTCTGCACAAAATTCACTGAGAAGGTCAAAGCTTTCAAGGTTGGCAGCGGATACGAAGAGGGCATCACACATGGCCCTCTTATCCACGACCGTGCCGTATCCAAAGTGGACGCTCACGTTCAAGACGCCGTCAAAAACGGTGCCAAGCTCCTCCACGGAGGACAGAAGCTGCCTGATCTCGGAGCAAACTTCTACCAGCCCACTGTCCTTCGTGACATGACCGAGAATATGCAGCTCGCCAAAGACGAGACTTTTGGCCCTGTAGCTGGTCTCTTCCCCTTCGATACTGAAGCCGACGTCGTCAAGCTTGCCAACGCAGCTGATGTAGGACTTGCAGGCTACTTCTTCAGCCGAGACATCCAGCGCGTCTACAGAGTGGCTGAGGCATTGGAAGTTGGCATGGTTGGTGTTAACACTGGTCTCATCTCAGACGTTGCTGCGCCATTTGGTGGTGTCAAGGAGTCTGGCTTCGGAAGAGAAGGAAGTCATCTGGGTGTTGACGAATATGTTGTTACCAAGACCATTACTATGGGCGGAAATGGTCAGCCACTCCAGGGCGAGTAAGGGGATTAAAATGAACAAGTCGTGTCTAAGCCACGAGTGAGATGAGGAATTGAATACGGTATGCATAATGAATTCTAATATCCAACCATAACCCCATACTGTGAATGACCAAGTAAATACTGGCGACTTGGAGACACTAGCCAAATCCTATCTGCCAGCGCCGCAACAGGCATCATCAAAACTTTTGAAAGCCTAGTTACATTTTTTCCGAGACTAAGACTGCCCGCGCACCTTCATATCGTGCCCGATGTCCGAAGAGGCATGACACTAATACCTCTGGGCTACAAGCACGTCATGACCATTACCCTGTCACACAACCATCCGAGGTGGGCTCTGACACTTGAAAAGTCACACATCGAAACCAAAGCCTCAGGTCATCATTGAAAGTTGTTCATTTTCATGCCAGTTTACCCAGCACTATCGTTGGATACATACGTGAGGTGCTGAATGTAATGCCCCGCGCCATAACCCAGGAATGCTAGAAAAGACCCATGTCACCCAAAAACACCCTCTAGTACCTCTTGCCCTCACGGAGAATGTCGCTGTACTCCTCAAGTGGTGAGGGGCGGAGAGCGTTCTCTTTCCACAGGTTGGGAGTAAGGAAGCCGTAGGTGTGGGCGACGGCAACGAAGGTGGCCTTCAGAGTGTTCTCAAGGGTCTTGGTGGAACCGGAAGAGGCAGTGTAGACGTCCTGGACACCAGCCAACTGCAAGAGACGCTTGACAGCGGGAGAAGCGACAAGGCCAGTACCGCGGGGAGCGGGGATGAGACGGACAGTGACGGAACCGCACTTTCCGCTCTCCTTGGTGGGCAGCGAGTGGGGCTCACCAAGGTTGGTACCCCAGTAACCTCTTCGGATGGGGACGACGGAGAGCTTGGCGATGATGATGGCAGCGCGGATGGCGGTCGCGACTTCCTTGGAGGTCTTGATACCGAGACCAACGTGGCCCTCGGAGTCACCAATGACGACGATGGCCTTGAAGCGGGTACGCTGACCGGCACGGGTCTGCTTCTGGACGGGCTTGATCTTCATGACCTCGTCCTTGAGCTTGGGGAGGAAGAAGTCGACGACCTGGTACTCCTTGATGGGGAGAGAGTGGAGGTAGCTACATCCTGTCAGTCGCATTCTCTCGCAGTTCTGTCGTTCTGAAAAACGTACATCTCCTCCATGCTCTTAATCTTGCCAGCCTTTACGAGACGGCCGAGCTTGGTGACGGGCTGCCATTCCTTCTCCTGTACCAATTGTCAATTTCCTGCAAGATCTCCCTTGGGCAGCTGTATGTGCGTACTTCAGACTTTCCACCACGGCGGCCACGGCCACGTCCACGACCACGTCCACGGTCACCACCGCGGTCTCCACGAGAACCGAATCCGCCGCGAGCGGGGGCAGAAGCGTCAGCCATTTTGTATGTCGGGTGGGGTATACGGCTGCTGAACTGGCGATTAGCGACTGTTGATGGCAATGAGAGGGCTGGAGAGCGTACGATTTGGTATTTCCTGGAGTTAGTGCTGTTGTCGCGAAGTCGCTCAAGTCGCGAAATTGGAATTCGGGTGTTCGTTTAGCTTGTGGGTAAAAAAGCGCTAACCAATGATGGACTAGCGCGGGCGGTGCGATGCTCCGCCGACAAAGGCAAGCTGATCATGGACTCAAGCAAAGCGTTTACTTTGGTGAACTCTGCTAACTATCTCTAGAGTTTTTAATATGATATGGATTTTGACAATACATACTTTTGAAAGGGTAACAAATTGGGAAAACACGGGTCACCAAGCAAGACCCATAGAAATATTCCGACGGCTTTCTCATCTGTGAATACAAAAATTGAACAGAATAATGCACTTGAATTTGTATGCCTTCAGGAAGCACTGTATGCGAATATTATTTTTTACTGTAGTTGCTGCATTTTCCGAGTTGGTCGTCACAGTGCCGCTGACTAAGGCAACTGGACACGCATGACTCGTTCACATGTCAATGGTGTCACTTGCATCACGCGAACAATCCCAGAAACAAACCCTCAGCATCTCCCCTACGACTTTGTCGCAATCAATATTGTATCTTAATGGTGAATCATAATGTCCATCTTGAACTCAGTACTAGGCTCCCTCTCTCCTCCTCGAGGGTTTAGAAAGTCGTTTGAAGACCCGCACGCACGCGAACATGAGCTCCCAGCATACAACTCCCCACCGTCTCCACGTATTCCACCTCCCGTAACATCTTCAGTACTATGGGCTGCGCCAAAAGCGAATATATCACTGCAACCTCGAGTCCCCGATGACTTGCTAGCCCTGCAGCGGCGAGCCCGACACCTCGAACAACAACTACAGGAGCTGCTCGATGCACAGGCGGATGGTTTGATGGCTGGCTTAGGTGCAGAGAGCACTATAACGGATGACGTGGTGTCAAATGGTAGCACAACGCCAACTGTGAGCAGTGTCAGATCCAGTGACAGAAGCGCAGAGAACGGAGAGACACAGCCTAAGCCCCGACGAAAGAAGGTCGGACTGCAAGCGGCGAGACATGGCATATCTAGGCGCATGAAGCAACTTGCCAGTATCAAGGCTGATGAGTTAGATCTGCTAGATGAAGATCTGAGGAAAGTGCAGAGTACAGTGGAGAAGACAGAGGCATGGAGCCAGAAGCGTACACGACTCGAGAAGAAGATCCGCGAAATAGAGAGTCAAGACGCTGGTGCGAAGACACGTAGTTTACAAACAGAAGCGTCGAAGCTCGAACAAGAAATACGGCAGAAAGAAGAGGAGCTATGGGCTCTGAAGCGACGGCATCGACGGGTGCTGGACGAGTTGGCTGATACCGAGAATTCAGTGGAAGCCAAGATCGCGTCCTACAAGACATCACTGTCATTGTTGGATCGCGAGGTGTCCAACTTTCTTGCAAAACCCATGGATCCCGACCATGTGCCAGTATCGTCCTCCCCATACCCCACTCTTCCCGCAAAGCGGCGAACGCTCGAAATGGCGCGCGAGTACTGGCAGGATGAATACACCAGATTGGCCGAGAAATGTGAAGCGGTCGATACTGATCGTGGAGCGCTCGACGAGGGAGCGCAGCTATGGTCAGACGTGATGAAGAAGGTTGCAGACTACGAAACAAGCCTGCAAGACTACATGCAACAAATAGGTCGAAAGAATCCTCCTGAGCCATCCAAACTTCTTGAGCAAATGGAAAACACAATAGCGTACTTAGAAAAGAAGCTAGAATTTGCTTCCTCACGGAGCTGGAATTTGTTGGTTTGCGCTATCGGAGCGGAGCTGGAGGCTTTCATGCAAGGCAAGGACATGCTAGAGGAGGCTCTGGGATCGAAACGGAAGGGCAAGGAGAAGGCTACAGAACCTCTGTTGGATCAAGACGGATTCCAAGCTGGACAGATGGAAGAGATGACGGGATCCGCCATTAGGATCAGTCCATCTGCAAAGCAACCAACTCCGCCCAAGCAACAATATTTCGATTCGGAAGATGACGACCCTGATCCCGAACTTTTGATTTCGCATCAGGACACAGATACCGACTAAGTGCGTTTTGTTGAGGCAAGCCTAAACGTCTTGCATACTAATCGTAATACATTTATTCATCTGTACGACTGCTCCGTGTGATTTGTATCGCTTTAAACCATGAGGTAACATACTTTTGTGTGTAGTTGTAAGGTTTAGGCGACGTTGTTCAAGTGCACCGCTTCTGAATTTGATACTACGCCGGGCGGCTGTCCCGATCTGCGACGCACACTGGTTGATGACGCTTGCGTTAGTATATCGATAAGTGCTTGTGGAGTAACCGGCGATAGGCCTTATTGCCGGTATTACTACAAAGCTCCAGCCCACTACAACCATCACCACCATGTCGCCTCGGCATAACTTGCGACACTTTTCGCAGCTCAATCCGCCAACATGAGCTCATCGCATGCACCGACGAGTCCGCCCAGCGACCCTGACAACGCCCGAACCATTGTATACGATCCCACCGACCCATTCTGGCGAGATACCGAGGATGATGATGACGACATGGACTATGTGCCCGCAGAGGAGGGTAACGACGACGGCGAAGACGAAGAAGGCGACACTAGTTTTCACGGTATTTTCACCCTTAGAAAATCTGATCTCGCTCCAATTACTGATGTTGCGTAAAGATGCTGCCGAACAACTAAGTAATCTTAGCGGAGTTGAAATTGCATTTGAATACACCGACGATAACAACGAGGACGACAATGATGAGGACGAGGATGAGGAAGAAGAAGACGATGAAAACGAAAACGAAGAAGAGCGTTACGCAGACCTTCCCCAGCGGCCAGTAATAATCACCCGGGACCAGATTATGCAGTTACTTGGGCATGCAGGGTTAGGACGAATATTTGCCACCGACTTTACCCAGCGTGCCCTCCTGCGTCGACGTATACTCGACGATGATGACGATGACGATGATGAAGAAGACAGTGACCCTGGTACTGGCTATGACCCTATTGGTCCCGGAGCTTCTGGTAGAAGGCGTCGTCCCCGTGGTAGGGATTTGCTGGAGAAAGTGCCTAGCGAACAGGGCCAGGAGCTGATGCAAACGGGAACCTTTGGATCGAACCCACGAAGAGAAGATACCATCAAAAGGAGAAAGAGGCTGGCCTATGATATCATGAAACGAGAATTGGGCGTTGGCAGCAATGGACGCCAGAAGAACGCCACAAAGCTGCTCAAGCAAAACATGATACCTGAGTCGGTCGCCGATACCATAATTCACTACAATGCGCGGTGCTACTCAGGGCAATTTTCAGATGATGGTAACTTCTTCTTTTCTTGTGCGCAAGACTTCAAAGTACGCATGTACGATACGTCGAACCCTTATGATTGGAAATACTACAAGGTAGGTAGCAATACCCAGATGTCAGCGCTACAAGACTGAACGATTGTAGACTGTAAGATATCATGGCGGGCAATGGACCATTACGGATGCTTCGCTCAGTCCCGACAATCGCTTCTTGGCCTACAGCTCAATCAGAAGTATCGTGAGTCTTGCTCCTACGGATCCGGATGACGACTCGGAACCGCATCTTCTTGACTTCAACGACACGGGTACACGGAATACACGAGGTTTCCATTCGCATTTTGGCGTAAGTTAAACGAAACTTGGATGAGTACAACTGGCTGATAAAATCTAGATCTGGTCGATCCGTTTCTCGGGCGATGGTCGTGAGATTGTGGCCGGAACTGGGGACAGCTCAGTATATGTCTACGATATTGAGCGCAGACAGTCAGTCCTTCGCATTCCAGGTCACATGGATGATGTCAATGCAGTCTGCTTTGGTGACTCTCAGTCGCCGCATATCCTCTACTCTGGATCCGACGACACGACACTCAAGGTGTGGGACCGGAGAAGTATGGGCGATGGCCGAGAAGCTGGTGTTTTCCTTGGTCACACAGAAGGTTTAACATATGTCGACAGCAAGGGAGATGGCCGGTATGTGCTTAGCAATGGAAAGGACCAAACGGCGAAGTTGTGGGATCTGAGAAAGATGATGTCCAAGGAGAAGGCTGATCGCATTGACCCGTATGCATACACCACACGCTTCGAGTACCGGTCCAATGGCTACGACTATGATGACTTCCGCCCACATCCTCATGACTGTTCGCTTGTGACCTTCCGTGGGCACAAGGTCCTGAAGACGCTCATCCGATGTCACTTTTCGCCTCCTGGTAGCACAGACTCGCGATATGTGTACTCGGGTAGCTACGACGGTTCGGTGTATATTTGGAACATGGATGCTACTCTTGCAGGCAAGGTCAACGTGCTGAAGGCGACTAAGAATTCGCGACCGCGAGATCCAGAAGTACTTGCTGGAACATACGATTACTGGGGTCGGAATGAGGGCAAATGGATGACGTGTGTGCGCGATGCGAGCTGGCATCCGAATGCGCCCGTCATTGCAGGTAAGTCTGCGCAACGACATAGATACTTGGTTTCTTTCCTGCTAATGATTGGCAGCAACATCATGGAACGGCTGGGGCACCTCGCAAGGAACGTGTACAGTTCACACTTGGAATGATGGCGTTGAAGAAGACGAAGCAGAACCCAAAGTTGGCCGTCGCGTCAATGCAACACTACAGCATGACGAGCGGTTGTACAAAAGTCATGAGGGTCGGTCGAGAAGACATCCGATTTGGTATGACGATATGATGGACGATGACTGAATATAGCGTGGCCGGCCTGCACTGCTCACATGCTTTTCATGTCGGCGCGTTGTGTGATGTGTCTATAGTTGAGATAAGATGTATGGTGATGCTTTTGGGAGTAGATATTAGGGGCAGGTTTGGCGTAGATTGGTCCTCTCATCTTTACAATACCATAGTTTGTTCACGGCAACCTCAACGAAGAACGGCTACCTCGTGGAACAGTATGCACACTTCTCCTAACCACTTGCTTCACCATTCACATGCATATCTGGGACACAGTCATGGAAAACGTAGATGTGGATATAATCAAACTCCCGCTGACCCAATGGTATTGTACAGCCCCGTGAGATGGATATGTCATGTCTGATACCTAAGCGTCCAAATCCGTAATGCGGCTTTTTCTGCCTCCACTCGCCAAGCACAATAACAAAATAAATTACGGTAAACGAGTCCGTCACGCGGCCGGAGATGCAAATGGAAGGTGAATGGATGTTCTCTTGCGCGAGGAGAGACGGCTATGAACCGCCGACGAGAATGTTGTTGACGGGAATGTGGACAAGCTTGACAACGTAGCCAATGACTCCTGGAGGAATTGTCAGATGATTGCAAAGGCGAACGGATGCGTGAATGCATCAAGAGGCGGGTGCTACTGACCCATGATCAGGAAGCCAATGCCGACGGCTTGCGATATCCTGATGAACTCCTTCTTGTCGGGCTCTGCGGGATCATCAGTGTCACGAGACAATGGAAGAGGGAATCGGAGGGGTGGTCGTACTGGTGCAGCGGTTCATGAAGAGAGTTCCCTCCTTGAGGAACTCGGCGGGCATACTGCGCGGTGGTGTTAGCCGTCATCGCCCCCAATTGCGTGCGCAGGGGCATTGCGTACTCAGCAAACTCCTTGACGTTCTCCATGGCGACTGATGTGGATGTGTGTAGCGGTGAGATGGATTCAAGAGGGCCGTTTGGTGGGATTCCGAGTGTCGTGGATGGGAGAGGGCGCGACTTCAGGGTAGCAGCTGCCAAATTGCCAGACGGTGGACGGCAATCTGGCCTTGCGGAGAAAGCGAACAGGGGTCGGCGGCCGCCAAGCACGCTAGTATCAACGCTAGCGGCTGGAGCTCTCGCATCGCAATCCACGTCCTCGTCCCTCACGCCTATCCTCGCTCGCGCCGACACTGCTCGAATCCGTCGATCTTCGTCCCGGTTTCGTGCTGCTAAACCAGACATCTTCGAATCAAACCGACTGTTCTCCTTTGACGCTCCAGACCAGCGACTGCAGTCCGGTGCTTCATTTCGCCGCACGCCGCACGCATAGCGCTCAAGGCCCAAAGGGGAACGCGCTGGGCCTGCTAACGAGCTGACAGTCGTCCTCACTTCGATCCATCTCTTCTTCTCATTTCTGGCAGCGCAAGATTGTGCGCTATCTCAATTCTCTCAAGGGCTTTGTACACAGCAACTGCGCTGCAACCACACTGTACTGGAGGCGGGCAAAGCAGGCGCAGGAGGACAGGCTGAGGCATTGCACTACTTCACACTTCACTTCACTCCACTACACACTCATCTCTCACCATATCCTGTACCTTTTACATCTCCGCATCTGCCAGGGGCGATCGGATTATCCCATATTACCCTGAGCGGTCTTTCTAGACCCTGTCACACTACGCCGACTGCGGCAATGTACGTATGGCCTTACTCTACGCTGTTTGTCTTCTTCTACCGCCATTGCCATCGCTCTGCGACGGACTGCAGGCCCTTGCTTTCTTTACGCCATCCCCTTATGTCACCATACTGATCTGTATGCCAATCACAGAATTGCATGTACTTTGGCTATTGATACTAGCACATCAAGTACCTAAGAGCGAATCAAAAAAAATACCGGAAAAATACCTTATCGCTTACTGCAGTTGACTTGACTACTCACAGCAAACATGGCTGAAGACGACAACTTCGACATCGACATCTACGGAGATGACTCGTACCAAGAATCTGCCGCGCAGCAAGACACTACCGTAACCGACTCCAATGCAGCCAACTCGAATAACGCACCTGAGAATGCGACAGCTGAGGCGGGTGATAAGACTGCCAGCCACGAAGCGCCGGCTGAAGCGACCAACGGAAACGGCCACCATGACCAGAACACGCAACAGATAGCATCTACAGGCGGTGCGTCTGGCCTTGATGTTCACAAGCAGGCACCCCAGCAGCAGGGCACAAAGCGCAAGCAGGGTGAAGACGATGACCGCCCAACCGATCCCGGAGCGACCGCTGCTCTGATGATCAACGACATCAACTGGTGGATTAGCGAAGAGGATATCCGCGGATGGGCTAATCAAAGTGGCTGCGAAGATGAACTTATCGAAGTTACCTTCAACGAGCACAAGGTGAACGGCAAGAGTAAAGGGTCAGTTTCCTGTATGCTTCTGAGCGACTTTGTGCTGATGTTCTTTGCAGTCAGGTTTTTACGCTGTTGAATTCACCGCAAGCAGCCACTGCTCTCAAGCACCAGATCGAGACCCTCTTCAAGGACCAAGCTCACACGAAGAAGCCGACCGCCATTTTCAGCCCTCCACACGTCAATCCGTTCAAGACACTACCAAAAGATGTACCAGCGCGAGACAAGGGCAGAAACGACCGTGCTACATCAGGCAACTTCAACAACCAAAGTGGTTTCAACAACAGGGGTGGGTACAACAATAACCGAGGAAACTTCAACAGAGGCGGCATGGGCTACCAAAATAACCGCAATTTCTCGCCTGCTGGTGGCAACATGGGAGGCTACGGCGCACAAGCACCGATGAACAACTTTGGCAATCCTATGGGCATGAACAACTTTGGAAACAACTTCAATCGCGGTGGCATGATGGGTGGTAACATGCGCGGTGGTATGGGCAACCGTGGCCGTGGAGGCAACATGGGCATGAACCCGATGGGCGGAGCCCCTATGGGTGGAATGAACATGCCAATGGGCGGGAACATGATGGGCATGGGAGGCAATATGATGGGTATGGGTGGTGGCAACATGGGCATGATGGGAGGAATGGGTAAGCGGGGGAACTTTCATACTCTTACTAGTGACTGGCCCCGTACTAGTCCTTTGGTTCTCTTGAATAATTGCTGACTCTAATTCTTTAGGAGGTGGCTTCGGCGGCAACCCAGGATTCAACCCAGGATTCTTCCAGGGCAACCAGGGCGGTAACGACGGTAGCTGGCAGAACCCTCACGGCGCTAAGCGGCCACGCCCAGAGTAACTCACAACATAAGAATTTGTGTTTCGCGCATCGGCCTTTCATATGGCATCCACATATGAGACCTTCTGCTCCACCGACGGGCTCATATGGAATGCACGTCGACTGCACGCAGAACCAAGACGAACGAAGCCAAACGTTATCAGGATGTACAGTTGTTCCCGCTGGAATAATATACCGGTATTTCCGATCCATTTCCTGGTTTCCGGACGGTATATATGAAAGACGGTCTACCCTCTCTATCACTCTCGGAATTTTTGTCAGCGTTGCGCCTAGAACGGCGACATAACTCATATTCGGTCCATAATCTCTTTGGCGTTTTCTCGGGTCGGCAGGAGATCTTTCAAAAATTGATTCTTTTCTTCACTCATGTCTTGGTAGCTTTTCCTTTCTCTCTCCTTCTGTCTGGGTTTCAATCTTGCATAAGAGTATATTTAGCACGGTGTCATGGTGTTGTTGCCACCTGTAGCGACATACGCTAGCATTGTACAGGGTAATGTTGCAATCCGGAGCAACATTGTCGGAATCTCCTTGAGGTGGGCCACATGACATGTCTGCAGCATCCAATTTTGCGTATTATGGAGCCTTTGTATCACTACTGTAGAGGAAATGGGGAAAAACGATAAATCTTTGTGCATGCTCTTATTCACGCTAACAGGTTTCATTCTTAAGAAAGATGAGAGGAACACATTTTGTTTGATTTCTTCGGCGCAAGTGCTCGTCTTTGGTGGAAAAAGTACCTGTTCGTCGTTGAGGCTAATTTGGAGATTAGGCCCGCTTGGACCTGCATTCGAGGATCGATCCGGGGTGGGCAATATAGCTCAGGCGAACATCATATCACTTCGCCTACCGCGAGCCAATCGCTGCATTTGCCGCCTCGGCCTTTCTTTCTAGAACGTTTCCCGGCTTGTTGCAGCTTGTGTGTGGAATCCGGGAAAGAAGGCGGGTATGCAATTTGGGGGATATGAAAGGCAGTGCTTGTTGCGTCGCGCTAGGTGGATGTCGTGGAGAAGCCACTTCATCTATTTGACCTGCTGGGGCGGGATCTGCAGCACGCAAGCGTAGTTTTGAGGTATATGGGCACCGAAGGAGACTATGCACGTGTTAAGATTATGAAAGGACGGGAGCATATATATTTGGACGTATCGTCCGGGTTATATGTATTGTGTCACTAAGTAGAGGTCTTAAGCCCTTAGGAAACCAGAAACATGAGGATCACACATCCCAGTGCAGCACTGCTGCTCAACAGCGCTGTTGCTATTGCCCAATGTAGGTATCCTTTTCTGAGAGGAACAAAGTTGCTGGAAATAAAGACTCGGTTGGCCGTTTATACTAACAAAAAGTCGTAGCAACAAACGGTAGTGTAGGTGTTACATGTCCATCAAACACGAAATTCACAGCCCTCTCCGCCGGAACTTTCTTCGCCAAACTTAACCCAGGCTGGAACGTCGGCAACACACTTGATGCCGTGCAAAACGAGGGAGACTGGAACAATCCCCCCGTTGTGGGCAGCACCTTTGACGACGCCAAAAGAGCAGGTTTCAAAAGCATTCGCATACCAGTGACATGGGCGTACCATTTCACCTCGCAAGCACCAGACTGGACTGTCGACCCCGCATGGCTCCAGCGCGTCTCCGATGTTGTCGACATGGTGACCTCGCGCGGCCTGTACGCCATTGTCAACGTGCACCACGATTCGTGGGTAAGTAGTCAATGTCCCAAGGGTTTCGAGACACTTCCTAACTTGATTCTAGACTTGGGCCGATCTCACGTCGTCCAGTACCAATGTGACTGCTCTCGAGGAGCGACTCAGCAAGCTGTGGTTCCAGATTGGCACAAAGCTGGCGTGCAAGAGTGAGATGGTTGCTTTTGAAACGATCAACGAGATCCCTGGTACTACGCCTGAGCATGGTGCTGAGGTCAATCGCCTCAATGATATCTTTCTACAGGCGATTAATGACGCCGGGGGCTACAATCCCAAGAGAGTTGTTACGCTTGTTGGTGCGGGCGAGGATGGAGCCAAGACGAGTCAGTGGTTTAAGAAGCCGGATCCTAAGTTCAAGAATCCGTGGGGGATTCAGTATCATTATTACTCTCCTTGTAAGTTGGCGGCCCTCCTCTTCTACATGCATGTGTCTCCCAATATTCCACTTTTCTTCCTCTTAGTATGAAAACCGTTCGTAAACTAACTCGTGCAAAATAGACGACTACGTCTTCCAAGCCTGGGGCAAAACAACCTGGGGCTCCGCCGCCGACAAAGCCGCACTGGAAGCCGACCTCGCCGCCGTACGCGGCAACTTCACTGACATTCCCCTCGTCATCGGTGAATGGGCCGTGTCCCCCGTAGCCACAGAGACCGCTGCACGCTGGCGCTACTTTGACTTCTTCGTCCGCACCGCTGCCAAATACAACACATCGACCATCCTCTGGGACAATGGCGCCGATTTCCTAAACCGTGCAACCCACACCTGGCGCGACGAAGTGGCCCTTGACATCTACCGCAACGCCTTCAAAGGCATCCCCAACGCTTTACCGGAAAGCACAACTGACGGCTCCGTCACGACACAGCAAAGCTCCGCCTACATCTACCACGCCAAGAATGAAACCGTAAAAGACGTTACCCTCAGCTTCAGTTTCAACGGTAACACGCTAGCCAAAATTAGCAAGGGAAGCAAGCAGCTCGCCCAGGGAAAAGACTACAGCGTCTCAGGCCAGGACATCACTTTCAAAGCAAGCTACCTAGCCACCATCATCACCCCTTCAGCACCAACAGGTAGTCTGACTAACCTCACACTAACTTTCAACCGCGGCGCCGCACTCCAAGTAAACGTACTCCAGTACTCCACACCTGTGCTCTCCAGCACTTCTGGCTCGCTCCCCGCCTCAGGTCAGGACCTGCTGATTCCCGTCACATGGGCTGGGATCAACCGGCCTGCGGCTGTTAAGGCGCAGAAGTCTGATGGAGGGTACCTAGTCGACGACTGGACGCAGTATCTGGGTCCGCTGCAGCAAGGACGCATGACTTATGGTAACCAGTGGGATTGGGACGCGGGACATGTGGTTATCAAGGCGGCGGCGTTGGATGCGGTGAGGGCAGCCGGAAAGGATACGACGTTTACGATCGAGTTTTATCCTAGGCAACCCGGGAATAATGTCACATATACGGTGAAGGTGTAGGAGGTATGTGAAGGATTGAGGGGAGAAATGGGAGATGATTGGTGGGAGATTGTTGGTATTATAAGATTTGAATGCATGAATAAACTGCTCTTCTTTGCATGTACGACTTGGTGTTTGGATACCGGGGTATTACTCTTTTGTGTTTGGAGCCGAATAGAAAGTTCGAGAGCGTGTACACATCTCTTATGGAAACAATCATGGGCAGGGTGATGGCGTCGAGTGCTCGGCAGATGGGATTCAGTGTGGGGATGCAAGATCAAAGGTCAAAACATATCTGTTGCTGCGCTCGAAAAAAAGAGTAGGCAAAGTACCTATTGAACAAGGTCATGCTGTGCTCGAGTCAATCAGTAGGGTTGCCTTGGTATAGTTGACCGACTCAGTATGTCTCATGTCTCTGTGATCCACTCTTTTAAAGCTACCCTCAACTGCTCTTCAACGCCATGCTCTACCCAAAAATGACCCGCACCTGCGACCTCGACGCTGCGAAACTGTGATGCGGGATTTACTTTGAGTTGCTCGGACCAGTCACGGAGCTTCTTTGCAGAAGTAAAAATGTCCTGGTCCCCATAAATGGCGAGGCATATGTGTTTGCCAACTATTTCCTGGTGATCATCCTTGGACCGGCTCCAAAATTTATGGATCAACGCTGGAGCAGCCAGAGAAGATAAAGGTGGAGTTAGTGGCGAGATGATAAGATATCGAGTATCAGGCATGGTGAAATCTGGGCTTTCCACCTTTGTTGGTGTAGTGGCCTCGCTCTCCGCCTTTGTTGGTGTAACGGGTTCATTGTGATCACGCCGCTTGTGACTCAAGCTTCTCAGTCTTGTCCGTATCTCTAGGCGCGTACTTCCTTCTAGACTTCTTCGAATCTCTCTGCTACTCCTCCTCTTGCTTGGGTTAGTCTCTTCTCCACCCATTGTAATCGAGGGCTGTGAGTTATGCTTCGCTCTGTTCTTCCTAGCCCGGGTTTCATCTCGAGCCAGGGTGACCCATTCCATATTACTCTGGTCGGCTAGTTTACGAGCGCGTAACACGACTTCATCGGCTGCAGAGCCAGCCAATGGAGCGGAAAATGGTTGCAGGATGGTTGGCACTGGTGGTAAATTTCTGAGTATCAGGGATCCGTAAGAGTAGCCTCCTAACACGACTAGAGGGCAAACATCGTTCTGCATATGCACTGGCGCAATGGAACTTGGCGACATCAGAGGCTGTTCCGGAGCAAAGACGAGGTGTTGCGGAAGAGAAGGCTGGAGATACGACATGTAGTGCATGAAGAACGCGGCGAAAGAGGTATAGTCGTCTAACTCAGGTCGTCCAGACCAACTGGTCCGCCCTTTGGATCCATGAGCACCCCTAGCACGAATCAATCACGGGTTACATGGCTGGGCTGCTTTTGCGACGCATACCTGAAGTTAAATGTGCCCACTATGAAACCGGCACTCAAGAACTCGTCTATCACAATACCGACGACGCGATCATCGTAGCTTCCACCCATGGGCGCGTACGGATGTGCCATTACAATGCCTCTTTTTGTCCATTTTGCAATATCCTCCGGGTTGTCCGGCGTAAGTAGACTATTTGGGTGGTATATGCGGCAATCGAGCGTCGTGTCATCGTGTATCGAGGGTATCGTAAAGCTGTAGTGGGCTTCTGGTGTGCGGCGCATTTTCTGGGTCAAATGGAGACCCCGCAAGGGTCCTCATTGCATTCCCGACGTGTCGGAATGCTGATGAGCAGCTGCGGAGGTCCAGCGGGGGTACGTTGCTGGCCAAGTGTTGGGCTTGGTTGCGGGAGCGCTAGGGACCATTGTGCAGGGCCGTGCGTGACCGGAATTCAGTGGTACGGAAACTAGAAATGGACAACCAACCTGCCCGTATCCTGAAATGAGGCAACGGGCTCGCATAATCGACTGAAACTTCATTGGAAGCATCTTAATGCATGTAGTGATTAATTCCTGGGCTTGAGTTGACAAGATTGGTGGATTTTTCCTAGCCTTCGAGACCTGATCAACACTACCAATCTTGACTTTATGTCTGACTAGACCCGGTACCCGCGCATATCTAAGAACTCAATCATGAATCTTATCTGTAGTTTGAAACGCCTTGTTCTAGCCTCAGGTGTCAGAGAATGCTATCAAGGCGCAGATCGCCTTCTTGGATCCTTGGCTCATTCTTGAGCGCTTGAACCCATGAACGATCATTGTACAGAAGTCTGTTGCTCGAGTCGAAACTTCTCGGAATGAAACATCAAGGTTTCCACCAATGAAGGAGCTTCTATTTTATTGTTTATGTGCTGTATATGACTCTGACTCAGATTGTTAAAAAAAGTTAATCCTAATCATCCCAGGAAGCACAGTGACACTGCGGTTTCTCCAGGGACCTTTGAACCTTTACGCCGCAAGCGACATATGATCAGCGTTCTATTAGCTACCAGTTCGAAGAATTATGTATGCGTCAGCGAATACTGAGATCAGACTTTTCCACGAGCAGGGTTCTAAGATGCGAAAACATCTCTCCCACAATTAGTGAAGTCGGGAGATGGCGGTCTAGTCTTGAGGCAGCTGGAGTTGTCACGGTTATCCATGATTTGCTATGGCGATAGCTTGTCTTTGTAGGAGGGCTATTTTTGATTTTCTCATAGTGACTGAATACACGAATGTTACAGGTAGCAGGATTTCCATCCAGGTCCCCTTCAAGAACAATTCAGTACCCCACGCCAGCTATGCCCCCACAGCCATACTCCTTGTTCTTAACTCCCATCTTCATGCCTCAAGCCTATCCAGCACAATCAGCCTATGATCCTCAAGCCCCACCATCTTGTGCGGTTCCACGTTCTCCCTGTACTCTTTACACTCCACCATCTTCTTAAATCCCTCCAAGGTCTCGTACTTCATGATGGCAACAAAATCCCAGTTTTCGTCTTCTGGTGCGGCAAGCTTGGCCAACACAGTGCTGCTGAAGATGACACTAGTGTTTGGAGGAAGCAAAGGAGCAATAGCCGCGCGGTATCGTCCTAGAGCTTCTTGGCCTGTACATGCATCGCCAGCAACGTGTGAGTGCTCAGAGAGATAGGAAGCTTCTTTGCGATATTTCCATAGGTTCAACATGTAGACTGGTTTCGTGGGGTCGTAGGTAGGAGGGAGATTAGAGAGACTGTCGAGAGAGACGGTATCGGTGGACATTTTTTAGTGAAAGCTGTTTGCCTGATAAATAATGTTTTGCTTGCTCTTAATTTTCAGGAAGTGGAAACCTGATTATTCGGACACTAATTTCAAGATACGTGAATCCCTTGTTAGCCTTTATACACTTTCGATAGTCCTAAAGATTGTAGATAGTATGACGAGCGTGCGGAGTTCCACTTCGGAAAGGGCTGCTGACATGGCCGCTAGGCAAAATGTAGGCAATTGTTGGCATGACAAAGTCTTGTGCGTCCTTATCTCAAGGCCAAAAGGGCGCAGATTTGAGGTTTGTTGAAGCATAAGGTGTCTACACGGCGAGCTGATTGGAGTTGAAGACATTGGTGACCTGTGAAATAGGTGTGTAGATGGCGCCCCGCATCAGTGGGGCAGTTATAGGGTTATTACTGGGCAAACACGAGAAAAAATGGATATTGTAGAGCATTACGTATGGACCACTAACAACATTCACAATGTCTAATCTGAAATCTGAAAGGCCACAATTGCCAAGAGCCTCATAGGGGGTTCCGCTCCGCGTGGGTGTTTCAACCTGGTGCGGTGCATAAGGTTTGCGTCAGCAGCCCAGCCACAGAAGAACAGCCACAGCCACGCGTCGCCAACGCATTTGGAGGTCCCTTTAACAGCACAGCTCCCCCTTTCAATGCCGCACCGCATACGCCCCTTGGAGACGCAATCCACCGGTATTTTTAGAAGCTATGTTATATATTATGTTTATCTGAAAATTTCCGGTTCGACCCTGGCGAGCCTATCGCCATGCACGCCGCCTATTACAACAAATCCGCACCTTGAGCACCCAATCAGGAAAGATCGCCTGGGTCCATGCCTTGACTAAAGTTTTCCGTCTGTCATATCTAAGCATAGCGCGCGCAAACAGGACAGCTCGCCACCATGCAACGACCAAAGACGACATCATCCCCATCATCACGAAGCTACCACGGCTTCCGCTATCGCCCGCTGAGTCATGTGGATGGCGAGGACTTTCGCATTCTCTGTCTCTACCCCGGCGAGCTTCACGACTCAATTCGATGTGACCTACTCCACTCAAGTCTGGATGCCGACATCGAGTACGAAGCCCTTTCCTACAGCTGGGCAACTGAAGATGGGGATGACAGCCTGTCTCAGAGCATCTTATGCGCATATGTAGGCGATGAGCAAGTTTCGGAAATGCTAGTAACTTCAAACTGTGCTTCCGCGCTGCGCAGACTGAGACTGCAATCACAAGAGAGATTTCTTTGGGTCGATGCCATTTCTATTGACCATGGGAATCTGCAGGAAAGAAACCATCAGGTGGGGCTCATGGCTGACATATATGCTGGAGCCTCGCAAGTTCTTGTTTATCTCGGAGAAGAAGACCTCGGGTTTGCGTCCAGGGGCTTATGGCTGGATAGCGAGAGACGTCAGTCAGCCTTGACAAAGCTTTTTGCAAAGAGATGGGTATCGAGGACGTGGGTGATCCAAGAGGTGGCATTGGCGCGGAAGCTCTTGATGGTCACAGGAGATGCATCGTGTGCTATGGACGCGAACCTGATGAGCCGGATCCGTGGGCGAGCTAAGATTTCACGACTGCAAGTTCCTGGTCCGCTAGCCTGGGACCCTCTAGCCAGCGCCCCGACAAGAGACCTCCTTACACTACTGCTCCTATCACGCCATTGCGACTCTACGGATCCAAGAGACAAAGTGTACAGCTTATTGGGGCTGGTCAGTGAACGTTTGCAAAACCTCATCACCATCGACTACTCGCAAAGCGTGGAAGAAGTTCTGACACGTACAGCTGCAGCCATCATCATCTGCCGAGAAGAATTTGAACTTCTGGCATATGCATCGTTGTCTCTTGGAGCCAGGCATAGAGAAAAGGGGTTACCGACTTGGGTACCAGACTGGATAGAACCCCACAACGACATGACGCTGCGCCCTCAGTTTCAAGAGTCAAAGGTAGGCCCATGGAGGTCTCTTGAAAAGTTATCTGGGAGTTCATCCAGCACTGCAGAGCTTGCTAAGAAAGATTGGGCGACGATAGTCCACTTACCGCCCAGGTGGCCTGTGGACCGCTCTTCGACACCATCCGTTGCCGTCCAGGCACATTGTCTTGCAACCATTGACAACACCACGAAAGAAGGATACGGCCAATCATCACGATGGCAAGATGCTCGAGCCTTTGGTCGCGATTTGATGGAATTGACAAGCAGTTGGGCCAGCCAATCCCATGCAGATCCCAGTTCATGGCCTGCTCAGTACAGCTGGCTATTCGATCCATCATATATTCGCACCGTCTCTCCCACAGGTGAAGGCAATAACCCACCTGTGATGGAATCTTTAGAGCATACATATCGTGCCGCCATACAGAACTTCTGTGCGGAACTCGATACGCAAGGAAAGGACAAGTATATTTTCCGCGCTGGCATGCTCCCAGCAGTGACGAGTCATAACTTTGCTGAAGGAGACAGTGTATGGGCTATTGATGGCTGTAGGGTTCCACTAATCCTCAGGGGGACGGACAATGCGGGGCACTACAGAATCGTAGGCAACTGCCATTTGTTCGCGTTATCACATCTGGACTGCTGGTCTACGTCAGGAACGGGACTTGAGAAACGATGGAATTTCGATCCCTTCCGGCACATGGATGCGTTAGGCACGCAAAGAATCAAGATCGTATGATTGTAGAGAACAGCTATGATGTCTTCAGATTTTCGCTTCTGCCCTATGCACTTAATAATATCTTGCCCACGCAGCTGTATTGATGACTTTTCTGGACAGCTACCTCCGGTATTCCTTATATGGCTAAGCAACAAGCTTGCTGTTCCTCGACAACCAGTCCCATGACTCACTCGGTATTTCCATCCCATCGATATCGCTAAAAATCCGCAGAGCACCCAACCTGCTCCCAAATCACCGTTACCTTAACCGCAAATCAACCTCCACAGCTGCATCCGACTTACAAAGTAAACTTCTCACACCATACACGCCCGCATATGAGAACCAAGCTCAATGCAAGTCCTCTCTTAACTCCAAGCAAAAACAACTCTTGAACCCCGGTCTCCCCTCCGCAACTCTCCTTAACTCAACGCAGTAAACTGCATGATAAATCCCTCGTCTCTCTTTGAAATACAACCGAATGCAAGCATACCTAGACTTAACTTGACTTGACTCTATACGATACAACACAACACATTGTGGCTAGGTATGGTATAATGAAGTGCTTTTCCAACCTAGGGAAGCTAGAGGGTATGAGGACAAGCTAGTGCATTATAGGTATACCAGCACAAACCAATAATAAAGCGCGAGCTTGAAATGGTCGGTTGAAATAGGTATATGTGTAGAACATACGTCAAGCGGACGGATGGAGTTCAACAATGACACGCTTCGTATCCATGCTTGCAAATGCTTTCAATTCCAATGCAGGATTTCTTTATCTAAATTCTCCCTCAAGACAATAGTATCAAGGTTTCCAAGCACCGCTTTAAGTCATAACTCATGACACCAACTCAGTAACCTCATAGGCACCCCTTTTTACTTCTTCCCCCACCTCTTCAAAAATCCCTCCACAGTCCTCATCTCCCACAGATGCGCCTCCCTGATATACGCCGGCTCAGCCTCTACATCCTTGATGCCATAACTATCCCAATGATGCCCCGCGCCCGCAATCAGATAACTCGGATACTCATCGCTACTGATCCGCACCTTATCCACCAGATTCGAATGATAACACAAATCCAGCCAAACATCCGTGTTGCCATCAATCAGCGCCAGATTCGGGGCTTGGATATCCCATCCCCCGTAGCTGTTGTAATACTGCATTGCAGGGGTCGGAGGGATGCTGTTGTAGGCACCGGGTGGAAAAGCCCAGGTACACCATTGTTGCGTGTAGGGCACTTGGAGCACGCGGGAGATGAGTGAGGGACCCCATAGGGGAGCAGTCTGGTAACCGCCAGACTCGGCACAGGTGGAATAAAGATAGGAGCGGGCGGCGCTGTTAGTTGGGTCGGCGTAAAAAGTTGCGTTTTGGGTGCTGAAGCAGCCTGCGTCGGTGCTGTTGATGCGGCCGGTGGTGCATTGGGGAAGGAGAACGCGTTTGACGTATGCTGCGTAGTTGCCTAGGCCGGTCCAGGGTTCGCCGGAAGAGTAAGCGGCGAGGGCTGTATCGACGGCGGTGGTGTTGGCGGGTGGAGCCGGATTCGTGATGTTTGAGCAAAAGTCCCAGAAGTCGGAGGAGCCGTAGCGGTCCGACCAATTGAGCTCTTGCCAGGTATTGGTCGGATAGTTCATGGGGCCTCCGATGGGAAACGCAATCGTCATGGCGAAGTCGCCCAGACTAGAGAGTGAGCCTAGTCCGAAGATGTCTTTGAGTTGCTGGATCCCGGTTTGATTGTTGGTTCCGATTAAGGCGTCGATCTTGTCGACAATGGAGACTAGGCGCGAGATGCAGTCCGAAGGGCCGAATTTCATGATAGGGTTGTACCAGTAAGGGTACTCGAGGAGAGCCTGGACGGTAGCACTGCTTCCGATTCCGCCGGCAAAAATGTCGTTGTAGGCTTTCATGGTAAAGGCAGTTTGAGCACCGGCCAGAGAGCCGCCGTACATGATCCATGGTGTATCAGGACTGTTCAGGGTGGCATTGATGCCCGGGAAAGTCGCATGTTGCCTGAAGTAAGCATTATCGGCGATAGCTATAGCAGATCAGACTGTGTCATAGCAAAAAAAGACATTATACTTTGGGCTTACTCTGTTCGGTAGTTAAGAACCTTAACTCATCTGTGGTGCTAGTGTTGAATGGATAACTTTGTCCGTAATACCGGTTCTCGAGAATGACACCGAGGCCGTTGAACTTTTGCATCAGAATCTGTATGACTAGTGTCGAGTCATTTAGCCGCTGAAGGATAGAGTTGGAGTAGCACTATGGGAAATTGACTCACTTCCCGTCTGTAGGTTTGAGAAGCGCGACTCTCCGCTCGTCTCGCCGCCGATGTAGAGAAAAACCGGTCCACCGGGCTTGTAATACGACGAGTCGAAGACTGTGGGGTAAAGATACGAGTCAGCGCATGACATGACATCGTGTCATCTGGGGGTACTTGCAGTATCTCTGCTTGAACGTCGCATTTGTGTGCGGAATGTACCGGTTGCTGTCGGGAAAATGATCAATCTGCAATCAACTCCAGTCAGCTTTGGAAACCCAACTCTTTAATATTCATCATTCGTCCCAATATCCTGACAACATACCGGCTGATCAATAACATGCGCCTCATACCCCTTCTCACTATCCTGCCTCTTGACGCTCATCTCCGCATTCCCACTCCCCAGCGCTGCCAACCCAGCCACCAACGAAATCAATCGCATCTTCATCCTTGCAACCTGGTAGGTATGCGCTTGAGTTTCCCTTCCTGCTCTTCTCCCCTCTCAAACCCAAGTCGCCAAGAAAAAAAAGTTCAACTAACAATTAGACAAGTAGGGATTACTTATTAACCTTGTGTAGCGTGTCTCACACCACCTCTTTCTTATCTTATCCTTGTATTTCCTTTCTGTTTCTCCAAAATTCCTTAGGTCCAAGATGCATGTGCCTACAAGGTAGGCAGGCATATCTACCAGCGCAGGGCTAGTTTATAAACACCCTCTTCGGATCTTCGGCACCACATCTGCCCTTGCCTCGCTTTCTCGTAAATCCCGCAGCCGTCCTCCTCCTCCTCCTAGAAAAGGCATTCTGCGAGCCAGATAATCATGTACGTATGTGGAGATGTGGCGGCCGGGGCGGGCCTGGTATATGCGGGGCGCCTTCCCACCAAGACCAGAACAGGCAGGTGGGAGAGAAAAGCTTATGCTTGCTTGGCGGAGCTTGGTTTGGCGCCTTATTTTTGTTGCTTGCCTGCGGAACGAGCGTGCTTATCTCGCGGGAATTTTATCGGTGCTTACATGTTGGGTTTTGGGGAGCGGGGGTTTGGTGGTGACGATGATGGGTTGGTACGCAAGTATCTGAACAGTTGTGTCGATGAGGAGGCTAGCTGGTTCCATGCGTAGGTGAAGGAGCGTTTTGATTTAGATTATTCTAGGTGCCTTTTGTTGGCAGGTAGCTCCATATGCGGCTGGTAAAGGAAAACGTCATAATGTTATTTCTGATCCGGATTAGTTAAAGATGGCTGGGAGATAAGACACGGGAATGACGCTAGGAATATCGAAAATGGCGAATTTGCTCTCATTACTTAACCATTGAACCGGATAATTCTCATCCGTATTCTTGACTGTTTTTGCACATCTACAGCTTTTCCTATACGAGTTGTAATTTCTTCAGTAGCACTTGACGCCTCTACCTATTCTCATCCTCAGCTTTTCCACAACTAAACCTATCCTCCCTACATCAATCGCAGAGTCCCTACTCCACCCCGTCCCTCGACGGCCTGATCCCCAACCCAGCTTTCTCATACGTCCCATCCGTCGCCACCATCTGCTTCACACTCTCCTCGCCCTCAACCCACGCGCCACTCCCCTCCCTCCCCTTAACCCTATTCACAAACTCCTCCAGCATATACCTATACGTAGGCCACCAGTCCTCTCCCTCTCCCTTCTTATTTAGCTGCTTCCACGTATACGCCTTCAGCTTATCCACGTGCTTTGTCTGCTTGACAACCTCCTCTGAGCCACGCTTCTTAAACAAGGTAACTGTCTCTACATCAATCCTATGCCACGCATGCGGCCCCATGAAATTCCACATGATGATTGTTTTCTGCTGCGTTTTACTCAAGCCACTCTCCTCATCTACCCCAAGCTCCTGGCTCCGCAGCCGCACACGCACACTCGACACCGAGTCACGGAAACTAGGCCAGTTACTCGTAAGCCACGCAAAAGGGTATCCGCCCTTGGCACCTAGATCAGAATACACGCGTCCTGTGCCGCCATTGGGGAACGAGTAGGTAGCTCCCATGGCCTGGTCGCAGCGCTGGTCGTATGGCGGTGGAATCAGTCGCGGAGTAGCAGATACAACCTCTACGGGTTCGGCGCCAAAGACAGTGCGCAAGGCTGAGAGCGAGTAGTGGCCGAGATCCATGGCACAGCCTCCGGCAATAGTATAGTCGAAGCGAATATCGGATCCCGAGAAAAGGCCACTGGGGATTGCGGCGCGGGCCTCGGCATATTCGACTAGCTGCTTATCGAATTGAGAGAGAAAGAGGTGCCAGGCCGGGTGGAAGCGGTAGTGGCTTGCCTCTAGCAGGACGGGAGCGCTGGGGCCTTGGAGAATGGGATGGTAGAATAGGGAGCGTGCTTCCTGCGCATTAGATACGGAGGGCTTTTCCAGCAGTACGTGTTTTCCTGCTTTGAGGGCTGCGAGTGTGGGACCATAGTGTAGGCCGTTGGGAAGAGGATTGTATATACAGTCGATTGAGGGGTCCGCAATTAGGGCTATTAGGCTTGTTGGTGAGTGTGAAGGTGTGTGATATGATGATACTTTGACTTTGCTTTGGCAGTGCGCATAATCTGTACATGTGTACGTATACTCGTGCTGTACAATAAAGTCTTACTACTCACCCTCATAACTATCGTGCACAATGGGAATATCCCATCGCTTCGCATACGCCTCTGCCTTCTTCTTGTCTCTCGCTGCTACCGCAACGACAAGGACATCGGCATGTGATCGTGCCGGAATAACCAATGCAGAGGGACTATTCGTGATAGCAGTCTTAGCTCAAGCTCCATTACTATGTATCCAACTGCATGAAGCCAAGAAGCCCAACTTGCAGATAGCAGAACCATAACCTACGCGATCTTTGCAGCCCCCAAAATGCCAAAGCGAAGTGCATCAGCCTTCTTCGCAACCGGCTTACGTCCAGCAGCCCATTCGCCAAAGTCGGTGACAGAATTGATCCAGTCAACTAATGTCATGATGATCGGTGTAAGGTTTATAAATGGTTAGAGTGTACGATAGTAGTTCAACGGAAAAACTACAGAGAGGGAGAGAGAGATGGGCATGGGTGCGCTACAATTGTAGCCGGCTGAATGCCGTGAAGCGGGGAAGTTGGATCAACCACACATCGGTCCCGGTAAGACCAAGCGGTCCAATCCAAAGAATGCGAACTCCTCAACGGTCAGCCGCTTATGTATGCATCATACATGATACCGGTAAGCAGCCGCAACGTTATCATGTCTGCTACTCATGATGTAACAATGGCCGTGCCGTCTTGGCATCGGAGACGACACTCTTTCGTCTTTGTCCGTCTTACTCTCGCGTAAGTAAGGGCAAAGGACTAAGCAGCCAGGGCTTACACTCGACTCGGATCTATAGGAAGCGAAGGATAAAAAAAGAGGCAAGGGAATGCAGACGGAAATTAGTCTACCTAGACTACGGAGTCTCGGACCTGGAGATGAATTTATCGGCAGCGGACATGCACTGCATTGATGCAAAGTATACGCTGTAGTTAGTTAGCTCGCTTACAAGCTTGATGGTGTATTGAAGACGTGGCACGCCGCGTTGCAGGCCAGAAATAAGTCGTCTGCATATGATGAAGCGCGGGATGTACCCTGCAACACAGCCCCCCAAGACCAATGCAGATACATAGGAGTACAGGACGCCTCCACCGGTGGAACATGGTGTGTGGCAGCCATAATTAGCTTTTTCCAAGTTTTGGTTCGCTGCAGATAGGATGATACGACGCGTCGCGCAAGCCTCGCCTTGTTGGGAATCCACGCGAACCAAACATAAATCAATACCCGAGGCATGAACCTGAGGCACGCCGCTCTCTCCGCTTTGGGTATGCCTATGGGTGGAGTTATCGCTTAGCCCAGCACGTAATGTCCGAATTAAACGGAGAGAGGGTGGGGATGGGATGAGGCTGAGCGAACAGGAGAGCGCGAATCATGGGGCCAGCTGTGGCGAGCCTGTTTCAGGGTTCAAAATGAACGGGCGGTGGCGGGCAAAAGGGAGGAGACAGAAGACGGAGAAGGGAGGCCGCGTTACCGCATTGGACGACTCGCATGAACATGCCGTTCAGGAGATGCGGTTTGATCGACAGGGTCCCCACAGACTGCATTGAGCGTGGGAGGTGTGGGAGAGATATTGATCCACGAATACCTGAGTGTGCGAAACAGATGGCGCAACTGATGTGTAGAGATGATCGTGCTCCTTTCATGTTACAGTTTGAATCGTGCGGCCAGGTTCATCCCGCACTCAGGCAATGGGACGCGAAAAATTTGCACTTGGCCAGTTACATTTGTCCGTGGTTCATGTCATGGCAATGCCGACACTGAATGGCGGTGAATTTGCGGGATGGTACTGGGCAGAGTGACAATGTCCGCATCGGCGAAGCTTGTGAGATTGACGAAAAACCCTAGCCAGGTGTCGCCGAGATGGACGACGGACGGGACAGAAGCAGTACCGTGCTTAGGCCTTTTTCTCATTTGACACCCAGGTACCGTGCAAGTAGCTTGGCGTACGAACCTGGGGGATCACACCAACACGTCACATGGACGAAAATCATTACGGTGTAGCAATGCTCCGTGGGTGGTGAAATATTCTTCGACATGGACGCAGCGGTGACAGTGTGGCAGAGAGCAAAATCTCAACAAAGAGCGCATCATATCTCGGCGACCCGTAACAGGCAATTGCGACTTTTCAAAACCACAAAACATTTTTGTTTTTTAGTGTACGTCTGTGTGCGCGTATGTCTTTCGTCTTCTTTTTTTCAATTTTTTTTCTTGAAGTAACGTGACAAGTCCCGGTAACCCGGTTCCGGTCGATTAGACGAGGATGAAATCGTAACGGCGTCGATTTGAGACGATGGCAGGCTGGGGTGTACACACCGCTGGTGATAGACGTGGCAGTGAGTCAGAGAGACGTCGGCGCGGCTATGACCAAATGGCCGAGTAACGGGTTGAATGGAAGGAAGATTGGGCAGTTGTCTGAGCGCCGACTATGCGCTGCGAGTGTCTAGCGTATAGGACAACGAAGGCATCATCAGTCAGGGCTAAGGCAGGTCAAGCAGGGGACCCACGATCTGCATGCAAGAAGGTGAGATGTGGAATACGGGCGTGAGTCAGAGCGATCTGCCAGGGATATTTGAGAGAAGCAAAAAATAAAAACATGTATGTACGTACTTTGTGCGTGCAGCGCGCCAAAGGAGTGCATATGCATGGGATATATGCGGGAACACTTGCGTGCGAGGCGGCTGCACCCAAAGGCGAGTGCAGGCTTCGCACATGGCAGACACATGGGAAGGGCAGGACGGGAGGATGCGTCCGACAATTGCGTAGCCAAAGCGCCTCGTCTTGGAGCGCTGCCTACTTCGAGGATGGATTGACGTCTGACGGCGCGCATATGTCCTGCTACGTTTGGACCCATGGGGGCCCTACAACGTCGTCTGTGGTGCAGCGAGGGGCATTAGCCAATCGCTTAGGTGCTGGCATCCGAGTGCCGCTTGCTTGCTCCAGCAATGCAAATAATGTGGGCCGAGATTGGGAGGGCGCATAGACGAGCACGAACGACGCCCTTTGTCAGAGAGAAAACCTGATTGATGTGCTAATCAAGGATTCTCGCAATGGACCGACTGGAGTCTCGTGTCGGGCAAAAGGCGATGAGGCGGGCAGGCGAGGCGGTGGCGTTCTGTGTTCCCCTCTCCCTCTCTCTGTGTGTGTGTGGCTAGGCCTGGTTGGCAGCGTGCGGCGTGGCTTTCCGAGGAGCATCAAACGCCGTCAGGGTGCTGTTCTCCGCCAATGCTAAAATAACGTGCGTGGGTGCGTGCGTGGGTGCGTGCGTGCGTACATAGTATGTGCGTGGGAGAGTGAGTGTCAGGATGAGAGGAATAGTGCGAGAACCGAAAGCGGGCTAGCGCCGCTGGTGCTGCAACCGCGGGACGCGCACGGCTAATTGGCCCCCATGGCGAGCGAGGGGACCGACAGTATAGGGAGGACCAGACAAGGACAGAGGGCGGCTACCGCAACACACTTCGGCACTTGATTCCACTTGGTCGTCTCGACGTGCAGACACATGGCTGGCAAGCTGGTGGAGTAAGTAGACATGTCTGCATAGACAAGCGGTGAGGTGGTGCAACGCTCATAGCCCCATGGCCGCATCGTCGCTGAGTTAGCGGGGGGCTCGTACAGTGACGGAGCGTATGGCTGAGGACCTCATTGGTCTTGGTCTTTGTCGCTATACGCTGCCTCGTCGGAGACACGGCCGACGTGTTTGCGGGTTTCTGCAACGGGCTGGGGCGGGACAAGTGCCATGTATGAGTTTGAACCCATAACGGTCACGCGGAAGCTTTGGGTAGGGAGGGTGCGGGACAGGAACATGCAAAGGAGTGGGAGAGCAGCGTTGGACTAACCCGAGGAGCGCCGCGTATTGGCTGGCTATGCGACGTGTAACCACGACGTCACAAACGGCCCACGTGTAGTCATGCTGATGCGTTGCCGGAGTCCATGTGTGTATGCCTAACGTCGGCTGGCCATGGCCGGCCCATCCATTGTTATGATTCAAGTGGTTGCACAGCATCTAAGGCAATAGTAGACCAAGATATAGTGAGTAATGTGATCTTAGATCAGGTTATTAATGCTATTGAAAATCAAGTAATTGGGTATTGGTTCCAGGCTACCGTGGTGCCGTCTATAGACAATAAAACTCCAAGATGAGAGCGAGTGATGCATTAAGCACACAGCCAAGTATACCCAAGCGCCAACTAATGCATGGAAAAAATATCAAGTCGCTCAGTATTACAACGATTGTGGTGCGTGTGCCAAATAAGTCTAGAAAAACATGCGTCTATCAGAGAAGGTTCATTTCCGTCCACCCGAGCCAGCGTAGTGTGTTGGATGCGAGAGCGTAAACAAAGTTGGAGGCGGAAAAAGCCCCAAGACTGCCCCGCGCCTAATAAGGTGCAAGGTGGTCCTGGCCAAAACGCCACGCGTGGGCTTTGAGCGAAAAGACCAGTTGTAGACGTTTGGTATCCGAGGTGGTTGATGATGATGAGAATGCGTGAGAATTGCGTTTAACCGGATATCGCGTCAAGTGTCAGGTGAGTGACAGGGGTGTGTTTCCAAATCCAATGCACCGAGAGCGTCGAGAGAGATAGTCGAACGGTACCAGGTGGTGCACACATGGCTTGTAAGACAGCCATGGGTGCAGGTCGGATCGGAGCAGGTAGTCGTGTTACAGCATGTGTCTGGTCGAGGAGGCAGAGGTGGCTGCTCAGTCCAAGAGCGGACGAAACATGCGTCAGAGAAGCATGGCGGGCATGGCGTTCAGTTGCCCTTGGTAGGGACAGCGGGCAGAGGGCGGGTTGGTGGTGGGCCCGGGCATGGTGGAAGGTTCTGGGGAGCCATGATGTCGTTGCAGAGAGCGGCCATTGCAATGGTGGGTGGGTGTGGTGGTTGCTAGTGCGAGTGGTTGTTTGGTAGTTGGAGGGAGTAGCCGAAGCGGATAGCCTTTGGAGTGGTAGAGGAGTGGAAGCGAGTTTGGGTCGTCGAGTGTGGTAGGCTTGGAGGGCTAGCAGAGAGACAGAGAGATATATAACTCTTGTGGTTGGCGCTGGATGATGAAACGAGCGTCGTGACAGTGGGGGCACAAAGTATTTATGCTTGTGCTCAGATTGCGAGGCCTAAAATGTCGGTCAGCTCTGTGCTTTGGCGATGTGTGTAATGATGCTAGGCAGGCATGTGCACGGGCCAGGCCGTGAAGGAGGCGTTGGGCTGATGAGCAGGAAAGGGGTGGCTCCTGGCGTGTGCATGAGCTAACCCAGGCCGAAACATTGCCTAAGCCGGTCTCTTAATGAGCAGGGGTGCGAGCAAACACGAACCCATGCGTTACCGCTTTGTCGTTTCATCAGCCTTGTGACTGTGTGATTCTGCCAAGTGGCCAATCCCGTCGCACCTCTGTCGCCGGTGTGGGATCCCGCTCGTACAGCACATCAGGCCGCTGCCTTGCCTATTGTCTGACATCACCATCATCACCTTGTTCCCTGCTGCTCACACTGCCCGCCTGCTAGTGCGAACCGTCATGGCAATTGAAACGTAGCACCTCTCCTATTCTGCCCTGCCCGGCCCTGCCCTGCCCTGCCCTGCCCTGCCCTGCCCTGCCCTGCCCTGCCCTGCCCTGCCCTGCCCTGCCCTGCCCTGCCCTGCCTGGGGTCCGCTGCCGGCTGTGGTTGCTCGTCGTCCTGTCTACGAAACCTTACAACTGGCCAGCCAACGCCAGCCAGCCCTTCTCTGCTCGTAGCCGTGCGTGTCAGAAGCTCCCACTCTGACACAAGCTGCAGACCCGGCTTTTTGCCCGCTCAATTTGCGACGTCGCCTGTCGCCCCAACGCGCATCCTGCCTAGCGGCCCATGCCCACCTTCTCCCGTGCTTCTCCCACGCTTCGATCCAATTTCCTCGCCCCTAGAATTTTCCGCTCCACTGCGGGACACCAGCTGGCGGTGAGATGAGGCATGACTTTTTTCCGTCGCGCGCCCCTCTGATTCAGCGCTGCGAGGTCGACACGCCGGGGTAATCATGTTTGTCACGCTCAAATATGCTCGTAGTGCGCCTAGTATACCCCCGCCAGGCTGAAAATCCGCCAGGGCGTGGTCCACTGCCACGTTAGCCCACGTTAGGCCATGTCAGGCTTATTTTTGTCTTTGTGGCCCATCGGCTCTGCACGACTCGTAATGCTGCTGCTGCCATGCAGCCTGACAAAGCGCCTCGATATCGCTGTTCGGCTGGTCCGGATGCATACTACGCTGCAGCAGCTTGCAGCCACACTCGTCGGCCATTCGGCTGCCGCGGAGCCTCTCGTACTCTCTCTCGTCTTTTCTTTCTGGCGGAGACATGGCACATTCCACGTGGTCCGACAGGGTTGCTGCCTGTGTGACCTTAATGGCCCTGTTTGATTTACATTCGCTGCCACTTTCTCCTTCCCCTTCACTCTCCCACCCCTGCGCCCTCACTATCTACCATTGCCGGTATGCCGTGTGGCTGACATACTCTGCAGATGGCCCAAATCAAAGGCTGTGACCATGTGAACCGTTCGCCCTGTCAGGCCAACTGCACCCTGGACGTGTTTGACACCGATAGTAGTATTATTGTGCCCAAAAAAACCTCGCCGTAGTGCTGGCCACCAAGCGAGCAGATCTACAGGGGCAGAGGCGTGGCCCAAGCGCACGACCGGCCAAAGCAAAAAAGCAAACAGATAGCCATGACACCATCGCCACCCCTTCTCTGCTCGGCAGTTGACGACGACGCCGATTGCTGAACCAAAAAATTTCCTCCCGTTTCAGACCAGTGGAGAAAAAAAATCTACGACGCTGTTACAAGTCGCCTGCAGGAGCGTTGTCTCCGTAGCATGACCATGGTTCGAGCAAAAAAGACGTTTGTGACTGTCTCACCCACACCCCCTCTGGCTGGTCCCGACGACTCGGACAGCGCGGAGAGGCGAAGAGCCGCCGAGCGTCACCAAATCGCCCGCCAGGGGGCTGCCGTCAGCCTGTTCGCTGCAATCCTGTCCTACCACCTGTGGCGTATATGCCCCCATGGCTGCGTGCCTGGCACCCTTTGTCCCCTCTGATCGCACTCACGTAACCCAATAAGCCACCCAGTGTGATATACCCATAACATTCGTCATATTCCCGGCCGATCGCCATGCAAGATGCATCGATATAGCACTGCAAACCGGCTCTGAACTCTATCCACCGGCCACGCGTACCTGCCAGCTCCCCAGCTCGTCTGCACACGCCCAAATTGCATTGCGCCCTGCATCAAGCTGATCATGTCCACTGATTGCTACCATCGCGCCCCGAGGACTCCTCACCCTGACATGGCAATCACATCATCAGCCCTCCTGTATGGTCAGCCTCCTCATTCTGCCCACACTGCTGCAGGTACGCGCTCCGCTTCTCCGCGCAGCCACGCTTTGTGGCTTGCGCTGCCTCGTCTCCTGAAACGGAACCTCGAGCGCCACCAAGCCTGGATCCGGCGAGCCCGAAGCGCCATTATACCCGCTTCTGCGTATTGCTACCAACAAACTCCAGACTCTACAAGTCGCAAGCCAAAGCAGACAGGGCTGGTTCCAGACCAGCAACGGGGTGGCCCATGCCAAGGTCCCGTACGGTTCCTATGGCTTCAATGTCGGTCGGCACAACTAGACCTCTGTGCGTGCCATCTAGAGCCTTTGGTAGTGACATCTAGTGCTCCCGGACTACCTCAATCAGCCATGTACTACGCACATAGTACACACACCGTATGCACCTCTCAACACCACTGCCCTTCGCGTTCATGACTCCGCCGGCACCGCGTCGCACGTACATTGTTCCCAATCAAACTTCGTACATGGACACTACCGATCCACGACATACAGGGTGGGTTGCACACATGCACAGTCATGCGATGCGGGTGTAGCTCGCGCAATACCTGTGGCGCACATTGTCCAGTCTGGGAAAACGTTCGTTCATTGCCTTGCGCCGCCCCCAATGCGCATGGGCATCGCCATGATCTGTGCCTTTGTCCGCTGGAATGGTAACACAGTGCGCCCACGTGGAATGCCAACATGACATGAAGCCACTGCCATTGCTATTCGCTGTGCCGGGTCACACTCTCTCTGTTTTGGGAAAACCGTCTCGTATCGCTCCCGTATCCACACCAGCATATCGGTGTCGGGCACCCACCACGTCGCGTGCTGGTGGTCAGTCTACTATCTAGGCGGCGTCCTCGTCGTCGTCCTGCGCGTCCGCTACAGCTTGCGTCGAGACCCAGTTTTCCAGCATGGCCTGGCTAGATGCTGCACCGCTAGCTGAAGCAGTATTTCTCACCCCGCGGCGCTTCACCACCAGACAGAGAATACGCCCGTAGATGCTGAAACCCTCATACGACGTCCTCAGGCCAAGCTTCTTCTGATCGTCACCCCGCGGCCCCTCATCATCCCTGTCCTGTCCTTTGTTCTTGTTGCTTCGTGTCCTGGTACTTGGCTCAGGAACAAACAGATCTGACTTCTCGCTTTCGCTCTCGCTAACCTCGCTGCAAGCGTCAGCTTCATTGGGCACCAGTCCGGGGCTTGTTATGAGCTGAATACCTGTCTTCGTTGTTCGTAGTCTTAGCCTCGGGGATGTCGGAAAGGTTAACGCGATCGTCGTCCTCTTCCTCTCGAATTGCTATTGGCTCTGCTGCATCTTCATGGATTACAACCGGTTCATCGCTAGTGCCGGTCGTCAGCCAGCTGGTGAGTTTCCCCGAGTTACTCTGAATGCGGGCCTTGTCCTTGAAGATCTTCTGCTTGGTAAGGACAGAGTGCCTAGAAGAAAGTTCCGTCAAGAATATTGAAACCTCAAAGTCATCTGGGGCAGGTTAGTCGATCGATGCCAACTGCTGCTACTCTTGCTGGGTTTCGGCCACGGCGGCCTTGCAGCCTACCTTGAACCACCACATCCTTCACTCCCTTCTTTTTCGCTTTGGCACCACCGCGTCCCTTGCCTCTTTCGTTCTCCTCTCGTAGCTTTGGCAACACCAGTGGCCGTATCGCTTCAATGACGCGTGGTAAGGCCGGATCACCGCGCTTCAAAAGCCATGCTTCAGCATCGGCCGGCCGATCTAGGTAGATGCGGACTTCGAGAACCGAATGTTTCGTGATGCGGAGGTATCTTCGAAGCGGAGCCATTGTGCATGTGCAAATCACAATGTCAGGTTCCCACTTGTTGGTAGTGTATGTAGAATAGAACTCAAATGTAGCCAAAAAGTAGGACAATCGACGATGATGCGTGTTCACGTGCGAGCGTTCCGACGCTAGTTCCGATCGGCATGCGCAGAAGTTCGTTGCCAAAGGCCCGCTCCGAGCCTCGACGAGCACACGACGTACATCGCAACGCAGCCTAAGTAATGGTGCTAGAACTCCACGTATGGGGTCCAGCGTTTGGCCTCGCCTCGATTGAGCCCGAATGCATAGCCACAATAGCCTACTGCCAGCGCGTCATACCCAAGGGACAATGGTCGCTGGTCGCAGCGCATAACCCAACAGTCGGAACGACAGGTACTGGCGTCTTTCATTCCCCAAGTGGAGTATATCGATTAATACGTATCAGAAACCCTACCGATTCTCTTTGACGATGGTGTTGCCACCGCATCCGGGTTTGAAGACATTGTTGCGTATCTTCGCAACTACCCCACAGTCACCAACGACATAGATGCTGGTCTCTCAAGCTCTCAACAGACTGACCGGACTGCGTAAGTTAGCCACACACTGAGATCAAGAATCCTTCTCACGCGACTCAGCTTCAGCACCTTTCTCCAATCTACAGCAACACCATTGGTTGACCTCTCCCTCTACGTTTCCGCCGAGAATTACAATAAAACTACCTCGTCTGCATACACGGAAATCCTGCCATGGTACACAAATTATACGGTCCCACCGAAACGACGAGACCTGGCTAGGAAGAGGACTGCACATATGGGCCTGGCTAGTCTGGATGTCGACACAACTGATGAAGAAGGCTTTGCGCCAGGCCGAGGGACTCCATCCTCGGAATATGAAGCTGCCAAACAAGCAGCTGGAATACCTACCGAGAACCAGCCCAGGTCGTTGAACATAGGACGAGGTAGGGGTCTTGGTGGCCTCTTGGGTGGTCAGGTGTATGCTGGCCGTTTCAGACTCGATGCTCTTTCGGCCCAACTCCTGGACCCGTTGTCGGATCTACTTGGAAAGCACAAGTACCTGTTTCGTGGAGACCATCCCTCCAGTTTGGACTGTCTGGCCTTCGGGTACTTGTCCCTTCTCGTCTACCCCCCGGTACCTCAAGCATGGCTCAGGGAAACCATTCGGTCCAAGTACCCACGCATTGGGGCGTACATACACAGACTACACAGAGTTCTCTTCCAAGAGGAGGATATCCGCCCGGTCGACGTCTGGGCTGTCTCGACCGGTAAATCAGACGCTGTAGCAGGCACCACGCTACCCTGGACGGCAGCACCGGCAAGTTTTGGAGCCAGTGCCCTGTCTTGCACAAAGGAATTGCTGGGAAATCTTCCCGGCATTGCTACTCTAGTGCAACGGCGTACCATTGTCACCTCCGAGCCAATGATAGTTTCCAAGCGTGCCCGATCAGAGCTACCATCTCCATTGTTTCTAAACACCTTGTTTGGTGTTGCTACAGTAGCTGCAGTAGGACTTGCGTCATTAGCCATACATCATCGGCGGTCGCCTCGGGAGGGCGAGTTGATTTTCTGGGCACTACGCCCAACCAGCGGCTTAGGAGAAGCTGGGAACATTCTTAGTGTCTTCGCTAACAACTTGCACGACGGAGTGGGAGCCTTTTGAGCGCTCCGAGATGACGCCGTCCATAGGACGACTTGACGAACAATCTGATACCCTATTCCAAGTCCTATTCATGTTGGCTGTGGCTGTGTGAAACTATACATGTACCGAATGACAAATGATTCTACTCGGCCTGCTACAAAAAATTGTGTATCTCTGTGATTGGTGTGCAGCCCCTGGCTAAACCGATTGAGTTGCACTCGGTATTGGCTACTTGTTGATAGCGTGGTGACGGCGCCGCCCATGCGTGCCGACCAGAGGCACACAACGTCATAGCAGCCGTCAAGGAAATCTATGGCCACTGGCGCCCATGACATCCGGGTCCAGCCCGGACTATAGCACTTAGAAGCAGGGCAGACGTTACATGGCAGTACATGACGAGTCTTGCATATGTGTATACGACTCTGAACAATGGCAATGATAATAACAAAAGGATATGATTAAGCAGCAGCAGCAGCAGCTCGGCTATGCAGGTAAACATCTGCTGCTAGTCAGGGGGTATGGGATCCCATGTTGTACATAATGTGGAGGATGTGCAATGATGCGAGGGTAGGGCAGGGTAGCGGACGCGCCCGAGAAACCATGGATGTGGGATCGCCGCTGCAAGTCGGGGCGCAGGGAGCAATACGTCATACATACTTGTCCAACAAAACCGCGGCCTCTGCGCGACCCCATCTGGCTCTCTCCACAGCAACATCCACAATCGCAAACTCCCCCTGCCTTTTACCAAACACCTAATCCTTCAGCTGAATCCACAAACGATCCCCAGACGACAAGATGCACCGAACATACAGCATGCGCCAATCCCGCGCGCCCACGGCGTCGCAGATTCAGAGCCCTCCCCCTCCGGCGTCCTCGACTAAGAGTGGGCGCTTCTTTGGCAAGTCCAACATTGGTAAGTTGTCTGGGAAACGCATCTCCACAACCGCCTCTTTGTCTTTTTCACAATCTGCTGCCATACACGCGCTACGAGAACTGCGCTCAGCAGCGTCGTCAAGTTATCCAGGCGAGTCATGGCTGTACCTGGGAACAGCAAGTTGCCATGAAACCTATGGCTCGCCGGATCACATTCTCTATGCTTCTTCTACAAAATAGAGCGACATGATAGCTAATTGCCGCGATCGCGTTCAGGCCACACCTTCCGCCACAAGTCCGCTGGCGCCTTCGGTCCCGATCTTGCAAAGAAGCTCTCACAACTCGTCAAGATGGAAAAGAACGTCATGCGCAGCATGGAATTGGTTTCCAGGGAGCGTATGGAGGTCGCAGTAAGTCTGCTTAGCGCCGTGTGTGCGACTCGACATAATGCTTACTTTGTTAGCAACAACTCTCCATCTGGGGCGAGGCCTGTGACGATGACGTCTCTGATGTTACCGACAAGCTTGGTGTCCTCATCTATGAGATTGGCGAGCTCGAGGACCAGTTTGTAGACCGCTATGACCAGTACCGCGTCACGATCAAGAGCATTCGCAACATTGAGGCCTCCGTCCAGCCTAGCCGTGACCGTAAGTTGCGCATACTATCTTAGTTGCGAGCGAAGCTGACAATCACATAGGCAAACAGAAGATCACAGACCAGATTGCTCAATTGAAGTACAAGGAGCCCAACTCCCCCAAGATTGTTGTCCTGGAGCAAGAGCTTGTCCGCGCCGAGGCCGAGTCCCTGGTCGCCGAAGCCCAGCTTTCCAACATCACCCGTGAGAAGCTCAAGGCTGCTTTTACTTATCAATTCGATGCCATGCGCGAACATTGCGAGAAGCTTGCTATCATTGCTGGCTACGGCAAGCATCTTCTTGAGTTGGTCGATGACACCCCGGTGACTCCTGGCGAGACTCGCCAGGCTTACGATGGCTACGAGGCTAGCAAGGCGTACGTCACACATCTCTTTCAATCCAATAGCTCTTGCTAACGTCTTACAGTATCATCCAAGACTGCGAGGATGCTCTTACCAACTGGGTTTCCCAGAACGCCTCTGTCTCTGCCAAGCTCTCCCAGCGATCGCGCACCCTTTCTCAACGCCGCCGCAACCAGAGCCGTAGCCACGGTGAGGGTGTCGACCTCTCTGGCCAAGACCAGGCCCTGGACCGGGAGTCTGGTCTGTGGATCCCTGCCTCTGAGCACCAGAATAACGGCTACGAGGACCGTGACGAGCTTGAGGATGAAAACACATCCACCATTGCCAGCGAGCACCAGCGTGGCCGAGAGGAGGAGAGGATGGTGGCTGCTTAGGTGTCTTACTGACGGCATGAGCAGTGCTTCCACTCTCTATCAACTAATAGTCCGTCTCTACGAGGACTGGCGATGTATACCCCTGATGGGACTGGAGGAAGACACTGTGAATGCGGTCCTACCTTTTTTCCAATCTCGCATTGCCTTGGCCATGTGAGAGAAATCTTTCCTGACTAATTTGCTCTTACTGCAAATTCGAGAGTTCTTTTTTGTGGATGGCAGATAGAACGATTTGACTTTTGACGATTTTTCACGATGGAGGATTTTTACCAAAGTAGCGTTCTCCCAGTACCATAATGAATATGAACCTTTTCTACATGCGACTTTGTTTATGAAATTGGTTTTTGAAGTATTTAGCCATTTCATTCTTTTTTGACCGTATAAAGTCTACAAGGCGAGTCATGCTTCTATCTCTCGCATTCCAAGTCAAGCCACCCCTTTTTTTCCCCCATTCACAACACTGCACATCACGCAGAGTACATAACTACACGATATACCGAGCCAAAATACCGAGCCTTTTTTTGTCCGCCACATCGCCCATTTAACCACCGGAGCGGAAGCGCGCACATTGGGTAACCCGCTTGCATCGGCCAATTCGCCGACCCTCCTACGAACTCCCCCCACCCCCGATATACCAATTTTTTTTTCCTCTCGCAACACACGCTGCGCGGGCGAAGGGAATAGTACCGAAAGAAAATACGTTGGTGGCGTGGATTATTTACAAGAATGGATAATTCCTAAAAAGGAAATGGTATAGTTATTAGTTTACGTTATAGAGTGCAAGACAAACTTGATTGGTCGGCAAGAGGGTCAAATTCTTTTTCTTTTTGAGGACTAGCGTACGTGGGATGGTAATGAGGCTTGAGATGTAAACTCTGGAATATTCACTGTTAGATTTGGGAAGGGGCTGTTTGGGAGGTGCGGTGAAGGGTTCGGATTATGTGGGCGGGCTCGGAAGCTGGTTGTGTGCGTGAGTGGAGGGGAGTAGGAGAATGGAAGATGGAGTTTGGACAGAAGAAGTAGATGCATAGGGGGTAATAGTTGCAAGTGGTGTTGATATTGACTTGGAGGCTCTAGTATGGTTTGATAATTGTCTCGATGTAAGTTTTTATGGATGAATGCTTTAGTGTTTATCTGCGGAGGTTGGTAGAACGCAGCAAAAAGGTTACAGCTCACAGACTAGAGTAATCTAGTACATGTTTATCGAGAGTACGACGTCACTGGAAAACATGTTGAATTTCATAGAACCTTAGATTTTTAACTGCCTCATCCTGTGTTTGACACGAAGCTAAGATAGAAGTGGACAGTTACTGTTCCTATCCTACAACGAGGACAAAACTAATCTCGATCTAAGCGTGCCGGGACGCACGATGCAACGAGACAGGTTTTGCTTCGAAGCCTTGCTGTCTCTTATTTGCAAGATTTCCAACATACAGTAGGCATGTTAATACTCTAGACCTGGTTCTCTTCTGAGATATTAGCCTCTAGCGCAAATTTTCGTAATATTACCTTTACTATCAATCGTTTCGCTAACGCTATTAAAAGATCTTTTGTTAATGGTTACCTCTTATCTATTTATGAAGTAAAAAGTCTCTATACATGTTGGAGGGTCTGCTAGAAAGCAGAGTTTAAAAAGAATACATCCATAACATCGAAGAAATATCTTAGCCCAACAAGTATGCAGTCCGGCAGCTTGGCCGATGATAATAATAACCACCAAAAGCGTCCCAGCGCATCGAAACTATCTAGCGTCTGTTAGCATGCAGACTGCCTGTAGTAGCGTGCTCAGATATCTGTGTACCATGTTGTAACAAACCCGACTCTATGCCTGCTAGGGATAACTGTGGCGTGCACCCTGTGCGCTTGGGCACTTCTCTCTTTCTCGCTAGTTATTACGCAGGGTGGCTCAGCGTTCTGCCACTCTGCTTGTAGCGCCAACGGGCCTATCGTCTTGGTGATGCCGCCTTTAACGCTACGGGATAGCCTTGCGGCTGGTATGCTGCGTGCCTGTTCAGCCACGCCTTCCCCACCTTTAGCCTGATGCGACACCGTTACTACACCGAGAATGCAACAACACGCGTTGCCTCTAGGTCCCCCCACACTGTTACAGCTTCCATTCTGCTATAGATCTGCCTACGTGGTATTCTACTAGCTCTTCACCCCCCTTCTATAAGTCGACCTGGAAAAGGAGCAGGAAAGTTAGTTGCTGCGCTCCCATCAGGCTGCACGTGAAGCTTTGTCTCGTTCCCACCGCGCGGCCAACACACACCCGCATGAGTCGATGCGTCTTCTAAGGTACGAAGAAGATGGCCGCCTTACCATCACCCGCTTCAACGGTAATGCGACACCCCGATATGCGATACTTTCACACACTTGGGGGACAGATGCAGAGGAGGTGACTTTTGCGGACCTTACAAAAGGCGATGGCGAGCACAAGCCTGGCGACGAGGCGATGCCTAGTTACAAAAACATTCTTGGCTACAAGAAGATTCGCTTCTGTGGAGAGCAAGCACAGCAAGATGGACTGCAGTACTTCTGGGTTGACACATGCTGCATTGACAGGTCAGACAAGGCTGAGCTCTCTTTGGCTATCCAGTCTATGTTCCGCTGGTACCAAGACGCAACGAAGTGCTACGTATACTTATCGGATGTATCGACAAAGACGGGAAACGCTGGTGGGTTTTCTACTAATTCCACTTGGGAGTCTGCCTTTAGATTGAGTCGATGGTTTATACGTGGCTGGACACTCCAAGAGCTTCTTGCACCAAGCGTTGTCGAGTTCTTCTCTCAAGATTGGAAGAAACTTGGTGACAAGATGTCGCTTAAGTTGTTAATCCACAAAATCACAGGCATCTCTTACAAGGCGCTTGAGGGAACTCCTCTTTCCCAGTTTAGTATCAACGAACGGTTGCGGTGGAGAGAAGGTCGAGTGACCAAATATGAAGAAGACGGAGCCTACTCGCTACAAGGCATCTTAGATGTCGAACTAGCGCCATTGTATGGTGAAGGTGCAGTTGGTGCCTTCCGGCGCCTGATGGACGAAATAAATATTTCAGAAAAATGTATCCAAGACATACGCAGTACAGATCCACGTGATGACAAGAAGCGTATCGAGGAGAGCAAAGGGGGACTACTAGCCAACTCCTATCAATGGGTCCTCGAAAACGCTACTTTCCAGCGATGGCAGCAGGAACAGCATAGCCGACTGCTGTGGATCAAAGGCGATGCGGGAAAGGGAAAAACGATGCTGCTCTGTGGCATCGTCAATGAGCTGAAGAAATCGACGAATAATCCTCCCCTGTTCTTCTTTTGCCAAGGTACCGACTCTCGCATAAATAACGCCGCCGCTGTGTTGCGTGGCTTGATCTATCTGCTTGTCAGACAGCAGCCGTGGTTGAAGTCACACCTACGGAAGAGATATGATCAAGCGGGTGGCTCTCTCTTCCAGGACGCTAATGCCTGCGTAGCCCTGTCTGAAGTCTTCACAAGCATGATGCAAGACGAGGGTCTGAAGACAACCTATCTTGTTGTTGATGCTCTCGACGAATGTGTGATCGACCTGCCCAAGCTTCTAGATCTGATCGTCAGTACTGCCGCGTCGTCATCTCGGGTAAAGTGGCTTGTGTCGAGTCGAAACGAAAATCACATCGAGCAAAGGCTCAAGTCGATCGGTGACGAAGCAAAGCTGAGCCTGGAGCTGAAGCAAAACGCGGATGAGGTAGCTCGAGCTGTAGATGCATATATCGACTACAAGCTGTCTTGTCTTGAGTCACTTGGAGAAGCGGACCTGCGAAAGCAGGTGCGGGATGAGCTCCACCGGAAGGCGAACGGCACCTTTCTCTGGGTGGCTCTGGTGGTGCAAGAACTTGAGAAGCCTGAGAGCTGGGACCCACTGGCTGTTGTTGAGGAAGCGCCAGTAGGCCTATATGAGCTCTACGATCGCATGATGGAGCAGATTCGGCGACTGTCAACAAGGAACACGGAAATTTGTCAGTCTCTACTCTGTACTACAGCTGTCGCATACCGTCCACTCCACCTTGCAGAGATGGGCAGCCTGTGCGGGCCGAGAGGTCGAGCTACAATGGCAGCGGAGAGTGTGAGAAAGATTGTGGCCATGTGCGGATCGTTTCTCACCGTTCGCGACGAGCAGGTCTACCTCGTTCATCAATCAGCTAAGGAATACTTAAGCAGCAAAATGGCAGCCGCGGCCCTTCCATCTCAGAGCGAGATACACCATAGCCTCTCCTGTCGGTCGCTCGAGCTCATGTCCATCACGCTGGAACGCGACATGTATAACTTGGTTGAGCTAGGCTTCCCAATTGACGAGGTCAAGATACCCACACCTGATCCACTTGCGACTGCGCGTTACTCGTGCGTCTACTGGGTCGACCATCTCCACGACTCGGTTCTTGGCAAAAGCGCAAGCGACAACAAGTGCTTACAAGACGACAATGTGGTACATGCTTTCCTAAAGCAGCGATACCTCTACTGGTTAGAGGCTCTTAGTCTTTGTCGATGCATATCAGCTGGAGTGGTGTCAATGACTAAACTCGCAACATTAGTCCAGGTAATTGCAAATAGACAACAAAGGGCCCTATGGCACTAGGTGCTAATGTGAATACAGGAAATTTCAGGTGCGCATGTGTTGAGGGAAGTAATCCATGATGCACGAAGGTTCATCATGTATCACAGAGTAGGCATTGAGAACAGTCCTCTGCAGGCATATGTGTCTGCGCTATTATTCAGTCCTTCGGCGAGTTTAGTGAGAAGACATTTCCAACATGAAGAGCCAAAATGGATAAGTATCAAGCCAGCCATGGAAGACGGTTGGAGCGCGTGCCTGCAGACGTTCGAAGGCCATAGCAAAGCAGTTAGCTCAGTGACCTTCTCACACGACTCGACCCGGCTGGCGTCCGCATCAGAGGATAGTACCATCAAGATATGGGATGTGAGCAGCGGCGCGTGCCTACAGACGCTTAAAGGCCATATCAAAGTGGTTAGCTCAGTAGTCTTCTCTCACAACTCGACCCGGCTAGTGTCTGCTTCATACGATAGTACCGTTAAGGTCTGGGATGTGAGGAATGGGGCATGCCTGCAGACGCTTAAGGGTTATGACAATCCAGTCAACTCAGTGGCTTCTTCGCACGACTCAACCCGCATAGCGTCAGGGTCGTGGCACAATATTAAAATCTGGGACGCGAGTAGCGGCTTGTGCCTACAGACACTTAAGGGCCATAACTCCACGGTCAACTCAGTAGCCTTCTCGTACGACTCAACCCGGCTAGCATCTGCTTCAATCGATAACATTAAGATCTGGGATACAAGTAGCGGGGCGTGCCTACAGACCTTTGGGAGATATAGTGACTCTGTTTCAATAGCCTTCTCGCCCGACTCAACGCAGCTGGCGTCGGCGTCTCGGGACAAGATTGTCGAGATCTGGGATGTGAGTAGTGGCGCGTGCCTGCAGACGTTTACAGGCCATAGCGGCTATGTCACCTCTGTAGCCTTCTCACACAGCTCGACAAAGCTGACTTCAGCGTCTTGGGACGGGACTGTCAAGATCTGGGATGTGAATAGTGGCGCGTGCCTGCAGACGTTTACAGGCCATACCTCTGCGGTCTACTCCACAGCTTTCTCGCACGATTCAACACAGCTAGCGACTGGGTCGCACGACAATACGGTCAAGATCTGGGATACGAGCAGCGGTGCATTTCTGCAGACGCTTAAGAGCCATAGCTCTGGGGTCCGTTGGGTCGCCTTCTCGCACGACGCGACCCGGCTGGCGTCCGCCGCATTAGAGGACAGTACCATCAAAATATGGGATGTGAGCAGCGGTGCGTGCCTACAGACGCTCCAGGGCCATAGCCCTGGGATAAACTCAGTAGTCTTCTTGCACGACTCGACGTTGCTGGCGTCAGCGTCTTCGAACGGGACCGTCAAGATCTGGAATGCGAGCAGCGGGGCGTGCTTGCAAACCCTTGAGACACATAATAACTTTGTCACCTCAATGGCCTTTTCGCGCGACTCAACCCGGCTAGCCTCGGCATCTTGTGAGCATGCTATAGACGAATACTATGTTACCGTGGAAATTTGGGACGTGAGCAGCGGCGCATGTCTGCAAAAATGCGAGGACCTTGACGGTCTGGTCTACTCTGTAGTTTTCTCGCACGACTCAACCCGGCTGGCGTCGGCGTCGGACAAGACCGTTAAGATCTGGGATACGAGCAGCGGCGCGTGTCTGCAGACCATCAAGCCCGGCTACGCAGCACTTAATCTATCATTTGATCCTAGTGGCGTATGCATATATACTGAATATGGTTCAATCGCTATCAATGCATCAACCAGCTCTTATGCTGGGCACAATATAGATCATGCGCCTTCCCCAGCCTCGCCTGTAGCATTAAGCTCAGACAGGACTTGGATTACCCGTAAGGGTGCAAGAGTCCTTTGGGTACCCTCAGAGTATCGAGCCGTTCACGCAACTGTGTCCGGGAATATCATTGGCATTTGGACTGGGTCTGGAGCTGTGTGGATGTGTAGATTTAACTCTGACAGAGATGAGTAAATCAGACCTGTTGACGACTCAGCTCAGTCCTGTATTCGCTTTATTGTTCATCTTTCATGACTCCATTTCGTATTATAGCGCATGCTCTGTAGCTTACTTTTACAATAGGATATGGCACCCTGAACAGTTAGTGTGCTTGCCACATAGAACCCCACTGAAACTAGAGAAATCAACTGATTGATGTTAAACTACTACACACATAGGCAGGGCACCTACGGATAGAGTAGTCCCACTTAGAATGCCATCGTAGTATCCTGCGAGACTCATGTTAACGAAGAACGGTGTGCTGCGATATAGGTCGGGTAATTAGACGCAAAGATACTATCTTGTTGCGAGCTATACCAACAGCTGCCTGAGGCAGTGCTTCGCCACAGCGCACGGAACAAGCACTTGGATATCTCAGCACGCTACTGCAAACTACTGCATACTAACATCTACTTTGTACTAACAGCGCACGTCCTCAGGTTCGCGTTCTGACGATGTTGGCGTCTGCACGGAGAAACTGCCGAGATATATCCTTTTTACCCTGAACCGATCCTCCAAGACTGCAGTCTTTACCTTTGCTATCTTAGCTTTCTTTCTAAACCACCGAGCTTCTCGCAGATAGTAGGGTATTAGAGAAGTGTTAGGGGACGACGTTAACAGAACGAGCGACAATAAGGTCAACGAGACGTTTTTGGCGTCGGAGACTAACCTGCTAAGAGAACGAGGGCTTCAGAATAGATACACTTTGCACTTATTTGTATCCGAGAACACTAGATAAAATCAGAGGGTTCAACTGAGAAAGCATTCCGTTACGCCGTGCATCCTGACAAGGCCTGAATTGACATTGTCTATGCTACATATGCCATCACGTGATCCATCTATACAACCGACACCGCGGATGCGGGGTACTACTTTAGGCAAGAGCCATTGATGAACCGAAGTGGGGGAGCTCGGTATACTGTTATGACCAAGCCGAAGTGGGGTTTGCCTAGCACATGGCTATTGTTAACTTCCCTTGTGTCATAATTTGTTCAAAAGATGCTGCCTGCACCCCCTAGTCTGCATTCCTAGATTGTCTTTTCCTTCAAACTCATATCTTATTCTTATCCTTGTTCCCATCCCATTTTAAAGTTGATATACTTACCCACTATCAAACAGTCTCCCATTGTCTCACGGAACCGACTGCCCCTCCAAACAGCCACAATGTCTTCCAAACCACAGATTGGCTTCTGTGGCCTCGGAGCCATGGGCATGGGTATGGCCACGCACCTGGTCAAGCAAGGCTACCCTGTCACCGGCTTTGACGTCTACCCTCCCTCTCTGGAAAAGTTCCAGAAAGCGGGTGGAATTCCCTCGAGCTCGCTATCGGAATCTGCAAAAGACAAGCCATTCTACATCGTCATGGTGGCGTCGGCTATGCAAGCACAGCCGGCGCTCTTCGAGAAAGACGGTATTGTGAATGCGCTACCTCAAGGAGCGACTTTGCTGCTTTGCTCTACGGTGCCCAGCGCGTATGCACAGGCGGTTGAGAAGCAGCTGTCGGAAATTGGTCGCTCAGACATCTCTTTCATTGATGCACCTGTGTCTGGAGGCGCAATCAGAGCTGCAGATGGCACGTTGTCCATCATGGCAGGCGCGTCGAGTGCCGCGTTTGAGAAGGGCCAATTCCTGCTAGAAGAAATGAGTGCACCGTCGAAACTTTTCATTGTCGAAGGCGGCGTGGGCGCTGGCAGTAATATGAAGATGGTGCATCAGGTTCTAGCTGCGATTCAGATTCTGTCGTTGAACGAGGCGTATGGATTTGCGGCGCGATTGGGACTGAATGGCCAAGATTTGTACGACGAGGTCGTTGGCAAGAAGGATTCCACAGCGTGGAGTTGGATGTTTGAGAATCGGAGTCAAAGAACGCTCAAGGAGGATTACTTCCCAGGAGCAAGTGCTGTGACAATTATTCTCAAGGATACAGTAAGTCCTGTCCCTTCGTATTTTCCCTTTTCCCAGTCTATATTCTTTGTGCAACCTTACTTTCTTGGTCTTGCACTCACTTTCATCTTCAGGGTATCATTACTTCCTCAGCGCGAAATGCAGCATTTCCAACAACTCTCTGCTCCGCCGCGGAGCAAGTCTACTTCTCAGCTGTGGACCGGGGCTGGGGCGCCAATGACGATGCCGGCATCGTCCGTCTTTGGACCTCTGATCCCGTCACTTCTATCCACTCCAACCTGTCGCCTGAAGAGAAAGCTGAAAAGCTCAAGCACGTGGTAAACCTCCTCACAGGCATTCATCTCGTGGCCGCCGCCGAGGCAATCTCCCTAGCCAAACACGTTGGTATTCCCCTGTCGCAGTTCTACACGCTAGTCTGTGATGCTGCTGGTGGCAGCACCATGTTCAAGACGGCCGGTAAGAAGATGATTGACTTTTTGGAGGGCAAGGAAGACGGCTCAGCAAGTGTCTTGGGAGGTTATGTCGAGAGTCTGAAGCTTGCAGTTGAGGAGGCACAAAATATCAAGTGCCCTGTATATCTGGGATCGGGGGCCTTGAACAAGCTGCTGGAGACAAGGAAAGAGCTCAGTTTGAAAGCGCTGTTGTCATGCTACCTGAGTTAAGATACTAAGAGTATAGAATGATCTCCCAAGAGACTAGAAAATTCTGTAATTCAAAACCTTGTCTGTCAAGGCATTTGCAAAGTTGGCTTGAAAGCGTGACCTAGAGCAATATAGCTATCACAACTTGTAATTCTTGCTGACGTTATATGTCGTCCGATTGTTTTCATCCATCTATTCGAAACTTATTTGTTCCTGAAGCACCAGCCAAAAGGGCGATAGATTCTATAAATTCGGTATACCTGGACATGTATAATGTGTTCGAGACTGCCACGATCATGTCGAAGGGCATCAGACGAAATTGAGGTCAGAGGTCATTTCTTTAAATTGCTGCAAAGCTCGTGGCGACCTCCAAATGATTTACACAGCATTCAAACAACGTTGTTGCAATTGCATCCAACATGTTCCCCTTGCCGCTTCAAATAGACTATTCACTCCCTTGCTTCCTTCCTCTATTGCCATACAGGTCGTTCTTTTCATTGTCGCCTTCCCTGACAGACCGGCTGGTCCGTTCGATATCTCGAATTCGCATAGCGTATGCTAGGCACTCAAGCACACGAATGCCTCGAAACGACCATCTCATCCACGAACCCTTTTGACTGGTATCATCCAGAAACTTTTGGAGGCAGGATGCGTGTTGCTGCAGACGCAAGTCTCTCTCAAGGGCATTTGAAAAGACTGCGCATTTGCTGCTTCCAAATATACCCAGTCACCTGCTCCTTCAACTCTTTAGCGTGCGAGTGGCTTGCAACAAACCCCAAGTCTTTCGTTAGATGGTTGCTATTGAATAAAGCGGTCGGTTTTTCGATATTCTCAAACATCGTTTGTAAGTCCGTGATTTCTCCCAAGTAGAATATCTCCCTGTTCTGGGATCAGGTTCGCATCGCCATTTCCAAGTCCCTGGTCTCCTTGCTCAAATCTTGCACGTCGTCTTGTGCCATTGTTTGGGCACTAGCATCCAAATCTTGAATAACATTTTCTAAGCCTCTGACCAGCGCCTCAATCTCTGCACGCTGTGCTGTGACAGTCGACAGGAGCTCTTTGTTTGATTGCTGCGTCTCGGTAAGTTTAGCATTCATGTCGGTCGCTTGTTTTTCAAGGAACGGCATGAGATGGGCTAGGTGAATCTCGGCAGGTGAAAGGGTGTGAGGTCTGTGTACAATAGTCAGCATCAAGGGAAGAACCTGGCTCAACTATGTGCTATACTTACGGTACTGGCGTTTCAACAGGACCTCCGTTTGCACTCTCTTCAGCACGCTTCTTCCTCAACCTGGCATCCTCTATGCATTGGTCCAGGGAGTTGAGCAGCTTAACAACATTCCTTCTCTCCATAATATCCTCAAAGTTGGACTTCCATGTTCGATCGAGCTGATCTACAATCTGCCCCCTCAAGTTGTCCAAAACTTCTGGGCTGTATTGCGCAGCTGTAGGGAAGCACGAAGCGAAATTCTTGGCCGAGCATTTATCCAATGTTGCTTTTGAGGCTTGGTTGAACACATTGATTAGACCTTGCGCGCGTGGTCCCGGCGTTTCGGCAATGGGTCGGGCGGGTACAGGAGAAGGAGAGCGAGGATCGGAGTTTGTGGCAACAGGCATCGTGCGACAGGACTGTAGGGTATTTTATTCTCGAGTTTGTTAGGTGCAAGAGTCCTACCAGAAGTGGCTGTATGCAATAGTGAGAGCTGTGTTTACTCCAGAACGCGCTAAGTATTCACGTGATGGCGCGTACCGTTGCGATGACCCCACTCCTCCACACCCCCACTACGCGCTGGGATTATGAGGTTCATCAAGAAACGATCAAATTTGTAACTTGGTCTAGAATGCCATGTTCCGGAGTATGGCCGGTCTTGCTATACCAAGAGCCTCAGTCTATCGCAAAGATAACACTTTGGACAAGATGCGGCGTAAAGGACGGGTGTGTCAAAGAAACAAGGGATCTTAAAGCCTCAGAAAGTCAAATAATAAAGTATTCCTTGAGGCTATGATTCAACCAGACTATCCTCCTAGAAACACAGATGTCGAGCGCAGTCAGAGTCTGCTTTCAGTATCATCACTACTAAATATATAAACGAACAATATCCACTTCTGCGAATCCTAGCCCCTTGTCCGAATGCACGTCACAACACTGGCTTATTCCTCCAAGTAAGAAAGCTTACGCATCTCACCCAGCCTTGTCCTAGCCTGAGCAAGAGCGTTTTCGAGCTGAAGGATTTCGACCTACAGTATCGTGTTAATAAAGTCTTCACAATGGGGAACGTTCGACGAAGACGTACCTGCTGCTCCATCTGCCTGACCTTGAACTCATGGTCACCCAACTTGCTGTAGTCTACAACCTCGCCCTCATCCCGGTTCTTCTGGGCGATGATTTCTTGCACTTGTCTAACAAGCGACCTGCACGCCGCAGTGACGGTTTTGGATGCGCTCTCCAGCTTGTCTTGCGTCTTGCTCATGAAGCTGGCCTTGACACGACTGGCAGCCACCAACTGGGCAGTAGAAGCAGCAACGTCGTTGGATGCAACAATGAGTTGCTCAGGTGAGTTGCGGCCGGAAATGACACCGTCGGCAGTTTCAATGAGCATGTTCGTGGAGTTGGCAACGGCCTTAGCGGCACTGATGAGACCCTCGGTCCAGCGGTTGTGCTTCTTGTAGAATTGTGTCTTGGACATGCTGCCACGACCTTCGCGCACAATTTCTTGCTGAGAGGCTGTTGCTGCCTTGATGAGCTGTGCAATCGCGTTTGTGACTGCGATGGCAGCCTCAAGAATCGAGTCGTGAATCTTGAGCTCATACGTGGAGTATGAATCCCTGGGTTTCTTCATCAACTTGGATAGACGCTCAGTAGCTGCGTCAATGGCGTTGGCAGCCTTGGTGAGTTCGCTGTCGACCAAGTCACCAAGATCACCGGTAGCATTGGTGATCTTGCTCTTGGGTGCGAAAGCGTCTGCAAGCTTGGACAGGCTCTGCAAGTTGCGTACTACTTCCGTGCTGTTGTTGATAACAACATTGATCTTCTGCTCAGCGTCCAGATCGTACAGGCGCACTGACTGGACATTGCGGAAGAACCTGATGGTTGAAGTTGCGGAAGCTCGCGCCGCGTTGATGAGCTGATCAGCCTTGTTGTCGTCTGAAGCAAAGCGGGTCAATCCCTTGGTGTTCACTAGGACATCGACGATAGAACCACCGTAGTTGTTGACGGCGTTAATGACCTCGGCATGCTTGGCGTTTGGCCCATCAGCAATAAAGTTATTGAATGCTGTCGAAAACTCCATTGTGCACGTCGATGCTTTCTCAATTTGAGAGAGCACATAAGCACCAGTGGCGTTCTGGTTACCGGCTTGCATGGGAGAATCCAACTCATACAGAGCATCATCAACCCGCTGTACACCACTTTGTAGGACAGAATCGATGATGTCGTTGATCTTCTGGAGGCTGTCTTGGATGAGAGTGTCCAGGTGACCGTCCAAGACGTTGTCGTTCGTGCTAGAGTTGAGTTTCAGCTCGTTCAGCTCCAGCAGCGTCTGGTCCATGCCGGCACGGAAGATCTCAAGCTCTTCCTCCTTTTCACGCAATTGACGTTCCAGGTCAGAGTCGCCTTCACGGAACTTCATCTGGATTTCATCCAACGCGCGTGTCTTGTTTCGCAACGCCTCTTCCAGGTCTGCGATCTCGCGGTTATGCCTTGATAGCATGGCAGACAACTCTGAGCCCTTGCCACGCTCGGCATTATCCGCACGATCCAATGCGTTGCGAAGCTCGCGCTTGAGCTTCTCGACTTCCTCGCGATGACCTCCCGTATGGCGGTCCTTTTCCATGAGTGCGCGGTCGCGCTCACGAATCATGTCCGCCAGCTCCAGGTTCTTGGTCTTAAGCTCTCGCTGCAGCTTATCTCTTGCATCAATAGCTTCCTGGGCCGAGTTAGCCTTGAGTTGAACCGACTTGAATTTCTGTAGCAACTGAAGGTGCTCGTGTCGCAGTTGCGAATAGAGCTTGGCCAGTGACTCGTATTTCGACCGCCAAGTGTTGAGCTGCTCCTGAAGCGCCCGTATTTGGTCGTCTCGTGAACCCATTTGTTGCTGGAAGTTTTGGTTCATCTGGGCCATCTCTCCCTCAAGAGCCTTCATCCGCTGGTCGTATTGTTGTAGCATGAGCTGGTCGCGTTCGTATTGGGCGCGCGCATTCAGGTTCTCTCGTTCAAGCTCAGCAAGGCGACCCTGTGTCTGTTGCTGATACTGCTCGCGCATGAGCTGCTCCTGCGCCAATCGAGCTTGCTCAGCCTGAAGTCTTTGCTGTTCCTCGAATTCGCGCTGCGCTTGCAGCTGCATCTGTTGCTGCTGCTGCTGAGCTTCCTCCCACTGCCGTTGCAACCTCTGCTGCTCTGCCTCGTATTCCTCTTGCTGCCTCCTCTGGTTGTCCTTCCAGAATTCATTGATAGGTTCAGGGTCGACTGAAGGGGCACGAGGTTCGGGTTCAGCGGGCTTCTCATTTTTAGGTCTTGCGGGCAAGGCCGGCGCGTTCTCGTCTTGGGACAATAGGTTTGGTGGTTCTTGGGGAAGTTTTGGTACTGTAATGAGACTCGTCAAGTATCGCAGGTTGGAGCACTCGTAGTAAAACTTGACAAGGCGGTAGTGCTGCGCATCATATCGACCACGGAGGGGGGAGAGCGCTTCATCGTCACCGAGAGTGGTGTGCATTGCGCGGAGCATGCTGGTAATAAACTTATAAATACCATAACTCTCCTGAACCAGTGGCACTAGCGCAGCGATCCTGCACTCGTTGTTGGTACCGCTTCGAAAGTGGGAGAAGATGAGTTTTTGGAAGGCGTCGATTTGGTCCTGAAGGGTCATCAGGTCGGAAATGGTCTCGTAACCTTCATTGGGGTCGTTGATTGACTTCAAGCTGATGTACTCTTCGTATTCGAAAGTTCCTATTCCAGATTAGCCGCTCGTTCGCGAAATCGCAGTTGACCCTCGCACCATTAAACTCTGGATGCTGGCGGTGGAACGCAAGCTTGGCCAGGAGATAGTAAATGTACTCGGAAATGAGCGGGGCATATCCTCGCATGCCCTCACCAACGGTAGAACCTCGTGACAAGCTCTCGATCCAACTAGTGTTCGATTGGGCTTCCTTGAGGACGATTGGGTGGCCTTCTTGAAGGACTTTGTGCACGGTAATGAGCGCCTTGAACGTCTGGACTTCGTCTGCGAGAATTGGTTGCCTGTTTGTGCTGTTAGCACTGCGGATGGACCCGGCAAGGTGATGGCGCGAAGCAAATAGGAGAGCCGACGTACACTTTCATGCCTTGCCAGAACGAGGCCGAACTCTTGTGGTCCCAGGTGTAGACAATGCATGCTCGGACGTGTTTTCCTGTGCAAGCACATAAGCATCAATAGTATGGTACGGCGGTCGAGGAACATACGTTTGGGTGAAACTTCGTCGATACTTGTCGCCTTGCGAATGTTGACGGCCAGGTCCGACTCCTGCCTAGACGTGTTCGTTAGCCCCCATGAACTACCAACCCAGAACGAGGTCTGTCCAGAATATCCTCAGTGGACATCTTGGCCATAGTACGTACTTGCCCATGTCGACATTGCGCGAACTTCCGTAGAGCGCCATCTTGGTCGCAGTGAGCTCTTCTTCGAGCTATGTGGTGATGGTCGCAAACAGTCGAGCAAATAGAAGGATTAGCCTTGGAACGATAGAAAGCGCGAAAAAAGTGTAATTAGAGCCAAAGAGGCGTTGGAGCCTGATTATCTAGTTTGGCTGTGCCGTCGGCCATGCAAGGAGCTCTCGTACCCAACTATGCCTCGACCCTAGGGGAGGTGGCTCGTGCTCCTTGGCGCTTCGTCATCGCCTTTACCCGTGAACTCTTCTCCGCACAGCCTGTGTGCATCCCTGGCCTACATAAACTGCTGCCTTCTACATGGGCTAACAACGCATACGCGGCTTCATGCGCAATCGGGGCCTGATCTCTGAGCTGGCATTCTGTAATGGGGGGCGAGTGAGCTCCTCTTGCGAACAAACATGCATGGTCTGGACGGGTCCTTTCGCCATACCGATCACGCATGGCCAGCGCAATGATCATCAGGAACTGCGATGTCATTCTACTTGATATGCTCAGATGTGACCCAGGGTATAAACGCCATGCAATGCTACTAAAACAGAACCAATGCCCTATGACAACATGGTGATATTTGACAACTCAAACCGCCTCACTTTTGCCTCCCTTGGAAAGGTATGCAGCCATAGGATCTGCCGCCATGGTCCGTTTTCGACGATACTCCTCCATCTCCTCTTCATTCACCTCTCCAGTCATTTCGTCGAGTGCACGTTTTCGGCTGGCCGCATCGGCCTTTGCTTTCTGGGCCTTGTCTGGAGCATTGGGCACATGTTCTTCCTGGGCCTCATCTTGCTTCCATGCAATCTCCTTTGGAACTTCCTCCAGATCAGCGCCAGTTCGCATCCGATCCGCCAGTTCAAAAGCTTCTTTGCCTGCGTCGCCCGTGCAGTATGAGTTCTTGACTGTTGAGTGACAGCATGCAAAGCCCCATTGAAAGTTGGACCACCAGCTGCCCCAAACAGATGTGTGGTTGTTGAGCAGCACGTCCTCTGGGTATTTTGATTTTGCCTTGACCTTTGGCGCGCCCTTGATGCCTCCCCGCTCATCGTACTCGACGTATCTTTCGTTTTCCGTGACAGCAACCTTGCGCAGTTTCTCGTCTGTGAATTTTTCTTGGGTTCCGTATTTCTCAGCCAGAGCTTTCTTTTTGGCTGCTGCAGCCTCTTCAGCTTCCTTGAGTTGTTTCTTCCTCATAACCTCGCCAGATGTTGGGTTAGCTTGCAGATGAAGCTTGTTCTTATCTCCGCGTTCTTGTGTCTCCCACGCGTACCGCTGTGCCCTCTCAAACTCGGCAGCGTCTCCAGATGCCTTCATGAAGCCTTCTTCAGCCACCAATTTGGCTGCGTTGTCCGCTGTCGCGCCGCTGTCGACCATGGAACGCGTTTTAGGATCGTATTTTGCCGAGTCGAGATCTAAATTGAGTAGGTACTTTGCAGTGTCCTCTCGTAACCGCAGGTTGCGCGTAGATGTGGCCTGTTTCCTTCCCATGTCGGTTTCAGCGTCGTATTTGTCACCCTCATCCTCATTGTCTGACTGGTCGCCTTTCTCCGCTTCCTTTGCCTTTTTACGGATCTCCTCCATGGCATTGTACTCTTCAATGACCTCCACGAAGTTTGATGCGTCATAGCCATTCCAGCGGTCGCGTTTCGCATCGAATCCCAATTGTACATCCTGAATGACTTCGTCTGCCTCAATATTCTTGCCCGTGTACTTTGCGCCTGCCTTGCGCGGTCGACTGAGACAGTCCTTCTTCTTGTGGGTCATCGCTCCGCAGTTCTCGCATGCACCTTTGCGGAACTTTGTTGCAGCAGGGCCTGCTTTCTTGCCGCGATCGTACCATTTTGAATCCTGCTCCTGCTTCTGAAGACGCTGGTGCTCTAGGTAATCGGTGTTGTCTTCACCATTCTCGTCGACGGCGTAAAAGGGCTTCTTGGAAATGAAGGAGGGAATGTACTCGTTGCGCTCTTTCGCGGCGGCGGAAACGTCCGGCTTCTTAGGCTGTGAGGGCGGCATATCTGGTGGTTTGGGCTACCTAGGTGTTGAGTGATTCGAGAGGCCGATGGTGGTTGAAGCTTTCGGTCGCCGGAGCGGCGAAAGTGGAGACCTAATGCAGCGACGATCTCGCGTATCACGGGATCACGCGACTCGTGTTGCAGTGGACCGCGTTGGCTTCTCTACGCCACCAGCTACTCATAGCGCGCGCCCCATGTTGATATCTAGTTTTGGGTGACCTCAAAGACGATGCAATTCTTTCCTCTCCAACACATCAGCACGTTGGCTATGTCGCCATGGAGACATTTCGCTTTCGCCTGAACTGCATCGACAACTATCAGGCTGCACCCACCGATCTCGACCCTCTGCTCCGGCGCAGCCCTGGTCCTTTGAGTAGATTGGGCGCGCCTGAAGTGCCCGTCATCAGGGCGTTTGGCGCAACTGAGACGGGTCAGAAAGTTTGCGCTCACATTCATGGAGCGCTACCGTATTTGTACGTGGAGTACAATGGGTGTCTGGAAACCAATGTCGGTAGGTGTGGTTTGTTGATCGCATGGCTCTGATGTACTGACATTGCGTAGTAAATTCGTACATCCTAGAGCTGCGCACTTCAATTGACCATGCCCTTGCCACTGCTTACCGTCGAAACACTCACGATGCGAAATCAATATACGTTGGCCACATCTCACTGGTCAAGGGAGTCCCTTTCTTCGGATACCATGTCGGGTACAAGGTCTTTCTCAAAATCTACTTACTCAACCCTATGCACATGACCCGTTTTGCCGATCTCCTTCATCAAGGCGCCATTTTAAATCGGGTGTTCCAGCCATACGAGAGTCACCTACAGTATCTGCTGCAGTGGATGTGCGATTACAACTTATACGGATGTGACTACATCGATTGCGCCAAAGTAAAATTTCGAGGACCGGTCCCCGATAGCGACGAGGTGGACACTACCATACACAAGTGGCATGATGCCTCAATTCCAGATGAGTTCATGGCGGATGAAGATCAATACCCACGCCAAAGCCATTGCACCCTTGAGGTGGACATTTGCGTCCAAGACATTCTCAATCGGCAGCAACTGCAATACCGCCCTATGCACCACGACTTTCTGGAACGGTCGAGCCAAATGCTTCACAATCCCGATGATAAGTTTGTACCATCTATGGCTGGGCTATGGAGGGCCGAAACACGTCGACGAAAACTTCGCATGGGTCTTACTAGCCCCTCCAGTAGTCCATTTCCTACTGAAGTACTAGTGTCAATGTCAGCAGATACGCGCGACACTAGGAAAGGCGGATGGATACATGAAGATGAATACAGGGAGATCGTCGAGGGTTTGATTGAAGAAGAAAAACGGGGAAGGGATGAAGTTCGCTTTGACACGTTCGTCAAACCTGCCGAAGGCCAGCACCATATCAAGACTGCTGTAGAGAGTATTGAAGATCTCTATCCTGAAGTGTTGTCTACACAAAGACTGCCAGACCAAGACTTGGAAGACGAAGGTGAAACGTTTGAGGAAGATACGGCTCATGTCTTGGGTGGGGACGAACTCCTGTCAGACGATCTAGATCTGCCGCCGCAGTTTCAGTATGGTGATGCCATTTTTGGTGACGACGATGGCCGGAATCAAGCAGACTTCGATAATCAATCCGAAGACGAAGAGCACTCAATGGACCCACTCACCGTGTCTCTTTTGCAGGGGGCTGATGAAGCGGCAGGAAACGATGCACTCATCGACGAGGGTATCGATTTGGTCGATCCAAGCGACGAAGATGAACCACTAAATGTTAGCAGTCCTAGCTCTATGCGCAAGCGCCGCAATGAGCCTACTGAAGAAGACTACAACAAGCGCCAACGGGTCTTGCTAGGAATACAGGGCACTGGCCGTCGTGTATCCTTTCTTAATGCTCTCGGTGCAGGCAACAATCAAACGGTGGGCGAAGCTCAGAAAAGCTCCTGGGAAGAGGCTCCTCCGGCTGGTCAACTCTCCCAAGCAAGTATAAAAGCTCAAGGTCTTGGAGTGCCTACCACTCTCTCTTTTCCTGTAGTTAAAAACCCCAATGCTCCCGAGACCTTAAATCGTCTCAGCCAGTCAGGCTACTCCAACTCTCAAGAGGACCCAAAGACACCTAGGACTAAGCACCTCAATATCAGGACTTCACAGCGTTCCCCCGTTACCCCTTGGACTCATCAAAAGACATTACCAGCGATACCTGCTAGTATTACGCCAATAGCTCGTTCACAAGCCACGGTTCTGGTCAAAAAACTGAGCGAGTCATGTCGACATCGTCGCCCTACGGTATATTACGGATATCTACCTCCAACAGCTGAGAATGTCGACAGTACTATGATGCACGCTGGACTGCCGCCTGTGATCTACCAGGATGCCTATTACAGCGATGAGAAAGACGTTCCAGATCGTCCTCGTGAATATGCAGGCAGGGAGTTTAAATTACAGAGCACCACATTGCCGTACCTTCCTCCGTTCGATCCAGCTGGTACATCTCTTGCCAATGTCGGGGAACATCCGCCAGTTGTGGTAGACAAGAGAGAACAAGCTACAGCGTACAAAGCAAGATCTAAGCGTTGCGGTCTGCGTCATTGGGAACTCTCGAGGCCTCCACCCTCTTTTGAAGAAGTAAGAGAATGGACACTTCATGAAGCAAGGCAGCCCAAGACAGGGAAGTCGGACACTAAAACGGAGCATCTGTCCAAGCCTATGCTAAGTAAATTCGAACCCGTAGGCCATCTCTCACAAATTGAGGGCCCAACACAAAAGAATACCCATGGTTTTAAGTATTCGCAGAAACAGAAGGATACCAGTGTCAAACACCAGTCACAATACATGAGCATCATGAGTTTGGAAGTTCACGTCGATTCCAGAGGATCGCTGGCGCCGGATCCTGCCGAAGATGAGATACAGTGCATCTTCTGGAGCGTACAAGGTGAGGATGACGCCGTCACCGATCGACAACGCACAGGTATACTGTGCTTTTCTGAGGAGGACGGCATAGCTCTACGCATTGCCAAACAAGTTCCAGTGGAGGTCGAATACGAAGAAGACGAGCTGGATCTCATTAATCGTCTAGTTGACATTGTCCGTCAGTTTGATCCAGATATCCTCACGGGATACGAGGTGCACAACAGCTCTTGGGGCTACCTGATAGAGCGCGCCAGAATGAAGTATGAGTACAACCTTTGCGATGAGCTTAGCAGGATGAAATCTCAGTCGAGTGGGAGATTCGGCAAAGAGGCAGATCGCTGGGGCTTCACACACACGTCCACCATACGGGTTACTGGCCGACACATGATCAACATTTGGAGAGCTATGCGCGGCGAGCTAAACTTACTGCAGTACACCATGGAAAACGTGGTATTCCATTTATTGCACAAGCGTATTCCGCATTATCGACACTCGGATTTGACCACATGGTACAGGAACGAAAAGCCTCGAGATCTCACAAAAGTTCTCAAGTACTTTCTTACTCGCGTGCAACTAAATCTTGACCTTTTGGACGCCAACGACATAGTACCACGTACTAGCGAACAGGCGCGCTTGCTTGGGATTGATTTCTTCGCAGTCATCTCACGAGGCTCGCAATTCAAAGTAGAGTCTACTATGTTTCGCATTGCGAAGCCCGAAAACTTCATCCTTGTCTCGCCAAGCAGGAAGCAGGTTGGTCAACAAAACGCCCTGGAGTGTCTGCCCCTCGTCATGGAACCTCAAAGCGCTTTTTACTCCAGCCCGGTACTAGTGCTAGACTTCCAATCACTCTACCCGAGTGTCATGATAGCTTACAACTATTGTTACTCGACCTGTCTTGGACGCATCGTCAGCTGGCGTGGCCGCAACAAAATGGGGTTCATGGACTTCAAGCGGGAACCCCAACTATTGGAGCTGGTGAAAGACTACATAAATATTGCGCCAAACGGTATGATGTACGTCAAACCAGAGATGCGAAAATCGCTGCTTGCGAAGATGCTCGGTGAGATCTTGGAGACCCGAGTCATGGTCAAGAGTGGAATGAAGGAGGACAAAGATGATCATACGCTCCAGAAGCTGCTCAACAACAGACAATTGGCATTGAAGCTGCTGGCCAATGTTACTTATGGTTACACATCCGCTTCGTTTTCAGGGCGCATGCCATGCTCTGAAATCGCCGATAGTATCGTTCAATCTGGTCGAGAAACCCTTGAGAAGGCGATTGCAATCATCCATGCGACGGAAAAATGGGGCGCTGAAGTTGTCTATGGAGATACTGATTCACTTTTCATACATCTCAAAGGGCGTACGAAGGATCAAGCATTCACAATTGGTGAAGAGATTGCTTCTGCTATCACTGCTGCAAACCCACGACCCATCAAGCTCAAGTTCGAGAAAGTGTACCATCCTTGCGTACTGCTTGCAAAGAAACGTTATGTGGGCTTTAAGTACGAACACAGAAACCAGAAAGAGCCAGAGTTTGACGCAAAAGGTATCGAAACCGTTCGCCGAGATGGGACACCCGCGGAACAAAAGATTGAAGAAAAAGCGCTCAAGCTTCTTTTTCGAACTGCAGACCTCAGCCAAGTGAAGCGTTACTTCCAAGAACAATGTGCTAAAATCATGGAAGGCCGTATCAGCATCCAGGATTTTCTCTTTGCTAAAGAAGTCAAACTAGGCACATACTCTAACAAAGGACATGCACCACCCGGTGCCCTTATTGCCACGAAACGCATGCTCGCCGATCCACGCGCAGAACCACAATATGGCGAACGTGTCCCTTACGTTGTCATCACTGGCGCACCAGGAGCCCGACTCAGCGACCGTTGCGTCAGCCCAGAGATCCTACTACAAAACGACCACTTGGAGCTTGATGCTGAGTATTATATCTCCAAAAACCTGATTCCTCCCCTCGAACGCATCTTCAATCTTGTTGGCGCCAATGTCCGACAGTGGTATGATGAGATGCCTAAGACTCAACGTATACGCAACATCTCCATTCCTATCGCACCAAAACACGATAACAACGGCAATGTCCTCATAGGCGGTGGCAGCAACTCTCTCAAGAAAACTCTAGAAAGCTATATGAAATCCTCGAACTGTCTCGTATGCCGTTCCAAACTCGGTCCTCCTGCATCTACGCACCTTTCTGACGATGCCTACGCTATGCTGCCACTTTGTGCAAAGTGTGTCAGGCGCCCAGCACACTCGCTTCTCGCACTCAAATATCGCATTTGGGACAGTGAAACGAGAGTAGCCGAGGTAGAGACTGTGTGTAGACGATGCTCGAATCTAGCGTGGAATGAAGAGATCCGATGCGATAGTAGGGATTGTCCGGTTTTTTATACACGTACAAAGGAGAAGAGTCGGCTGGCAGCATTGAGGGATAATGTGGAGCCGGTTGTCGACATCATTCAGGCTTTAGAGGTGGGGGATGAGGAAGAAGCACCAGAACATGAGGGTGAGGCGGGCAGACGAGGTAATGATGATGAGCTTACATGGTAATGTTTTTTTGGAGCGGAAGTTTGTATACCCATTTATCGGAACATGATTGTTATGCTAGACCTATGAAATGTATTAATGATATTTTGATTGCGATCGCTATCTCTGTCAGTAGAGAGATGGGGTGTGGAACCATCACAAGTTGAGAATGATTTGCATATTATCATGTACTAGAGATTGCATTTCCGGGACTCTTCTATTCTGCTTTGGAGGAAAAGAGAAGAGCGAATTATTAAAACCGTCTATACAAGAAGTCTATTACAAAAGAATAGAGAAGCAGGACTTTTTCCAATCCCAAGTTCCACCCACGTCTCATAACGCCCCATTTGGATATTGAGCCAGTGCATCGTTCCCTAAAAAGAAGTAATAAAAAGGATATGTCAGCCCTTCAATGAAGGCGTCCTTGGCGCCCAGATATTCATCAACTAATTGTTTTTTCCGTTTTCCCATACTTGCGCCACGTCCGCCCTCGCTGTCTTGCTTTTTCCTCTCTCATCAACCCCATGCTAATCAGTTCCCTGGTAACGGGCCATACGCTACCATGTCCTGCTCTTCTCCGGATCATTCAACCACAGTCTCAAATTGTTGACTCTGGTAAACGCCTCTTCTCTCCGTTTGAGTGGCATAGTTTCGTATTCATGTTCGTTTGGAGTGTTCTTGCGACGTGGTTTCCATGTAAGGGCTTGTTCGTTGTTTTTTGTGTTGGCGCTGATAGCGAAAGGGGCGGTGGTTTCATCCACGCAGTATGTCAGCCCAACTAAGCCATTATGATTGTCTTTTGAAACCGTCGACGATAGCGGCGGAGAAGGTGGAGGCACGACTATCGTTACTGCCTGGGGTGCTTTCTGGTTGGAAAGGGGGAAGATGATGCTGGACCTGATTACGGAGAAGAAGTTGCGAGATTGTAGTGATGGCGTGTCGGATCCGGTCGTGGTGATCGTGTTTGCTTCGCTGAGTAACGAGTTTGTGGAACTGTTGTGCGACGGGGTTGGCGAAGGCGGGGGGAGATATGACCAACGCATGGCTGCGGGTGGGTGGTGATGGAGATGAGGTTGTAGAAGCAGTGAAGCAGGGCGTTCAGTCTGACATAAGAAGGAACAGACTTCTTAGATAGTACTGATTGTTGGAGGACATTGGTTTCAGGTTGCTGTACAAACAAAAGTATTGGTGGTAGCAAATACTTTATCACCACGTGTGCGCGAACCAAGGTATGAGCCTCGCGCCAAACAAGGTATGGACATGGAAGTTTAACGTCCCTGCAGGAACCTACCGTGGATTGAGTGGGCGGTCGAAGCCCAGGGCTTACTGTGATGACAAACTACCTGGCTGCCCAGTCTATATAATGGGTTGTGCGGTACACTGGTACGGTGATTGCTCCGCCTGTTGAGCAACCGTCACGGCCCTTGCGTTGTGGCTGGAGCCTTCGAATTATAGAAGAAGGAGAGGTGCATAATAAGCAACATTGCGAAACACATTTTCGTCCTTTTGCGGTCGATCATCCCGTTTTGCGACGATTTTTTGCGTTTCGACTTTCCACCTTAACCCAGCAGAGCCTCAAGGGAGGCTCAGGTCCAAGTCATCATGACACTATAAAGAATAAAAACAAATACATTAGAGAAAGGCTGAGACATACTAACGTTTGTCTCGTGTCTCTAAGAGCTGAAAAGTTCGTTTTGTAGGAACTGTGCGAGGGGAAGTTTCATTCCGACTATTTCGATACCAAGAGGTGCAACCACAACTCTCAGTCGCTAGATCATACAAGCACCACAGCCAGCTGTACCTCCCATCTTGATAGGTGGTCTTGAATCTCTCGCTTGCGCTACCCTCCCAACATCTCTTCCTCCACCGCTACCAGGCCCTGCGTTCCCGCGACCATGCATGCCGCCCTGGTAACTATCGCGCGCCGGGGCCATGGGCGAAGGCCGGTTGTACGAATTACTACCCGGCGCGCGATAGGGAGATCCACGTGCAGCCGCCCAGGTATCGAGCGAGAAGAGGGTAGTCAGGTAGAGTGCGAAGAAGGTGATGAGTGTGTCGGTTGTGCGCGACAAGAGAGATCTACAGAGTCGGGTGTTAGTGAGCATGTAGCGACAGGAGGATCAGATGGAAGGATGTACTTTTGGGATTCCATGTCAGCGTGGTTCCAGCAGAGTGGAAAATTCTAGCTGCAAAACTGTGTTCAGAGTAGAGGAGAGATGTTGGGAGAGAATAAAAACATCAAAGATGGTTGTTGCCTTGGAGCGGCAGGGCGCCCAAGGTCGTTTCTCGTGCAGGGATATGGGCGACGGGTGGATCGGCGCGGATCGCGCTAATGCAAGGACAAAATGTTGTACAGCTTCCTTCTGCTGTGTCCTTCTACCTCCAAGTACATTCGTCATAAAGCGCGCGGCGTAGAAAGAATTACTTGTTAATATCACAAACGCAGCTAGCATATTTTCTAGCGAAGACTGACGCGAATAACTAAAATTGATCGCGTACAGTTGCGATGGCTGGTGGCTACGACACAAAGTCGCGCTCGAAAAATGGAGCATTTGATGAGAAAGAAAATGGAAAGGTACGGTTTTGGAAAGCGCATTAGTTGTGACTTGAAACTCATGCGATTGTAGAAGCGGAAAACGCTAGACGACGGCGCCAGCCCTTCCAAGAAGCGAAGGGGTGATGTCCAAGAGCATAACATCGAGGATGTTGACACATCGAGACCTACTGCCATATTTAATCCCACCAAAGGCCGCAACTGGACAGTCACTTTGGCTTTGCCTGGCAGCTGGACTCTCAATGCGAAAAAGCCCGACCACAAAACCATTCAGGTTGGGCGCATCGCACGTGCAGCAGCAATTTACTGCGTCGACGAAATCGTCGTATATGACGATGACCCAAGTAACATCGACCCCAAGGTTATCGACCCAAAGTACATTCGCAAAGGACGCACAAAACAACAGGTACTCGACATGATCCCCGAGCAAGACGAAGCATGGCAAAATCCTGATCAATTCCTGTACCATTTGTTGGCTTTTGCCGAATGCCCTCCACATTTGAGGTACGACCGTGACGATCCAAGGCTGAGCATTTTCAAAGAACATCAAAATCTCAAATGGGTGGGCAATCTGCCCAGTATGGACATGCCCCATCATTTAAGAAGTCACGAGTGGTGCCAGTACCGTGAGGGCGTCTTTTTGGGCTCCGCGCCGCCACCTGCGTCAGCCACACCGAGTGGCAGCAAGTCGAAGAAAGTAACACAAGACGCTCAGGATTATGCGTATGTCAAGTGCGGTCTGCCTTATCCGATACGCGTTCCTGTACCCAAAGAGGCACCGGTTGAGCCAGGTATGCGCACCACCATAAGGTTTGCCAACGAAGATGCTCCACCTGGATGGCCGAACCTCTCACAGCAAGATTGTGACGGTCTAGAGGCCATGGCATGCGCAGCCAGTGTTCCGCGCGAGGAGGGCGGATACTACTGGGGTTACAATGTTCGGCGTGCTGCTTCACTCGGCGCTGTCTTCTCGGAATGCGAGTACCCTGGTGGATATGATATGTCCATTGGTACTTCCGAGCGTGGGCAATCGGTGTATTCCTTTCTTTCAGGCACCGGGGCAAATCTTCTTGACGTGCCCGACTCCACACTTTCCAAGGCGCCCGAATCCTTCAAGCATCTCCTCATCGTATTCGGCGGCCAAGCGGGCATAGAACCAGCGGTCGCCAGCGACCCCGAGCTGACCAGTAAAGGACTAGACAAGTCTACGGCGCATCAGTTGTTTGACGCTTGGGTGAACTTGGTACCACGCCAAGGCAGTAGGACCATTAGGACAGAAGAAGCTGTAATCATTGGACTCGGTGCGCTCAAACCATGGATTGACACTATGTATACATGAGTTTAGCGGTGGGGAGAGAGATTGATAGGACAAGATGCCCGGCTTTGGGCTCTGCAAGAACCGTGTAGCACTATACAGTCGCCGAGCGTGCAAATATTGGACAGCGACGCCTGTGTACAAAAAATATCGCAAAGAACTGGTTGGCACTAATAACCTCCCAAACGATAAATATCATAAACTGATTTCAAGACGGCTTCGCCACACAATGATCCATCTCAACATCAGAGTACATAGTAGACCAATGTTCCGATGCCTTGTCGGCGCTGGCAAATGAGATCACTGTCTAGCTCTATGCCGTTGCAACCAGCTGTTCTAACTAATTTACATTCGTGAACGGACCAAAGCCTCCATGAACAAGTGATCGGCCGCTGTGCATCATGGGAGCGTCATGTTTCTACGGGCAAAATGTAAGAGTCGGCAGATACCGCCGCCTCTCCCCCACTTTTGACATGGAGATTATGGTCTGTTGCTGAACATGCTACGCATGTACTCCATGCATACGCTTCCTCCATCTGCTTATGCAAGTCAGACAGACCGCTGTTGTGATGCGACCTACCCTGCCCTTGCACACAAAGTAAACGAACTCGGTCACGGCACTTCATTCCGTCTCTTATCAGTTCGGACATGAAGGTCTCGAAGGTCTCAACGTCATGTAAGACGGCTGACAAATGGTGAAATACAAAGCGCGACTCAAGTTATCCAGATATGAGGCTGTGCACACCAGAGTGTCCTCTCAAGAATTCACTACTGGCGCTTAGATCAATGACTTATGTGGGTTTCGCCGTATGTGAGGACCCGCAACGCTAAATGATGTTCCGTTAATATGAAGGTTACATAGGTCGTCTAGGCGGTCAGCAGAATGCCAAGAAAAGGCTGGGCATGAAAAGGAAACAGGGACGTGAAGGCCTATGACCATCACGTGATCGAGGCTCAAAACCTCACATATCACACCTGATGGAGTTCGCAGTAGTTTCCAATTAGGACATCCATTACCTATTTTGCACTCCCT